>OX454264.1:15485796-16193548 GCA_949715065.1 Periphyllus acericola
AGCAGATTGATAGAAAACGTTATTTAATCAATTATTAACAATTAACGCGTAAATAACAAGTGTATACAATCAATGGTATATTCATATTAAATAGATATACTTATATAAGTGCATGTTTACCGTTCCTATATATGTATGTGTAATATGTAGGTATATGTATATCATATTTCAGTAGGTAGCTACATTATTCTGTTGAAATATTTACAATACAATACAATTTACAAACTATACAAGACGGAATTAATTCAACCGATATATTTTGGAAATTTGAAAGCTGGTACGTTTTAAGCTTTGATTATAAATAATAATTTATACACCAAAAATATTATTTTTTCCTCTATTACACATACATAAAAAATGATTTTATTCAATGTACTCGTACATGCATCCATCCGTCTATCACTAAAATAAAATCCAATTCAATAAGACGGTAAAAAAGAAAAATTTCGATTACGCAGTATCATTATTATTATTATTATACTCGTGATCCTTGTGTACGATTATTAGTACCATAGCGATTTCCTTCCAATACCTTCCCCACTATCCTTCAAAAATCCTAAATCGAAAACTAATTATCATTGTGTCGATTTTCTATATTTTAAATATTTAGTTGTATTTCAAGGCAAATACTTTGAGTAAATGTACTTCTTAAATACATTCTTAAGTAAGTCCACTATGAAAAGAATTTATCGAAAATTGCTTTTTGAAGGATCAGAACAGGTCCAGGTCTTGGCTGGATGTACACATTTTTTCACTTTTTGGTTTCCTGGAAGATATTTTATTTTGTAAAACAAAATATGTTGATTTACCGGTTGAGGTGTATGTAATTAATATAGTATAAATAAATATTTTCAGAATATTTCAATCATTTTTTCAGCCTAACATATATTTTTATGTATAGGTAGAAGTAGTTATTTCTCTAATCTTAAACAGTAAAACATCTCCCAGAAGGGCTGGGCAATTCAGCTGGTAAATGTATATGTTAATGTAATTTTAATTTTTAATTTTTTTTATTACTTTTCTTCCCCTTGATAAAAAAACATGTATGGTCTTCGTCAGCGTTTCTTTCGAAAATCACGGTCTCTCACCTACAATGTTTCCCTGGCCATTGTATGCTGAATATATGCCATTAAAAAAGGCTATGACAAGACAGATACAGATCACATACCATGACAAGATTTGTTAAAGTAAACATTTTTTCTTAAATTTAACTTTCAACTTTCAACTAATATTGTTCTGGAAGTAACTGGAAGAATTCTTCGCAAGAAATCGGACGAAGGTAGGTACGGTACAAGATATTCATACTATTTCGACCTGCAACCGATCATTTATTTATTTTGATTAAATAATAGCAACTTTATGTTTTTCGATTTAAATTATTATGTAAATGTACCTTAGTATAAAGGGTAAATATAAATACCTCCATGAATAACTGTAAGGAATTTTCGGGATTACATAAAATATACATTTTTTTTCTATAGTCTTTCGAATGACAAATCTGCACCGTTATCTACTTCCAAAAAGTAAATCTGCACTGTATTGTACATAATAATATATACATATACCTATAAAATATACATATCATCGGTGGCGCCGAACAACCAACTAACCGAACACACCATATAGGCGTATTTAAAGGGTGGGTGGATATTAATATGAATTATGATGCATGTACATACTACCAAAAAATTAATTCAATTAAAATTTGAAATATTTATAGTCCTTGTCCTTGTGAGTCTTAAATAAATAAACATAATTTGAATATCTTCCTTATCTCAGGAGATATTGCAATGGGTGTCCTCGATGTGACACCCTATTTTTTGCTAAAATAAATAATTTTGAGTTTTGTCTCTTGAAAATAACTAAACCAAAATTCATAATGTGAAACTAAAACATAGATCATAGGTATACTTATGTCAAACAATTTTATATAGTATATAGACAGTATATTATATTATTATTAAATATTTTAGTTTTACAAGCTTTAAATTAAAAACCATACATAGACAGTTGAAAACTTGATATTTTGTGTTTTAAAGTGATCAAAAAAACGTTTTACAAAAATGTTTCATTTACCAGTTTAATATATCACTAGATGTATTTTAGTATAACTATTTACAATTATCCGTAAAATAATTGTGAGTTTAACTGGTTTAGGTATTTGTATTTTTATTTTAATCATACTACTATACAGCAAAATTAATTAATATACCTTTCACCTTAAACAATATATCTTTTTAGAAAAATAGAACCAAAGTAGTTGTACACCAAATTAAATATACATGTATTTATTATATATATTTTTAATTTAAACAACAAATTCAACATAGTTAACAAATTTCTATTCTTAACATTACGACACTGTTTAATTTTCGTATAAGTCTAAAATATATTTTTTTTTTTTATCATGAACATTAACATGATGTAGGTTCTATTAAGATAGGTACATAATAAAGGAACTCGATAGTCACACCAACCCAGATTTGTTTAAATTAAACTATTAGCAACTGCCAACCTCCTATAAAATACATTATAATCAGGTAAACAAATAATTAGATACTAATGAGTAATTCTTTTGCAAAAGTGTTTTAGATTTGAATTTTTTTTTCTAACGAAGCAAAAAAAAAAAATGAACAAAAACATTATGATTCAATAAATATTTGACATACAATTTTAATATAACCTAATAAAGCATTGAAGCGACAAAATACATACAATATACATAATACACACAAACACACATATATATATACATATTATATATACATGTATATATATATATATAATAGTGCACTCAGACATCAATTATTATTTTAAATTTTGTAACTCCATAAATACCTTAATTCATTCATTCAGCCTTATATAATTAAAATAACATATTTTACGAATATTAATACAACTATTTATTTTAATATATTTTTTTTTTGTATTTTTTTAGAATATTTTTATATAAAAATAAATTTTCCTTTTTAACACTCATAAACTTTTCACCCGAAACAAGAAGTAGTAAACTACTCACATTTTATTTTTAAATTTAAATATACTACTTATATTACAAAAAAAAAAAAATAATAAAATAAAATAAAATATAATAAATAGTATTACTTTTCTAAAAAAAAAAATCACAACCGTCTTATTATCATAGTATAACACTTGACATACCAATTTTTTTAGGATTCTATTCCGATAAACAGAAAATAAGGTTAATGACATTTTAACAAATTAGGTAACTCAAATCTTTTATAAACCAAAGTGCTGTTTCTTTTTGGTTAGAAATATAATATAACAACCTGAAAATACATTGTCTCACAAAATTAAAATAATGTAGTACAATGAAGATTATAATAATATGCAAAATGAATAACAAAGTTAATTATAATACATAACATAATCCTATACAGGTTAATAAATAAAGTACGCTATTAGGAAAAAATTGGACGGTTAAATAATTGGAAAATATAAATAAAATCAAAACAAATTTTAGTAATATTTTAACAGACCTAGACAATAAATTCAAAATTTTGGTAATTTTACTTCTAAAATTTAACAAAAATAAGTTAAAATTAAAACTTATTTTTTTTTTTGAATGTTTTAACCATCACATATGTTATTGTAATTTTACACACATATGGTTGAATATAATTATATAATTAATGGCCTAAGTCATTAAAATAATAATTCAAAATAAGTACAATTTTCAAAAATTTATGTTTTTAAAGGGCATAATTTTGCTATCACAATATTTAAATACATCACAAAAGAAATACAAAACAAAAATTACAAATGACAACAAATTATCCACTTAAGGAATTTCTATATTATTTGTAAGTTTATACACATGTGTGTAAATTTATTTATATATACTCAAAAGACAATAATAAATTTTAAGTTGTAAAAAATATACATATTTGAGCTGAAAAGTTTTTAAACTATTGTAACATATGGTGCAAGGAAATAAAACAAACATGTTGATGTAGAAATAACTTTAATTTAGATGACAAAATAAAATTTTAGTAAATTAACAATGTAAACCTATGAGTCAGTAATAAAATTAGATAATATATTCTAAAAATTTACAACAGCTATAGGAAATAGTGGCAAACAATAAAAGTAATATAAACGTTTTAATATTATTAAAATTATATTTGAATAACATTAATACAGGAACAATTATTCATAAAGCATTCTTGTAAACTATTATTTAAAAATCTTTAAAATAAATTTTTTTATTAAATAGTTGTTTTTAAATTTAGCTAAAAGTTTATTTACTACAAATCTTTAACAATAGTGTATTGTTTGCCAACTTGTTAATTCTAACTAGAAACTTTATGTAAATAAAAATAATACACAAATGTTTTGAATATCTAACTATACAAACATATTTTATGTGTTATAATATTGTATTTAATGGACTAGAAATTATCAATCTGAGTAGCTAAAGTCTGTGAATTAGTAGAAGGATTAGGGAACATGTTAATAGGTGGATCATCATAAGACACAGTTGGTTCTTTGTTAATAACTCCTTTATATTCATCAGAAGATTCATTGTCAGTAGCTGCCTCTCCATCATTTCCCAAAATTTTTAATGCTACCACAAGATCTTGTAGGATTTCAGTTTCACGTAGTTCAATAAGTTCGTAACGATGGTTAAATACTGACAAGTGTGCAAATACACAGTTTAAGTGTGAGTGCAAATTTAGAAGTACTAACTCTCGAAAGTGACTATGATAAAGATGAGCTATAACGTGAAATAACAACCTTAAGATCTTTCTTACAACAACTTCAAATCCGACAGGAAATTCATTAGCTGAAATAATATAAATATAATTTATGCATTAGTACATTTATAATTCTTCTAAATAATATAATGTTTATAAACTATTATTCACAAATATACCATATTTGGTTGGAAAAATGGTCTCATCATTAATAGTTTTTTGAACATATGTCATGACGTAATCAATGTATAAAGGAGCAGCTACTCTAGACTTTTTTCCTTTTTCGTCGAACCACAAATAAGTTCTAAAATAACCAAAACATAAATATCATATACTTTCAAATAGTATCAAGTAATCATGCTATTACTATATTTTCAAGAATTTGTTAAATAATAGCTAGGGTTTATATTTGAGTGGTATATAGATATGACTAAATTATTTTTAAATTTAACTAATATTGATATCTGGTGGTCAAATTTTGAGCCAACACCAAAAATCAATACCTTAGATCAACCAGCAATTAAATAAACAAAATAAATATAATATATGTACAAATAAACCGGAGTTTATAAATCCTACATGAAATACATATGAACTAATGAATCATATCACATATACAATATACATGATAAATGATAAAAATACACAATACCAAAGATACACTCATGTCACATATTTGAGATGTGTGGACGTGAACAAATTAAATGTAGTACCTGTGTATTTAAAATATTTTTTTATAATTATTTTATATAATAATTTTAAAGAAATATTTTCCTCTTTAAAATGTTTATAGTTAAAATATAATTAAATATATAATTATAAAAATATAATTAAATTGAATATATATTTTAATCAATATGTTTACAGAACAAAATGCACTTAATAAATTAAAGTATGAGAGACAAATATGTATTGGTATTGTATAAATTATTATGATTATCAGTATAAAATAAACATTAAGCCAGTAACAAATTATAGGTAATTACAGTTAAGATAGCTGAATGAAGTGGCAGGAGACAATAGGCAATTTTTTAGTTCATACTAAATTTCATTTAAAATGTAAAAACTTAAAAAAATAATCAACTACAGCATCTGTATTTGATTTATAATCAGACAAATATTCTCATTTAGAATATGAAATTAAACAAAAAATGTTGTAATTTAAAAAGTTAAAACCCAGAAATATTAAAAATATAGTGTTGTAGTGACTTAAAATTATCAATATACAATTGTTTCAAACATTAATATATTTATAGAAAAAAAAAAACGTAAAAATTATCTTGCGTAAGACAATTTATCAATAATTTGTAAAGTACCTGTAACTTGGTCCAACCATATCCGGGCATCCCGAAATGGTACAGAATTCTGATATTGTTCCATATACCAAGTTAGTGTTGTCAAATATTGAAATTGCTAAGATAAAATAAAAATATTAATAAATTTCAAACAATAACAACAACAATAAAAATTAATCTACTTACTATGTGAAGCTAGCCACTCATTAAAATCAATTCCATTTGGTATTTCAATTAGTATTCTAAGATCAATGTCAGGTAACTTTTTTTCTAATACAGCTTCTTCTAAATACAATTTGTTATCATCATTACATAATGATTCCTTGTCTTTAGCTTTGCGACCTTTCCTGTTAACATATACAAAAATAGTTAATATGTTACTTTGAATAATTAAAACTAAATTTTTATTTTTAAACCAATATTAAGGGGATAATTTTTGTAACCGATATGTTAAAGCTTATTAAATCATGTTGAATATATAATAGTATGAACAATCTTTCTTAGAATTAGGATTCATATGTTTAATATTTCATTGACAATGTAGGTTTATAGTTTATAATTATAATTTACAACTAATATCGTACAATATAAACCATAAAATGTACAAACACTAATATTGATACACAACATAAAAATCATATTTTACTCTACATTTTTCATATATTTTAAAATCTTTTAACAGATATTTTTATTTTTAATCATATATTTCAAATAAAAAAGTGCAAGGAAACGTTAGATGATCATTAAAAATTAATTATCATAAAGTTAATATTTAAATTTTTTTGAAACCTGATAAAAATGTAATCAGCAGAGAAGTCACTAATAAAAATTAAATATCACAAGTTGTCCATCGTAATACATTAAATTAAAAAAACTTAACTATTTTCAGGTATTTGTAACCAAGGTTACTGTTTTGATAACTAGAGAAGAAAACAAAAACAATGAAGTAGGTAATATTCCAGGGTTGGCCAGCGATAAATCGCAAGCCACACAATATAATGAAAAAAAATATTTTTTTTTTTTACATATTATGTAAGCATCAAGAGCTAATTTCAAATGTCAATTCAAAGACTAAAACTTACATAAAAAGCCACTTGGATTTTTAGAAAATCCCTCTGTAGTTAATGTTATTGAAAATGTATGCTCAATATTGAAAACAATTTTAAGGCATACAGCAGCATATAAAATTACTCTTAGATTTATTCGAAGATGACTATTGAAAGAACACTTAAAAATTAGTAGGTATATATTTTTGAAATAATTTATTCTTGAGAGTTATTACACTAGACAAAAAAATAATAAAATCTAAACATTGCTCGAATTTAATGATCTAACAGAATTGTTAAGGACAGCTAAAACAACACATAATCTGACTTCAAAAGATTAAGAAAAAAATGAGCAAGCAAAAAATACGTAAGGTTAAGTTATTTAATTTAGATATTAGCTAATAATTAAACAATATTTTAAAATTTAAAGATTTAAAATCAGTCAAAATTCCATTTACTGAATAATTTTACTGTATTATTGCAGTGCCAATATTAGCGCAAACAGGTATACCTACACATTTTCTCTTGTTTTTGCTATATATCTAAAAAACAATTTTGAAACGTAAATGTTTATCAATTGTCGATAAATTTAAAATTTTAAAAGATATTGCCAAAAATTATGATATTCCGACCAACTCTCTTTCAATAATTTCGAAAACATAACTAAGCAAATGTTAGAATCATTTCTCCTCAGCAAACTCAATGATATAGAAACTTTTTATGAAAAAAGTACAATTTATAAAAATAATAAGCAAATGAAACTAACTTATTATTTCTTTTAAATTATAAGATTGAAACATAAATTAAATTGTAATATGATACTTGAAGGTTTTTTTTTTTTACTTAATAAATATACTCAATATAGAAATACATATTATGTACATTGTACATACACACGTATATGCAATTAATCAAATAAAAAAAAAATTGTAAAAAATGTGTAATTCTATTAAATGAATTCCTCTATAGTATTAATTGTTTTAGTTGTTTATTCAATTAGTTGTTATATGGAAGTGAAATTAAATGCATAAATATTATATCAAAAACATAATATAAAATCAAAAACACTAAATTTTTTAAAACGTTTTTCATCTTATGATAAAATGTAAGCTACAATTGACTTGGTACCGACAATTTTTATGCTCCTACTATATACACACAGATATTAAATAAAATTAAATTAAATTAAATAATAGATATCATAATATAAATAATAAATAAACCTATTTTAATGGGAACATTTATAATTGCCCTTAATTTTTGTTTTTTATTTTGAAACATTAGAATATTTATATTCTTAATCAATAGATTAACATTACTTATAAATACTAATTACCTCAAATATTACTTTTCTATAAATCAGGTAATACAACAAATCAACATCGATTGTGTACACCTTGGCTGGTTTCTATAAATTAGTTTCTGGGTTATGGTACATTTTTATTCCAAAGTTAAAATCAACATCCAAAGTCCAATTTAAATGAAAAAATATATTACTGTAACATATGTTATCTCTATCTTTAATATTTAAACTAGGAATAGCAAAACTATTTTCTGTAATTTTGAAACTAAATTATTGTAGTTAAGTAAATGTAATTTATAATAAAAATTACTATTTTCCTTATCATTAAGGATTGTTTTAATATTAGTTTAACTGAATTGATTATGGCTATTTTAAAAAAAAATTCTATGTTGTGAACTATATTTTGACCTTAGTATTTATAGTAATAGCATATTTTAATATTTTGATTTAAACATTATGGCTAGTATCTAAAGAGAGTACAAACATCTAATTCACAATATATTGTACATGTGTGTCTTGTACTTACAGACTATGAACGTAAAATAGTTACTTATTTACCCCGATTGTTTTCTGATATGAAACTTTAGGCCTAGGTACTAATAGTAAACAAATTCAGTAACCTACTAAGCGAGTAATGGAAATTTATCAGTCATGTAATTTTCCATTGAATTATAATCATATACTCAACATTGGTATAATAATGTAACAGGAAATAATTACAAAAAAAGGGATTATATTAGAACAACATAATATGTATATATTATAATCAAAACTTAAATGTGAGGCAATTTAAAGTAAATGTTAGTAGGCTGTTTGTTAATCATCCTAAAATTAGAATACGTATACCTAGGCTATGGTGAAACAAAGAACAATTGCTTTATAAAATGAAAATAGTTTTGTCATAACTTGAACCGAACATATAACAGTGCAATCTAATGTAAAATTAAAAGTAATTTTTAAATAGGTACATAAATATTTTACAACTGACAGTCGAAAAAAGTTGAATTAAAACGTTAAGATTTATATAATATTGAAACAGGTACCAATATAACTTAACATGGTTTTATGGCTACTGTATTTCTATACTGAATATTGTTACTACAACAAATAATTACAAGAAAATAGGTTTTATTTAAAACTAATACGCCTGTTTCGAGTTATATCCACGGCAAAGTATGATTAAAATATCAAAAAAACAATTTTGGTACAAGATTATACCATCTAGATTCCAGCATTGTTATGATTCGCAAATTTTTTTTCATTGCATTAGCAGTGAGAAGACAGAAACGTCCGTCGCGGTCAAGCCGTTCAAGAGTAAAGAATAAAAACAACGGTGGAACAGTTGTTGTGCTCATCGGTCGTCGACTAAGCTTGTGAACAAGACATGGCACGGTCAGCACTCGGCGGTAAACGTTGGATACAACAGACCGCCGCGGGTTATGGGTTCCGGACACACTTACCCCATGAACCAGTCCACGGTGTCGCGGAGATACTCGGGTAACTTGTCCAGTTTGCCGGATTACTCTACGCGTCCACCATTCGAGTACTACGAGTGCGGCCGGTGACGGCGGGCTGGCTGGCTGGCGGGCGGGCGAGCGGGCGGACGGGCGGGAAGGCGAGCGCGATTACCACTGCGTGTCGACCGGGCGTCAGGTGGCCATGTTCTGCGCGGCACGGCGCGGACGTATTGTTCGTCTGTTACGGTGTATTGTTACGACGACGACGACGACGACGACGGCGGCGGCGCCAGCGGCAGCGACGACGATTGCGTTGCGGCGGCGTACGACCGAAAACGCATCGCAACCACGAATACACTACAGAGACGGCGGCGGGCTGAACATGATAATAATTTCACATCACCGAGTGTCGTCGTCGATCGTTCGCGGCTGTCGGTGTTTCGCGTTAACAACTCGTGCACCGCGTTGCGGATGGAAAAAAAACAAACAGTAATAATAGTAATAGTAATGGTCCGGGAGGGAACGGTAGAGAATAATATGAGAATAAAAAAAAAAAAAAAACGTTATCACTCGTCGTGTACTCGTGTGATAAGAGTGTTTTGTGCGTTCGTTCGCGCGCGCCGTGATAATAATGATGACCGATCGACGTTTTTTTCTCGCACCCCGTGATAACGCCGAGTCGCCCGAGTCGTTGCCGAACGTAAATAAATCCGTGCGACGCTATGACGACCGTGTCTCGGGGACGGACCAGATCGGTTCGCCCCCCCCCTCCCCTCCCATAACAACGGCCGCCACCAGCGATCGTATTCACCTGTGCGCGGCGGTCAGGGGGGGGTCGTTCGCGCGCTTACCGCAGCTGTGAGAATTCGCCGCCCGAAACGACCGAAACGTAAATAGCGTGCACGACTTAGTCGATACGTGTACTTTTATTTATTTTATTACTTTTTTTCATTTAACTAGCGTCTCGTTTATACCGATTACAGTTCAACACTTAGGAAATCACGTCTAAATATAAAAATTATGATTATCGCGATTACATAATTATTTAGCAGCTAGGCATGGTGTACATAGTACATACAGTAGTACACGTATTATATTACTATAGGGAGAGACGAGGAAAAAAACATTAATACGGGCAATCTAATCTAAATTATGACGAGTTACATAAATACATAAATACATTGGTAATCAGTTTATGGTGATGATTATGTGGAATTCGTTGCGAGTTTAGTTGTAAGGATGGCGAGAAGAGGAAGTAAAGGGCTCCCTATTAAGTTTTTATTTCGGTCAAGGAACTGGATATTGTTATGGGAACCATGTTACGGATTTGATGACGTAAAGGCGAGTGTGAGACTTTTGTGCTTGAGGTTCTGCCTTGTTTGGTTTTTTTTTCACTCTATCAATTTATTGCGAATGGGACGTCCTTTGTAGGAGGCTGTATGATCACCGGAACATAGTGTGCGCGTTTAGCTGGAAGACTACGGTCTTAGGTTCAATGCACTGTCAAGTGTGAGGTGATCTTCGGCACACTTTACGCACTTTTGGGAAGGTAACAAAAATAATTACGAGTATGACCGTTTGGCACTGAATGTCGGACTTTATGTCCAAAATTAAATTTCAAAGTCAGCGATTCCCATTGTTTCATTTTTAAATAATCTACTTCTCGGTGAAACGGTCGCCGAGAGAACGATGGTAGAACCGCCGCGACCGCCAAGTGTTGATAGTATTATACTATTGCTTTATACATTAAAAATAGATGTCCCGTCACGGAATATAGTCGCATAGATACGTCCACACACGTTCAACGCGTTAGGGAAATGTTCTAAGCACCCGTGGGCCAAACCCTTATTAAAAAATGTCCTTCGAAAAATTGACGTTCAACCCCTCAAAATGTGCCACTGTAAGCATGTAAATACGGCGTACGCCACTGCTGCACACACTCGATCCGTGGTACAGGCTAATCATTATTTTAGAACGCGCGAGCGCGCTACGCGTTTTAATGGCCCGACGATGACCTCGAGTCCTACGGTCACCGCGGGTTTGAATACGGATAGGACGGCAAAAAAAAAAAAAATGATAAAAATTGAAATAAAAACATTCACGGGCGTTACTCGAATATTGTTAATTGTTATTCACGTAACGCGGCACGTGTGTACACGTCGTACATAACTTTAACACATAATACGACTCAAAGTCGTCGAGGAGGGTACTACAAACGAGACGGAACACTTATCGAATCGCGGCCCATGGCCAATGGGTGATACAAGGTTGCCATTTAGGGAATAATACTGCGTCTCTGCGGGCGATCTTCAGTACCGTTCACAACTTTACTGGAACGAAATTATTCGATATTTACTCGCCGGTCGCGACGATCACATTATATTTCTAATGTTTGTTATTTTTTCCCCCATGACAAAAACACCACCTCGAAGCCACATTGTCGGGTATGGTACACATTGTTAGGGCCTCGACGCATTGTGTGTGGGCTTGGCCCCGAGGGCTCTATGTACATGGTAGTGATGGGAACAAGTATTATATGGAGTGCCTCGCGTACAAAAAAATCCACCTGCTTTTTTCTTTTCAAATCCGCATGTACAGTGTACACTTAAGATTCGTTGTATTTTTGTCGGTTTATTTTCAATAAGTTTTGTAAAAGATATTTCTGTGCATACTATACGATTGTCAATGAAAATGTTGCCGAATAAAATTCGTTTCTGTCCCGGAGCGGAGTGTTTAGTCAATTTGTACTCGTATAGCTGAATAGGTATCATTGTTAACTGTACATTTGTACGACTATTTTTTATGATGTCATTCAAAGGCCCAAAGCCACTAATTCACCATAAAAATTGACCGAGGTCTAATATATTACGGTCTAGACTGCTTGAACAGTTCATTCAAAGCTTTAATTTAGTTCAATTCTTTCATCAAGATCCAAAATGGTTACTGCAAAGTGCAACGTAATACACTAATACTGTGCATAGTCAAAATGTTGGTGGAACACAAGTCATTGTTTTGACTACATACCTGAAAAAAAGGTATTTATTAATAATGTACATTGTACAAACTGCATTTTGGAAACGATCAACAGACGTGTTCTTTGTCAAAATATTTTCAAGTGCGAGCATTTTTCTTTCATGTATTTTAATTTATTTGATTTTATATATTCAAAACAGTTTGTTTGATTGCAGTAAAGAACGTATATGCCAACTAATTGATTTGTTGTTTGACGAAAGATGCATTCCATAGAACAAATAAATTCAAAAAGAATGACCAGTGGAATGCAATTTAAAAATTGTATTGTTAGAATAGAAGGATAAAACAAATGTTGAGTAGTTTTGTACAGTATAGGTAAAAAATGTCTGATTAAAATCAAAATTTGATTCCTGTAGTAATGATGACGTACTCGAGACAAAATTGTTCTTATACAAATATACAATAGTCATTGATGATTTTAAAGGATCCTAACAAACAAACTAAACAAACCTAAAGAAACGTGGAATTGACGCCAGTTAAAAATATTAACTATCAATTAATAAGAATCGGCCTGATGAACTAGAATTAATGACCATAATATCGCTTGTTGTTTTCACTACTACTAACTGATAATAATTTTCAGTGAGAAAATATAAAAGTATTAAAGTGTCTTAAAATATTTTTAAAATTCCGTAGACTGTCTTTTATTTTGCGGTATAAAAAGTTTATATTTTCTAGAAAAAAAAAAAAGGAAATCTGAAGCCGGGTGAACTCAGCCTAATACATTTTTGTTATTCTCCTCCCGTTTAACCCGAACAATATTTGAGTGTTGCAGTATTGCCAATTGGATTCTACTCTGGTGACTAGTCACCGAGTAATCCACGTAGACAACATTTTATTTATTTTTGGTAGGTACCTACAAACCTACGACATTCCTGTAATATGTTATTATATTTACGGACTGACCCTGCGGTAACATACAGATTTCTACTCTAAAAAGTGAGAATAAAAGGGTCACTTAAAATAAATATTATTTTTAACGTTACCACAATACTTATTGTACACCTATCAATGTTTTTGACTTTGACAATTATTAGTTATAACTTTATATACTCGTATACTCGTATGTATATTTATTTATTTATTGTTTAACACTTGGATGGGCAGAATAGTGTATCAATAAACGTTTATTAATTACGATTTTTATCAAATCAAATTATCAAATATCCTTATTTTTATCAATTCGTATCTAATAGAATTAAATAAGATGTGAAATATATGTATGTTTATATTTTATGTTCTAAAGTGACTTGAACTTTAATAAGATTACTTTATACTTCATTCAGGTATCCAATTTTTTTTATAAAATAATTGAAATTATTTTACAACTATCAGATTATTATTTTTACATTCAAAACTTTATTTTTCTTAATTTGATCACAGCAAAGTTATCAATCATTGAATCAAAATCAATAGGTAGTCGTTACAGTTTCTTTTTAATAATAACGATACATTTGTGAGTCTTGGCAAATTTTGGATCGAATATAAGTTTTAGTAAATTTAAGTTTACTAAAGCTAAATTCACATGTTGCGGTACTTCAAGCCAACGTTAAGTAACGACAGGTAGCAATAAAAATATTTGAAAAATATCAGTCATGTATTTTTTTTTTTATTATTCTTTTATCCGAAACATCACAGCAAGAGGATTATATACATTCATGTAATATTTCCAATATTTTTTTGAGGTGTGTGATTTTTGTGGGTGACATTAATTGAATTATTATTTTTAGTGAATTTTACTGTTAGTATGACGTGATTTGTACAATTGTAGACTATCTACAGCCGTTGTTATTTGTATACAGTTACAACTACAAGTGTCAGCTGCCAGTACTTAAACAAAATTAAACAAAAGTTGACCTTTTCAGTCATTATACTCGATTTGTTATGAAAACTCGCAACATTAGTAATTATAATGACTCATTCGAAAGTGTTTAAAATTTTTATAAAATTTAATAAATACATTTTTCTTGTAAAATTTGTAATTGATTTTTCGCCTATAAGCTAACAAGCGTGTAAATAAAAACATTTTATTGTTTTAATTTTTTAAAATTAATATTATACATAAGAACTATATAGTTATTTATTACATATAATATACTCGTATTTATTATTTGATGGTTTTCAGAACTGCCTGTGCTGTCTATACTTATGGCAGTTAAAGCGATCCAATTTAAAGTGAAATGAAATAATAAGTTTAGTATGTTATTCTTTAAATATAGGCGCATGGTATTATTTTATTTTAGTTATTTATAACATAGTTTATTCAGTGGCCGTGGTTTGAAGTAGAAGCGTGTTAGTAATATTACTTTAGCGACGCTACTTTTTTGGAACAATGGATTATGTAAGTATACTGCACAGCGTATACTGCTTTATTTTAGAGTAGCATTCAGCAAGGGTTACACTTCAGTTTTCCATTGTAAACAGTACAAATTTCTCTACTGTATGCTTTACTTATACAAAAAAATTAAACTAATTTAAATAAATGCCATTCTAATTTTTGAAAATGCTTCGCACTTGTTTATTTTGTCTATAATCTTGGTAGATTATTTTATTTTTATATTCTTGGATAATATCTTAAACTATTATCTAACAATTCTAATGTATGAATTTGGAAAATGGTAGGATTAAGTACATATGAAAGTACATATGATATTTTATCTTCTAGAAGTGACTTAACAATAATACTTTTTTAACAAAAAAAATACTAAAAACTCGTGACCAATTGTCTATGGTCTAGGAAAATGTATAATTGGTAAGTCTTTTGTAGTGCTGGTTGAAACGAACTATTTTTTTTTGTTAATACAGTCATAGTGGTGTATTATATTTATGGTACCTAGTGACTTATTAAACCACCGCTTATGTAGTGGCTAATGGTTATACTATAATAAAACCGGCGTTATTTGGTAGATATGTAACTTCTTGAGTTATGTTAGCTACTATTGTTTAGTAATTTTAGTAGTGTTACTTGTCTTGAATGAGACTGGGATTTGTATGCATTTGAATATTTATTGTGGTAGCCACAAAATAGTACCTACTTTAATTATATGCTAGATAGGTGTATGCTAATTTCTACAGATACATGCAAAATATGTCGACAAAATACGACTTAAAAAGACCTATGGTTTCTTCAGTCGTACAATTTTAAAGAAGATTAATTTATTACAAAACTATCAATAGTTTTTATATTTTATATCATTATTAAGCCGAGTTCCCACAGTTAGTGTAGTCGAAATTGTATGAACAACAACTATCTATTTGGAGCCCAACACATCTTAGACACAAGAACAGTAAATTGTTGTATTTTATATTTTTAAAACAATTTTTTTATCATGTTACTTATTACCTAAAGTTGTTAACTGTTGTAAATTGTTTTTTTTCTTTTCTACAAGATCTACAAAAAATATTTAATTCTTATATTAAAAGTTATCAGTACCTATTTATTTCTTATTTATGTATTTATATTATAAAAAGTTTAATTGAATTGGTTTTTTTTTAAAGTAGAATTGAATTAGTAATTAAATAGTTAAAAAATGAAGAACAAACCTAATCTAAAAGTTAAGTTGTTGTATTTTATAGTTGTATTTATTCGTTTTTATATTTATATTTATGTTATCAAAATAAAATAATTTATTGTAAATCTCAAAGATGTCACTATAGACGAGTGGCGATCGGTAGTCCTACGGCGAATAATTGCATTTATGAAGACAACTCGTGGGAATGATCTCCTTAGCTATTCGGTTAAATAGACGATTATTCGAGTATTTGTATTTATTTGTTTACTACAAGAGTCGTGTATTTACAATTCTTAGAAAGCAAATATTATTAATACTATTTTTAACGCGTTGGTAGTACTTACACTTTAAATTTTAACACTGACTAAAATATTACTTTACAATTGACTCTCAATAAGTATTTATACAATAAGTATAAATTATATAAATTATACAATAAGTATTTTTAATAGATAAATGTACATTATATTAAAATATTCAACTTTACAAAACTATTTTTTTATTTATTTTTCTGTTTAAAATTTAACGCATGGATAACGATGAGCAAATAAAATGCACAAAATAATAAAATTAATAATATATTCAAATATTGATAGAATAACTTTTCGCATTATCTATTCCGTCAACAATATTTTATCGATTATATAATATTTATATATTTTACATTAGAGGTATTACCTACATTGACCACGAACAAAAAAAAAATTATATAGTTCGAAATAAAAATTAAAAGTTTTAATGTGAGTTTTTCCTCCACACGCGAACATTGCGAAATAAACAATTTGTGAGAAATATTTTTTTTATCATTGGTAAGCGATGAGTTTCCACTGACTATTATATTGTCAATTTGAACAACGAACAAAATATAATTAAGCATGAAGTCATAACTAATTTTATTCCTACACAGCAACAAAAACATTTTCTTACCTTAATTATGTGTTGGTATTTAATACTATTGATTTACATTTTTTTTTCTTGCTCAAAAAAATAGTCAAACCAATTTCCCCATCGATTAAATAAATAATATCAAACTTGTAAACAATTATTTTATTTTATATTTAGAATACTTATTAGGATAATTGAATTAAATTTATTCAAAATAGGTATTTGAATATTTTTTTATAAAAATATATACCTTAGGTATTTAGAATATATTTGATTTGAATAAAAATAATTCCACAAAAATAAAAAATAAAAATATAAAGATAAAATAAAAATATAATAATATAAAGAAGTTAAGGATACAAAATATTTGATAGGTGTGTAGGTCTAGAATATTAAAATTTAAAAATCACTAAAACATAAAAAAATATGTAAAATATCCAGAATTGTCAACAACACATACGAGTTTCCACTAGAATTAAAATAAATCATTCAAATATTTATTTCACATACTAAATTTTCTTAGTTAAATATATTTTAACTCCATAAATTACATTAAATTGAATATAATAATTCAAAACTGAAAGCAAAAAATAAAAATAAATTTTAATTTGATCAAAAATACTAAATGATTTCATTCAGAATACGTAATCAAATAGAAACATAGTATTAAGATTTAAGACATTATCATAATATGGATATACATATTAGGATTTTTTTAGATACAGGTACTATCCAATAGTTTTATTTATTTATTTTAATAATATTTTACAAGTATGTACAATTTGAGAATAATATGTTATAATTAGTTATTTAATTAAAGGTCATTCCTTATTGAAGTTTTGTTTTGAAATTTAGTTTTAAAGTATTTAATCAATATTTTATGTGTATCATATTTGCAATATTCATTGATCACTGTCAAATTGAATAACCGTAACGAATATTTTTTACAAACAGGCATGCGGTGAAGGTAAAAAATCTAGAGCAGTGGTTCCTAAATATTTTTCAATCGTGGCACATTATTATAAGTTATTATAAGTTGCGGTATACTTTAATATTGTTTATTTTCCAAAAATAAGTACTTTAGGATCGAAAAACACATATGTGAGTAATCAATACAGTTTTATAAGTTCATGGTTATAGGATTATTCATGAGATTTTCTATATATATATCGATACCATACCGAGTACTTTTATTAGCATTTAATAGAAATTTCATAATTTTTGAAACTTAAGTTTTTTTATTTTGCAAATGTTAGAACATTAAAATTTCAAACTACCTTATTCAGAAATTCGGTTCTACTACTGCATCGACCATCTTTAGAAAATAATATAAACTGATCCATCACTCAGGATCATTTTTTGAGAGCAATGCCATTGGTTTCAAGTTTAAAAGACCCATTCCTATAACTCAGAATGTTGTCTATTTTTTTTTAAATTTTTTTATTTATATTTTATATTTTAATGTTTTTTCTTTTAATAAACAGTTCAATTTTTTCACCTTTAAAAATTTACGGCGCACTATAGTGTGCCGCGGCATACCCTTTGGGAAACAATGATTGAGAGTGAAGTGTATGCGACCACAAAATGAATGTGCTACCGCTAAGGGTGAGAACTAATTGGTTTTTACGTAACAATCAACAATTTAATAAAAAAAACTAATCATTTTTATTAAAAAAATATTTAAAATAGCATTGTGTTATTGGGGTAACAGTGAATTTACAAGAATAGCGTAGGTACGCCCTAAAGAATATTAATATGTTGTGCCTTTTAAGGTATACGTAAATATTCTAAAAAGGCATCTAAGAGAATCCAAATATATCTTACGAGCTATGGCCAATACACTAATGCTAATAAGTAATAACCTATCAATTGTAGGTCCATCTGAATTATTTTAAATTTAAAACACGTAGTGTGATATAAGATTATGATATGCAATAGACAACAGTTCAATACAGATAAGTAGTTTTATTATTCGTTGTATTGAATAAGTATTCAATTAAATACTAACCCATGTTTTTTATCGCTGAACGTTTTACACTCATACGAAATAAACGCTTTATACATCTACTTTGAACACACAAAAAGCGACATTTAAACAAATATTAATCAGACAGGTACCTACTTCGGTTAGGTAATATGATACATGCACGTAGTTGGAAATTTATAACATCGCATTTATTGCATAAGTGAGCTTTACAATGCATTAATATTCTATGTTCGAAAATCGTTACAAATATTCTTCTTTATCAGTTAAATAATTTTATTTTTTATATTATTTCGTCGTGTAAATTACGTATTCATAAGTACTTAGATATTATTAATATTTAGGTAGTGAAATAATCGATGAATGTTACATAGGAAAAATCGCTAAAAAAAATGATTTTATTTTATTTTAAGAACTATACGTCCATCAGTTGCTCAACCTAATGTTATTCTACATAATCTAAATTCTAAACATACTAACATTCTAAATTTATTATTTTACATGCCTATGTCAAATATTTTTAGATTACATGTCTCGATAAATGAACAGTGAAATATTTAAGTATTGGTTAAAATAAGGTCAAATACTACATGTATGGCTGTATGTATGTTTTATTTACTGTTGTAGGAACTGGGAAGCATATCATATTGTCACATTATGTCCATTATGTTATATGTCGGTAATAATAAATTATAATTCATTATGATAAGAATAAATGTGTAAATATCATATAATAATCTTGTTTACCATTTTTTATAGTTGATAAGATATAGACATTAAAGACTGAACTAATACAA
Organism: Periphyllus acericola; assembly: GCA_949715065.1. Taxonomy (NCBI): domain Eukaryota; kingdom Metazoa; phylum Arthropoda; class Insecta; order Hemiptera; family Aphididae; genus Periphyllus; species Periphyllus acericola. Next base: position 15,505,827 of record OX454264.1, read on the forward strand.
AATTTCAAATGTCAATAACCAAAAACATAAAATAACAGCACATAGTACAATATTACTGAACAATAATTTTAACAACAAAATGTTCTTTATTTTCCATACATTTTTGTGAGTTTTACTAACCATAAATATAATAGTTTTTATTATAAAACCAATAAATGTGAAAAAATAATACTGTTCATTTCGGTGAAATTACTATTTTTAAAAACCGACGTCTTTCGTTAACTATATTTCATTTCAACACATACACACACACACACACACACACACACACACACACACACAAACACACCATTTCGGTCTCTTACGCAACGTTCACAAAGGCTTTCTTAATATCAACCCTACAGCTTATTTGAAAGACGTTCTAGAATCAAAGATCAAAGTAATATGTACAAATTGTATATATCTAGGTTCCAATTATTCAGTTGAAACCTTTTATAATGACACTATAGAAGTGCCAATATAACATGACGTAAGCAAACTCATACTATTTTCATTTCAAGATTTATAAATGATCACTATTAAATTAAAGTATTGAATTACAATTTAAACTGTAAATAATTTGCCATAATTCATTTTTGAAATATATCTTGACACATAATAAAATTATCTTTTCTATGCGCTAACACGTACATAAACTTTAAGGATCACGACCTTTTGGTTAATTTTAAAAGACTTTTATTGAAAAATTTTGTTTTTTCATATGATTTATCAGTTGTATAGTTTTAATTTATCAACAATAGGTATAATCTAGGTAAGTGTACATCAATACATTTTTAACATATTTATTATAAATATTATTACAAAAATATTATTTTTTAATAAATTACACCTACACGGTTACACATATTATACGGATATTTCCTTCAAAGTAAAAAATAAGTAAACTGCACACAAGGGCTACCAATATTTTGAATCACTTATTAATGTTTATTAAAGAAAAAACGTTTTCTCTTGAAACGACATCAGTTCACCTGCTAATCATATTTTATTCTGCGTATTAGCATATCGCATAATGTAATATTTACCTATGTACGAATAACTAAGAATACAAAATGGGATTATATTACATAATATTAGCAAACTGTTTGGGGGTTATATTTATTCACCGACAAGTGTTGTGTACCATGTAAAAAACACAAATTACTTAAAGGTTATAAAGGTGATCGGGTTATCCATTTTATGATATACCTAACATTGTTTTCTATAGTATTTGCACTGAGTAAAACATTAAATCAGGTCAAACAATAGCTGATGGCTTGCTATGTCTTGTACTAGGATTCCATATTCGATAAAAATGTCTAATGCAGACACGCAGTTTACCACTCAATCTATATCTAAGTATTATAAAGACCACAAATGTTATTTTGTTTTCATCTTATAAAGATGATATGCACTCGAAACAGTTTTTACTATTTGGATATATATTTCCGATAGATAAATACACGAATTTACATTTTTAACAGAAAAACAGAACCTTACGAGTATTGCAGTTGACAATAAACAATTATTTTTGTGCGTACGTATTATAATTTATTGGATTGTATATTTCAAGTCGTGAAATTAATGTTTTATACTTTTATATTAATCCTATTAGGATCAATAAATAAATCAAACATTATGCAGTGTTTTGCTTATACAAAATCATTAAATAATAAATTAGGTTTTTTTTTATGTACAATATTTAATTACATATTTACGTTAACACTAAATACTCAATCACACGTATACAATTGTAAATTATTGCAAAAATTAAAATACAATTTTAAATGTAAATGAAAAAAATACTGAGAACATGAATGTTAACATTTTAAGCACAAAAACTTTATTTTCTTTTAATAATTTATCATTTAAACATTAAAAGGTACGATAACTACTTTTCTTAAAAGTAAACAAACAAAAAAATACTTATTTTTAATTGTTTTAACAAGACACCCAGCAATTATTAACACTAATTAGTGAATGTTTATTATTCAATTATGTTGTAAAAATTAAGTCAAAGAATTAAATGTAAAGTGATTTTCAGTAATTATTAGTCATATTAATAATCAGACATATTAAATAATTTTTACATACAAACGGGTTATTTGACTATTTTTGAACAATTTACTAAAATTCATATTAATCTATCATGTATTGTATAAAAAAACAGCATTCGTTATATTGGCTCAACATTAGTTAATATTCATTAAACAATCTTCGTAAGCGTATGGACTAAAATCACAGAAAACTAGTCAACACTTTGTTTTATTCTGTACATTACACTGATAACTTGAAATCTTGAAACTCACAATCAACACCGGAAGAATTACTAATTTAAAACATAGGTATATATACATTATACGTACATTATACATATTAGGTATCGACGACATATGTGACCATAATAGTAATATACGGTCCGAAGGTTTCAGCATTTCGTATTATATAATATTATGGTAATGCTATTTGTAACAATGCAGTTCCCGAATGAAACATTATTATGTTACGCATTGTACATTATACACAGCATTAGCCACTAATTTAATATTATAATCGGACATCAGATAGGTAGGTACGATTGGAAAAAAGTGAGAGAAAAAGAAACTGTAGTACCGAGTTACTATTTGTGAAACGATAAAATGTAGTAACGTATCGGAGTGTACACAGTAATTTGTACACAAAATATGCATTATAATAACCAAGCTGCCTTTGTGTGTATATAGTTCGAGGGGAAAATCGATCTAAACATTTTCACGGCGTAAACAATATCATGAGTTATGACTGTTATGGGTGTTACGAAGTTTATGACTCGATGGCTGCGATGACGTAATCTCTCGTGTTTCCAGAGACTTCGGGCTCGTGAAATATTGAAAGTATTGTTGTACTAGCCGTTCTGAGAAGGGACGCGCGGAGTCGTCAAAAACATTCTCCGCCGGTAAATTATATTGAATTTTCAAATTATGGTATACTTTCTATAAACAAATAAATTACACGTCGAACCGATGTCGGCTCTTAATCAGTTTCAAGGATATATTTTAGCGTAGATGGATATCGAACAATATTCGTGTTATTACATTTCCGAATAAGTGCTTACTCGTAGCGTCGTAAATAATGTAAGAAGCTTTCGAGGAAAAATTAGTTTTTTCGTTTGAAAAATAATGTCGGTAAAATAATATCGAAATGTCGTTATGAGTGTAAAAACTCTCAATCAGTTTATAAGATATAAACTTAATAAATTAATGACTCGAGAGCAAATAATACTTGCTTTACATAGGTATCTAGATAATAACAAGCTGGCAACGAAGCATAACGCATTAATGGAAATTACATGGGAATTAGAAACCGACGAGACAAAAGTGCAGTGTTGTATGCCAAAAACGTATTTTTAAGTTTTTAAATAAACAAAACAATTTTAGTTACGTTATATAGTAATCAAAATATTATATAATTTTATCGGTACTGAAGCGTAAGTTTTATGTTTTTTATACCTAACATTTTTATTCAATATTCTTATTTACGTATCATACATAAATTATTCTATTCTTAAGATACGAGTATTTATGAAGAACTGTACATCTGGATATTTTTATAATCAAAATTAATTGTGATTAAATTTTTTTTCGAGCCAATTAATTTAAAGAAATTTGTGTGTTATGTGATTAGACTGTACAATAATATCTATATGAACAACAATATTATTTGACACCTGGGTACCCTAGACTCTTAATTTGTTAATTTAAATTCCTATTATAAAATATAACTTACAGAAAAACAAAAAAAATACATCATGTTTAAATCGAAAATCGAAAATTTATAAAAATGGTATGTAAATGGATACTTTTTATAGTTTATAGGATAAAAAAAACTTTCCATATTATATTTATGGTGATTTGAATACAGATAAACACTTTTTTTTTTACTTTTAGGATTTGAGCGATAATATTTTCTTCTTATTATAATTTATTATCTGCTGCATTACAATGATGGATTATATTATTTTCTATGCATAAATAAATTATGATAATTGTATAAATAGCTCCTCAAAAGTCTAAAAGTTTCATAAAAGTTTATTATCGACAGTAGAGTTGACACAGGTAGCACATTAAAAAAATTGAGACCAAAATTCGGTCACTGAATGATGTGTTCGTTAAAAAAATATTAAATAAACATATTAGGCATTGCAAACAACGAAACTCTTCAGTCCCCCCGAGTAAGATTTTTTATAAAAACTACAAAATGTGTTTATTTTATACTTGGCGCATACGTCTATATTTTATAATATCATATTTTGGATTCTGAGTGAAGCGTAGCATATTATATCCCTACGTGGGACATTTTATTTGGGTGTATTAATCTTTTGATCTTTGAATTTAAAGCTTATCGTTTGTATGAGTTTAAAGTTTAAATCAAGTGTAGCTAATAGGATACATAAGTTATTATATTGGAATTTTGCAATTAAGTCAAAGTTAGTACACACAATTTGTGTTTTGTGTATACCGTTCCATGTTTCATCGTCAATGCGAAATTGCAAAAACAAATTCAAATGTTAACTGTTTTATAAATATATTTATTGCACGGAAAAAAAATAATCCATTATTGAGCATATTTATTTATTTATTTATTTATGTGTACTTGAAAACTTACGCTGACGTACAAGAACAGATAAACTATACGAATAAAAATGTAACTCGTAAGAAATACTTAAATATAATTTAAAGCTTATAGAATAAATTAAAAAGTGAATGTTATCGAAAAGATGAATTTAACAGAATGAAATCGATTTCAAAACCACGACCATTAGTCTAGAAAATAAAACGGTGTCTTTAAAACTAAGAACGGAAATGTTTGATATGCTCGAACGATATGTTTGGTAATCGACCAAAAACAAGTTTCCTTTGAACTCCCTTTATTGCAACCCTCGCCATAACAAATTATTGTATGTTCAGAATACGATAAAAATATCCTATGTCCTCGTTCAAATGGGTTTTTTTCGACTCACCCCTATGAAACACAGCCGCCCGTAAAGATAACATCGGTATGTGCGTATCCGTCGCTCCGCCACTACCTACCCACCCTACTACCCGTCTACCCGCCCCGTTTTACTGCGCAAATAATCGTACCGACGCGCCGGCCGGTCGTCCGTCCGTCGCCAGTTCGCCACACAAATATTCAATAGGCGCCACGTGATACGTACGTCGAAAAAAATTTATGTCTCACCGTATGTGTAACTATGGTCACGGTTGTTGTAGAAATATGAAACCTTGATGCTGTACGAACGAAATTTTTTTTCCAGGGCTTGTAATTTTTTTTGTTTGTAGAGAAGAATTTATTCTATATTTTGATTTTGTCGTATAATACAATACTGGGATAAAACATTTTATTCCAATATCTTTCTCGTTTGTATAACAAACAAAAATAAACACCCAAAACGTTTAAAAACTAACAAATATGTACTCGTACACTGTACAGCCTCTTCTCAACTCTTTGTCTATTTTGGCATTTATTATCGCAAACGTGTTTAGGGCATAATTAGTCAATTAAACAATAATGGTCTAGGACTACTCTAGGTGCCTTTGATAATATCTTCCATCAAACAGTTCCATATAAGTGTTGGGATACCTAGTATGACTGCATTTGGTATTACTGACGAGCTTATGACTAAACTTTTTAATGCATTTTATTTTAAGATATTCATTATTTATTTACAGTGCCTACCTATTGAGTATTCACGAATGCGAAGCAAATTTATTGTTTTAAATCACGTATATGGTACCAATTCGATAAAATAATTTATGGACAGATTTTGAGAGAATTCCTGTTCACTGTTATTAATATTTGTATAATATATATTTTTCAGTAAATCTGCAAAAATTTCATACTTCCATAGATCTTTTTCCAAGCAGTACAATTTTTGTGCATTTAATATATTTTATACTGCTTTAAAATTTCAAAACCCTCATTCGTTGACCTTAGTATTCAAATTAACAGTTAGAGAAAGATGCATTTCTTTCAAACTTAAATCGATAATCACTTGCATAATGAACATTGAACATATTATATATATTAGATATCTAATACAAAACACAAGATTTGATTTTTACTATAATATTTCAGTATCCAGTATTATTCAATTTCATTGGTGTAGATTACATTTAAATTTGGTAATCTCATCGTAACCGCCACAATCAAACAAACGGAGAAAATAGTCTCGTTAAAACTCACGATATTATAGTTTTGAAGTAATTTCTCAAGAAACAATCAATTTTAAAAATTAATTTAATATATAAATCTGAAATCATTAGCAAGTATAAAGAGTGAAGTTCCAAACCTAGTTGTTGTATGACTCATTCTCTAAGTATACCATTTATTGTTTTATTTTACGAAAACAACATTTTAAACGCACAAACAAAAATATATAGAAATCGTTTGTGTAATATTGTTCTACACCGTATACATTTTTTTTTTTGCAAAACCACTTAAATTACTGATGTACTCGTAATCTTCGTATTTTGATTCGTATTTTGTTGGTGATTTGTAAATGAATGGAGAGAGGAGTTCGTAATTTTTAACACGATTCACGTCTAATAAGTACACTTAAAATGGTGTCCCACATAGAATCACTTATACTATTTCAACCTTAACTATATACTCGTATACACGATTAAAGTTAATAATTGAAAACGACAATTTATTAAGGCGCTTTGTATGAATAATTTCGTATTTTATTTGCATTGTGTGTTTATATTATTATTTATTAGTTTAAGTATTGATATTGCGTAGAAATAACGGACAAAAGGTACACACTCTCGTTCGTACGAATGAGTTAAGCAAACATCTTGTATACTTTAACTATTTACGTAATAACAATTTTCATTTTCATACTTATATTCGTTCATTCATGTTATACATAACAGTGGTCCTTTTTTCGTAGGTAAACATTAAATTTTATTAAGTTTAAAATTGTTTTCATTTTTATGAGGCTTATATATATAAGGGTATAATATAATATAGTATATATATTATGTATAGGTAGTTAAAAAATCAATATCAATCGAACTTCATGAATAACTCGAGTCTATTCTTGGAGTTATTTTTATATTATTTAAACATTGAAAACACGCTATCAATATATGATATAGCATATTACGAGTATACTGGATTTCGAGGAACAAATAATAATAATAATAATAATAATAGTAAAAATAACATTAATACTTTTTTTTATAGTTGAATACCATATGAATAGTTAACCAAATGTTACATTTGGCCAAATGAGTATAGGTCTATATAGTATATTTTTATACATAATTGAGATTATTTAGGGCTGAGAATTAACGCATTTATGAAGTTGATATAATTGACTTTATGGTTATGATTGAAATATAAATTCTTTAATGGTAAATAATCACATCATGAAAACAATATAAAATAATTTTATAAAGAAATAATATAGTTCAACTGTACTATTAATTTAGGTTTATCATACTCTATTTTGTAATATAATACATTAGTTGTAATGTTATAAAATATAAAATAATATTTAACTTATAAATATTTATTTTTTGTTTTTTATTTTATTTGTTGTTTTGGAATAATATAGGCTTTGGCCATAATGTTCGACGTCTATAAATTTTCCATTGCTCCCTTCACAGCCGACAAATGTGAAGATAATGTGTGGTAGGTATTAGGCAGTTAAATGTAAACTTATATTTTTTGTTAATTCATAAATATATTCACATGTCATACAATAGTATACAAGAAATAAATGCGATGACATAAATGCAGTTAGATTATAGACAATAGACTTTTCGACGGAAGTGTTTGGCAGCTCTACTTCACCGATCCAAACTCAGGCTTTCTATAAACTTATATATTTATGTATATGTCTTTGTCACTTACTGAAATTGACCATTTAATGAAATGAAAATGTGTGTATCATAAAATATATTTTACATGCCTAAAAGTACAGTTGACATGTTTATTAGTTATTACTCATTGTATTCTACTTATCAATTGACTTTTATCAGCGACTATTAATTGTTATATAATACAATAATATCCATACAACCATCCGGGTATCTGCAATATGTAGATTTTATTGATTTTGAATGTTTTGATATGATGTCATATCACCATTTTGGTAATACTTCTATACCCGAGTGTATAGTTTCTGTATGAATCACATTACTTTCTACATTCACACATTTGAATTCGCTGTATTCTATACTATTCTATACAATTTTATACTATTTTATAAAATATGGAAGATTTTGATGAAGCAGGTGAATTTCACATTAAAATAGAGAAATATTATTTGAATAAACCGGGGAAAAATACAGATGTACGACAGAAAAGATCGAGTCAATTATTACGGAAATTACTGATGCTAAATGAAATAAGTCAGCATACCTATGAAATTAATTCAATTTTACCTCATATACGAGTATATATATAGAGTTTATAAGTTTTGTCATATCTAATATATATTATGTCTGAACATGGTTTTATTAAAGGATGGTTTGGTTCTGGAAACATGCAGCATGCCACTACACATTTTATATTAGCTTAACAAGTAGACAAAAAAAGTAGGATTGACTTCACGTGAAACAGTCCAAATTATATCAGGAGGTCAGGGTTTTCTAAGTTGTTCCTGTAAAAATATCTCGTATGATACACAAAGTGAATGACCATATTGTGAAAAAAATTACACGATGTCAAATTAGAATGTGAATTTCAAGAAAAAGTGACCAGCTCGTGAGATATTTTCGTATTTTACGAAGTGTAAAAAAGACATTTCTAATTCACGAAATGGTAAATTTCACTAATTGGCTATGGCATATATATATATATATATATATATATATATATATATATATATATATTAATATTATACCTACTTAACAAATTCGAATACATATACATGCATTTACACGAGTATAAACGAGTGGGTGTAAATCTACAAACAATAACGAGTACAAAAGTAAAATTGTAATTTATTTAATATTATGTTTCTACGTGCAGTAGTGGACACGCCATCTGTCGTAAATACATCGTACCCTGGTGAAACGTTGTAATGAGTAACTCGCCCTGGTAAAAATGTTATCGACTTCGCTTTAAACGCCCGTTCGTTGAGTCGTAACACCTATATCGTAAATAGTCTGGACTAAAAACGATAAGAACTTTTTAGCCGTTTGGGAAAGACAACTTTTCAGGTTTTTCGACTTAGGTCTAATGCTTTTTAAAAACTTCGGCAAATAAGTTCTAAAACAATATACTTGAAATAGAAAAAATTCAAATTTGATAAACTTTCTTATCCTAAGCGATCCTAAGCTCGAACTTTAATTCATACTTTTTTTCGAACAAAAATTTCAAAGTATATTTTAATTTGTTATCGGTTTCTTTTGAATAATATATTCAATATTCAGATTATATACAAACTACAAAATGATTGATAATAGACTGTACACATTTATTCCATATATTCACGTGTAACTACAGCATAAGGCTCGATAGGGACGTACGTGAGTCTTGTATTTTCGTTTTAAACGATAATTTACAAACTAAATATATGTTTGAAAAGCATATACATTTATAGAATTGCTAATTTAAATTTTAGAGAATATTTATTATACGATATTTTTTCATTAATTATGCTAACTGAAGATCAAGATAAAAAATACAGCTTTAGGGCTGTTTTATCTACTACCTACATAAATTGATGATCTACTATTTTTTCTCATAACTCATAGTTCAAAACTCAAAACTTCCAGTAGTTCAAACCAGTTATTTTAAATTCATAAAAATATATTCAGTATAATAAAAGATAAAAAAATGTAATATGTACCCCTATAAAACTGAATGAGGAAACTTTACCGAAAAGTAAGGAGAAGTATGCACCAATTCACCAACCGATCACGGATTATGTATTCACATACTAAACTCTCGGGTTGACTTAATTTTGTAAGTGGGGTATAAGAAATGCATGTCTCTAATAATTGACAAATAGTTATAAAAAACGCATACCTATAAATAGAACACAATTATAAGTGATCGTCACACCGGTTCGTTAAAAATATGCAATTTAATTTAATATATTATTTTTTTTGATTGCACGGATTGAATCAACCCACACAAAGTCGTTTTTTTTTCGTCCCTTGTATTTATCTTTCGTGCCTGATCCATTAAAAGTGGCCGTACAACAAGGAAGCCACCGGAACAATAGCAGCAATACGGTTCAATCTTCGCGATCCTCGTCCTCGTCCCCTTCGCCGTCCTCCTCGATGGTCGCGTCCTGGTACGACTGGTACTCGTTCACCAGGTCGTTCATGTTGGACTCGGCCTCGTTGAACTCTTGCTCATCCATGCCCTCGCCGGTGTACCAGTGCAAAAACGCCTTGCGCCGGAACATGGAGGAGAACTGCTCGCTGACGCGCTTGAATATCTCCTGGATGGCCGTGGTGTTGCCGATGAACGTGGCGGACATCTTGAGGCCGCGGGGCGGTATGTCGCACACGGCCGTCTTGGTGTTGTTCGGTATCCACTCGATGAAGTAGCTGGAGTTCTTGGTCTGCACGTTTAGCATCTGCTCGTCCACCTCCTTCATGGACATGCGCCCGCGGAATATGCTGGCCGCGGTCAGGTACCGGCCGTGTCGCGGGTCGCACGCGGCCATCATGTTCTTCGCGTCGAACATCTGCTGCACCAGCTCGGGCACGGTGAGCGCGCGGTACTGCTGGCTGCCGCGGGACGTGAGCGGCGCGAAGCCGGTGATGAAGAAGTGGAGCCGCGGGAACGGCACCATGTTCACGGCCAGCTTCCGCAGGTCCGAGTTGAGTTGCCCGGGAAACCGGAAGCACGTGGTCACGCCGCACATGGCCGCGGACACCAGGTGGTTCAAGTCGCCGTACGTGGGCGTGGTGAGCTTCAGCGTGCGGAAGCAAATGTCGTACAGCGCCTCGTTGTCGATGCAAAACGTCTCGTCCGTGTTCTCCACCAGCTGGTGCACGGACAGCGTCGAGTTGTACGGTTCCACCACGGTGTCGGACACCTGTAGCACCAAGAGAGATCGTTTATGATCGGCAAACACCGGTTGACGTCAGCGCGACCTTTTCGTTTTTTTTTTCAAAGTTCGTACCATAGGATTCGTATATAATTGTGGACACGCCCCCCACCCCCCCCCCCCACCCCCCTCGGCAGTAAAGTGGTGCCCAAGTAGAAGGCTCCCTGGTGGTAAGTGTCACCGCGTGTCACGAGGGTGACCGGTGTTCCATTTGTACGGCTGAGGTGAGATAACGCACCGCGCCATTGTCAATGTTAGGTTTTTATTTTGTATTTTCCTCCTTAAGATAATTTTATTAAAATCGTTTATTGTTCCAAGAACAAAATGATAAATAAATAAATGTGATAGAAAATAAATCTGTTGCTTCTTTACAACCCCGCATATCTATATAAATTATAATAAAATATAAAGTTAAAAAAATAAATATCATCACACTTATCAAATTTTAATTTATAATCTTTGTTCATGGTTTACTTTTCAAGTCATAATGATTATTGGTGCAATCGATCATCATTGTTATATACAGATCTAGATTTGTATAATCATAATCTCTCTCTCGATATTACATTAAAAAAAACACCCGACTTGTATAGTCACTCTATTTTTAAAACGAAAAAAAAAATAGTATATCGGGCAAATTTACAATACACCCTCATCTCCAATTTTTAGTGCCATTTTGAGTTTTTTAAATGTATTTTTTTATATAACTGCAACCGTTGGATTATGACATTTTTTTCGTCGGTGTTTCGGACGTTATTTTAAATGGTTAATACTATATTTTATTTGCAATTGGGGAAAGAGTCATAAAGACTCTACAGGTAAATTAATTGTAATTAAAATTGTTTCGATTTGTCATATACCTTGGGTGAAGGGACAATGCTGTATGTGGTCATTATACGATCTGGGTATTCTTCGCGTATTTTTGAAATCAAAAGCGTGCCCATGCCAGAACCAGTCCCGCCACCTAGTGAATGGGTGAGTTGGAACCCTTGCAGGCAGTCACAACTTTCCGCTTCTTTCCTGAAAGTCAACACGTTTTTACTAATAGTTCTTGCATCTAAAATTCAAGATGTCACTTCGATATGACATTATGATTACCTGACTACGTCCAACACCGAATCCACTAGCTCAGCGCCTTCAGTATAATGACCTTTGGCCCAGTTATTGCCCGCTCCAGATTGTCCAAAAATAAAATTGTCCGGTCGAAATATCTGACCGAAAGGGCCGGATCTCACGGAGTCCATTGTGCCCGGTTCCAAATCCACGAGGATCGCTCTCGGTACATACTTTCCGCCTAATATTTTATCAAGTATGTAAGCATGTAATTGTTATATTGATAAGTCGTTAATGTTTATATTAAATCATACCAAGTGCCTCCGAGTAGTAAACATTGATCCGTTCTAACTGCAGATCCGAATCTCCGTGATATGAACCGGTCGGGTCGATACCGTGCTCGTCAGAAATTACTTCCCAAAACTAAAGCAATAGAATAATAATTTCGTTTAATTCCGTTGATGGATAACATTTTAGATAATATATTCAAACTATAAGTGTGGAATCACTAATAGTTCTATATTGCAGTAGAGCTGTGTATACTTTGGCGCCGATTTGATTTCCGCATTGACCGGCTTGCAAATGACAAATTTCACGCATGATGAATGATGAATGATCTTGTTCGCGAGAGTTTAGGAAGCTGACTGAAGCAAAATAAATTACGATCGAATACTAGACTTATTTCTCAATAAATAAATAACGTTAGAAAACTGAATACTATATTTTGAAACATTGTGGCCAACACTATCAAACGATTTGATTGTAAACGTGTAATACGCGTTATAATGTTGATTAACGATTTTTATGAAGAACAGTAGAAGTTTTACGGTAGGTATTTATGTTGAGTACTAACGAAGGCGAGGAAAATGTACTGTTTAATTTTTTTAAATCGTGGTACATTTCGATAAAATAATCTATAGGTAGATTTAGAGAGAGGACTTCTGTTTACCATAAAATGTATACCTAGTATTATAATGAAATGTTGTAAAACGAATAAATAAAACCAATGCGAGGCAAATTGATTGTTTAAATGTTAGTTATAAATTACGCAATCGATACCAATTCGAAAAAAAAAACAATTTATTGGTAGATTTTGAAAGAACTCCTGTTCACTATTATTAACATAAAATCGAGTAAAACGTAATAAATTAAAAAGTATACAGAGTGGCCTACCTGGATTTACACAGAGCGATAGCTCCCGTGTTAATAAGATAATCAACTTCTGTTTTTTATAAGCTTGGGCACTTGATTAATAGTTTGGTAAATATAAGTGTATTATTAAAGAGATTAAAAATTAACTTTTTATTTTATAATTTTTGTAAAATTTGAAGATAGCAATTTACATGGCTTATTTTTCTAATAATCTCAATGGTTCTCGACATAAATTACACATTAAATAAGTTGCTGAGAGCCACCCCCTTCGAAATTAAGTACTTTATACCTTTTAATTCCCGATAATGTATACATCGTATACTTTATTTATTAATTATTATAAATTATAATACATAAAGTTATGGCTAGTCATGTATTGTGTCTTTATGAGAAACAGATAAAATAAAGTTATTTTGTGTAAATTCGAAAATGATGTAAGGGACAATAAGACCAGTAAAAACTTTCTGGGCACTTGATTTAAGACTCAGTGCACATCTTTGCCATCCAAGATCCAACTATGCAGAACTCTACATTATAATTTTTATACTAATATTTTCTTATAAATACTTATTTATATATTTATAAACTCCATTGAATATTCAACAAAATTATTCAAACTTCCAAGTAGAATAATGACTGCTAGAAATAAAATAAATTTTAAACTCAAACATGGAGATTATTGATCTAATTTGTATTAAAAATTGGTAATATGCATTTTCCTAACGATTTTCATTCATTTAAAAGGTGTAAAACTATTGTCAGGAGCTTTTAACAATATTTACGTCAATAATGATATAATATTTCTACTATGCGTTAGTGACACTCGTTTCACACCCATCGAATCCCAGTTTAATGTCACAAAAATCATCTAATTGTCAGGAATTGATTTAAACTATAAACGATTTAGTAGAGTAATGAAAATGTTGTTACAACTTTGAAAAATAGTATTTATGAACAATCCATCGATACGACTTAGCAAATTGATTTGTGTAAGAATATTAAGTCGGACAGAATATTTTCTACCATTAGTGTGACACCTATTGGCGGCAAGGTCAAATATCATAAGATTATTTTTTTAATTTTCTTATTTTAATTTGCTGATATTTTACAACATTATATCACAATCTTAATTCGGCGTGTTTTTATTAGATATTGCGGTCCGACCAATTTTTAACTGAGATTTTCAATAGTTTCAAAGTTTTCAAATTAAAATACGAACAAAAGTCGACAACGTATTGTTATCAAAGAGGCCTGACCGTTTTGAAAATAAATCTCACGGAAAACGGTGTCTGTACCAAATACGTCTACGGAAAACGAGTTACCACTTTTGTGAACGTCTCACACTCATAATACCCTAATAAATAAATAGTGTTAAAGAAGACACATAACAATAGAGCAATCTCGGGATTTTTTTATGTAAAAAATGTTTGACGGCCAATGAACATTCGTATTCGTTTGATACTTTTATCGATGCATTTGCCGAGGTGTTAAACTCGTGAGACCCTGATACACCATGTACTCTAGAGAAGACACATTTTAACGTGAATAATAATAAAAATTATAATCACAATTAATGTAAATATTCTATGTATATAATGTAACGCTAATAACCTTGTTGTTGATGCTGAATAAAGAATATAAAAAAATTATAATAATCATAATAATGATAATAATAATAATAATGTTAATTCAATCATTAAAAACGAGTAAATCATATCGGTTTAGAGATAGTGATAGGAAACAATAATTATAAAAAGCCATAACGTCATCACTTTTATAAACGGCTCTTATCCAAGGTTTCTTGAAAAAAAAGAGAGTATCTCAGTCTCGGGTAACCAGGGCTACAGCGATCTAACCGGTTGTTAGCGGAGCTCTTTCGAATTCACAAAACATGTTTGACTCTCGGCATTTTAATGTTTTGAAATACTACCGCACAAACTGTTCATATTGTCCAATGTCCAAAATCCATATCCAATGCCGATTGTTGTCGTTTCTAGACGTTTTGTTCGAATCCTCTTGAATCGTCTAATTTTCTGTGGTTATGTTACACGATTTAATCAGGGCCCTATTTAGGGGGAGCAAGAGCGTGCGGCTGTCCCACGGGGAAGATTCTAGGAGGGCGGCTAATTTAAAATTTTTTTTTTTATTCAAACATATTTTTGAATATTTATTTCCTACATTTAATATTAAAAAGAAATTTCATTGTAATTTGTTAAGATATTCATGGTTTATTATTCATTTTGATACAACAGTGTTTTAAATTAAAATACATTTGATGGTTAAATATTTTTTCAACTAGTCTTTCTTTTCTTGCCCCAGGTGACAAATTCCTAAATACGGCCTAAATACTTTTGGAGAGTAACTAAAATGGCAAATGCTGATAAAATAATTTAAAAATAATTTATTTACAATCCATCGATACGACCGAGACATAACAGTGCTATACGCAAATCAGATCGTGTTGGAAAATATCAAGTTCATCATATCAATTTTTTAATCGGTTCTTTGGTTCAAGGTTTTGTGAAAAAAAAATATAATATTTCAGTGTCAGGCAACCAGGGCTATAGCGATCCAACCGGTTGTCGGAGGAGCTTTTTCGAATTCAACACGTTTAACTCTCAGCATTTTCGTATAGTACTGTTTTGAAATACTACCGTGCAAACTGTCCGCATACAGTACCGATATAGTCGTTTCAAGACGTTTTATGTTATATTTTTTACAAATAGTCTTAAATCATCTAATTTTCCGTGATTTGATTAAGCTCTTTAGTAGAGTAACTAAAATGCTGATCAAATATCGAAAAAAAAAACATTCAATTGATACGACGTAGTGGTGTTAACTAATTGGATCGCGTAAGAAAATATCAAATTGGCCATATCAATTTCTAATCTGTTCTTAGGTTCAATGTTTCGTGAAATAAAGAGACCATCTCAATACCAGTCACCAGGGCTACATCGACCCAACCGGTTATCAATGGGGCTCTTTCGATTTCGCAAAATATGTTCAACTCTCGACATTTTCGTACCGTAATATTTTGAGATACTGCCGTACATTTTCGTCCTATCGTGCCGATTTTAGTCGTTCAATTCTATTCGTAAATTGATATTTTCGATTTTGCATTAGAACGGTGGATGATTCGAAAACTTTTCCTTAGGCGTTTTCAAGTAAAATACGTGTCAAAATTATAGTAGTCTTGCATGTAAAATGTTTTAAGTAAATACTACCTAATACTGGTATAGCTTTTCCAAATTCTCATCTTCTAATTTTTTTTCGTAACAACTGATTACAATAATTGACAGTTTCTTCGATGAAAATAGTTTTCATCAACGGAGTGTTTATTATTAATCATATTCTAGGACCTGAGTGTTGATGAATGCGAAGACTTCCATTTTTTTGAAATGTACAACATTCGACATTTTTGGAGGATGGTACTTGAATTTTTAAAATATCCAATATCATGCAAAATACAAATCTAAACTGTTCCTAGTAATTTTACATTCATTTTTGACATTATTACTTGTTCAACCTATTTTTTTACAATTAAGATACATTGAAATAATTTTCCATTTAAGTAAAAATTACCATTCGACCGTCAATGCCGATCACCGACCTCGACGATCGACGATTTAGTAATTATTTTCTTAACCTTCAAACTTGTTTCATATTATTTTAATTCATAAATCGTAAATTAATTGTAGTGTTGTAAAAAAAAAATTCCGTTTTCGACGTTTATAAAATCAAATGCATTTTAAGTGCATTATTTTTAGTTATTATCGAATCTTTTGGATTGAAATTTTATTTTCGTAGATTTATAGGGTGCCTAAAATGTAATATAGGTACCTGTATTATTCTCATATAATATGTTTTCGATTAGATAAGGCGTTTAAGGTGTTACATTTTTTGTGGGAAACCGCAGTAAATTATAAACTATGTCAGAAAAGAGCAAAGCCAAAGAAGGACTGAAAATCACATGTTTCCTTAAATAATTATGTTAAGTCGTTTGGCCAGCCAAACCTAAATTACTCATTATAGTACAATGGTAATGAATAATAGTAGTAAATCCACTTATTTATAATTGTCCAATAATATTTAAATCCCAATCCAGTTTTGTATTATTGAGTGTTCTTCCACTGGGCAGCCTACCATTCAACGTTAAGATGTAACTATTTTCATTTATCACATTTCATAATTGTACCTACATATTTGTTCAAGATTGTAATTTTTAATGTTTGAATAAAAAAAAAAAATTATTTGTATTCAAAGTTTGTTTTCTAATGTTTGAACGGAATAATAATAAAAGACAATTAACGGCGATTAACTTCTGTATTGTCATAATGTCAGTGCCTCATCGATGGTACATGATCGACAAGATCCATTAACGCCTTGAAGTCAACAGGTAGGCGCTAGTGTAGCACGACTAGTCCATGACTTTTCGGCCTCGGAAAAGTGTCTATTTCGACAGGTTACTATCCTTTTCAAAATTTGCAAGTTTTTTAGATTAATTTTTTTTTGCTCGTGAGAATTCAGGAGGTATTAGGAATTCATAATACTAAAACCTAAAATGCTAAAATCTTGGTCTTGGAGTATTGGTTATTATTTTCAGTATCATGCGTTATCGTTTTGTTTTTGTCCCTTGTTGCCATCGAATAAAAAAATTAGCATAGAAAAGTATTATCACCATGTTAATGATTAAATTGCTCATTGTTTTCACATTATTTGTACTCGTATTTTACGCAAAAATACAATCTATACTTTTCTGACATGAATTAAACTAAATTATATCTTAAAATTATGTATTCATTTTAAACTACAATTTATTTTTATATTGAGAGTATTGCATGAACAATAGACCATTTTTAGAACTAGTATATGGGTAAATAATGAATAAACCAAGTAAATTTAAATTTAATTTTTTTATTCATAATGTAAAAAAGGTATGATTTTACTTTAACTTAAAATAACATTCAGACATCATGTCACAAATATTTATATTTTATAACAGATTAATTCAGAAACAATACCAACAATATTGTTGTAGACATTGGCCAAAATTATTCCTGTGGATACGATTTACCCTGTGAATGTCATTTATTCTTAACTAGACTGTACTTTTTTCAATAACAGTATTCCTTTTGTCCAGACAATTTTTGCTTGAACAACAACAAACAAAATTGATACGGTTGGATTAATTTCTGTTAAGGTTGTCTTAAAATATGGATTTTTATTCAAACAAATCATGTATGTAATATAAAACGTATACACTCGTTGACAAATTATAAATATCAATAAATACAAAGTTCTAAATACTGTAAAAAAATACTTACTTTGAAAGTTTTAACGGTATTATTAATTTATATTTATAATAATACGAACTGTGTTTACACATATTTTTAGAAGTTTAAAAGAATGCAAATTTATAAGACAGTGTTCCATTCCATCAAATTATATTTTCAGGCACTTCCATTACCGATGAGATTTTTTATTTACTGTTTCAAACATATTGTTTCAACTATTTGTTTCTTTGAGTCAACCTTGTAAAAATTAGAAAACATTATTATTGCGTTATTAAATTTCGTAATTATTATGGTTAAACAATATTTATTAGATTCTAAGTGAAACTTGTAAAGTTTTGGTTTTATCATGATGAGTTATTTTTTTTGTATCTGTGTACACGATTTCGACCAGAAGTATTGCTCCGATGTATACAAACCAGGGTACTTTTCTGAAAGTAAATTTCGTCTTCTTGGAATTTCTTAACAGTTTTCTGAATAATTGATAAACACATAGAAAAAATTTCAAAAAACTTCAACCTAAATCGATAATCGAACCCTGAACCGTCTAATATTTTCGTCACGCACTATTCACTTAATTATTTTTCATGGATACAAGATTTTTCATAATATTTTATTTATTTGGTTAATATTCTATAAATATTAATCATAACTTCTAAAAAATACTTATATCGTATACTTTACACTAGCAATTAATAGAAATTTCTTAATTTTTGAACATTTTTTTTTCTGCAAAATTTGAACATTAAAAGTTCAACCAACGAAATTTGTTTCTACTACTATACCAATTATCTTTAGGGAATATAATCTGATCCACCAAACTTTTTTTACTCCGAATCTTTTTTTTTTGAGAGAAATAGACAATAAGAAATAGTGCATTAGTTTCAAGTTTAATATCATTCTTGTATCTCACCCGACCGTAATGTATCATCCTATCTATTCGTTTTGACAATTTTTTTAAAATGTTTATACTTTAATTTATTTTCAAAGTCATTCAACAGTAAATTATATGACACATCATAATAATCATAAATCATTATAATACAATGTATTAATTTATAATATGCTGCATTTTACCAAAAAAAAATGTAAACGACTAGCAAACTGTTGTCCGATGAATACGATGTAATACTAAGTGTTTCTAAAATAATTTGTTGATTTGTATTTATTTATTTATACATATTATTTGATTTTAATGTATTATGATCTATGCTGACTATCTTAACTTTACTTCTTATATGTTTAATATGTTTAATGTAGGTAAATAATAATAAATTATCATATATTCATGTATTATTACTACCCATCATGTATATAACAATATTATATATATATATCTAATATATAAATGTGAAAATGAAAACATTTGAGTGATATGATCTCGGAAACTACTGAACCGTCGTTATGATTTTTTTTTAAAATTGAAGAGCTCATTGCGGAGAAGGTTTATGGCATTTGATCAATTCTCTAACTTTAAAAACAAAGGAGTTATCAACTACTTAATACAAATTCTTCGGTCACAGTGTTTATCCTTGAACTCCTCCGAAACGGCTTGACCGATTTTCATGAAATTTGTTGTGTATATTTAGTAGGTCTGAGAATAGGTTAAAGGCTATTTTTTAAACTCTTAGATGTTAAGTATGGCCAACCCTCAGCAAGAATTAACCCTTAATAAATAAAATTTATTTGTCGATTCATGGGTTACCTTGGTAACCAAAAAATAAATCTTAAGATACAAGAATTGTTGCCAGGTGACTTTGTGTAATACAAATCAATCGATACAATTTGCGATGCCGACGAAGCTGTAAATTATGCAACAGAGTTTTTGAAATCATTGGATTTGCGAGGCAGCTACCGCACCATATACAACTGAAAGTTGTATCAGTATACTGTTTTTCATGATTAAGTACTTCAATTTGTTCTATTTGTGTGTGTGATGCCAGCAAGACGCAAAAAATCATTCGAGTCGTATAGTTCGTAAATGTTTTAAACTGTTCGTTCAAATTCAAAAATTAAGGACTTAGGGCCAGTTAATGCGTATTAAAGTTATTTGATTATTGTTTTGCATTATTGGAGGCATAAATTAACCTTAAGTTGTCTAATATCATATAAGCTTACCACATATGTTCAAAGGCGTTTCGATTTCCAAAAGCATGGACTGTGAGAAAAATAAATCTCTCGATTTCTGGCACAAACCTCGGATTTCAACTTCCGTCAACTCTACATTCTTGCCGGATTTATCACCTCGCACTGTTTTGTGATGACGACGAAGCTGTAAATTATGCAACAGAGTTTTTGAAATCATTGGCGTTTCGATTTCCAAAAGCATGGACTGTGAGAAAAATAAATCTCTCGATTTCTCAATATTCAGATTATATACAAACTACAAAATGATTGATAATAGACTGTACACATTTATTCCATATATTCACGTGTAACTACAGCATAAGGCTCGATAGGGACGTACGTGAGTCTTGTATTTTCGTTTTAAACGATAATTTACAAACTAAATATATGTTTGAAAAGCATATACATTTATAGAATTGCTAATTTAAATTTAACGGCGTTTCGATTTCCAAAAGCATGGACTGTGACCAGTGGCGGATTAACCTTCTCGGCGCCCGTAGGCACGCTTAGTGTTTACCACCCCCTTTTTTAATACTATTTAAAAATCGTAATTTGAATGGGCTAACATCGAAGAGTGATATAGTCGTCCCGGGAGTGAGAAATGGTTCAAATGTACTATGGTCAAGTATAAATGTATATTGTTATTGTATAAGACGGGTTGAAAATAATCTTATCTTTTCGTCAATAGGTCGAACATTCAAACATTTCCGCCGATAAATTGATTTATATTTACTCGCGGATTCGCCAACTATAGTATCGTCAATCAGTTTATTAATAAATCGATATTTAATATTTTCAGTCGCCTTATTAGTGAGAAAACTTGACGATTTTGGCCTTATTCTTATTAAGCAGCCTCGTATTTCTCAATCAATAATTTTTTCTTTTTTTTTTGTATCATAAAATAACATGAAAAAATTTGTCGCCCCCTACAAATTGCCGCCCTAGGCTCGAGCCTTACGAGCCTAATGGGTAATCCGCCACTGACTGTGACAAAAATAAATCTCTCGATTTCTGGCACAAACCTCGGATTTCAACTTCCGTCAACTCTACATTCTTGCCGGATTTATCACCTCGCACTGTTTTGCGATGCCGACGAAGTTTAAAATAAAATAAGAGATCAATCGCCATCGTACACGGGGGCGGTGTCCTAGTTGGGACGAAAGGCGCTTGCAAAAGTAAAAAACCCAAACAGCGCAACCATCGCGTTCGCGGCCGATTTAGCGGCTTACCTTTCAGCAATTTAGTAATGATGTTGTCAATATTCAGCTTGTAATATATATATATATATATATATATATATATATATATATATATATATAATAAAGTACTAAGTATAAGTAACTTGTACATATAAGTTTATACATTTTTACAAATTTATTATTTTAATTCATAAAATATGATATACATATTACAAAATTATTTAGTTATGATACAACAGATCATTTCCGAATATGTATTTATACGATAAGAATAAATATAAAAAGATTCGGTCAAACAATTTAGCAATAAATAATATGATTTTTTTTGAAGAGCTTTGTTGAATTTGAGTTGGCCTTATACATTATGCATAGACTTTTTATTCAATTATCAAGTTGCAAAAATATAGCGTTAAATATTTTCAATTGGATCTTCAAATCCAATTAGTACCAACAAAGTAATCTAACAAAGTTTTGACCCTACTATAAAAAAAATATAACGATAATATAGTTCCATAATAAACTAGACTAGATATTGAAATTTATTATTATATTAATTATCAATTAAAATTAAAAACTATCAAAATAAGCCATAAAATGGAACTTTTTTAAATTTTCATTGAATAATAAACTGGTAAAAATGTAGAACAACAATTTAGTATTATCATATCATACCGTCTCATCTACTATAAAAATAGTTGTACATTGGTAGTTAAAATATGAAGCTGCGTATGATATGAATAATACTACAGCTAAATAATATATTAGATATATAACTAGATATGGTTTATAGATATGGTTTCGACAGATTATGCTCGTATTTAGAATAAAAAATGATTAGCATACAACGATATATTTTCCATTTTTTTAAACTTTCCTTATTAGTGTATTATATTATTGACTGAAAATAAAAACAAATTACAAAAAAAATTGTTTTGTGGTCAATAAAATTATTAGTATAACAAAATATTACATGAATAAATATATATTTTTTTTTATACTTGATGGTTTTTAAATCAAAACCGGTCGTAAATATTTGCACATATTACACATTTATATTTCAGACTAGAACATTTTTTTTTTATTACTTATATTTTATTTCTACTCATATTACATATATATTATATATAATATATATTAAATAATACTTTGGTAATGAGACGACTGTAGGTTCCCGTATTTTGTGTCTTTCGGCCAATAAAAGAAAGATAAGCTATTTTCTGATGTCTTATTTCAACTTTAAAACTACCAATGAATACATTATATTGAACAAGTTATAACTATTTATACTTTTACATGTTTTGAGACCAATATTTGATTTTTTGCCACAGAATTTTTTTTTTTTTTGTTGTTGTTGATAAGGCCAAATGTTTTTCGTAAAAAACAATTAAAATAGTTTCTGCAAAAACATATTTCATGATTTTTTTTTTTAATTTTTCAAACTTTATTTTTTCATAGATCATATTATAATGTACATTATTTAAAATAGTTTAAGAATGAATTGTTAAAAGCTATTGATGAATGTGAGGTAAAAAAAGATGGATAAATCCTGTAAAAGGGTAAATATCTTCCTATTTAATTGAAAAATAACGAAGTCTAAACTCTAAATTATTTGAGATTCAAATAAATTTAATTAAATTGAAAATATCAAAGTCGTTGGGTTACGAGTGCAATAAATTAAATTGTGTTAGTAGTAACAGATGAATCCATTTTATCGAAAACTATAATATAATATAATATAATTATTTGATGAGCAGTTCGATAAATAATACGTTTCAATTTCTGTTCTCGACGTTTATCAAACCATCCGGTTTGATTTTTTTTTAAGGATTTTTTCCTTGTTCGGTTCGTTGCCTTTATGTTCGAGTGTTGATGAATAAATTATTCAAATCCGTGCACGGCGATAACCACACATGTAGATCACGGACTTAAACATGTATTTATGATCCATGATACGTGCAAAAACTAAAATAATTTTATTTAATATTAACGAGTTTATCATTCGTATTGTTGAGGAATTATTTTTGTCGAAAAACTAAAAATTAAATATTGTGTAAAACGTGGAAGTTAAAAACGTTAAAACGGAGATAATTAATATTATTGTTTTATTATGTTCCGACGAAGGCCAAGAGTTGAAAAACCGAAAAATGTTGTTTTTCATGAGCGCAGTGGGCCGGTTAAAATGTTTTTTTTTTTTGCCATTTGAAAAAAAAAAAGGTGACTGTACATTATAATACTGGTACATATTTTATACCACTGTTGGTCGTTGTCCACGCTACGCTGGCCGCCGCCGCCGCCGCCGTCTCTACCGACGTCTCTGAACTCATGAGGTCCTGGTACTTCGGTGGCGCTTATTAGGCAGATGATCGTCATCCTCGCCCGTAAACTGTCATTATAGCGTCATATAGTATTGTCTTTTTTATCATTAAAGAAAAAATACCGCTCCACAACAATAATCATAATTATTATATTTATTATAGTTATTACAAATAATATATATGTCATTTTTATACTATCAACGAGTCCTGTGCCGGCGATGTTTTAAGGGGCAAAACGTAGACAATTCCATTTACACGATGTATTGTGTTTTGCATTTATAATATTATATTTTTAAATAAAAATCACTACGCGTTTCAGAACTCGTATTCACTATTATTATAATTATTTTTTACTGACAACAATGTTGGTCGCAATTGACGGTTTTTGGACATTTTAAATGTACTTAATTAAAATTGTTATCGTTACGCGTGCGTATAAATATATTTATATATAAATATATATTGACTCTATGTAATAGTGGTGCTTGAATCTGTATAAAAAATATATTACGTAGATCGATTGCCCAATGTATCATCACTTGAGTACGGTTCGACCGATTTGGCTGATTTTTTTTCGCCTGGATCGTGATTGTCAGGACAAGGTTTGTATGTAAGAACATTTTTGGAAAATCCACAGGGACGGAAATTCCAAGCGTTCGTGAATATGCACGATTTTGGAAAAAAAATTTAATTAAAAAAATGTAATTCGTTGATTCGTGGGTTACTTGGATTAAGCATATATGCTTCTATCGTCTAATCACTATTTTACTAGAAATCAATATTACAATTTTGAAATTCGAGATCACTTCACAGTTCACATACCTGTCTAGACTACGTGCTCAACAGAGGATAATTTAGTTATAAAATTTTAACTTATAACAAACAAGTTGTAAACACCTTCTTATATTTTATCCTCATCATTATCCAATTGCTCAAATAATAATCAATCACCATGTATCAATGTATCAAATTCAAATTGAATGTAATTGATTATTGGATTGAGAATTTAAACACATCGGACAACTCCAACTAACCACTTCTAGAATATTACTTTTTTACCTTCAGCTGTGATGTATTATTGATACTTTTCTAATTGATAGAATTAAGTTGTTAGCCGTTACATATAATTGAGTAATTTATTATTATAATAAATAAACCATAGCTGATTTAAATAATAAAGATACAATATCAAATTTTAAGCTAATATTTTTGATGTAATGTATTGTAATAAAAATAGTAAATTAAAAATAGAGACTAATTTTTGAAATGGTACTGATTAAATGCAGTTTCATAGAAAAGATAAAAAATAATGTGATATAAATTAAAAACTTTGAATTGCGATAAAGATTATACCGAATAAAAATCCCCATATGTCGTAATATCATTCAATATAAAAATGTTATCTTCAACATAAAGAATGATCAAAATGTCAGAAATTACCTTAATATTACGAAAGTGAACGGTGAACAAGTATGGTATCTTTTTCGCATTTAAAATGTATTCAATGTGACCTACCATAGCGTTATAATTTACATTGTAGATTCTAGTAATAACCTTGTACATAAATTATTTTATTCGATCCATTTCCCGTTAATGCTCAATGATTTTTAATCTTTATAAAACCAAATATTAAATTAAACATACCATGTGAATGTAGTTGCCTTTACTCCGTTTCAAGGCGAATAACAGTTGTTGCGAGACTTAAATCTACGGCACATTTGACATTTTAGTTGCCTATCCGTAGTTTAAAAGGAGTTTCTTAATATATTCGTCAGATAATTTACCGTCTATTAGTATACGGTGCAGGACAAAAACTGTATACCTAATAGATCAATTGTACGTAAAATTATTCCAAATTTGATAGCTAACCGACTTCGAACATGTAATTAGTTATGTATTAAATTCTTATACGTGAGGTTCGAAATGTTAATTAGATAAATGCAACTACCTTTATCGTATATATATTTTCTGCATCAAATTTTGTCAACTATTACGAAGTGATTAATCTCCAATCCATGCGGAGTGAAACTCAAAAGCACGTAATTATAGTGGGATACAATAATTATTATAATCAAACATATCGAGAACGTAGATCGTGCGAATAGTTATTAGATAAAATTAAATATATTTATCTGATTTCTAATGACTCTTGGTCGGACTACAAATATTACAAACGGGTCCAATTTGACCAGAGCTGTAGTCGCCCTCATTGAGCCTTTGATAGACATTTTTTTCGCACCCTCCGTATTAGTGTATTTTAACACTATAATTACTAAGCACGTAACATTTCGTTGAATGGGGTCCGGACTATCCCTCAACCAAAATAATTTTTACATGCTTTTTTACCGTCCTTATAATAACGCGGTATAGCATAAATAATAAATTACGCTATTTTCGATTTTCCTTCAATATGCCAAAAAAATCTATTCTTAGGTATTTATATTTCCACGGCATTCGGATTTACTAGTTGGTACATACTTCCTATATCCTCACACACTTCCGATTACAGACTACTTATTTAGTTTCAGGTTCTCCAAAAATAGGGACTGCCTTTAACTTAACATTTTTATTACATTTCAAAATACATAATATGTACACTGAAAAAAAATGTAAATGGTGTAAAATAGTTGAAAATAATATAGGATATACTAGTTCCTAATATAATTTAGTAGTTATCATTACTGTGCCTAGAAATACATAACTTATAACAACAGTTATATTCTAATAGAAATAAATGTTTACGTTAACTGTACAACAAGAGATATGGTTCGGTTTTTACTAAACACGCTTGAAATAAACAACTTTAACTCTCTATTACTTAAATAGTATTTATTATACTAGCATGTTTATTGCAGGTACAATTGTTTTCAACTTTTAGCGTTGGTCAAAATCAGATTATGATATTTATTTTTTAATTTAATTACAATTTTCGAACACCAATGTTACATTAGTATACAACTCATCCAAATATTTGTGTCATTAATAATGACTCATCATCAATGATCTGTAACACTCACCCGATAAAAAGTTGTTTTATAGAGCAATTTTGAGTTATTACGCTAATTATTATTAACAAATTTGTTTTTGTGGAGTATGTTGAGAAATATATATTTTTGAATTTTAGTAAGTGTATACCCAAAACGATTATTTGATATATTGTAAAACATTTATATGAAAACTAAAGGAGTTTTTAAATAACATCATATAAAACTCATATTTACATTGTAAATAATAATTAATTATACAATTGTTTAAAATATTATTTTCATTATTTATTTCAATGAGTTTAGCTATAGACTATAGTTGTATTTTATATATTCAGTTATAGACTGCTATAACCTTAAAAAAAACACCGTTTGCAATACTAGAGGTTGCTTTAGAAAAATTACATAAGAAGGTTAGAACGCATACGTTTTCTAAAATTCCACTAATTATTTGTCAACCGCGTAGAGATATTAATTTTAAAATTCTGAATTTTGAGATATACATTGATCAATGAGGATAACTTATACTAGTAATATAACTAATAAAGTTATTACTTTACATTTTATATTTTTTACTAGTGATTATTAACTTACCAAAACACTTTACTAGTACTACCTAATCGATTTTTACATTCTATATTATGTATGTAAAACCTCAAATGTAAAATTCAAACTCCTGTCTCCACTTTTAATCTTCTATTTAATGCTACCTAACTAGTTCACTATCTAAATGTAATTACGTGTAATACTTACATAAAATACTGTCGGGGATTTACCGAATTAAAGCCACGGTGTACATAGAAGGAAAAAAATAAAAATGCGTGTGTTTACGACTTTACGTAAAATATCTTTGAAGAGTATGGAAAAGAAAAATATAAATATTCATGATAACCCTTTTTCTTGGCCATAGGTATTAGTGACTGATTGTGTTTACAATTTTAATATCGAGTTACAATCGACGCATTCATTTAATCCAAATTGTTTATCACTTCACAATCCATTTTTTAGTAACATGTTATATTTTTGATTTCCTTGAATAGTTTTTCATGATACCAGAAAACCTGCAGTGACTTTGTCGCATTTAAGATCAAAGCCCTTTTTTACTTTTTTTTTTTACCCTGTACTTAAATTTTTAAATTCCTCTTACTCTTTTAGGTTCTGGAGCTTCATTCTTAATCCAAGTAAACATAAACAAACATAAATACCATTTAAATTCGTACAGAACTCTAATATTTATTTATTATTTAATAATAAAATATTGAAAACTAAACTGGTTAGCATACACACTGTATTAGATATATGGAATTCGTTACAACATATTGAACAATGGGTATATTGACATAACATTTATACTGTTTAATAATATGCCACTTCGCCTTATAGACCAAACTTAATTTTTATGGATGTATATCCAAAATATATTATGATCGGCGACGTATTATTTTAATAACATGTGCAACTTTTAATATCAAAGAATTCGCAATATAATTTATAAAACTTAAATTTTTTAATTTTATTCACGCCGTAAGGTAGAATTAGGTTCAAGCATACAAATTTTTGTCATGGTGCCTCTTGAAAACCATTTTCTCGGGATTATCGATGTGCCGATATAGTCCCGGCGGGTACGTATCTAATATTAAAATATTATTAACTACGATGTCGATTCATTTGGTTTGCAAAACTTTTCTCTTTTGGTGTTTGAATAATATTTTCAATTCGGTAGGAAAAATGAATTATAAAATGTGTATTCATAATAGTTTTTAACGTGGACGACGGATGTTAACAAATTGGCCACGGCCGACGCGAAAAAATAAAAAAAAAATAACAAAACATTCCCACACATAAAACATAATTATATCGAAAATGTATACTATACCTGACATGGTAAGTATTTCGGTAGAACCTTATAACGACGCACAACCGGCACTACGGATTCGGTTGATTAAACATAGTCCATTTGTACCTGTATAGGTAGTTTTATTATTATTTTCTATCGACTATGGTCGGACCGTCCTTGGAAAGTCATTGGTGCAGACAAAAAGTTAAGTACCTACCTACGTGTACTATTTGATCTTATTGCGAACGTCTATGACCGAATCAATAAGCCTTTGATGATTTATTTATTTGATAAAAATCAAACACGGAACAACTTTGTTAGGCACGACACTATATTCAAGAGGCTAAAACGTTAAACGTGGCAGTGTAAGGTAACTTTGATTGTATTACACCGCTAAATGTATCTAACGATTATTATTATATTTAAAATGTTAATCTTTATAAGTACATTATAGTTTATTATTGCACATTTCGTAACGAATAATTTTATTAATTAATTTATGTGTCAAGCCATTTTAATTTTATTTGATTAATCACTTTTTTTAATGTTAAACATTATGCGCTTGGATTAAAATTTCTACTGAAGGAAAAATGGGGTTTTTTTTTAAATGCTCAGAGCTTGTATTTTTTTAGCGAGTCAATGAAAAGTAATACATTTTTGGTTTAGTATGGTTATATAGACTTAAAAATAAACCCTGTATATTTTATGGTACATGTTCTACCTAGTACCTGCTTATTTCTACTCAATTTAACAGTTAAATTCAATAATTAGTTATTAGTTATTAGTTATTATTAGTTATTAGTAAAAACTAGTGGTTAGTGATTTGTGAACGAGACCATATAAGATATAATGAAGTTTTGCTCTCTTTAAATAATATAGAATTTAATGTACCTATACACACTACGAATTATGTTTATTGTAAACATTATTGGTTAAATATAAGAATTTTTTTTATGTTAACCTTTCAAATTTGTGGTTCGCTGCAAAAAAAATGTACAACAATTATTCCAATATTGTACAAATTAAAAATTATATTTACTTACCATGACCAACGACATATGATAATTGACATCATAGGTATTTAGATAACTTTATTTTAAGTATTTATGTTAAAAACGTAGTAAGTATTATAAGAACATTCCCTTTATTTACTTCAACTTTGTAATACTTCCGTCTTCTTTAAAAATATTTATACGAAAAAACTCGATGTTTAAGTAAAATTTAGATTACTAAGCATTAAAAACAAATGTTATTTTATTGAATAAATTACTTAAATTTAATAGTGTTATTTTAAAAATGATATAACATTTCTAGAAATGGGACTCAAAAATGTTTATATATATATAGTATAATAGTATATTGTATACACATTATATAAATACGATAGGTACCAGAATATAAAATGTATTAAACTAAATATTAATTCATTAAAACGTCCTGTATCAGCAATCCTTCTCGACACGCATACCTATATCGAATTGCATATCTCAAGTTAATGTTAATATCATATAATACGTACAATGTTTATAAAATATACATTATTAGTCATCAAATTCAAGAAATTTAAGTTAGACATTAATGTTATAGTACCTATAAATTATATTTTTACGTGTGTATGTCGATTCCGCCGGCCACTGTTCGTAAAAATCAACTATCGATTCCGGCAGCTCCTATTTTCACGGCTATATGTATCGTTAAAAAATACGCTAGTGGGATATAAATGATATAATTTCCATTTTTGATTATGTGGACAGTGAAGAGTTGAAAAAAAATTTTCGCACAGTACGTGAAAAAACCATCAGCAAATATTTTATCTACCAAACAAAGTAGCACTAAGGTTGAGGTAGTAGAAAAACAAGTAATTTTGTGTACTGCATTAACATTGAGTAAGAATTCTTTATTTTGTATTGTTAAAATGTGTCGCTCGCTCATCACGTTAAGAACATCCGTGAGACTTTGAGGAAGTTTTGTATAATTTGATCTACGAGATCGATTCAAACATTGGTAAATATTGTTCATATCAGTACGACAGTACCTGTAAATTGATTAGTATACTCCTTATTCTTTAACACTTGTGTTTATAATTGTTGACGGTCTTTCCGATTCATCTTCCGATTTCCATTTCAATTAATAAATTGCTTTTTCAAATTGTTTATTGTAGATTCTTCTATATGGTTTATGTGTAAACTGTTGTCCCTAATATTAATACGCTGCCAATAGAATAATTTTAAATATTTTATATAATCTTTTTTATAAAATGTAAAACTATTATCTAATATTAAATCATTCTTTCACTCACTTGAAATGATAGAAAAATGTATTATTATACAATTATTAAGCTCAATACAAATAATAATGTATTTTAAATGCCCCAACGTAAGGTCACAAATATTTTAATTTCCAGCGGAATCGATGTATGATTTTTATGAACAGTATAGCCGACGGAATCAATAGCCGGTGAAGTCAATAGATAGTATTTTTTGAAACCGGAAGTTTCAGCGGGATCAATGAAATTCCATTTAGACATATTACTTTTTATATATTATTAAAATAAGTGAACACGTAGAGATACGTAGAGGTACCACCGAGCAAGTCCGAGCCCCCTGTAAACTCATCACTGTCGCCACTGACGTATACTATACGTATACATGTAATATATAGAACTTTTAAAAACTCTCATGAAACCGTTTTTTAACTATTTAAACAGTTTATAAAAACGTGTGTATTTTTTTACATCGATGCTGTAAACATTTTCTCAGGTCTAATACAATTTACATCGTCATCATGACAAATAATACACCACACTTCGTCGTTTTTTACTTTTATGCTGTATATAATATTTTGATTATTGTTACCTTAGTATACCCTAGTATAAAGCATTTTACACTTATTTCGTTTTTTTTCGAATTATAAAATAAATGTACACATTCACGAAAATTGTAAAGCGTGCACACAAAATTAAACAGCAGACAGTATTTCTAAGAAACACATTGCTTAGTAGTCAGTTGTCCACGTACAATAGCGATGCATTCAAATGAAACATATATTCCGAGTAGACAAACACGGTGTATAGATTATTTATAATTTGACTATACACAGATCGTCATTGATACAATAAAATAATAAACATATTTAGAAGGAGGATATGATTCAGAGACTGTATAAGCCATTTAATTGCTGTCTCACTTCGATCTCCTCGGCGCAAGATGATGTCGTATGATTATTTTTAATTTTAAAACAACAATAAAACATGGTATTCGAGAAACAAGTCTATAGAATAAACACACACACACACACACACACACACACACACACACACACACACACACACACACACACACACACACACAAATAATAACAATCGTATACTATAAGATTTGAATTTATATTACTCAATTATAACTTTACTAAGATAAATAAATAATCCATGGGCCAATTACAAGCGTTTATTGTTTAATATGTTGCCTGCTAGCCAGTGGTGGTACAAAATAAGTGAGTGTCTTTCATTTGGACAACAGTAGCAAGACTTAATTTAAAATAAAAATCCCATGTTTGCTATTGAATGTTCATTAAAAACGATCGGTCTGTGGTCTTTGTAAAAATACTTTTTAAAATAATTTTAACTTTCAATATCAAATTACTAGCTTTAATATTTTATCAGAGGAAATACAAAACAAATTTACGTATTTGTTCAATAATGTTGAACTTGAAATATTTATGAGAAGAACAGAAAAAGCAGTTTATTGAATTATAAAAAAATGTATATATGAAAAAAGAATAGATGAGCGAGTTGAAAAAAGCATTCGAATACTTGAAATAAATATAATCAATCGTAGTATTTACAAATTAACCATGAGTGTATTTTACTAACATTAACCTAAACTAACAAAAATTTATCGTAATATTATTTATTTTTGCTACTTGATTGAAGATTTTCCATTTTAGTCTATACATTTATTTACGATCTCTCTTAATTAAAACAAACATCACTGTAAATCCCATAAATTCTTCGGAACTTGCTCAGAATTTTAAAAAAAGTCAGTAAGGACATTACCAATAGCGTTTTCTAAACTTCAAAATATTATTTTTATTTTATTTTTCAAGTATTACGATTTTCAGGCGTCATTTATTCGGGTGAATTACTCAAAATTTACCCGAGTTCTACATAAATCGTTTAGTCAAAAAATTAACTAAACATTTGGACAAATTGATGGGTAAAAAATGCTTTATTAACATAGTATTGGTTTATTTAATGTGTTACATGAATATATACTGATATTCTGCTGAAGAAGGAATAGTAGGTACAAACATTACATTACAACGATTCAGGACATAGTATTTTAAAATTTTGATCGACATTTCATTGACATATCTCCAATTATCTTCAAAGTTCAAACTATATTATTTTTACTGATTAATTTAGAAACTTTTATTTTAAAAAGAGTAACTTGAGTCATGTGGGTTATTAAAAAACAACATATTTCGTTTAACTCTATTCAAAAAGAATATATTGCAGTAAATAAATCCATGTGGCAGGACACCCTGTGACTCCGGAATATCTTATACCAAAGTGATCGAAGCGGAACGAAAAACCAA
This sequence comes from Periphyllus acericola, assembly GCA_949715065.1. Classification (NCBI taxonomy): domain Eukaryota; kingdom Metazoa; phylum Arthropoda; class Insecta; order Hemiptera; family Aphididae; genus Periphyllus; species Periphyllus acericola. The sequence goes on from OX454264.1 coordinate 15,539,419, forward strand.
CATCCCGTGTGTCTGTATCCTGTTCGACTTCTCAATCTTCCAAAATAATAATAATAATTAAAAAAATATTCGTGTGTACTGACAGGTGTAAAAAAATGGCAAGTCACTACTACAAAAAGTGGACTGAATATAATTTTAAAGCCGTATGAGTATAATAGTTGGAAAACTTAATAAATATATTTTATTTAATCAGTAAATGTAACTACACAGATATTTTTTTAATAATTTTTGGCGAAAGTAATTATTTGTTCTTTCGTATTTACTAATATCAAATGTGTTCTAAAATTGTTTAACATAATTGGTTTTCAAAAATGAAAAACGTATATAACATTTTACCTACCTACCCGTGTTTACTTTGATAACATTCGAATATTACTTTATTTGTTTTTAATTATTTTCATCGTTGTACAACAGCAAGTAAAAAATTAACACACGAACGTTACAAATTATTGTAACTGCAATACGTGTTGACAAGCGTCGCAGTACGTGTCATTTTCGTTACACGCAATGCAGCAGCAATATAGATAGCGAAAATACAATCGAAAAATTGATTTACAGTACAATATACCTATTGAGAATCTGCAGCGAAGGACGATAAAAAATAATTTAAGCTGCTAGAGCGAGATGGCACGCTATATTGTCATGAGTATCACGGAGTAACGCGAGAATCATGTAGTTGTAATATTTATTTCATATTCGTTATGAAATGAAAACTAAAATTCGGTCGGCTACTACTGAACATTTAATATTTATGTCCAGCATGAATAATTAGATAATTTAGAAGTATTTTATGCATAAATGTATTATATACTTGTGTCAATTTAATTAGAAGGTTTTTGGTATTCTATAGCGTACTAGTCCAATTCGTAAGGCAGTAAATAGTTAGACGCATATAAAATAGTAAAACTTATACGATTAATACGATTTTTAATACTGCACACATTATATACATGTTTATTATAAGTACCTATACTGTCCTGTAGTATATTTTTCATTTACATGTTTATTATAATATTATAAAATCGTTCATATTATTATCAGAGTATACATTTTTGAACTCGATAAAAAATCTGACGGGTTCAGCGATTTTTTTTCTCAAGTATTGCGAATGCGGCAGGTTGACATTCACACATCAGACGTATCGAAAATTGTGCTTGTGCTGGCACTTACATTATTCATTTATATTTTATATCAATGCGTTTTCTTACATGTAAATAAGCTGAGTAATATAATGATAATATAATAATATAAAATTATACTCATAAAGTTCGTTATTGATTATTTGTATAAAAAAAATTTTGATTCACCATCTATATTCTATATAGTACATTGTGTAAATAACATATATCGTGTTTGTAATCCTTTGATAATTTATGATGATGTAGCCCCAACGACCACAGAATGAAACGTACTGTATAGGCACACTGATGATTTCCGCGACCATCTATAAGATGATATTTTTCGTGCGAGTGATTAAAATTATGAAAGGGTCATTGCCCATTAGCATAGGCCTTTCAGACGTGCTCATTAGTGTATCAAGTCAAAGTCTCGCTTGCGGCACTATTTCGATGAGAGTATGTGAGCAAAAACTACCCTAGTAAATCAGTACCAATAGTACCTATATGTATAAGATTGATTGTAACGTAAAATGTTTTCATTAATTAAATTTACTACAGCCCGTGTTCCGATGTCTCAAATGTCGTTTGCTGCAGGTATCTGCAAACATCGCATATTGCTGTAATAATATAAAATCATACTTTATGCTTCAAAGCATGGTAGGTCATAGACTCATAACTAATTATTAGGGCTCGGAAGTTGATGCATTTTGCATTTTTTTTAGGAACGTTTTATACGATGCTCTTCTGGCCACAAATGTGTTTCATTAGCATGTGGATCTGAATAACTAATTTTTATTTTGCATTTTTTTGCATTTTTTTGGTGTTTTTTACTTTATAAGTCATTTTTTGATCATTTTCCCACATTTTAAGTCATTTTTACTGATTTCACACTAGTTCACTTCTTATCGTTTCTTGTCGACCATTATGCCGATAACTTATAACTTGGAAATTACCACGGACTAAAAATTAGTACCTATCCGACTTTATCTCGCCGATTACATTCGCTGTTATCGTTTTGTAGTGAATATAATTATAAAATTAAGCTTTGATAAATTAATATAGAATCTTATAGTAAAATATTTAAAAAAAATTGTATTTTTGTTAATTTAAAACAAATATTTATAATTTTTTAGGTCATTTTTTAGGACATTTTTTGTCATTTTTACGTCATATTTGCATATATTTTTTTGGTCATTTTTTAATGTTTTTTAGGTCATTAACTTCACAGCCCTACTAATTATATATAAATATTTATATAGATATAGATCAAGTCCTACTAATATCTTGTGAATTTTGCTTCTACTCTTTCCACTTCCAACTCAGCCGTAGGGCATACTCTTAAGAAAATCGGTTACGGTTAAAAACGATCGAATACGAATAATAGGACCTAATCAACCCTCCCTGAGACTGTGAAGAGTGTGCGCAGGCCTATATAGACGTGGCGAGCAGAACGCTACCCCGCGACAAGACCACGACGACACTCGTTCGTGTAAGCTGTACAGTATTAGTGGGTATAATACAACACGTGTATTTTCGTTACGCGCAAAGCAACGCGTCGTCATGTGTATAGGTGTAGCGGAGACAACCGAATCCGTTGGCCAGAGTCATTGTTGTCGGCCGTGGTGCTGTGATGTGAACGACTTCAAATTCCAGGACGACGCGCGTACCCGGTACATAATATTATGCCAATCTCATTTGTTACGATAGCCTACGACGAAATGCGATTCACATAAAAATAAATAAATATAAAATAAAAAAATAAAGACAGAGAGAGAGAGAGAGAGAGAGAGAGAGAGAAACGATGAGACGATGATAATAATAATAATAATAATGATATTATATAAAGAAGAAAGAAAGAAAAAAAGAATCTCATTAGAAACCTGTGGGTATCCACAAAAACTGAAATCGTCTCAACGGCGAGAGACCAGTAGCAGCAAGCCGTAGCAATAATGTGTGTTATACATGTATAGTGTTTTTTTATTTTTTATTATGTAGCAGCAGCGATCGTTCAACAAAAGAAGAGGAAAAAAAAAACGTATCGTCGTAGATCGTTGAACCTAGGTACGCGTTATAAGTATGAAGTATATAAAGTAAAGGTACGTACAAGCGTATAATATATATATATATACGTACGTATAAGCCGACCGTGGCCGCGTTGATTTCGGCGATTCGTTACGCACTTCGGTGCAGTCGATTGTCTCACGCCCGCAGTGCGTACACGGGTACACGCGTATCTACCTATTTAATATTATATATAATATTATATACGTACGTCCTGCACATCGAAAACGCTACCATTACCACTATTACGCTACGATATAGGCGTTTAATAATAACGTGATACACACACGCATAAACGCATACGCACACGCACGCACACACATATTGATATCGAGCCCTCGCGTCGACGGTGGGTTCCTTTAAACTGTATAATAATATAACAACAATAAAAAGGAAAAGAAAAAAGAAAAAAAATTACTATAACAAAACACAATGGAACGTGAAGTGAAAAATCGTACGAGAAAATAAAAGAAATAACCGAAATAATGGACACGCAGCATAAAATTATGCCTGTGCAGTGGAAAACGTCGGTCGGTCCGTCTGCTACAAGTAATCTGTACACGCGCATTATATAACACGTCATTTTGTATTCGTACAAGTGTAAGAAAAAGAGAACAACGATAATATGCAATATACATTAAAATTATATTATACTACGACGTATTGTCACTCACGATAGAACTCGTAGATTTTTTTCCCGATACCGCGTAGACGTTTCGACATTATTTACCACTGTACCTACTGCTAAACTCTAACAATTGAAGTGTAACAATAATCCGTCGGACCGTTCCTCGACTCGGAAAAGTCTCGGCCTCCGGAATACCATTATTACATTTTAACATTCACCACCCGATAATGGTAAAATGAGCACGTACCCAATATAATTATTATTATTACAGTTAAACCCGCGGTAGTTTGTTTAACGGTATTCAAATCACCGAGAAAAATGATTTTAAACATTCTAATGGGATAAAATTATTTCGCAATAATTATATACATCGGGTAACGATGTTCAAAAAATATTAATTCCTCGGAAATGTCTGTTGTGCCATCGGTGTGTGGTGCATTCGTTGAACGATGAAAAAAGCAGAGAGAGCAGTAGAGTAAAACCTTAGAACTTTTCAACAGCTTCAAAATTATACACTATAAATTATTTAAGATGTATTTTATGAAGATCCTTTAGTCCGAAATTATTGTACCTATTACAAGTACGAGTATAACTAAATATTTTTACAGCGCAATTATAATTTATATCCATATAAATTATGGCTATAATTTATTTCATGATTTCAGACTTGTTCGACAAACTAAAGTTTTATGAAATTATTTTAGCATCATCATGTCACAACTGAAGGTACGTGACGCCATTTGCCTAAACGATATAAGTATAATAATACTCGTAAAATAAAATAATTTCTTATTAATCGTTTTTGTACTGTTACCAAAAAAAAAAAAAAAATAATACGATTACATAAACGGTGCTTTGGTATTGAATTTGAAAATAAATTTTGGGACCGAAATCGAAATAATTGACATATCTATCAAATTAATTTTAATATTTACATACTTATTACTTATATTAGTAATGAGGAACTCAATGGAATATCTCTTAATTTATATTTCTTTTGTCAGTGACACATAATACCAGCTTATGAAGTGTTGGTGTTATATATTTATGAAGTGCTGGTATCTGTACCTACATCACGCGGGAAACTATAACCATTGAAATGGTTTTTTCAATGTGTAATTAAATTCCGAAAATTTATTTTTTTGTTAAATTCACGTTTCCTACCCCTGCTGATAATAATATCCGCTTCGAATTTTCATTATAATACCAGAAAAGCAACATTAATAAATAGTCGGCAGCCGTAGTAGTATATTTCATTGTTGCGGAAATAGTGTTCCGGGTGACAAGAGCATTGTCAGAAGTATTATATAGTGTGGGGTAAACTGTAAATTTAATACTTTCCCATAAAAAATAAACCAAACTACAAAAAAAATCTCAATTCACCGGCAAAACCGGAACGCGGAAACGGCTAGGCGAATCTGTCGAATCTCAATTGTGCCACAATGGGATGCGGAGCCCGGTGACGACAATAGGGTTAAAAGGGGTTCCGAAAAAACAACCCCACATATACAGTTTGTAAAGCCTTCGAAATAACGGTCAGCAGCAGGTGAGACGTTAACGAACAAAAAAAAGGGGGCAGGGGATTAAAAAAAAAAAAATTATATATAAAAAAAAATTAGGACCTTGGCGAAAGAGAAAACCGAAGGGAAACAATTCGGTAATAATGTATATATGCTTTTTTTGTTGTTTACAAAAAAAACCAAGAGAGGGAAAAGGCGTTAGGTTGTTGCCTATTATGAATGATCTGAATCATTATTAGAGTGTAAATTGTAAAAAGAAGGGAGTCCGCGCACATAGTTGAGCACCTGGACGTCGATCGACGATTTCATACACTGAATGCGGAAGTGTCGCGAAATCCTCGAACTGTACTATTTTTTTCTTCCTGCATTTTTTTATATTATTTATATATTTTACAACATTAAACGCTTGTCAAACTCACTGCGGATTGCACGTGGAAACATCGGATATCGTAGAGAGTTTCTCCCCGGACGTAATAAATGTAAGTGTTCGCGACCAACACAAAGTGTCGAAATTATATTTAGTGATAAGACGATATTATTTGATGGACAGTATTACCTACTCGCCGCTTATATTTATGATTACGTGGTGATTTGAGTTCTTGGCACTTCGAGGAACATAAATGCTTTTCAGCCTACGCCGTTTGGTCGACTCACTTGAAATGTTCAAAAGCATCTATTGGAGTAAAATTTACAGAGGATTTACGCAATAAACAAATAATAATATTTTGGACTGTTAAATCTATCATGTTATGTCGTGTTATTTAATCGTTAATTATGTGATAAAATGTACGCAGTGTAACCTACGTGTATCGCGATAAAATATTTCCGACAAAAAAACACACCATTTTGAGAAGGAGCAACTGAGTATACAAATACATTTTTTTAAATAATTCAATAAGCTTTGATAAATATTACTGGATATAAATAGTAATAATAATTAAATAATGGCTTTTATGGAAAACTCTCGGGCTTAAAAAAGAAAATACTTTCAGTTCAATTTGCAGCCGAAACGGAAATACTAAATAATTAAATTTAGTAACCTGTTTAGATAAATTAAAGTTAATTTTTTTATTTATCATCAACTGTTTATATCTTGAAAATATTTGTAACACGATTTTCAGTAGAAATTAATTTTTAAAAGTGTCAAACTTCGATAAAGCATTTTCAAAATAAAATAGTTTAATTGTCTGTTTAATAAAAATGTAATAAATATTTATATTATTGATGATGATAATAAACAAATTTCAATCATAATTCTCCACTAGGGCATTATTATTATTATTATTATTATTATTATTATTATTATTATTATTATTATTATTATTATTATTATTATTATTATTATTATTATTATTATTATTATTATTATTATTATTATTATTATTATTATTATATTATTTTTACTATCGTCGAGTATAAGAATTGAACAAAGAGAAGATACAGTCTTAGAGAACTCTTTTGGATTATGAATATGAATGTACAATAGTGGACTTACGGTCATTAGTTCTTCCGTATTTTGTTAAAAAACGATCACGAATTTATATGACTCTATGCAATTAGAGTTGATATTTTATTGATCTTGAAATAAATTTATTTCAAGATGAATAAAATATGGTTCAATACTTTCGTATTAGTCTAACAACCCAATAATATTGTATTCTTCTATACTTCGAGCAAAGCGTGCCATCGCTAGCATTGATGTATACTGTATAGGTAATGCAGATTGACACTCTCCAAGATATTTGAGTTTGTTACACCCTTACACTACTGATATACTACGATGTAGGTAAGCATAGTCATATAATCATTGTACTTTTTTAGTAATTATTAGTAATATTTTTTAGTCGCCGAAAATTGCTAATCATTTATTCTATTGTCTGTCTAAAAAATTTTTTTATTGAATAATTTATTATTTAAATCTATATATTTTTGAAGGACTTGAACTCTCATGGTTCTTACAAAAATCATAGCTATAAATACTAATATCCACAATTTTTTTACCAATAATTAGGTAATCAAAAAAGTTATCATTTAAAATTTTAATATTACATTTACTGAGTGTAAGTTCAGACTTTTGAATACCTCTGAATTATTTATAATTTATGACAGCTTTTTATATATTTCTATAGTAAAATTATTATGAAAATATCAATAGGTAAAATATCTCTCAGTGATATATTCCTGATTAATAATGAATAAATTAATATAATTTCCCTAAACTTAATTAACATTTAATAATTGTCGATTTGAGTCCCGAATTTATTTCCTGCATAATTCAATAAATATAATTTACTTAGTGATTTCTTTGAACTATGGTATATACACAGAAACCTTTTGTAAACTACGAGTATACCATTCCAGTTTTTATATTTTTATTTATATATATATATATATATTGTGATTATTTTTCTTGCTGTTGATCACAACATTTTCATAATTTTTAAATTATATTATATTGTACACATGTATCTTATAATGATATTTTAAGTCAATTTTTTTAATTGAAAAATAATTCAGATGAAATATATTCACGTTAATTCAAGTATTTAAGTTAATATTCTGAACACTATTCTAAATTATTTTCATGAAATTAGATCAATGCTTTTAACTAGATTGTAATAGTTATGGTTAGTTAGATAGATGTGAGAAATTCGATTGATATTTAAATATTGATTTAATTTATAAGCTCCTAATATATGTTGTTGTATGACTATTAATGATGTTTTAATATAAAATATTATTATAACTATAATTGTATAATTTATGAGGTGGTTAATCGATGGTTAAAAATCTTTATTTCATTATTAATGTAGGTGCATAAAATAAAAAACCAGTACTTGCTGTAGTATAAATAGAATTCTTGAGCGCGATGATTAAATTTTTAGTTTAAAAACTTTAAGTTTCAAATACTTATGATCTTTTGAAAGTATTTTTTTTAACCTTAAGAAAATTATTAAACAATGAACAATCTATAACTGAAATATATTATTTACTATACTTTTTTTTAATAAAAACCGTAAATGTATATCTATAAAATTTAACTTAAAACAAGTTCAACTGATACAGGGTGATTTTTTAAAGTGTAATTAGTAGCAATTAGCGATAACATGAAATTACAAATTATATCTTAAAATTAGGTATTATAATGATATTTTCCTTAATACCTAAATTAAAATATTTCAAAAATTACTCATTCAAATTTTGATGGGGTGTTCCCATTTAAAAAACAAAATTTTGTGCCTCTACAGGACATACTTAAGGTGGTATAAGGAAAAACATTTTGGAAAACATACTTTTTATGGTAACTTCAACATTTCAAAATTTCAAACTAAAGCATTTTTACGTCAAAAAAGGGCGATGAGCACGTCTAAAAAATTATCCTGTGTATATAAACTAACCTAACCTACTTAATCGAATGAAAGAAAATGTATTTTAAAGAATTCAAAATAAATATAAATTATAATTTTTAAAACTAAGTACACTTTTGTATATAGGTAGTACACATAAATAAAGAAATAGTTTTTCAATAGACTGAAGAAAATGCGAATTAATGTACTCAACCCAATTAGTAGGGTTTTACATAGGAATATAGATAAATTCAATTAACTCATACTAATGTACAAATTATCACGAGCTCTCATGAGTACCTAATACGACGTACCATTCACCCACCCAAACTTTGCATAAATGTCAGTATTTCTGCAACTCTAGCAGACGTGAGCGAATTTAGACGATAAAAAAAACGTATATATAACTATGTAATTTTTGACCTTTATAAAACAAGGTGAATTCCCAGAACAATCTAATTGAAATTACATGTCGTGGTGACACGTTTTGAATAAATTTCAACTTTTTTTTAAAGCGTTATCTCACTCTTTGCATGCAAATTTTTCCTTATAATCTATTCACTCATTTAGTCCGGCTTGACAGTTGACAGTACGTTTTTTACAAATTTACTCATAATATAATAAACCGTTTCATCTATTAGTGTCATAATTCTAGTGCCAACAAAGTGCAACAAAATTCCGAAAAAAAATAAGAGAATACAATCTGTAGGAAAACAACATTTTGCCGTCCGGTAATAGAGAGAGCAAATAATAGACAATGGACAAGCTGATTTGAAACCCACCGGTGAAATGGCGGTCTGACCAGCCTATCGCTGAGTAACCGGTATACATGACGCCATTCTGCCCTCTTTTTCCCTTGATGCTTAGGGGACAGTCGGTCAATTGTATGTTCTCGATATACTGCAGTGACCATTGACATAGTTAACCCCCTCCGTTCCGCCTACTGGGAATACATCTAATACCAGTTATCATTTTTCCCCCGTTTGTATGATAATAAATAAGTAATTATTGCCATATCAGTTTGTATTTCTATCACTCAAACCGTTGACATTAAAAGTTTTCAGTGGATAATGAATAAGCAATGAAATAACTGAAAGTGTAGTAAAGATGCATCTTTCCATTGGTAAGTATTGCAATACACATATTGTGGATTAAAACTTATAAATTGAATTATAAACTATGGGTAGGTAAATATAGTTAATAATTATAGCGTTGTACAGTCAATACGCAGTTTTATAAAATTTTAACATTATCTATAGCAATGGATAGTTTTTGTAAAAGTAAGTATATTTGGTAAATATCCATATTTGTTCTTCTTTTTACCCAAGATATTTAAAAATGCATTGAACTTTAAGTCGTACCCGATGTTTATTAAATATATTATATAATAATACATGTTGTTTGATTTAAACGTACAAATGGGTACACATCATTTTACACAGAAAATAAATACATTCGATACAATGATACTTGAATACATAAATTATTATACTAACTGCATTTGCAAGATAAATAATCCCTCGATAGCAAAAATTGGCAGGTTAAGTATAAAACCATTTATTAAACAATGTATCAAGATGGAAACCCGTACTCTTTGTTGACAGACACTGTCACAAGTAAAAACATATAGCTCTAATTGAAAACACTCATGCGATTTAATCGGAGTGGATACATTTGTTATTAACTTTAGGAGTGTATAGTTTCCTTCTGTATGCTTTGTTCATGAAACACAATTAAAATTATGATTGTGATCGAACTTTGTTTTATTTGTTTAACAGCCGTATAAAAGTCGTAGTAATAAAATAAAATATCAAAGCATTAGGATTCGGGGGAAAATCATCTGCAGCTATAGTCTTTTGAGTTCGACAGTCAGACCGGAAATCGAGTTATCTATTCTTTGACATACCTATAAGAAGGTTTAACGAAACAGAAGTAAAGAAAATTAAGTTCAAAAAAATTATAAAGAAATAACTGGTTAGATACTAGTTTCAAGTGGAAGTCTTTTAATGAATTAGTATTATTAATATGAAATATAAAAATAATTAATATAACCCTCCGAAACATCAGAAAAATTATATTATAAGAAGGTTAATGTCATGTTGGTCATATACCTACATGTTTATAGGTACCATTGATAATGATATGGGTTAACAATATTCGTAAAATGTCACAAAATTTCAAAATATAAAACCTTTAAAAAAATAGACGAGCCAAATCTTAAATAAAATACCTTAGAATTACCCTGCATATAATTTACAGCTCACTAGATACAAAATAACTAATTTTACCAAAAACTAAAAAAAATTTAAATAAATTGCTTACTATAAAAAAACCTTAAGAATTTTCGGCAACAATAAGAATTAATTATCTTTAAAAAACGGAAATTAATATTTCATTCGTAAACAAATCCACTAAAAACATTTAACTATAAAAAATGTTTGATCAGAAAACACAGTATGGAATTTTAATTAATAATTCATTGTATGCTAATCTATATTATGATTAGTATTTATTATTGTTATCAAGTTAAAGTATACTCATATGATATTAATTATTTTTATTATTATTGCACAATCTGTATATTTCATATGTAAAAATTCATTATTTTAACAATAAATATATAATTACAAAAAAAAAAAAAATCAGACATAAGTATTTATTAGACAATTGGAAAAACATGTATATTTTGCATACTTCTGTATCGCTATAGAAAAATAAAAAATACAAATTAAAATGTATTGAAATGTCTAAGATTTCAGATCATAAAGCTTCTTTATGGCTCTGATAATATGCGTATCATGTAATGTTTTATACAGCATAATATGTTTGTGCTCTTATATTTTTATTTAATTAAAATGTGTCAGCGCACATGCATTGGACCACTAATTTTATCCTTAATCAATGAACTCTTTAAATACAATTTTTGAAGATTAAGAAAACAATGCCCGAAATCATCTGTTGTCATCTGTCATCACTACGCGTTGTTGCAAGTTAACTTACATATAACTACTATTCAAGGTTTAAATAGCTGTGCGTCGTTTTAGTACATATATACGAAGACTATTTTAATTCATCGATCGAAGTGTTAAGAAGAATTTGAAAAAGAATAAGTAAAAAAGAAAAATTCCTTACAGGTATGTCGAACCTGAGATAATAACATAAGCGAGTACATTCACGTTGTTCTGGAATACACACAGCCACCGTATACTACTTTAACCATGACACACCGTCCTGACACCATAACTAATTTAAATTGGGTACCTGCCTATATCTAATTTCCGTTGTTGTTGTGAGTTGTTCGATCAACTGGTGTCTAAGTGTTATATATATTATGTTAAAATTATTAATTCTTAAAAATGTTTATGTGGACGTGTGAGTAAAACGTGTGAGCGCGGAAAATATGACGCGATATGTCTGAATAACTAAAATCCGTGCAACGGCACTTAATTATAGTTTCGTGGATTTTGTATACCTAAATCATGGTGTAATTTGGGATACTAATTTTCAAGTCTACAAAAAAAAAGCCTATTGTTACTTTTGTAGCTAAGAATGTAGTATAATGTATACTTTCTATTGTACCGATTAAGGCCCGGATTTTAATGCAAAGTGCATCTTTTTTTGGATCATCTTAGGCAATGCTTCCCCAGTACTCTGAAATCCGGTTCATGCAACAAATTACAAAGGAGAATTTTTATTTTGCATTTTTTTTACATTTTTCGTTCATTTTGTTAGTTGATTGTACATTATACGGTTAATTAATTTAATTTTAGCTAATTTGTTATAATATTATCTAAAGATAATAAATGTATTTTTTGTTTTATGGATGTTTAATTTAATCAGTATCAAGTCAAATTTTTCAAATTGCTATTTTTTTTCTATAAATGCGATCTTTTTTTGTAAATTATATATGAGGTAATAAAACAATACATTTAATAAAACAAAATGTATATAGATAATTTTTAAAAACATTTTTACGGAAAATTTTTACAACATAAGACCATTTTTTATTTTTAGGGTATTTAAATCCTGGTTCTAGTAATGATATTATGTAAAATAGTTAATATTGTACGATTTTTAGTAAAATACGATGATTTAAAGTTTATTAAATTCTTATTGCACAATCGTACCCAATCAGTATCAAAATATATTAGTTTTTTACAACGCTATTAACGAATATTATAATCTGTAGGACAAATGTGTGTAAATATGTATTATTTAACCTTTAAAAAGTACAACAAATACAACCACAATCGCATAATATTGCAGCATATAAATACGTCAAAAATGATGACACCCAGTGACAGAGAAAGGACTTTATCATAGAATATATATATATATATATATAGGAGCATATCGGTTAGGTCAGTCCGGCTGGAGACAGTTTTCTTGAACTTGATGCGTAAGAATCACCGTTTAACATTCAGCAAACTATATGTCGATATGACTTTGTTTCTGTCTCAAGATTTCAAATAAAATTGATATTGTAATTTACTTCATTAAATAATGTCTTGAGCTTGTTGATCTTGCGAATTGGTTTTGTCTCTGTGGATTTTCATATTCAGAATCCACATTATATTTAAACACCTACAAAATAAATTATAAATAACAACATATAAATATATACTATATACTATATAATATTTAAGCAACATGAATGATACATTTTTATATATATTTGTCCTGAAAGATGCTAATGTGTATGAAAAACACATATATCTACAGTAATTATGTTTTAAGTACATGGTTATACAATATACAGTATCCATATAATAGGAGTAATTAACTCCTTCAACTTTTAAGCCTTATTTGTTTCGAGTTGAACTCACTTCACCAGTTCATTTCTAGCTCTAGAATTCGTAATATAATAGATATAGCTTTGAAATTTATATTCAAGAATAAGCTACGATACTCCAAGCTGCATCCTTTGTATTATCTATTTTTACACAATATCCATAAACTATATCTTTGTTTGTATTAAACTAAAAAGTAATAAATAATAACTAATAATATTGAATCCAAGAAACTTCACCAACTCCACTGACTCCATTTAGTTTTTCCTGTTTTTGATTTATTACACTATGTAATCAACAATAAATGAATAGTGTATTATAATAAGCGTATTATTGTTATGTAAATTATGCAAAAATAGTTATAATTAATTTCAGCATTAATTTAAGTCATATTGGAAAAATGAATACATTTTAAATTATGCAAATATATTAAAAGAAAAAGTGTTTTTAATCATTTCCTACAAGTTTATTTTTATATTGAAATAATTATGTGTATATTATTAACGATTGTAATATTATATAGTAGCTATTCGAAAATTTCAGAAAGTTTCTTCCTCTATATCTCGAAATTGAACTTCTTTATTCATATCAAAAGCCAATTTATATACGCATTACTTTGTTTGTTGAGTCTAGAAGTCTAGAATCTTGTTCATAAATTCCATCTATGTAAGTACGCACTACGCAGTAAGATTACGGTTACAGACCGCAGACTCACGTAATTATTAGCCTTTAATCCCTAGACTCCTGTTAGTACTCACCGTAAATCTTAATGCATTCCACATCGTGTTATAGTTGAATAACCAAAATAGGTCAAAGTTGTCTATATAGTGAAATTAGATTATTTTTAATTAAGTTGTATGTTTATTTATATTCCACTCGGTTTCTAATTAATCTGACGACCAAAGATTAGTACCTATACTTATTACTTAATATCTTATATAATTATATGTCTTCTGTATATATTATAATATAATTTTATGACTTTAATATAGACCATAAGCCTATGAGAACCATAGTTAAGTATAACAAGTAACAATGCATCGTTGGCCATTATTATTATTATTGGAATATTACCTATAGAAGTCTTTTAGTAAAATAATCACCTCTGGGTATATACCCGCGCTATTCATCAAAACTATTGTTACTCGTGTAAAAGAGTTTATTTGATCGTCTATGTACAATGTACATGTACTCGTATTATAAGATATTCATACAATTTAATCCGGTAGTAGGCATTTTTGTTTTGAATATCGGTTGTAATTGGTCGTAATTAAGTAACAATTGATGTATATAAGACTAATATCGTTAATATTTATTTCAAATTGTATACATCATTATCATGCCGAAAAAAAATGTATATTTCATTTGTAAAATATTGTGATAGTTCGAGGTAGGTAGACGATTGAAGAATTAATATTTTCCGTGAATTATAAATTATTTATCTATAATAAGTTACATATTTTGCTTTGTTTTATTAATTTGTATATTTTAAATAATATATATACGAGTATATAATATATATATTATTGTTCATACATATTATAAGTATAGAATACCAAGATAATTGGAAATAAATAAAGATATTAAACCTATATCACGTGGATAAATGTGGTTAGTTTGGATTTTTCATTTTTTAAATTGTTCAATTATAGCAAAATTAAAAATATTGTATAAATAATCAGTGGATTACTAGTATATTTTATATCTTCTATGATTGTATTATCTATTGTGTTACTAATATAAGTAATAAGCAAACATTGTTTGGGTATTTGGGTAATAAAATGTATATGATAAATTATAACACATATATATGTAATATTTATCATTGATAATATTAAACTTATATAAAAAAATAAAAAAAAACCCAAGACGTTTAATAAAATTAAATAAACGCTATTTTACTTTTGTACCTAAAATATATGTTAATCGTTTATTTTTTACAATGGATACTACTTTGAGAAAGGTACACTTAATTCAATTTGATTAGATTAATGTATCAAGTACATTATTATGCTTGGAATACGAATTATTTTTTCACGCACTCCATAGGAATGGTTTTTTCTTACGTTCTTCATCATATGCCATCATTTCTATAAAACGATTTCCGTCATACGATACATGAATACGGATTTTCTCATGTACAATTTCTCGCATATATTCATATTATAAAGGATTCATTGAAAGAAAATATCTTCAAACCCACTTCACACGATTACGTTTTTCTCTAGTATGTACTGTCGTATATTATTTATTAAATTTATATTTTTTTTAAATAATATGTAAATACAGTGAGTTGGTGAGTCAATAAAACTATATAGAGTTTAAATGAATACTACTTTTTAAACATTCATTTTCGAGGAATTTTTTTATATAGATTCTGAAATTTCTTTAAACAAATATTTACCCATATATTGCATGTTTTTTTTCAATTTCATATTAATTTCTCATTATAAATACATTTTTCTCTGTCTACTTCAATTTAAATCGTATTAAAATAATTATAAAACAGTAGGTACTCAGTTTGAAATATTTGGCTTGTGTATTTTTAAAATTTAACTTTAACTTAACATAATATTAATTATGTACTTAATTAGTTGAATGACTAAATAATTGAAGACACTATAGCTGATTTAAAATTGTTTGATTTTCATTAATTATTATTTTAAAATTGAAGTAATTATATTGAGTTCCCGAATCCAAAAAACAATTTTGAAGAAAGCTTAGGTTTTTATTTTAATTTAAAATGACTTTGTAGTACTGTACAATTGATAAAATACATGTTTTACGCATTCGGTTTCCAATAAATATTAAATTAATAAAAATACCCCGATTTCCAGTATACTTTCATACGTGATAGTTAGGACCGTGATGAATTATATTATGAACGATGTAGTGTTCGATGGAAACCCGTGAATAAAACCTCGGATTTCAAGGAAACTCAAACACCGAATCGATTTCACTGATTCGTACAGTTTTTAAAAAAATATCTAAAACGTAGAAATACTTCAATTATTTTATTTTTAAATCTTTTAATTTACATTTATCTTAAATCATATTGTTTTTTTTGAAAATGACTATTTTTAATTTTATCTTTTTTTGTATTTTTAAAAGTTTGCTCAACCTTTACCTAGATTATATTTAATTTATGTAAATGACTCCGAAATAAACACAACTGGACATTCAAATGTAATCGTCCTATTCTAACAATTTTTAACTAAAATGACATTCATGACTAAATATACAGAATAGATTTATTTGTCTAAATATTGTAATTAAATTAGTTCAAATTAATTAAATGTCGAATAAAAAAAGACCAAAACTTCAATATATCAATTAATCTTTTCGGAACTACCAACATATTTACAAAATAATGTAGCGTTTAAGCTGTTTTTATGCAAATATAATACCCTATAAAACATTGTAGTTATTCATATTGTTTATCATGAATCATGATTAATTATAACAAAAATGCACGCATCTCGAATCAATTACTCATTTTATGTTCGCGGCAAGTCTTTTTGAAATAGCTTGTACACAATATGTTCTAGCACGTATATTGCTAACGTCATGTGTCAGGTTAATCGAAGTTTTTGTCGATTGATTCGACAATAGCCGTCAAAAACTTAAATAGGTCTAGCGTACTTGGTCCCCAAAACACCAAGAGAATAGTTTTTTTTTTGTCTGTATACGTTCAGGTAATTGTTGCCTAAAAAACATATGAAAAAAAAATACATCGTACCTGGCCCTCCGTGGTAGTCAAACCATTAATCTTAGCAAGGGGGGTTTTCCTGCGATGTCAATATAGTGAGAGGGAACCATTGCACCGCGGGCTTATATAGGAACACGAATACACGATATATACCTAACCAGAACGGATCCGGTCCACGTAACAATTCGTAACAACCAATTTGATTCACCAGCTGAAAGCCACTGTATTTTTTCCTCGAGTTCTTTTTCCATTATTAATACTTTTTACTTCACGGTCTCTAGCCTCGAAAAATATCATGGGCGATCACTTCAACATTATTTAAAACTGAATTTTCATTAGCTTATTTAGTTAATAACTTTTTGGTAAATTTACATTATTTTTGAAAATGTTAAAATTTAAAATGTATTTATCGTTTGATTCCTGAGATTTTAGTTTTATTACATACAATTAAAAGCATTATTATTAATCGTTCTTAATTAGATTATTATCATGTGAATTACACGCATTTACATGATATGTAAGGTACACAGTTAAAATACTAATACACGTGAAAATTATATTTGAACAACAGTATTGAATGACTACGATTCGAGTTGTTTTTAATTTTATAAATTATACAAACACATTTTTGAAAAAAAAAATTATTATATTTTTCACATTTTTATTACCTCCTAATAAGTATAAAAAATATGAAACTAAAAACAATAGTAAGGTATGGTAGCTAATCGAGTTACAACTTAAATAATAAATAACTTGAGCAGTGATAAAACTTTTAAAAAAAAATCAATAATTATTGTATATAGTTAGACCTAAAAAAATAAGGGTTGCTAAATTTGAACTCAGGGGTACTAAAGACCCTAGGGCCTAGTTGCACCACTGGGCCTTAGTATTTAAGTCACACATTGGATTCATAGTAGATGCAGTAAGCCCTAGAACTTAATTTTTATTTTATATGAGAATCTTAAGAACGTTCCCATATTCCGAAACAAGCTGTATAATACTATAATCATTTATGGCTATTTACGAATATGAACTAATCGGATTTGCCAATAAGTAGAAGTTATGAGCGTCACGATAACCATCGTCATGATCTGAAACAATAGCCCGGGAAACGCGATTTCCCGATTATTCAAAGTCTGCTGTTTCAACACAAGTGGAGGACGTGACCCAATATTTGATTACATCAAATCAAAAGCGAAATTCTTGTTCCCTGCAGTAAAAAATCGAAATCGATCTTGAAATCAAACTCATCATCAAGATTAAATGAGGACATTAGGACAATCATTAATTGCTTTCTTTTATCCGTCAGCAAATGTGGTTTGGCAGATATCATGAAAAGAGGGTTACACTATTAATCATATACAAAAATACTAAGTAAGAATAAAATTGTTCTTTGAGGGACAGAAACTTCCAATTTGGAATCACTTTATACGCGTATAGCTTAACACACTATAATTTTTTATCATATAAATAAAGACAGAATCAATATCGAAACTCAGGTACTTCGTTAATTAGAAGTTATGGTATTTCATAAGAGGTCTCTTTTATACAATACCTAACTATCTCACTATATTGTTAAGAATTTGATTTTACAGACCTGCAAGTGCTTTGATATTTAAATAACAACATGATTTTTTTAACTATACAAGTATACGGTAAATACATTAATTTCGTGGTTAAAAATTAATTTATTATTGTACTTCAATGAAAATGAAATACTACTTGTATGCGGGATATCATTTTATCGACTATAAAAAAAAAAGGAAAATCTGTTAAAAATAGTTCATAATTTGTTTTGTACAATGCATGTGAATAAATGAGCACTACGAATGCTTTCCAGACCGTAAATATTTCAAGGATTACCAATGGTAGTTCCAATAAGCATATATATATTTAGGGTTGCACCTTATAAACCATTACCTATACATTTCACCGTTTTCATAAATATTGTGTATATACTATACACTGCAGTATTCTCACGACATAAATGTTCGTTTAATTGACCCTACTGGTTTGAGTGTTTGTATAACGATTTGAACTACAGTACACACATACGATATTGCCATTTTACCCGGAATCGACTAAAAAAAAATCTGTAAAACAGGAAAAGTATGGGAAGATAATGTATTGTAAAGAAACCCCTTTTTATAGTACCCACAGGAATATAGCAATAACAGCGTATACGAGACACCCTACAAAAATATAAAAAGGGTTTAAACTAGTATTTCGTCATCCCTTTCACACATAAACGCACATACATACGCGACGAGACCGGTACGTATGTGCGGTAGGGTGGGCATTATACATACGTGCGCGTGTTCCCAGAGGAACATCACTTTTCGGGTTCAGTCGTTTTACGGAAATTGAACACCGACACATGTAAAATTCAATTTTTCGACTAAAACTAAAACGTATTACGCTGTGGGATAAAATGAAACCAGAAAAGTACTTACCTACAAATCGTTGTACTATTCCCAAACAGTGCATTATGTTTACGAACACTGATCACGTAAATACAATGCATTATAGATATTATTTTCAGTATATTGTTTAGTTTTTTTAAGTTTGTTTAAGTTTTTTTATAAGTTTATAACCATTAGAGGTATACGATATTTTATAAATAGACATGAAATAATAATTCATAATATACGATGTATATGAAGAGACGAGTGGCATAGAAAAAACATTACGTATATATTTAATATTATTGCCTATTTACCGGCGCCCTCCAGTTTGATTTCGTTAAAATCAGCCTTTGTTTGTGAATGTATATATATCATAACAATAACGCATGCACCATATACCCTTTTACTATATATGAACAATGTGTGTATATTTACTACAACATTCTTTTTCAAATTCGTGTTTCGTTGGAGTACCGAATGTGAAACAATGTAGTATACTTTGAAATATAGTTGTATACAACATTAAATTCAATATCAATAGGAATCATTAGAAATTGAGTTTCATAAATTATTATTACATAACAATCGTTGAAGAAATGTAACTTGTAAATGTAATGTAATTTATATATATGAATCCTTATAATCAATCATTTTACAATTTATAACAAAAAAATGAATAGTATATCTGATATACTCCAGAAGATATAGTCCTAAACTGGGCTAAACGCGAAATACGCGGGAACTCAGTCCCTTTCCTCTAACGCCGCTTAAAAAGCATCCCCTTGAACAATATAACTTATCAATACCTTTTAACTCACTATAGGTGACACAGAACATTAGTAATGGTACATCATGTAACGCTGGTAAAAATAATTATAATCTTAATATTATACGATTAAAATTCATAAAACCAGTGTTCATATATTTTTTATAAATCATTATAACGATAAGAGTCCGTGGGAAATAATTTCAAAGTGCGATATTTTTATTGTTGTGATTATGCACTTTTTTACTACAGAAAATGCTGTGAAATCTGTTACAGGTATATTTTATCTTCCTTTTTACTTAGGTACTGTCTTTTTACAAGGATATATATCAACAAGAATAAACATTATATGGTTCGCTAAAAATAAGTAAATATTGCATGTTCCATACATTCGTACTTATATAAATAAATTTTCATAAAAATGTTGATCATCATTTTTGAATATACCTAATCACTTTTTTATCCTTGCGTGGAATATTATGTACTTGAGCTATGGGAGTAAGCTTTAATACCCACATAATACTTCCAATATACTATATATATATATATACTTCGTGTTTAAGCTGTCTGCGACTTCTCTAAATGAGACGCACACCGTTAAGCGGCATATATTATATGCGGAATAAAATCGTTCAGAACTCGGAGAAAACTTCTGAATTGATTTTGAAGTTTTCAGATTTTAGTCTTGCGAGCAGCTTTTTACTATTATTTAAAATCTTAACATCAAAATTAGTTTGATAAAATTGTACGTATAATATGTATCGTAATATCTCCTAAAATGTATTGAACAATAGTATTTTAGATTCTGAGAAAAACGAGAAATGCGTATAGGATTGGTTTTATCACGATGTGTGCTTATAGTTTTTTTTTTTGGGTCTGCGGTGTACACGATTTCGACCAGAAGAATAATAATTGCTCCGATATATGTACAAGCATGAAGTTACTTTTCTGATAGTCAATTTAGTCTAGTCGGTAATTTGAGGGAGAGGAGGGGGGGTCTTATTTTTTGAATTTCTCTACAGTTTTCCGAATAGTCGAGAAAAACGGAAAACATGCAAACATTTCAATTGAGCATCGATAGGTTCATCCTGCAGGTGCGTGGAGTATAGTCGCTCATAAAACATCTGAACAAAACGATCGAAAATAGTTTAATTAATCATCGGTACGACACACATCATTGTTAGCATATATTATACGTATAATCACTGCATTGTTTGAGCATAATATTACATACTCCGCGGACGAAATCGATATACGTACAATATACCTCCATACGCTCCATACACACTACATTTGCTCGTCACAAACACGCGGTATTGCATACAATGATGCGATATAGTGCACCTACGTGTGTGCTATCATTGTGAACATTGTGGTACACGTCATCCTTGGCGCGAGAGCACGTTACTCGACAGAGCGATGAATACGTACACGTGATCATACGTGTATACGCGATCCCTTCCGAAACCCCGAAGCCCTTTTCGGCGCGGAACGTTCTATTGTGGTGCCCGTCGTCCGCCGCCGTTGCGTTAATATTTCTCGCAACATCGTTGTACGCGTAAAATAAGAGCGAATATAATATTTATAATAATAATAATAGTAGTAAATGGCAATGGTAACAACGACGACGATAATGAGGACGGAACGGGACGAAAAAAAAAAAAAATACGCGCCATTTTGAGCGTGGCGCGCGCGCGGGAAGAAAAACGGGAGCGCGCGTCGGTCGGGTGACGGCGAACGGGTGGTGGTGAGCCGTGCGTACGACACGGTCCGCCGACGTCGCGTTGGGGAGCACGACGCGGTCGGGGGTGATCGCGTGCGATCGTTCTAGTCGCGGTGCGTGGGAAGGGGTCCGACGAGCGCGCCGCCGACGCGATTCGTCGGCACGCCGTAACCGACGCGGGGGTGGGTGGGGTCTGTAGGGGTTGACTCGTTCCCGCCGCCGCCGCCGCGACCGCGTCGTCGTCGAGCCGATTTTATAAAAGTATAACCGTCGCTCCGGTCTGACCATTTCGCGTTCTGCCGCCGTGCTCGTCGCTCGTGCGTTGACTACTCGCGTTCTATCGCCGAGCTCCTCTCCCTCTCTTTCTCTCCTTCTCCCTCTCTCTTTCTCTCTCTCCTCTCTCCCTCTCGGTCCCGGAAGCGTTTCTCAACATTTTTTTAAATTTCCATCGTCAAACGTTGCTGCCACGTTCATAGATCGCGTATACTAGACATCCTCCTATACGTCCACAGATGTCCTACACGCGGCTTGGGTAAGTATTATGTTCGTTTTATTATTTTTCCTCTCGCTATAAACGCGGCGCACAAAAATATGCATTTAACGATATTAATCCAAACCAATAGGTATTATATTATTGTTGTAGTTGTTTGTAACGTGTTTTTTTTTTTCACAATTATACAAATATTATAATCGCGTACAGATAATATGATTGTAAGAAAAAAAAAACTCTTATTAGGCGAAGGCACTATACGCATATCCTGATTTTTGTCTCTATATTGTTTTCGAAATATTTATTATGGACGCACAGTATTATTGTTATTCCATCGCGAATATTACGCAGCTATAAAACTATTTATACTTTATGGAACTTGCTCCATATTTTTTATATTTGCAGACATATTATCCAACTATTTTTATACATAATTACTATATATATATATTTAAATTATTTTATCACACAATTTATAAAATTATAATAAGAATAACTTGCTACCATGTACCTACGTTTTTAGATACGCACACACTATATATGTACTCGTTCGCGTTATATCTGCAGGTGTACGGGAAATTAAAAAAATGTTCATTATCGCATTAAAAAAATACCTTAAAGTATATAATATTATGTAATGCTCGCGCGTACTTATACATTATACATACGTTATATCCACGTTGTAATTTTTAATCATGACTCACGTACTATATACCTATCATCTATAAGTATCTATATCGAATACTGGCACATTGTTCAATCATTTTATTTGTAACGATAAAGTTTTCTATAGAAAATTGCTCGTAAAATAAACAATATTAATAAATATTATTTATTCTATACTATATATAGGTAATCTATGCAATTTAAAAAAATATTTAACAGACCAAATATATTTGTATGTTTCGAAAATCGTATAGTAAATGGGTATATTTAAAATATTATTTAAATTTTAAGAAAATATCATAATGGAACCTTCTATTTTAATAATGTACCTGTTTATACATTTTTCTTTTTTTATTATGTTTTATGATTTTTATCGGATGGTTTTAGCTAGAGTACCTATACACATTACTCACACTTACGAATAAACAAACATTTTTTTCCACTTATATAATACAACGTACCTATCTATAAATTAATATGTATATATTGTCTACTTATACCTGCATATATGAAAGTGTTGTTTACTTTTATTTTTTTTGAGTATAATATATTCAAATAATATATATATATATAAATAAATAACATTCAAAATAGTAGTAAAACAATACACTTTATTTCTAAGAAAAGTTGTAGAGAAAAAGATAAGGACTTTAATAAAGACTTTGGTTCTGTATATTTGCACAGGACTTCGCAAACAGATACGTTGCGCCAGTCCTGTATAACATATAGATAAAGTCTATATAGGACCAATCAGTGGCGGACTGGCCAGGAAGACGAGGGGGCAATCGCCTCCAGGGCCCTCGATCATGTCATATAAATAAAGATTATTTACAATATTAAGTATAATGGTAAAACACCATTAATTACTATACATATATAATACATTTTATTATGTTATCACGGGTTTTTAAGATCGAAGAATTTTATAAATAAAATATTATTACATATAATATAGTCGGTGAGACCGTCACCGATAATATTGGTCATTTTATCGTTGTGTGTACAGACGGTTTCATCGATAATCATCTAAAATATAAGATATATAATATATAGGCTAAATCCCGGGCCTAATTGCTGATTAACCTCCCGGTCTCCTCGACACCCAGTCCGCCCATGGGACCAATATCATAAATTGGATAATTTATAATACTTTAATTTTCAAGTAGGTACCTCTTGCTAAATATTATTATATTATGTACCTACTAAACCTATAGCTATATCTGCATTATATTATATTATGTACTTATATTTTAAAATCAAATTAAAACTATTCCACGTACGCTTATACGCTCGTTAAATATAAAATTTGTTTTTCTGAACATAACATTTTACTAATTTTAAATTTGAAGTACCTAATTTTTAAACTGTTTTAAATCATTTATTTTACTCGAATATAAACCAGTATAAAATGCGTTGAATGAATGAGTTCTTATTTTAATTTACAATATCTTACGTGCAACATATATCTACAAATTTCCTGTCGCAGTTTAATAAATAAATTAACAACACAAGTACCTACTTACAAAGATTACATGTTACTGTTCTATTCAGTATTTTTATCAGAAAATATATTTTAACAATATTACACTAAATATTACTTTTTTCAAATAGTATGATTTCATTTCTTAAATTCACTAAAGTTAATTATCCTTTACGTAGTTGAAGGAGATTATAATGCTTTTATATAAGAACTGTGTATTGTGTATATAGTATAACCTATGGTAAGGTATTATGGAATTTTGCGTAGAAAATGATTCACACTTGAAAAAAATGTATTATTTATAACACAATAATTCAGCGTTATGCCTTCATGAATCATATATTTTTGTTCATTTAAAATACGATTGGCTGTTAAGAATGGTTTTATTTCATTAATCTTCTATATTTTTTCGAGTCAACGTACACTATTACGATTTGTATTTCATCTATAAGCCATCGACAGTTCGACGACCGGTAAAATATAATAATTATTAAAGATTCATATTTTTTACATCAACCATATGAACTCACACACCAGATTAGAAACATTTTTTTTATTCTATTTAACTCTTTAGTTACTTTCATCCTATATTAAACAAACAGTGCCATACTAATATGTGGTGCTTGCACATTCGGCGGTGTCAGTATTTTATCTATTGCTGTAAATTATTATTCTCTACGTGAGTTATTATTTGAAATGTTTTTTACTGCTGAACTCACTTCATCCCTATAGCATACAGAAACGTTTGTTCCGGGCCCGATATTTCACCTACCTACCCACTACTCACCCCTCATATTTCTTTCACTTCCTGCTACTGTTGAATAGTAAAATTAATTCACCCCTTTATAAAAAATCCCAACCCTACTTATGATTCTTATATAATATGTCTACCCTTTTTTACCCATTAACCCGGTGAAACATAGAAGAGAGCTGCAGTAAACGGTGTGCGTTACACTGCAAACGTACATACAAACTAGTATACACGTAGTTTCTGTTGACAAACTCGAAGATCAAATGCAATTATTATTCCGGCCTCGCAGTGAATTTTGTCTGAGACAAGAGATGTTACATATAAAATAATTCCAAAATGACAATTTACTATGATAAGTACCTAACAACAAATGTTGTAATTCGTTTAAAATATCAAGGCATTATATAAAAATGTGAAGAGTTAGCTTATCTTCACTAAAATATCGTTAATCGTGTTTATCAATATACGGCAAACATAATATTATCTATAATCTATATAGGTATGAAACTAACAAATCACTTATAGCGTATTAGAGAGTGCCTATCAAAGTCATTAAAATCGCTATTGTATTATATTTTATGATAAGTTGGTTGCATAAGAGTTCACAAAAAATACTTGTAGGTTATTTTATTACAAAAAATGCAAATATCTATGAGTCAATCATTCTTCGATTTGTATATAAATGATTTTCAACAAATTTTTATATTTTTATTACTTCAAAATGTACACTTAAATAACCATGTTACGAATTACGTACTTATTACATTTTAGTATATATTATAAATTAATTATCAGTTGTATATTTTCACGAAAAGTACTTCAATTATAGAGCAAAATCATAATGTTTAATTTAGAATGAGGTATCCATTGAATTTTTTTTACATATATATGGTTATAAATTAAAATTATCATTACTTGGTTTTGATATAAACACTTTAATGGCAAAAGTATTTAAATTTAGAAGTTTATTTATTGAACTTCATCGTCCATTATAATATGCTGGTTTATTATTTTTAACAATTCAACCCCGTGATTAAATTAAATTCCAATCAATGTTTAAATTATATATACTTCCCTGCACGTACTAATTGTGTCTGAATAGTGAATAGTATGAGTTATATGTATTGGTAAAGTTAATTAGAAAATAAACATTTATAACAAATTGTTATCTAACATATTAATAATATACAGAAATGTATTATTGCACCCATAAAAATATGTGATAAGTACATAAATATTTTTTATTTATTAGTAAGATACAACTGTTACATTAGTGGAACATCTTATATGTAAAAAAAGTATGAAGTTCAGTTCATATTAACTTAATATTAGTATATTAATGTTCAAGCAATTAATACCATCTGCTTCAATAATAGTAATAATTTAATTTGTGTATTACTTAATTTATAATTAGTAAATCATTTTATACCCATAAAAATAATAAATCTCTCAAAGTGACCCGACACATTTATATTTTTTAATTTACAAAAACTTAAATATGAGTAAATTTTATATTTAATATTAATACTTTTTATTAACCTTATGATCTACAAATTAAATTATGGTTATGGGTATATATTATAAATAGTATAACTTAATGTAGAGAGAAAAACGCAAATAAATAATAATAAAAATAATGATTATAACTATTATCATTGAATATTTGTCTTGAGTTCAAATGAAATATAAATGTATATTACATATTTTTATGTTTTGCATTCTAAAATTTTATTGTATTCATGTTTGTAAATCACCATGAGTACCTTTAATATTTATTTAGTTGAAACCAAACATATTCATTCAACTAAAAATCCCAATAACCGGGTAAAAACAGTGGAATACGTTACGAGAGAAGTTTATAAAGTTACAAGCTCCCAATTTTATTGTTATTTTGACATTAAACCTTTGAGTAAATTTGTTATAAGACTCGGAACAATATAAATTATGATAATGTGATTCTACTAATTAAAATTAAAAGAATATACATTATTCAAGTGATAGCTTTAAGTTTTTGGTTGTACAAAGCAATTTTTCTTAGTTCAAATGTATTCGTTTCAAATCATCTGAATTATTTCTTTTTAATGCATCAAAACACACAATTTTCTGGTAAAATATTTATATTTTATTTGTTATACATTTTATACTATACAATAAAACATCTACATTTCGTTATCGGCAACGTTAAATCTGGAACTACTTTCAAAATAAATATGCCAGGTAAAATATATTATAGTAAAATATTAGTATTTTTCCACCAATAGAAATAATAAAAGTATAAGCAAGTTTAGTTTTTAGTTGGAATGATCGTATGATAATAATTCTATTTTTACTAAAAGTTCATGATGTGATTTCCCAAATCTATATATACTTACCTTTATTTCAGTCAGGAAATCATCGTTATATCAAAGTAATATCAATTAGATATGGCAAATTGTCACTGTATGTTTGAATAGTTTTCATTTTCATTATGTCTACAATGACGGTTGCATTATTTAAAAGCATTAGTAAGTCGTATCGGGGCATGTATTTGACATCACAATAGTACTGCTGTACAGCCGCCTGTACTACACCTATATTAGGTAACGTCAAATCACTTAATAATTTGATACATTACTTTACTATTTAAGAACTTATTAAAATTAAACTATTAAAGAGATGAATGAAAATTATTGATATTATATTATCAAGAAATGTCAAACATTGAACCACCGATTGCACATTTTTACAATTTTATATTACATAATAACATATTAATATATTATATCTACATATTTGTACCTACACTATGCAGTGAAATCGGTTTTAATAAAATATATGGGCCACATACGTGTTTGTCACTGTACAACATTATCCCTAAAAACTTATTGTTGGTACGTAGCCATTCATGGTAGGTGACCAATAGTAAGACTTCAATATAAAAATGTTAGACCTTAAATAATTATGTAATTGTTAAAAACACTATTTTTCTATAGCTGATTTTGTAAGTTGAATGGAATGTATAATAATTTACATTTCATTCGGTGATTATACTTTTGAATTAAAATTAGAGGTTTTCAGCAATTAAGTGTGTGTAGCAACTAAATTAGTAATTACAATTTTCAAGTATTGGGTAATCGTTTAGCAAAAGTTTAAACAAATTTACACAACTTCTCAGAAACTATTTCTATATTTCAAATATTTTTCCAATCGTTTTCGAATACTTTCATAAAAATCTAAAGAATAATTCTTCCTTGCTGTTTTAAAGCAAACTGAGTGGTAAGTTTTCTTATTTTAGAAGAAGAAATGGTTGGTTCAAGTTCGCCGTATGATTCCATACCTACCTTATGCATGACATCCAAAATTAAGTTTTCTATCCCTCTAGCTTAATATATTCAACTTTACTCGAAGCAAATAAAAACAAAAATGTGTTGTATGACACTGAGCGTGTATGTAATACTATTTTAATAATATTTTGTGTATTCATATTTTTGTATTAACTTCAATGATACCGCATACTGAACCTGAAATAAGTACCTACATGGATATTAATATACTCCGTAAGTACATCTGGTCTTCTTAGAACCGACATTACATTATATGATTAGAATATAATTTGAACTTTATAAAATAAATCATTCGAAAAATAAATTCTAATATATTGAAATGTAGTTCATAATTGTATAAATTGCAAAATATGTTTGAAAACATTTGAACATTTTAAACAAAATGCAAATAAAATATTATATTATTATTGTATATTATATTATATAAAATGTATTAGTTTTAATTTTAGTAATGGTAAACATACTTATCAATTATGCACAATACGTAGGTATTCATTCCGCATTGTACAACTTCTGAAAAATAAAATATAATTAGGTTAAACATTTAATAAAAATTAATCACAACGGTACATATTTATTTTAAAATTAAATTCTCTAGTTTTTACACGAACTAGATACTTTTTATTTTTAAATAATGAGTAACTTCTTACTTTTTTAATCATATTGTTTGGGTTTTCAACATTTTGTTCAAATCTGTTTACTAATAAAATAATTACTTTAGAGATAAACTTCATTATTTATTATCTAATATAATTTATGTTTTGTTTCAGAAGTGTTATGGTTTTCGAAACAAACTGAAAATGATTCGGTGGTACCTACTTTACAAATGTATTACCAGGCGTGACCTCTGAATGATTTTGATTGTTGCTCAGAAAGCCTGATACATAGTTTAAAATGGCTTTCGAGCAATAATCATGACCAAGAAAGAGTATATTTCTACGCTAAATATAGTTTCTGGCTTCTGCTCATCAAAGATAATTTAAGTGTTTTCAACCTGTGTTTGATGTATAATAATGTATAGATATTAAGTATAGATAATAAATGATTAAGTCAAAAGAAATATTATAGATAAAAATTGCGTTTTATTCCTCTCACAATGAACACAAATCGGACTTGTATTGTATTGCTGCACATCGGTTCAATAATAGTTTACCATTATTAGCTATTGACTATGTCCTATATGTATTCTCAAATTAGGCCTATAAGCCTGGGTGGACTGGCCAGGGAGTCGAGGGGGCAATCGCCTCCAGGGCCCTCGATCATCTCATATAAATAAAAATTATTTATAATATTAAATACAATGGTAAAACACTATTAATTTACTATACATATAATTTACGTTCAATTATGTTATCATGGGTTTTTAAATTCGAAGAATTCTATAAATAAAATATTATTTTAATAATAAAAAATTATTACATATAATAATTAAGTCGGTGAAACCGTCACCGATAATATTGGTCATTTTATCGTCGTGCGTGCAGACGGCTTCATCGATAATCATCTAAAATATATAAATAATAAAAGATGTATAATATATATATATATATAGCCATATGAGTATAGGCTAAGTCCCGGGCCCTAATTGCTGATTTACCTCCAGGGCTCCTCGATACCCAGTCCACCCCTGACGGCTATAAGTAAGTATTTCATCAAGTCTAGGCCGCACGTTTGAAATATTAATTTACTTTTATAAAAATTATATTACGTTGAATGTGTTAGACTGTTAGAGTATAAAATGAGTACAATTTCGATAATCGTCTAAAATAACCCAGTGAGTACGTGTATTTTATTTTTACAAACATTTTTTTGTTCTGATTGCAAAGTGGGTAAACGATAATTTTTATAACATATTATCTTTTATACTACGGTTTTTATTTTCTACGCATTAAAAAATAAACAGTAAAATATTGCTAGTACGTAGTACTCGAATTTCTTGAATTTTTTTGACATTTATCAAAAGCTTTTGTAAATATTGAAACGAAACGAGAACCAAATTAACTTGGGTTAATTTGTTTTGAAAATAAATCATATTCTAAATTCATGTAAGCTTATATAAATTATCATTTCACATATTAACACAAAACATTTTATCAGCTTTGAAGCTTAAATAAGGATGAAATGTATATCCATAAAAATATTAGTTCCATTTTAATTTTAACTTTTTTTTTCAACACTGGTAATAAATTTACACCAAACGTTTCATGCAGAATAATTTTTAAGTAGAAAATAGCAAGTAGAATCTACATTGTAGATCAGGGGCGTATATATGGGGGGGCCGATGGGGCCCGGGCCCCCCCCGAAATGAAAAACAAAATTATTAAAACATTTTATTTTGGACATGAACAATAACTTATGGCCAGGGCCGTCCTTAGGATTTGCGAGGCCCAAGGCGAAAATACTTTAAACACCTTTTAGATATTAAATCATCTATCTATAAACATATTATTATAATTATTAATGACATTAATAATTCTTATCACACAAAAAATTTGGTGGGTACCTCAAACACTATCAGAACTCAACACATCAGAAAATAAAACCAACTTTTACTACTTTTTTCAAACGCGAGGCCCCAAATTTAAGCAAAAAGCGCAAGGCCAGGGCCTGGGCCCTACTCGCCCCCCCCTAAGGACGGCCCTGCATATGGCTGAGGAGTAATTTAAGAATTGAGGAAAAAAATAGATACTCTTCATTGTTAATCTTTTTGTTTTGAGTAGCATGCTTTCCATGACACACAATTTGTCTGAAATGCTACGTAAGCGATATACTATGTAAGCGATGAAGAAGTTCTTAATAAGTTTGCTAGTGTGCCGAGAAACCTTGATTTTGTATTATAATTTTTTTTTTTATTTATTAATTATTAATTTGTTGGTATACCTCGTATTTAAAATGTATAATATTCGTTTATTCTTGTAAGAAAATATGTAATTAATTTTGAGTGACTGTAGTAAAAAAATTGTTTACTGCAATGAAGAGTTTTTATACATTTTTTACATTACATTTCATAAAAAATAAAAAAATGAGTTTATTTTTTCTCTGGTGAAGTAATGATAGTCCAAATAGTCCAAAGGTCTTTTAGCGTTTAAGCAATATTTGTCATTGTGCCTCCTCCGTCATTTCTCCCTAAACTCATAATACATAATCGGCCCCCTCCGAAATTAAATCCTATATACGCCACTGTTGTAGATGTTACTTTTTATTAATATTTATTTTGAATAAGTAAATAAGTATTTAAGATTAAATATTTGAGTAACAGATTATCTCAATCATAATCATATTATATTTTTATATAAAAATTCTATGCTGAAGACCTCCAAAAACTTTTTGCTAATTTTAAAAATGTATTTACACTGTAGGTACAAACATTACCATCATACGGAAACCAATAAAGTTTCATTCAGGATTACTTTTTAAATTTAATAATTTATCACACTTATTTCATTTGACATTAACCTTTTAAGTTACAAGTAACTCATTTTTTTCATCTCATATTTTTATGTTTTGTATTCAAGTTACCTTACGATTCTTTTAATGGAGGTTTTAAGTTTGTAACATGGTAAAATTTATGTTTTCTGAGAATATTGAAGATTATAACTACATTTGTTTTACTGTAAATACTTTTTTGGGTAGTAAATCCGCGCAATAGTAAACCCACACGTGACTATGTAATACACCGTAATTGACCGTTCCATATATTTCGAACTGCCGAAATTCTTATTACGCAACACTCAAAGTCATAGAGGCGAGTCATCGTACAACAGATATATTCTAAAAACCTATTCCCTAACATAATCTAAATGTCGCGCTGCACCACATAGGCGTAAACTGGGGGGGGGGGGCACTGCCACTATGCTGGCACAAGCCACTGCCCCCCTAGAATAAATTAGGAGGGGCAATGCCCCATTTGATATTTTACATACCTTATTCTTTCATAATTACAAAAACAACTGATTATAGCTATAAAATTTGCCCCCCCTAATAAATTTCCAAGTTACGCCCATGCTGCACCATGTCCATGTATTATATAAATACGAGTAGAGTCCAGTGAAATAAGTTAAAAATATATCACTAGGGCCAAGTCTTGAACACTTTATGCGCCAAAGTAACATCGCCGGAAGCCTCCAAGTCGTAAATTCCGCATTAAATGTGAAATGACTACAAGTGTAAAATATAAGTATTTTTATTTTAATTCAACTTAACAATTGATTTTATTTATTATAACACAATACAGTAGCGTTGTACAGATATACGTTGTGCCGTCATTAAAATATATAGTTGTAACCGGAATCATTAAGTGTCGAGTCACTACAAGTGTCAAGCCAAAAGTCTCTTAAAAGATTTCATTAAATCAGACCAGTTTTCAAATTTTTTAATAATTTTTCCAACTCGAAACAGCTTAGAAATAATGTTACATTAAGTAATATATTATAAAACAAGTACCTACGTTTATGACTTTAACATAAATTTTATACTTGGTTTACCCTACGCTATTTCAACTAGGCAGTGAAGATTAGGCCCGATCAGCGTTTAAAATTTGAAATTTGGTAAAACTAATTATTTTCAGCAAATATGTGCTCGATTTTTTTTTTTTTTTAAATCTTTTATCTTATGATTATAATATCAGTCATTTTAAGATCTAATATAAAAATTGAAAATTGTAACTGAACAATTATCAGCGCAGTTCACTGTATCAAAAATAAACTAAATCACTGGTGATAGTTTTCTTGATTAAATCATGATTAATTATTGATAAATGTTTTCCCAATCCACTTATTTCTTGTGTGAAATGTGTGAGATAAAATTATTTTTGATAGATCATTACAGTATTTAATTTTATCCCAATAAAACATTGTTTTGTATGTTGGTTTTAATAAATTAATATAAAAATTAAAGAACTTCCCTTGCACCCTTGGTGTTTTTGTAGCACGTAATAAGTATGCATTAAAAATATTATAATATTCATAAATAATATGTTTTCTTCTTCTTTTTTCTTATCTAACTCATATTCAAACTCATATTTGTCAAGCTTTCGAATTTTCACCGAATACCGATATCTATATGTGGAGAATGACATCAATAATAAGTAGGGCGCGGATTTCAATGCAAAATGCATTTTTTTTCCTAGATCCTTACGCAATGCTCAGTTTGGCAAAAATGCGTTTCAATTGGTGTAGATTCATGTAATTCAATTTTTATTTTGCATTTTTTTGCATTTTTTGTCGTTTTAACTTCTTTAATGCATTTTTAGTCATTTTCGCTACTTTTAAGGTTATTATTTTCATATTTTTGAAAAATTTAGCATTTTTGGAGAGAAATAAGAACATTTCAAGTACGATTTATTTCGTATTTATTCTAGTATTCAATATTTTTCTTTTACTTAATATTATTGAAAACTACACTTTATCGTCAGTGTCATATATAAATTATGGTAAATGACAATAGTCGATGACGATAACGTCGATAACAATAAAATGGACTACGTGTGTATAGTGTACATAGTGGGCCTAGCCACACTATTAATAGTCCCATCATTGGACAGAATTTCCGTTTTTCAACGAAATATAGTTTTATACATATTGTTCTAATCAGCTATTTCTATTATTGCTATTTCTAGTATTCGAACGAAAACAGTCGTGTTTTACCGAGTTACTGTCGACTCTGTCGTGTGTTGTACTCCGTGCGTTTGATGTTTGTAAATAGCAGTTTTATTTATTTTGGTAGATACAATTAAATCTTTTTCATCTTTTTAACATTATGCCTAAAGTTAAGCCATCATCATCACTTCGTTTACGTGCGTATATAAACGAATTTTGTGAGGATGATTTTTCATATTTTTAGTACATTTTTTTATGTCATTAATTAAATTTTAATAAAATAAAAAAAAAATTGTTCTTTTTTTACGTCATTTTTCACATTTTTAGTACATTTTTTTACGTCATTAATTGAATTTTTTAGGTCATAATTGCATTTTTTCTAAGGCATTTTTAGGTTTTTTTTAGGGCATTAAAATCCGCGCCCTAATAATAAGATACCGTGGGTACATGTAAGTGTGTGATAAATGTATTGAAGTCACATGCTGAATTCGAAATGCATTACAAATATTTTCCATATTCGATCAAAACGTATAAGGAATTGAAGTCGGAACTGTTGGTTTCGAAATATTTCAGCTTTACGATTTCGTCTGTACCAATTCATACAGTTAAACGCGAATATAAATTATAATTGTATTATAATTTAGATGTTTAAAGATTAAACATAAGCAATAATAATTATAAGTACCATCCGTACGTTTTTCAAAAGTACATTGCTATAATAGCAGTTACCACTAATCACTATCCGTACACTTGAATGTCGAAATGTGTGTGATCGATAGAAAAACGTTTTCGAGTATGTTGGTACCTGCACAATAGACAACAATATGTACCTAGTACCTACATAGAACGAAATCGTATTAAATTCAGTTTCCACTAAATCTGTTGTAAAATAAATCGAAAAATTCCGTCTACGATTCAATAGTTATTTAATATACGTAAAATAGTGTCGAATGAAAAATGACTTTATTTTTTGCCAACATAACGTTTATAGCAGGACTTATTCTAACGCACCCGAATTTGGCAGTAGGAAATGTCAAAATTGCTGTCGGATTCATGAATGTGAGCAAGTTATAACTTAATATTAATTCGTCTCGATGATTTTGATAATTCATCTAGTACTGCGTCTGTTGAGATTTCAATATCCCGATGAATATTTAACGTTGCTAATCCATTTAAGCGAGATTCTCCGGTTGTATTTCGTAGATAGGTCTTAAGAAGACGATGGGTCGAAAAACGCATAACATGATCCCAGTCTAAATATAATTAAAAAAAAAAATCATTATTCGTATTTCACTTGGGGGGGGGGTTACACCACTAACTCCTCCCAAGCCCGTCGGTACGCCACTGGTATCAGCTGTTTAGTTAGCTTCGCGTACGTCGCCGAGGACAAACGTACGTAAATCCAAACATTCATTGGAGTACACATCATTCGAGGACTAAAGCGATTTTTTCACGTACGTGTCGGTGGATCGGCGCTATTCACGTCGGTGTACCGGCACGGGTGAGAACGTTTTTCGTTAAAATTATCACATATTATAATGCGAAAAATGTTTCGACTCGTCCGTTGCACATGAAATAATAACAACGATTTATCGCCGTGCGCCGAGCAACAGTGCTGGACACGAGTAGGTGTCTTGTATCCGTTTTATGCGGTGCCGGCAGTGTTATTTTTTCGTGAGCCTTCGCCGTGCCGCCGGATCGTGTTTATCTACTGCGCACAGTCGCCGCCCGCCCACGCCCGGTGATCGGTGGACGCGCGCCCAAAGATAAACTCGCTTCCTGTCCGCATCACGGCGTCGGCCTAATCAAGTGTACCGCGTGTTCTGCGCGAGCATATTATTAGTAATTTTTCAGCGACATTTGACGTTGTACTTTTTTTTTTTTTTTATAGCAATTTATTCATTTCCAAATCGATTCACAGGGTTTACACCGAGACCCACGTGCAAACTCGAATCTTTAACATATTGCTATCCGATAATACTCGAAATAGTATGCGCCGCAAAAACGATTATTCTTGAACAACAATTCACCTGACACGGAGGGGGGGGAGGATGTTTTGCATGTCCGGAAACATGTACGGGAGGTACCTATGATATTTATGCGTTTATCGGTGTATCGAAAACCAGGTGCCAGCGGTGTACCTATTCGGAAATAAGTTGGGTTTAAATAAGATAATACTGTAATAAATATTTAATACTAGACATTTTAAATTCTACGCTCATTAACTTTAAAAAAATAAAAATGAAGGAACCACTGTGTATAGGTAGGTACGCCACTAACGGACATCCGCCTTGAAAAAATTCTAGTTACGCCACTAAGTCCTAACATAATTATTGTTGATAACCAAAGATCATAGTTGTATGCGTTTATTTTTCGTTTTACAGTAACTACTGAACAATAACTGCTTTAAATCTGTTTTATTGACAAAAAAAAAACACTTTATTTAAAGTACTTTAAAGTACTCACCACCCAACTTTAATACTTTTTTTTTTTTGTTATTCACATACTATTAGTGACTTATATCAAAAACAAAACAAAATAATTAACTAAATTTACACAAAAAAAAATTCTTTGGTAGATTTCATCAAAAATGTACATAATATACAGAATAATAACGGTTAATGGACTTGAGTGTGCTCATACAAGTTACGACTCTACTTATAGTGTTCAAATTATAACTCTCATATTAATATACGTAAGTTTATTAAATAGAAAGTTCGTTACCATAATTCATGGAGCCAGAGCAAATATTTGAACGTAATACTTTTTAGTGTAATATAATCAGCAGTATTTTAAAATTAATTCTGTATGCTTGAAACTACGAATTGCTCTCGTTTGTTAAAAATTTAATTAATTTCAATTTTTTTCCTAACATGTATCATCATAAAATAATTTAAAAAAATGGCCATCTTGAAATTTTAAGAAAAAAATGCTTAACGTTTTTTGAAATTTTCGTTAAATAGTCATTTTAAAAGAAATCCTATCACTCTGATACTTAAAAATATACCAACTAAAATTTCAATCAAATATTCACACTAGTGCAAGAGTTATGATGACTGATATTCTAATTATTTAAAATTCTGTATCCAAAAAACTTTTTGTAACAATTTAAATTTTGAACTATAGTATATGTATAACTGTTTTTTTTTCAAAGACTGTTATTTTTCTTTTAAATTAAATGGTGTAAAATTCATAATGTTTATTTCCAATGGTTGAAATTTTTGTAGGATTTATAAAAAATACACAATTATAAAAATATTATTATTATATCAAACGCAGTATTGTCTTAACCTTTTAAGTTATAACTTATAAATATAAGTACTATTACTGATTGCAGAAATAATTCTACAATAACTTTGAACAAAACTAATGGAAATTAGATTCCTTAAGTGTTGCCAAATTACTGATAAAACAAAAAAAATGTTTCTACTTATTGTGTACACGTTTGAAAAAAAACGTTTATTTTTCAAAAATGTACCACAGGTAATTTTATTTAGGTAATCTTACATAAAAAATAATATTTTCCTTTTTTCAATTTTTCTAGTTCCTAAGAATCTATTTATCTTTATTTTTGGTATGACTCTTATATCTGACTTCAATAAAACACAAACAGCTCCATACCATATTTCTATATGAAGCCACAAACATTTTAAGGGGTTTTCTATAGGCAACTTCAAGAAAATCCTTGAGAAAAAAATAATATTTTTCATTAAAAAGCTTCTGGAAAAAACCCTGGTAAAGTACTTAAGTGGCAACAGTAATTATAGCCAAACACACGTTTGAGTAGTAGGAACGGAAAAGAAATTCGGCATTATTAATTGAATACTTTTGTCATTTGTAAAAATGTTTACAAATTTTGAAAACATATTTCATTTTATCTACATTTTATTTAACATTGTTTCATATTTCATTAGTCAATAATTTGTCTGTACGCAAAAGTATAAATAATTTACTCATTAAGGATATTTAAATAGAGTATTTTTGTTTAATAAATATTAGTAATACAAAAATAATTACTAAATTAAAATTGAGAAAATGTATTTTAATAGTAAAATATTTCAAGGATAACAACTGAATGTTATATATTTAAAATATTTATTTTTTAATTATACTTAGTAGCCATAAGGTGACCGCTAATAAAAATTTCATACGCTTAAAATTGTACCTTGAAGCTTCAATTTTTCAGTTATTAATGATTGAATATTGCAGTTTTCATTTAGCTCATTGATGTTTAGCTGTAAAATAATTAAAAAATATAATTTTAAATAATTAATCATTTAACCTATATAAAATCAACAATAAAATATAATGTTGATGAATTTATCAAATCTGGTATATGGTCTACAATAAATAATTAAAATAATATGCAAATATCACAAAAACACTTACCATAATTGGCTCATAGCCAAGTTTCTTTAGCTGTCTTATTTTACAAAGTGTTAAACCATTATATTCATAATTATAGTATATTACTGAATTTCTCCCAAGGATATCAAGTGCAAACCATTTTCCTAATTTTGGAGGTTCTTCAATATCATTGAAAACAATTTTATTTTTCATTTTCTCTGGAATTCTTACCGGTTTGCCATGAGAGTCGATACAGAATAATATATCTAATAATAATCAAATAGAACAATAACATAATGTAATTTAAAAATACAACAATTATAATGACATTTCATATTAACAATTACCAGCTTTGGGATGATGAGGAAGAAGGTAGCATACATGTAAATAAGATTCATTTTCAAACAATTTCATAAGTTCACCGTATACTTCTATAAAGTTTCTGTCACTAGATGATATTTTTTTAAAATTAGTCGCAGTCGGTATGTGCCATGCTAAATGCTAAAAAAACATAAAGGTTTTAATAAATAACAGCAAAATAAATTCATTATTTTTGTTCATAAACCAGATAAAATTAAACAGAATTAATTGCTGCAAAAACTAATTTTAAATGATAAAAACCAAAGTTAAATGAACATAAAAAAAAATACAAGCTTATTTTGATAATCTAATATGTTCAATATATTATATACTTCTTATAACAAATGTTATTAATGGTTAAAAATATAATTGTAACACTAATTATATTTTTAAATAAAATTATATTAATAAATATTAATATGTAACACAATATTTATAACTATAATACAAGCACAAGATGTTTTATCAACGTGATGCACCCCTAACAACTACATTGATAAGTAAAATAATATATAAATATCTCAAAAAAGAAATAAGCTTTGAAATAACATTAAAAAAAAATCTATTTTGTACAATTTATATGACTATGTTTTAATTATATTTTTTTAAGTTACTATAGAGTACAGACCTAAAACACCCTATAGTTACGCCAAAGAATAAATATATTTTTAAATAGATGCTAGTAATACACTGGGACCAAGTATTTATCCTTTGAAAGTTTTAAGTATGCTTATTAATATATATATTTAGTACATTAAGTTATAACTTACTTCATTGCAAGATTTTTTTAGCTCATCAGGTAATAATGAACCATTGTAGTCTGGACATTCTACAAGCAGACTATTGTTCAAACACAGAATATCACGAGGAATATTAAATCTGCATAGTCTTTTCCCTAAAAAAATGTTTAAGCAATTTTTAATATTCATTAAATTACATTAACATATATTAGGAACCATTAAAATGTTACTATTAATATTTAACAAAATATTTCAAAAGTAAACTTTTAATTTTATAAATTTATTTTTATATATAAATACATTTGAATGTGTTTACAATGTATAAATGTAAGTTAACATCGACTAAAAATGTTGATATGATGGTAAAAAGTAATCTCTCCTTAAATGCAGTCATTTTTACCAAATAAATATTAATTTATTCCCTTGTTTAATATCAATGTGTTAAAAATGCAACCATAATTAAATAAATTGTATAGTTAGTTCATTAAGATGAACACAATCATATGTGTTTTAATTACCAAAACATCTTTGAAGCGTTTCAGTTTTTAAAGCTTTTGAAATACAGTCATATAGATAAATATTTTTTATTCCTAAGTATGATAAAACACGAATAAAGCACTTAGGATGTAGTTCAAAATCAATATTTCTTTTGTCACTCTGCATTTCATTAATAATTGTTTTAAAAATACAAGGTGATGTTTTTGGATTGTAATTTAACATAGATAATGCCAATGTTATTCTTTCTAAATCCTGAAATTACAAGATTTAATTTTAAATTAATAAAGTAAATTTTGTATGTGTGTATGTGTGTTACCTTAATTCGTGCTTGAGATATTTCATTGACCATTCGTTGACAAATTTTTTTCAAAAGGCTTTCATGTCTTATCAATAAATTAGTACCCAATAGTGCCATGTGTACACAACATACTAACTGTACATCATCAACACGTTCGATTAATCTATCCATTAATTTAAGCATCGAATTTGCATGTTGATTTCTTGAACAATATCTAAATATCTATACAACATAAATTATTACATTATTTATTTATTCATATCAATTATTGATATATATTCAATCAATAGAAAGTTATCGTTTAAATTCCCCT
Source organism: Periphyllus acericola (assembly GCA_949715065.1). Taxonomy (NCBI): domain Eukaryota; kingdom Metazoa; phylum Arthropoda; class Insecta; order Hemiptera; family Aphididae; genus Periphyllus; species Periphyllus acericola. The sequence goes on from OX454264.1 coordinate 15,580,349, forward strand.
AAAAAAGAATCCATCCAGAGCAGAATATGTAATTTAAAAATTCATTACATTATTTATTTCGATGTGCTTTAAATTATGATAAATTATAAAAGACAAAAGCTAACCTTTAAAAATGCTGCCAGCTCTATACTATTAATATCTGTGATTTTATTGATCACAGAGATAAATAGATTGTTTACAAGTTCTTGATTACGTATAGGTGTTTGGGTTTTAAAGAATCCCATAGATACTATACCCAGTTCTCTAATACTAAAGTCATTAAAATATGAACATATTTCTTGTTCAATATCATACATAGGTAATGTTGGTAAAAATTTTCTACTAGTATTAGCATAAAACATCATCTGAACTAATTGCTTAGGATTCAACCTGAAATTAACAAAATGAGTTTATTAAAAACAATAAATAAATTACAATAAAACACAATAGCCAAGAATGGATAATCATAAATATTTTCATCAGTTTTTTAACACTGAGTATACTATAAATCAAATATATTAAAATAAATTAATTTAGTTTTATTATTTTTTCTATTTTGTATAATGAAAAAACAAATCAAAAGCTACTTTTTTGTGAAATTATTTGTTATGTTTCATTACATAAGCTTTTACTGTAGAAATTAAAGTAAGTAAAAAATGTCCATACATTGACCAAATTAGAATTAAACTGTATATTATATATAGATAAATCAATAATTTAATTTATAAATAAAAAAAAGCTAATAAAATGTCTAACAAGTCATGAAGGGAAATAAAGAACATTATAATAGCACAACAGAGTAAGTACAAAATGTACTTACTAACTTCATCAAAATTGTTCATACTGTAATTATTCCGGTACTAAAATTAAGCTGAATTGAATCAATAGGAATGCAATAATAATAAAAAAATGTTTAGAATTTTAGAAGCACTACCAAACAAACATATTTTGATAATTGTAACTTATTTTAAATTTTTTGGAACAATGTTTATTTCCAAAACAGTTTAAATAAATAACTTTGAGTATCATTGTTGTAAGGGGTCTACTACTCATTTTATCATGTCATTAAGCAGTCAACAGTCTTCTACAAAGAATTTTTTTTTTTTATTAGCTAAGTATATAATCTTATAATACATATAATATTTATATTTCTAGCGTCTATTGCTTTGTCTTCAAAAAACTTTAAATCTTAATATTAATTTTTTACAAACACATTGTATACTGAAATATAATTGAATGTTCCTCAATAAAGATTTGAACAAATCATTGCCTGCATTTTTTAGAAAAATATATTTATAATTGGTAATATTTATTGTTAGTAATAATTTGATTGTCATATATTTTTTTATAATTTAATTATGAAATACATTTTCATTTGACGGTGTACCACATACGACAAGAATTTGGTTTATGTAAAATAATAACAATAACAATAATAAATATCTTGGTATTGTAAAAAGTAGGAACATAAAATGTAAAAACTAATCGAACCATAACAATGTACACTTTTAACTTAAATTGATTTTGAATAAAAACACTAACATTATCAGAAACAATACCTAACTTTTCAGGTATATTCAACATAATAAACTCAAGGGACCAACAATTTTACCTGGATGGTTTACGCGCCAGTTTCCTCACGCCTACCCACACAAAGTTACTCAATCTTGACAACCTCATAATGTACCAGTGATCCATAAACAATAGCAATTTGTTAAGGGACCAATTTTTGTGCCTCTCGACACACTGCTTGTCTAATTCTGACCACAAGCTGAAGAAAACCGGATCCTTGGCATTCTTCAGGTTCCACATCGGGATCAGTTTTAATATGGACTTAAGCTGGCAATCAGTGAGTTGTGGTAGCATGGCTATCAATTGATTACGGAGCACGTCAAACATGGTGTCGGACAAATCGAAATTCTTACCCATCACGTATGTGCTCGCCTTCAAGAAATCGTCGCACACCTGGTTGGCGGTCTTCTCCTGCGGCTGCTGCTTGACCAGCTCGTGAAACTCTTGGTCGGTCACGATGTGCCAGTCGTGCCAGACGTCGGGATCGACGACCGTATCACTGTAAGCCTCGTCCTGTACCATCACATTGTGCGCGTTGTAGTTCTCCGTGTCCAGGTGGGTGAACAACGGTTGGCTGGGCTTCGGTGGCGACCGCGTGTGCTGCCACGCGACACCGACAGGTCTGACGGGCGGTAATGCTGCGATCGTCCATCGTTTGGCCAACGAGCAGCCGATGGTCGTGAGACGACCGAATGCGAGTTTCATGTTGAACCGCGGAAACGTCGAGACAGATGATTCTTTCGGGAAAATGCGGCAGATATTACATCGTTTCGATTCCGCTCAGTTGACTAATTGACGATTTGGTGTACTTTGATTGATTCGTTTCCGAGCCTCCGGACTCCGGTACTTGAGAAGACGTGAGTTTCGTAATTATTTCGTTCACGTGTTTGATAAGAACGCAGCCGGTTGATAAGAAGCCGGTCGACCGTACGCGCACGACTGCCACTGTGGCCGACTGTTACTTGTGATTGTTGTGCGAAATTATATTATGTAATGAGCAGGGCTCTTAAGTTCATGCCCTAAAAAATGCCTAAGTAAGCATGCATTATTTTATGCACTCAAAATTGGCATAATATGCATTTAAATATTTATTTATTTATTTTTTTTTTTTTATTTTATTTGAAATCAAAAAGATTACTGGGCCTCACTGAGAAAACTCGTGTGGAGGCCCAGGGTTATCAATTTACAATATTCTAAATAAAATATTACATATCTAAAATATAACATGAGAAATATAAGACAAAATGAAATAAGAATATAATAATATTATATGATATTGAATTATAAAATAGGAATTAATTGGTTATAATATTTTAAATTTTACTCGCATTATATTCATATTGGAGCCAGTGGGAAATATGTTTTTTAAAAGCAGGTAATGGCATATTAGCTATATGGGTAGGCATTAAATTATATATTTGAGTTCCCAAGAAATGGTATACTTTACGGCATTCGGTTTTTTTTGGCCAATCTAAAGAAAAGTTATTAGCTGCGTGTCTAGTATTAACTTCATGGCTAATAGGAGATAATTGGTTATGCTTTTTTAAGTATAAAGTAATAATTTTTATGTATAAATTGTTTATATTAAGAACGTTAAAATCTTCATATAGTTTTTTTGTTGGATATCTCCAATCTTTTTTAGTCGCAACCCTAATAATTGTATTTTGGCATTTCTGAAGCTGCATTAGAACATTATCATATGCCCCTCCCCATCCTATTACGAGTATACCGTATGTGATTATTGATTCAAATAGTGTTAAATATAAATTTCTAATTTCCTTCAATGGTAATATCTCACGTAATTTTTTTATTATGTATATCATTTTTCTTAATTTGTTAGACATATAATTTATTTGTATTTTCCATTTCATGTCGGAACACATTTCTATACCTAAATATTTATAGTTTTTAACTACAATAACTGATTTACAGGAACATGAGTCTGTTATTGTACAATTATTTTCATGGATTTTTATGTCTTTTATTGGTGGTAATGTGTGCTTAGATAAAGAATGTAGTATGATAGCAGATTTGTCGAAGTTAAGAAATAAATTATTATTACATAGCCAGTTATCAATACATTTTAGATCATCCTCAATGTATCTTAGAACTTCATTCCAGGTATTACCTATACAAATTAATACAGTATCATCAGCGTAACATATTATGTGGCTTTTTAGATTTAATATTTTAATGTCGTTTAATTGAATATTGAATAGAACCGGCGATAGCGTTGTACCTTGTGGTACACCGCATTTTATTATTTGTTCATTAGAGATACAGTTATTTATTTTTACCAATTGTTTCCTGTTTTTCAAATAAGAATCAAATAGAGATAAAGCAGAGCTGGTTATACCTATTTCTTGCATTTTATATAAAAGTTTATCATGGTTTACGGTATCGAAAGCTTTGGCAAGATCTAAATAAATTGTTGCACATTTTTTATTTTCTTCAAGTGCAGTGTAGATAAATTTTGTCACATTAGCAATTGCTTGGTCAGTACTTTTATTAGGTCTAAAACCAAACTGATTTTTAAAAAGTATATTATTCGATTCTAAATAAAATATTAATCTTGTTTTTATGATTTTTTCAAATATTTTAGCTATATTTGATATAACCGATATAGGTCGAAAATTATTGATAGAAGACATAGGGCCTTTTTTATGTATAGGTGTTATTAATGCTACTTTAAATGCATCTGGTACTTTATTTTCGGATAAACATAGGTTAAAAATGTGACATAATGGTTTACATAATATTATTTTATATTTTTTTAATAAGTCGGAAGATATCTTGTCGATACCGGGAGATGAACCGTTTTTTAGCTTAGAAGTGGCTTCCATGATATCATTAGTTGTAATAGGCTCAAATTTCTTTAAATATATATTATTTGATGATTGAATATTACTATGAGTATTGGAAGTAAAAGGAATATTAGTATTATTGCGATTTTGTAGTTGTATTATTAAGTCAGGGGCCACGTTTATGAAATAGTTATTAAATTTATTTGCTAATGTATATGCTGGTTCGCATTTATTAAGTGCGGTATTAATATTTATGTTAGTTAGTAATTCATTGAAGTTATTTGTGTTGCTCTTTCTTGTTGTAATATCGTTAATTATTTTCCATTTAAGTTTTGTGTTATTACCGGATTTTTGTAGTTCTTTTTTGTAATATATGATTTTAGCTTCTTTGATAATATTTGTAAATCTATTCCTAAATTTAAGGTAAAACTCTTTTAGTTTTACATTATGAGGATGTTTTCTGACTTGTAGGTGTAGTCGATCCCTACGCCTTATAGAGTTAATTATAGCGGTGCTAGACCAGGGTTTTAATTTTTTGGTTTTAGAGGAAAATTATATTTCAGATGAGGCTTTGTTTTTTAAATTATTTATTGTTTCCGTAAAATATTGTATTGATTTCTCTATATCTATAAGTTTATTTATTTCTGACCAATTATGACTTTGAATTAGATTGGCTAATTTGATATCGTCAATTTTTAATAATTTTAGAGGGTTTGCTGTATTGTTACGATTATCTATTAACTTACCTATACTAAGTATAATTGGGTGGTGATCGGTTATATTTGAATGTACAATTATTGGTATTATATTAACTAAGGACTTAGTTTTTACAAATATATGATCTATACATGTGTTTGTTGCAGGTCTTGTGATTTTATTAATTAGAGGAGAGAAATTGAATTGTGCCATTGCTAGCAAATAATCGTCCCTCATTTTTGATGATTTAAGCAGGTCGATATTTAAATCCCCTAGTAAAATTTTATACTGTTTTTAAATTAGAGTTATGTAGTATTATGTCATTTAAATCATTCAGGGCTACATCAAAAATATTATTGGGTGATCTGTAAATCGAATAAATCAAGAAGTCTATTTTTGATTTTTTAAAGGTAATTTCTAATGTTGTTAAAGCATTTGAGTATATTTCGGTTACAAGGACATCTTTTAACGAATTTTTTAAGTAAACTACCACACCATCGTTTTGGTTTTTGTTGTTTGTAGTCGAGTGAGTTGTATAGCCATTCATTAAGAAGTTATTTGTACAACGTTTTCTAAACCTAGCCAACCTTCCGTAAGAACAATTACTTCAAATTTAGTTTCCATATTATCAATAATAATGCATAGTTCATCAAAATGTTTTTTTAGACTACAGATATTTACAGAGAATATATTGATCGCATGTTCTGTATACATTTTGGTATTTAAATTATTGAATGAACATTCGATTAAATTTGTCGCATTTGTTTTATCAAGTTCAAATGTACTTTTAGTAAAGTTATTCATAAATTTAGCATGTGTGAATTATTAGGAATATTGGCCTTATTATATAATTTTTATGTATTATGGGGAATCAGATAGCGATTTAAATTAAGGTAAATTAATGGGTGGTAAGTTAATAAATTTTGAAATCCCAATATGAATATGTTGCGTGTAGATAAGTCAATTAGAACCAATTTAGCACAATGATAAGTATTAATTGTTGCGATATAGGTATAATGATTGTAAAAGGTTATGTGTATGATGTATATAGTTAAAATATATATATATAGTATAAAATATGCCTTATAAAGTTAAAAAATATGCGTTTATATAAACTAAATATCTTAAATTATGCACCTAAAAAGTTCTATTGTTAAATGTACGAATATCAAGAATATTAGACAATTTCAAATTTTAATTTTACATATAATTTCCATTTGGATTTTTGATAGATTCTAATATAATGTTTCTAATTCTATTAATTCTATCTAATCGTGATGTGTACCAAAAACACTGATAAACTGAATGAAGTAATTACTGCTACTTATAGCTATTTAATTTTAATAATTTTATGCTGCAACCGAATTCCCAAACATTTTAAATAATATTATAATGAAAAATTATAAACGATTGCGTTTTTTTTTCGTCAAATGTTGATTCTTTCATAGTATTTCTATAAAAAAATGCATATTGATATAATAATATGAATAGGAATATCAAAATCATGCATAATATGCCCGATAAAATAGTAATAAATATACCAAATAGGCAAAAAACCTCTAAATATGCAAGAACATGCAAAATAAGATTCCACATATTTAATCGTGGTAAGTACCTTGAAATGGATTTCTATCTAGCATTAAATAAAACTTAGCAACAGTGATATGCAAATGCATGAACTTACGAGCCCTGGTAATGAGTAATGGCTATAGCCCATAGGATATAGAAGTTTGCACGTTTTTCAGTAATCATTCAAAATTGAATTGCACAGCTTTGGTAGCGTGGGCATTTGTTTCATGTACCTAATACTAGGAGTTCAGGGCAATAATTTATATTTTGCAATTTTGCATATATTCATATATTTTTTCCCTACATATTTTGTTCCATTTGTATTTCAAGTACGTTTTTCACACATATTATACAATATTTAATGGCTACGCATTTTCTAGAAATTGGAAAAAAAACTGATTAGTATAATTTTAATTTATTTGATAATTTACCAAATGTTAAAATAATCGCTCATAATCACATTTTAAAATAGTCGAAAAATGTTAGTCACACAATACAATTATTGTTAATGTGGTTAAGATTTTAATCTATACACGGTATGCATTTAGATTTAATTGACATTTTTATTTTGTTTAAAGGAAAGTTTAGAAAAGAAGAATGGTGAAGGAAGAAAAATAAATACATATTAATTAAATTTTAAAATTATTGGTTTTTTATGAGAAAAAAAAATATTTTTAAGAGCATATTTTAGTATTAAAGAATATATGATAAATAAACAGGGCATAAATATATCCACATTTTAAGGTTTTTTAGAGCATGAAGTATCAATCCCTTGGGCTAGACTACAATGTTTATAGATACGTTCGGGTAACGATCGAACAATGTTGTTCTCACAGGATTAACGCTGAAGGATATTCAGTACATACAATAACCGACGGGAAAATGTTATTTTCTCCTGAAAATTTAATTTTACGTCATTCAAATTAATCGCGAATTTCAATTGTTTTATTATTGTAGTTATTCAGAATATGTTACTTAATCTTCGTTCTCAAACAGTACATATGTATAGGTATAGGATTGCCAAATTTTTAAAACGCTTAACTGGGACGTATTTAAATGGTCTTATTTTATTTTTAGTTATTTTGAATCTTTAAGTTTATAAATATGACCTAATTTATTTGAAGTTTTGTCACATTTCCTTCATTAAAAAAAGTCAAAAATTGATCTTTTCAAAGTATACCATCTGAGTCTATAATCAGTAATTTCACACCTAAAAAGTTTCTATAAATATAATACATATCATATATTTTTAGTACAGATTTACATTGTTTATAGAAAAATAAATTATAATAAATCCAATACATTTCTTAAAAATAATCTTACTATCTACGAGTGAACAATAATTCATTTTGTGATATATTGATTGAAATATTCTCTAACTCTAATTTTGTTAGTATTTTCTCTTTTTTTATTTGTTAGTTAAACAACTTTTCCGTCAATGTTAGGTATGCACGTGCACTTCAATTTTATTATTAGCTATTAATTATTATAAATTCCCAATTGGGATATGTTCCGTACACTGTAACCAAAAGACATATACAGTGTAAGCATAGATTAAATATACATGTAATATGTATATTTAATCAATGGTGTAAGTATAAATCCAAATGTATAAACCACAACCGCTAGAAAATTTTTAATTTCGCTCGTTGTTATTTTCGCGTAAGTATTTCGGTTGACATACTAACAAGTTTGATCAATACTTGCGTCCTGTGTCTACAAATCACGAGCAGGTACGTACCTACACAGAGCATTCCGTTGCACAGATTAGGGAGCCGCTATTATACTATACACTTGGTAGACGGAATTCAGAACTCTATATCGTTGTGTTGTCGATCAAGCATTGCAAATAATGCATAATTCGCCGAAAAAGAAGAAAAACAAAAAAGGTCATAAAAAAAAAAATGTCAAAGAGGAGAAAGATGCATTGCAAGAAGTGGATCGTACCATGTACAATATACAAATAGCCGATCTATCCGAAAAGCTCGCCAGGTATAAATTTACTTACATTTGATAATAAACTTTAATTGAGTAACATATGAATTTTCCAATACATTTTTTATGTTGCTCGGTGCTCTCTTATGTTTTAAAGATGATTGTATTTTCTTTTCTTTAATGTTTGGTCAACCGATGATTTATGTTTACCCAAAATACCTATGAAGTAATTTTATGTTCAGGGTAACTAACAGATGCGCGGAATTGGAGAAAAATAACGATTTGGAACGGGAAAAAGCTAATTCGCTAAAAGAAAGCCAATGCGATATCATAGCTTATTTATCTCGACAAGTGGAAATTAAAAACAACGAGATAATTGATTTGGATAATACTATTTCTACATTAAAAACGGCAAGTAAAACATTAAAATTTTGAGTATAATGCCATGAGAATTTATTAAAATTATTAAAGTTAATTTGGAAACTATTTACTATTTATTACAGGTACTCTGTTATAGGCACTCTATGGTATAAATAATAAAAATAATAAAATAGGACCATTTTGTGTGGTACTTTTAATATAGATGCAAATATTTTATAAAATACCTATTGCTAAGTTGTCAGTTTTTGTTATTTTTTCGTACGATAATAACTTTGTTTAAATATAGATATTTATTTATTTTGATTTTTTTCGTTTCGATGTGATTTGAGTTTCAAAGAATAAAGTTGATTAATTAAACAACAATCCAATGCAAATCAAAAAAAAAATGGGTTCTAAAATTAGAATAAACCACCTTAGTTTAGTTGTTTTCTTTTTGTAAAATCCATCGATTTTATAATAGAGTGGCATTTTGTTCAATTACTGACGAGCGATAATAACTTTTCTAATTCAATTATTATTTGAACAGACTATTGAACATCAAAAGATGAATTATGAAGACATCATTATGAAAAAAAATGGACAGTTTGAAACAGTTTTTGGGCAATTGAAAGCAGAAATTGGATTATTAAGTACGTTAAACAACAAAGAAAATTAAATAGAATTCTGTATGCATAGTTGCTAAAATGACCATTATTAATAAATGAGAACTTCTTTTTTTTATCGAAATCTATGGAGACATTTTCTTTATAAATGCCATTACATTTTGATCAAAATAGTATTAGTATGATATAATATGTAATTTGAAATGCATTATTTTTTTATATACCTTTAAAGAAAGAAAAAAGTATTTTTTCTACTTATATTATAACTACCTATACTTTTTGTCGTCGAATAAAGTTTAATACATACGCAATATTCATGTTTACGTGAATTTAAATAAATAAATTGGAGCTTTATTAAAATTATAAGTTATTAAATTATAAAATAGTTCGAGTGCAATAAATCTCAAAATAATTAATTTGGTTTTATCTTTTGTAGTCAGTGAATAAGATCTAAGATACATTAGCTTATCAAAATAAACAATCCACCCATAACATGTATAATTTATATTAACAAATAATACACAGTAAATTTGTATCTGTACAATATATTTTATTATAGACAGCAAAGTGAATTCATTAAACGAGTTCAAAAAACAGAGAACTCAACTGACTGATAAATTTTTAAAGCAAGAAGAAGAATTGTCAAAACTTAAAGAAGAAAATAATAATTTACTTTATGAAACAGAAAAAAATCTCATAATAGCCAAAGAACAGTGGGTGGAAAATTTATTGACTTTTTAGATATTTTCGTTTTTATAGTTAAAAAGTTATTTTAAACTAAACCATCATAATTATGTACCTACCTACTAATTAATATTTTCAGTATGAAACGTCAAAATGAAGCTAAGCTATTGCAACTATCTACAACGATTCAAAATAATTTACAAAAGTTGATGTCTTCCACGTTTCAAAGAACTCTACAAGAAAATGCAGTTATTAAGAAAGAAGTACATTTTTGTGTCTCACGAGATTGTTTTTAGAAGTGCATTTTACCTATTTAGTGTATAATTCGTATTGTTTTAGTTGAATGAATGTTCTGAAAGCTGGTTCAAAATGAATAAAAAATACACGTTAGTTAAATCGGATAATTTTGATTTGAAAATTGAAAACAAAATGTATACAAAAGAGAATAGTCGCCTAAATAAAATAATCATAGCGCAAAAACAAGTAACAATCGAATTAAATATTTTTATATTTTTAGATGTTTTCAATAAGTGCATATTATATAATATGTATATGTATTTAACATGTACAAAAGAAAATTAATTACATACACGAGAGTGTTCGATTTACCAATTGTTTGTACTAATTTTTAGATAATGGATGTGATGAAAGCTAATAGATTAGGACTCAGTTGCCAAGTAAAAGACTTGTCGGTGAAAAATGAAAGGAACCAGCTTATAGCGTACAAGGCTAGCAAAATGAACACTGCGATGATGAAATTGAAAAAGTCGTTGAAAACAAAAAATCGAAAGATTCGGATCTTGACGGACAATTTGACTTTGATAAAAACCGAACTAGAAACACTGTGTTTGCATATTTATAAAATGGATTCAATGCTCGTGACGACAACTAATTCAATGGAACGCGTTTTAAAAGTAATTTGAAAACATTTTCTAACACTGATAATATGGTGGATCCCTGAATCCCTATATATCAGGGGTGGCCAGCGATAAGAGAGTCGTGAGCAGCACAATATAAAGAAAAATATGTAGGAGCCCAGAGTTGATTTTAATGGGTAGATTTAAAGGCTTAAAATTACAGTCATTTAGATTTTTATAAAATCCTTTGGCAATTGATGTTGTTGAAAATGTATGCCTATTATTAAAATCTATTTTGATGGATACAGCAGTTTTGAATATTATCAATTATTATCATATACATGTATACGCGATAGTATCTCCATTAATTCAACTTTTAAATATTATTTTTACATTAGGACGTAAAGTATTTACTTTTTTTTCAACGCAACATTAAAGTATATTTAGTATTTACTTAGAAAATTATAGCATTTTAGTTTTGTAACAATACATACATTATACGTGTACAATTTTTATTTTATATAGATACAGCAAACGGTTTCGATATAATTATAATAGGCTTTATAAATCAAGAATTAAAAAATAAAAATTATAAATTATTACTTATTTTATTATATCAAAAACACAATATTTTTTTAAAAATCTTGCAACTAAAAATGTTTTATGTCTTACGATAAGACGCGAGCCACATGAGTCTTTGACGAGAAACCGCATGCGGCTCGCAAGCCTTAATTTGGCCACCCCTGAGTATATATATATAATATACTAATATACTTTTATCCTTATGCGCTTTTCGTGTTATTTTGTTATTAGTTGAATGAGGTAGACCAGTCATTAAGCAAGTATAAGGGTAATGTTTACTACACATTTGTGGCGAATTTATATAAGCTTTTTATCGCTACAAGGTTAAGAAAAGTGGAAATTCGAGGATTTGATTCGTAAGTACGAATTATATACATTTATGCGTGTGCGATCACTAAGTTGTAAAACATAAACAATAGGTGTTCGAACAAAATATACTTGAAAGAAATATACTGCTTTTGTTGTGCCTATCTACTTGAACATTTACAGTGCAATTATAATAATTACAAGCGTTAAATATTTAATCACGATAGTCACTATTTTCAGAATAGTAATAACAATTAATTCGTTCGGGCTTTAGAGGGCATTAAAACAATATTAAATGATAGACCTAAATATCGAAGTCTCAAGGACCTATAGTAACTTGAATATGTATTTTTATTTTACAAGGCTAGTAGTTTCCCGTTGGGTATTTTGCGAAACAAAAAAATATTCTTGCCGTTCGTTATACCATAAAGATATACGTTTCAATTTCGATTCGCGAATCGTATAAAAATACCGTAATTTTTAGTAGATCTAATAATTAGGCTATAAAATTGATAAATTTTGTTTTTAACATATTTTATACATTAATTCAAGCCATGTTTACATAATTAAATAGTTATTTGCATAATTGAAGAATAGAGTATTTCTTATTTCATTATGTTATTTATAAAAAGCATTTAAAAGTCACCATTATTAAATCAGACATCATATTAAACAATATACTTTAGAATGTCTGTAAAATGAAAAATATTATAAATATGATTCTAAAGATTCTTTGTAATAATTTATTACTTTATTAAATCAACTATTGACTATTGTAAATACTAAAACTATTTATAGAACCTTACTAGAGACGTCAAACACTCACTTTATAAGGATAATATTTTTCACTTGAATCCATTTTCCCATTTAGTGATAAAATAACTTGGAATACAGCGATATAATCCTCATTGCATAATGCATATGGTTGCATAGGTCTTTGTTCCGAACAATAGTATAGTTACTTTGTCCATATAAACGTCTAATATTACGAAAATATAATTTTCATAAAGTTTAAAGAGTACAAGTTTTCAAAACGTATTGTATAGTAAATTGTGATAACTCTTTAAACACAATCATAATTCGTAAAGATATTAATATGAATACGCTGTTGTACCCACCTATTGCACGGATCAATTCTCATACATTTCTCTAAATTGAACGTCTGAATGATTATCACTTAGCTATCTGTAATCGTTGCAAGATTCACTCACGTACATGTGACCGCGTTTACAGGTTTTATAGACCAGTTAGATGACTGTATAGTCCTGTATAGGTAAACAATGTTATTACTAGGTATAACAATTACTTATGATAAATTGTATGCAACACAATAACATAAAACTGCTCTGTTTTGCTATTATTACAGGGCAAAGGCCGTGAAAGTAACGCTTTTGAACATAAAAAAAAAACAACGACCGACGCGTTCAGTTTTCAAATTTCAAAGGCATCGATTAAAAATGAAACACTTGAAATCGTAAAGCTAAAAAATGATTGCTGGTTTCAACTTATTCACCCAACACAAATACCTAGCTTTTATAGTATTATACGTGCTAAAATGTTAAATACATTTAAGAAATATCACTAATACCTAGTGTAGTCTCATTTAAGAATATATTTGTTCACTTCAAACCATTCGATATTGTAAAATCTAACAGTATTTTCGACGGATACTTGGATACTTGGTACTGCCTAAGTCGTATTTAACAGATAATACCTAGCACTACCATATCAATGTAAATTAACTTTGTTATCACTAATCAGTAATCACCTATAAAAATATATTTATGTTTTTGTTACACACGAATACACGATCATATAGAGATAGACTATATACACTAACACTATAGAGTATGGGAGATTGTAACGTTCCAAGTTCGAAATGCTAATAAAAATTATCCAAGGGTAATAAGATAAAATAATAAAAAGTACGAATAAAAATGTGTACGATAAAATTTAATATTATTGCCATCATTACTGTGATCGCTAACTTGTATGTACTCGTATAGGCGATTTCCTAACAGCAACACCACCATCCGGTATAGTTAAATATAAGTATATCATACTTGTCATACGTGTACAGTTGTTCTAGCTACATAAGTGCGCACATGGGTTTGCAGCTGCATACCTTGAACACACATCCTTGTTTCCAGAAAATCCAAAGAAAAAGAAGAAACCAATGCGATATGTATTAATATTATTGATCTTTAAACTCAGTTACACATTTAAAATTGTATGATTTAATATTTTTGTATCACCTATAATATTGTTATTATATTATGTTCGGAGTCAGTAAATCATTGTCATTATTTTTCAGTCATTTATTTTTGAAACACATAATTCATAAATGAGGCCTTCAGCACAATAATGGAATTAATGACATTAATATAAACCATATATCATATACTTCAATATAATATGTATAAAACTATAAACACTGATAGCAATGATGATGATCTGACTGACAGTCAACCGTTTATTAATGAATATTTTATAAAAAACAGAATAGGATTTTACATTATTTCTATTTGATAAACAATGTATTTTTGAACAACTTCATATGTTACTTAGGTATTTTGACAAAATAGATCTCTTTTGTTGTGGTACTTATGATGTTTGCTAGTTAAGAAGTAATAAGAAGTAAGTTACAAGTTGCACATGTAAGCGATAAATTTTAAATTACCTTTAGTGAATCCAAATTAAGAGGTAAAATGCTTCACGACAGATAAACAACTTAAAATGTTTTACTATAGGACAAGAAATTATATATAGACATTATATTACATATTCTTTATAGTACATTTATTTAAATCCCGAAGAAATTACTAAAGACTTTTTAAAACTGTGAATTGTGTTATGATCAAATATAATTCTTTATTTAATTTGCTTGGCTTATTTATTAATAAAACTGTTATAGATTTTTTTTAAAAATACAAAAAGCTTATCTACACAATTTTAAGTGCTATATTATAATTATGTATTGTGGTTAAAAAAAATTGTATTTAAGAAAAAAGTGACAGTGACGAAAATATAGCGACACAACCACTTTTTTTTTATTGGGAAAACAAGTTTTAAGTAAAACTGTTTGTAAAAAAATGGTGTATAATTTTTTGCCAAATATTTATACACGTTCAGGAGAAGCAAATAACTTTTTCTATACTCTGAAGAAGAGGTCAACACCATCCTATCGCCTATGACTAGCTACGTGTACTAGATAATAGATTTCACAGCTATTTATTATAAATTTATAAACATAGTATTTGATTAAAATCAAAGATAACTAAAATATTCCAATATTCACTAGCATTAAACTATAGCTTCAAAACCAAAAGTAGCTTTAAAATAAAAGATGGGAAGCATTATTAGTTCATAACAGCTGATTGAAACATTCAAAATTAAATAAATAATACTTTTACATAAAATTAATAGCTCATCATCTTGCAAAAGACACAAATAATCTTTTTGACATCATAAAAATCTATAATTTTAAATGAAAACTCACTGCCAAATTCTAAAAAAATACAGATATAAATCTAACCTTATAAATTTAACATTAAAAGTTATTACTTAAATGGTAGGCTCCTTGGGAAATATGATACAGTTTACTGGAAAATAATGACAGTATCCAGCCATAATCTTTTACAATAACATTTTTATTTTGTTGAGCTGCCAGTTTTCTACATCATAATTTTATCGGTAAATAAATAAAGCAAAAAGGTTTATTTTTTATCAGCTTACATAAAATGAACTATATCCTACTGCAATCGATACCTTCAATTTGTATTGTACTTGGTAATAAATTTACTGTTGAACGTAGTATTAATGGATTATGTCTGGACACACAGCCTTATCCTAGAGTTAATGATTTATTAGCAAATTGAATATAATTACAGTTTAATTTTTAACCATTTAAAATAATTGAAGTTTCTTCATTATTAATACATAAAATATAATGCTTCTTATTTATTACAAATATACTTATTTACAACTTCTATAAGGATAGGTATTTAAAAACATTTTTTTAAACTATGACTTACAAAATATTTTTATTAATTATTAAAAATTAATTTTAAATACTCCATTTTTTATGAATTTGTATTGTGAAGTAATCTACATAATATTATACAACACTAATTTGGGCTAACACATAGAGTCAATTTTAAGTTCTAAAACACATAATAACAATTGTTATTAAGCTTGTGCCATTTTCTTGAGCACCAAGCTGTTATACAATTGAGTTAATATATTGTTAATTAATATAAAATGCCAATCAAAAATATGAATGTAAGAAAAATTAATGTGTCAATGTTTGTTGTATTGAGTAAAATAAAATTTAAAAGTTTATATTAAGTTGCTTAGTAAATTATTTAATTGTATGAGAATAAATTCTTATAAAGTATAAACCAACAAGTCATGATAATTTCCATCACTCTAAAATTTAAAATTTCTGGTTTAAATGATTTATGGTTTCCAACTGAAGATGACATTAAAATACAATGAGACCATGTTCAGTAATAAATACTACCCCACCAAAATTAGTAATAATGTCCATTGACAAGTTATAATATAGTCAGTTTTTAATGTTTTAATAAGGTATTAAAAAATAGCTACAGTAAATACATTAGTATGAAAATACTGTAAACCTATACATGCGTTACACCACATTCAAAGATGATCTGGTGATGCACACATTATCATTAAATAAATGTACCAGTATACTACCAAATTAATAATATAGAATATATTATTCATAAGTATAGTATACTTTTTGTACAATTTTATTTCAAACAATTAATGTATCACATCATCAGCATGTAACATGATAAGTTAAATGTAATTAAGAATAATTTGATTTAATTGGTTTTAACTTAACATATTTGTTTGAAAATAACACAGTAGACTCTCATACATTTATAATATATTTTTGATCAAAATACTTCATAGGTAAAATCAAAAAATTTAACATAAATTAAATAAACTTAAAATAATAATTATGATGAAAATGTTATATTAATATATACAATGATTTATGAATGATGACTGATTAACATGTTAAGAAAATAAAGGACACAAAGTAATTCTTATTTCAATAGAAATAACTATAGTTCTTAAATATTGGTAACATGATAAAATTGTGAATATTATATAAATTAATAAAAATTAAATAGATATTACTTATTTTTTTTCTTCTTTGCTTTTTTACATCGCTTAGTAGAATTGGTTTCAGTTACAAATTGGTCAATTTCTTCAATTACCTCAGGTTCTGAATATTCTAAAAATATTTATATTAAGTACATTTTTGCTTAGTTAAAACAAATTATTGATTTATTTTGATTCATTCACCTTAGTTTAATACAATATAAGTGTGTACCACTATAATTTATTAGCTTATAAAAATATACAAGGTAATCATTTTAAAATGCACAAGGTCATATCTTGAGAAACACTTAAAATAATAGGGGTTTTTTTTTAAACCCTTTCACCACAAACTATTTTTTGTTTGTTCATACATAACATAATATTACATATTTATAACAAAAATTTAATAATAAAAAAATATTTGAAAATAGAAAGTTAAAACAGGACAAAAAAATATATGACATAAGGAATAACGAATATTCCTCAAGATAAAGGTAACTGAGATATAAATTCTCGAGGTATATAAATGGTGCATCTGAAAAAAATCCCCTTGTTTACATATAATATATGTTATAAATACAGGTTAGCCCACCATGATATCCCAATGGAAATGTCTCCATAGATAATAATTTGTTTTGTTTTGGTACAATTTAATATGGGGGCTCACATAAACATCAAGTTGAATTTGTATTTTCATCCCTAAGCAGCTAGAAAAAATAACTTTTGAAATTTTAATTTCTATATATTTCTAAATAGCCATTCTTTGGTACAAGTTGTTATGAAAATTTTGAAGTTAAACAATTTAAAATTTCATAATAAATTTCATAATTATAGATGAGTTAAGATGATTGGAGACTGTCAATTTATTCGGTAGTTGAATTGGTTAATTAATAAATTAGTATAAATAAGTTAACCTATTCATTAGCAATAACATTACAGTAGTCATTCATTACGCAACAGTGCATTTATTGCAGCCATATAACTGTATAAGTATGTTGGTTTAAGATAAAAAGATATCCAATATGTACTAATTTATCATTAGTCAATAAAAAAAAGGCTACCAGCTACACTTATTCTCTTCTAAAACTCATTAGATACAATAATGAACCAATAATGAATTAGATTTTCAAATGCGATATTCTGAAATTTTCAAAACAACTATTACCAAAGAATGGCTGTTTTGTAATTATATAGAAATGAAAATCTCAAAAGTTATTATTACCAGCCACTTGAGGGATGAAAATACAAGTTTGGCAATAAGTATTTAATTTGATCCTCATCTATTAAATTGTACTAAGACAAAGAAATTAAAAAATAAATCAATATCTTCAAAGATAATTCCATCAGGATATCATGGAGTGTCACCATATATGAAAATAATATTTTCAAATTAAAAATTAATTTACATTTTTGAATTTGTGAAATCAATTTTGAATTGAATCATGGTATTCTTCCTCAAAAAGTCATATTTTGATGAATCCAACTTATTTATTCCAAACATTGTGTTCAAACAAAGATGTATAACAATATCAATTTTAGTGAAGACTGTAGTTAAACGTCACTAATTACAAAAAACCAATTCGAAGAAAAATTTCAAGTATTCAATAGTAAGTTATAATACATACTATACAGGTCTTTGAACTTTTTATATTTTAAAATAGCCAATTAATACATAAATAATTAAAATATACAAATGTAATGATATGATAACTTTTCTTGAAATTATATTGTTCATTTAAACACATAATATATCTTATAATACATAATATATAAAATATGTATATATATTCACAAAAAATTCTACCTTTTATAACTCTTACTAAAGTAAAAGACATTCAAAATAATTTTAGAAACCATTTAATATGTGATAATATGTATGTACTACACATTGGATTTTAATTGTACATAAAGTTCTGAGTCCTGATAGTATATTACAACACATGTTACCCACCTGCTTTATTAAGTTGAAGATTTTCATTCATGGCTTCCGCCAAATCTTCCAAAATTTTTGTTTCTCCTTGATCAGATGATAAATCTGATGAATCGCCTTGATTTAATTCCAAAAACTTTGGCGAATAATCAAAACTACCTGCAATAAGTTAAATAACTATGAAATAATTCAATACTTTATCTTATTAGATTAAAAATATATTTGTAAAATTAACTTTATAAGTTATTCATTTGAAATGTATGCTGAATTTTAATAATACTATACTTAAAATTCACTTTTTAAATATATACAATTATATACTTAACCCACATCAAATATATAAGAATTAAAATCAATGACTACTCAATATGGAAATATGCATTAATCATTTTAAAATAAAAATTTGTAAAATATCAAAGTAATTTTAATATCTTAATAAAGTAAAACCATTTTAATAGATTTTCTTAGAATTTATAGAACAGATAACAGCTATTAATTCTATAACAATGTACATTATATGATAAATTCACCCTCGGCTAAAACTTTAAGGTATTCTATACCACTAAAGAATAATACAGAAATCTAAAACTACAAACTTTCATAAAATAAGTTTGAAAAATTAAAATTGTTCAATTACATTACATTCAAACAATAAAAACAAATATCAAAAAGCTGTTATAGTTGTATAAATTTAAATTATTAGCCATAAAATATATCATTGATTAGCAATTTACTAATATAATAAACATGGAATAATGATGAATACATATTTAGTGAAGAAACCTATATGCTATACCAGTATAATTATATTGACAAATATAAATTTAACAGTTCTAATTATAAATTGTTCATTTATCATATGTACATACTATTCGAACCACACTCAATAAACACAGGGGTGCTTTGCCTGTTGATGTTAGATCGTGGAACACTAACTGGATTTGATTTTAACACTCCATTTTCTATTTCATTCAATTGAGTATCGGATTCAGACCTCCTAAAACATTATTTAAAATTTAATATAAATTTAATATTTCATTTATTACATATACAATAAAATGTATTTATTACCCTAATGTAGAACCACAAGTTTTAAATACAAATTGTGGTCCCATCCAAAGACGACGGTGTGGACCTGCATGTGTACTTATTTCTACCTATGAATATTATACTTAGATTATTAACAAGCACCAAAATAGGAAGATTTTTACTCTACTTGAGATAGCCAACGTTCATCAATGCTTTCTAAGGATTTCTTTTCAGAATTATTCGTCGTGTTTGTGACTGGACAATTTACATAGAGATCTAATAATGGATTACCCCGATTCAAAGGAGGGGTAACAGTAGACGCATGAAGAGGTGGCTTGTACAAATTCCACTCAGTTTTAGGTTCAATATTTAATTCTATCATTGTATCATCAAATATTTTTTCTTTGGATATAGCTAATTATAAAAATCAAAATTTTTAAACACACAATAAAGATAGTTAATTTATATTTTATTTTTAAATTAATACTCACAATTTGAATGCATAGGATACATATTGTATTGTGTAAGAATGCCATTGCTTGTCATAACATATAAAGAATCTGCAATATTTTTCTTGGGATTGTAATTTACATTAGATATTTCTCTGGCCATAGAAGTATCCAATATACGACCATGAGAAAAACATGTAGACAATCTTATACATGTTGTTATTCCAGTCTCATCTGGTTTTAATTTGTTACTTTGTGATCGAATTTGGCACAGTGAATGTATGATAATTGCGTGTGGTACTAATGACACACAAGGATTAGAATATGGCAACACAATTTGAGAGTTCTGTATTGATTCTGTCATAACAGGACTGTTTTGAACATCAGTCACTAAACCAGCACTTCGATGAAATCTAAAGTTATAATTTAAAATTAAACAATATTTCTTATAAATTACACATTTAAAACTTTATATTCTCAAAATATATTTTATTAAATTTTACCTTGATAATTTATTTACAATGTGTGGTGTTGAATGGGTTCTTAAGCCAATAGGTCCACCATAAGGTGTAATTGGAAATATATGAGTTGTTCCTCTGAGTGAACTTACAGCCACCCATCTTGAATCACTCGAAAATTGAATATCTTGAATTTTAGCTGTTGTGTCACCTCTAATAGTTAAAGCAAGGTTTAAATTAAAATTAAAAATTATATAGTCAAGGCTTCAATAGTTTTTACCTATGCAAAGTATACAGATGATGAACAGCTGCAAATGAAGAACCTAATATACTAGGATGTATCTTGAACACATTAAACCTATGACCATTTTTATCGGCAGTCACTAACATAAGACCAGACTGATCAAAATTCAGAGCCACAATAGCTTCACAGTGGGCAGCAAAATGAGCAATAATATCAGGACCTTGGGGTGTATTTTCTTTTAACACTTTATTCTAGGGAAAAATATAACAAAATTATATAATTATTATTACAAAGTGGTACTTTTCCATACTTTTATATCAATGATAGTAATGATGCCTGGATTCATTTGATTAGAATCATTTACAACTGATATGTTATGTGTTGAATTTGAATTGTGCACTCCTGTTATACTATTTGCTACAGATCCACTTAAATCTCTTAAGCTTTGGCTTAATGATTTTGCAGCATGTAAAACGGTAGCTGTATATGAATGACCATTTTCACCCTCATATCCTCCTGTTGATCGATTCCAGGAGATCAATTTTTTATCTGCATATGCCATCCATCTATAATTAATTTAAGGTTGTCAAATATACTTGTAATAAAAATATCAAATATGCAAGACAAAAAATATTTTTTAAGAACCTTGTTCCCAATGCAATTGGATTGGATTTTATCCCAGGACTAGGATAACATGTAGTAATTGTTGTTATATCTTCGACAGTAAGAGCATCAAATACAGCAATACGTTCTATAAAAACAACTGCTATGGCAAATCGATTTACAGCAATATCCACAACAGGATTTTTAAATTTTATTGTTTTCACCTGAAAACAATTTATTATTTAACAGTATATACTTAAAGTTAAAAAATATTAATTTATTTTGACATACCACATCTCCACATGTCAATGAAATAAAACTAACAGAACAGAACTGGGGACCCGGTCCTGAATTATCACACAGTGCAATTAATGGCCTTTTGTGAACAAATGGATCTTGTCGAAATTTTAACTCTGGTAAAGGCGAAGGTATAAATTTTAAAACCTTAACAACTCCTTGAGACCAAGATAAAGTTTCATATGCTTCACCATTGGCACCAATATACCATACCTAAAATTCAATTGAGTTTCGAGTCAGACTTGAGTCTTAAAATTAATGTTTTACGGCTTTACAATACAATTTTTACTATACATCATACACTTATCTTAACAATTTTTAAAAATATATAATAAATACAATTTTAAAATCAAATACATTTTATGATTAACAAGTTAAATACATTATATAAACAAAACACAAATAAACTAATAATAAAAACACTTTTAAACATTTTAAACTCATATTTAAAAAAATAGATGGGAAATTTTATTTTTTTAATTTGAACTCAATAAATGCACTTCAATCTTTTTTACACTAATCAATATCAGAAACCTTTTCTATTATTGTTTATATACAATATACATGTAATTAATGAAAGTAAATTAACAATTTTAAAAACATAAACACAAACACATACACACAATTTAATTTGCGTGTGTTAAGTGGTACAACATGTATGATCCTAATCTTTACTAAATCATTTTTTCAATTTTCATTTTTTACTAAATTCAAACTTAAATTAAGGTTCTAGTATTATAATCGAGAAATAATAATTTAATTTATACCTAGATAAATAAATATATATATATTGTACATCAATCACACATAAGTTACATGAATAACAAATCATATAAAATTAATTTTCAACAACTATTTATTAATATGCCTTATTAAAGCCTATTTATCTATACAGAATAATATTTAATATTTATACAATAAATTTAATTTTTATTATTTTATTTATTAAAAATATAATTTATATGAAATAAAGAATTTTAAAATAATATCTTACAACAATTTAATTATTTCTATCATCTAATATTAACAGAGAACAATTGAAAAATAAATAGGTGGATGACAATTATTGTCTTAGTATTATATAAGTGGCAAACTTCCATGCTATAATAAAACCTTAGTAACTAAATCCTAAAAGATATGTTAATATTAAATTTTAAAGCTTTTACAGTTAATAAGTAATTACATAAAAAAGTGTCAAGACTAAGGGAATGGCAGCTGTGTTTAAATGCACAGTCGACTGTTCAAAATCTGTCGCAAAGGGTTTTGTTTAAAAAATTTAAAAAATTAAAAAATGATTGTTTATTGCTTAAAATTACTAATATTGTGATTGATGGTTTTTGTAACTAACTTTTCAATAAATATTAAAAAATTCAGAATTATCATTATTAATGGACACTTCAAGACATTTTTTAATAAAAATGTAACTGTTTAATTATTTTATACCTGTAAAATAATGATATTTTTTAGTACATTTAATATATTATACCATTGATTAAATATACATTATATACAATATTGTATATTTAATCAATGATTATACTTCACTATGTTCCTGAAATTTTTATTTTCAAATATCTATTTTTTAAGAAATGTATGACGGTTAATATCTTATTGTTATTAATATTACTATTTGTACCATTATTATAATTCCCATGATTCATTTTGATAACCAGTTATCAAGTAATTAAGTTATATTATTATTATATTATATTATTATTATATTATATTATTATTATATTATATTATTATTATTATATTATTATTATTATATTATATTATTTTAAGTTATATTATTAAAATCACAAACTAGTTTTAACATGTAACATGTTGAAGCATAAAAAAGGAATAAAAAAATTACTTATTCTTGAATTTTACAGAACTCAAGTAATGTCTAAAATAAATTTTAATAATGATAATAATTAATAATAATGATACTCTAATAATTGGGTGATATTGACTTTTAGTTTACTGTTATTTATAAATAACAGTAAGTAACAAAGTTCAATAAAATTATTCCTTTGTTCAAATTTAAACTGTTATTCTACATTAAAGAATTCTATAAGTATTATGGTTTTTAAAAATTAATATTAAATCAAAATAAAAAAATTAAGAAATAGAAGGATTTACCATTTTCCATTGCAATGATACAATATACAATGTATATATCAATTTTTTTAAATAAAAATAAAAAGTATGGGTTTAATTTAAATTTCTTAATGGATGGTTTTTAGTATCAGAAATTGGGGTTAAGCCACTGATTTATATATATAACTGTCAGTATTTTAAAATGAAAGGAATAATACAGATGTAATTCAAAATTATAAGCCAATTTATGTTAAAAAACTATTGCATACATAAATAAACATTTATTCCATTATACATTTTTTTTATTTTTATTTTTTATTTTAATACATTTAATTATATAAGTGATGAACATTAAACAGGAATATGATTCATTAGTAAATTATTAAGCCTATCAATAACAAATTTAACTACCTAACTTAAATATTTATTTAGTAAAATTAAACAAATAAACTATAATAGTTTTCCAAGTTGATTTATATAACAATTTAAGAAAATAAAATATTAACCTTTCTCCTGGATAAACTACTTTTTTATCAAACAACTAAAGTAAATCATACATAATTTATTATATTTTATATTATGAAATTCAACTTATTCAAAATGAAATTGAATACAGTGATTAATTTTAATTAAAAATAATGTAGTTTTATACTTTTATTTTCAAATTGTTTAGTTATTAAAATGTTTCACAAAATATTTAACAACTTAAAATATAAAATAAATGAACATTTATGACCCATGTTTTTTTAGATTCTGACTTTTGAGTGAAATGAAGAATATATTGGTTTTACCATGTGTGTGTTTTTTTTGTCTATGTACACAATTTTGGTCAGAATGATTGCTCCAATCATCACGATCATGAGAGGTTATTGATATGAAATGGTATGGAGTTGGTTCTCCTGAGTGACTTTTTTTTTAATTTCTTAACAGTTTTCTCAATAATTGAGTAGAGCAGACGAGAAATAACATAAAAACGTCAACATTTACAGCATACCGATTTTTGACAAAATCTTTAAAATCTTTATTTTTTTTTTTTGCAACTAAATTATAATAATTGGAGAGACTAGTAATTTTTACTTAATGTCAATAAAATCATCATTCGATAAATATATTTTCAAAAGATTCTAACAGATAATTGAGACTGTCATGTTTTCTTAGCTTTTATCTTAAAATATTGATTAAATAATTTGAGTTTAACAAAGAAAATAGTTCTTTAAACTAAATATTACTGGATAAGGAAAAAAATTTAAAGATTTAAATTTTGACATAATAACAAAAATAAATAACAAAATGAAAACATCTACATTTTAGTAGTTAAAAATGAAAATACTTTCAATTTTATTAAAGATAGATAGATAGATTAAGACTTCAAAATTTGATACGAGATTTATCATAAGATTTTCTTTGTACCCATCATAAAAAAATTTTACTGGCAAGCCAAAAAAGGTTGTATACATTTCAAAACCTGCTTCTTTTTGTCTGTATATACAATTTTTATTCTGATGGATTGCTTAGGCAATCATCACAATCATGGGAGATTTCTTATAAGAAATGTAAGTACTAGGGTGGGTAATTTTACAACATTTTAAAACTGACAAAAAATAAAAATGTGTCACTTAGAATCGTTTTTTTTGAGAACAATGAAACATTATGGTTTTAAGTTTAAAAGACTAATATAGTAATATCATTCATCCGACCATGGAGTCTTACCTGACCTAGAAGTTTCCCTCTTTTATTAATTTTATTTTCATTAAATAATAATTTAATCGTAAAACAATTATAAAAGTTACCAAATGCTTATTAGCCTAATTAGTTCAAATAGTTAAAAATATAAACCCCATTGGATCAAATATGAATATGACAATAAAAAATAAATGCATACATTAAACACCAGTCAAATAAGTAAATTATGTAATTTGTGTAATTTTAATTATTATTCATTATTATTTAAGTTAAAGTGTGAATTTATAAAAAAAAAAAAAATGTAAAGTAAGATAACTCCTGGGTCTTCACAAGAGTTTTCTCAGTAAGACCCAGTAATCTTGATGATTCAAAATAAAATAAATTTAAATTTATATTAAATTAGTAACTAATTTAGGTAATCATTAATATTAATTTGTTTATAGAGCAAGGTAGGTGTGAAGGACAAATAATTAAGAATAAAAAAATTTAAATATACATGTAAACCACAGAATCAAAAATTATGAGGAATAAAAATAATTTAATAAGATCATAAACCTATGTTAGGTATATTAAGTTTTATACTATATAACTATATTAAACTATATGTCCAAATCAGATAATTTTTTTTATCATTATTACAATCTAAAAATATTATACTGAAGTGTAATTCAAATTGTATTTTACTATGTATAATGGTATAACAAAAAATATTTTTCCATAACTATTCTAATTGTTGTTTTAAAAAGGACAGTATAACAATATAACTAGTACTAACTAATTAACAATAAAAAAGAAAAAAAATGTATCTTATTCTTTAAGCTTGATAGTAGATAACTAATCCAGTAAGTAGAAAAAAACTATTTTCTTTAAATATTAAAAAAATCATACTTGAACGCCGAATCCATAGCCCAGAATAAGAAGTATTGGTGATATATCCGACATGAGTGATTCATCATTTTCAAAACTTGAAGGGAATTCATTTGCTTCCAAGGTTTCCAACTGAGTCCATAAAATTGTTTCTCTGCTATCTACATTTAAGACATTAGAATATCCCTGAAACACGACCACATATTGATTTTATTATTAACTACCATACATCCAACCACTTTATACCGTTCAAAACAACATAAAGTGTACATAATGTGATAAATTATTTACGTGAGGGACAACATCTTGGATAAATCCAGCAACACTGTCAATAATTGATCGATCGACAACAGGGCCTGGCAGCACTATTTTGCCGATCAAATTTTTGGACGCTTTACACGGAGAATTCGCCGACATTTTGCAAACGTCGTTTTTATCGAATACGGTTTTGTACGGTCAGAACAAAGAACGGCAACATTGTGATCAACCGTCTCGAATGACATAGGAGGTCGTGTTCATGAATGGTTTACGTCGTCATAAGAGATAATCGATAAACGAAATGCACAGGTTTAACGGAAAAGCGAAGTGATCAGCGGAAAAATGCGCAACGAGACTAGGCGATCTGCGGGCCGTAACATTTTATATTTTTAAAAACAAAATAAACCATTTTAATACCATTGCGAAACAGCAACAATAGCCATAAATATTATTATTATTATTACTGCGAATTGCTTGTTATCAACGTAATCAATGTTCGCATTCGTTGTCGTTATCAAGGCTATCAGCTGGTACGTTGCTGCGCAGTAAATGGAAATCGAACGGTGACAACAAAAACGGCTCGGACTACAGCGTTCGCGACTTCGCGTTGCACCAGTGCTCTGTGGTGCACTACGCTTGCAATAATAATGCACCGCGGTTTGACATCAAAATTGTTGTTGCATAATCACTGCCAATATGCGGGATGCAAACGATTGGTCGACGGTCGTTTTGTGCAAGTACCTGTTTGCCAGCGTATTGGCAAGTGTTCGCTGCGCACGAAACCAAGTCGATTACCTACGCGCTCTGTAGTCTTTATTATGTGTATGCGATATTGCGATCTATGTGTTAACACTGAACAGCGAACGGTTGAATGTGCAACAAGCTGAAACGGTGACAATAACGCAATGTAAAAAAAAAATAAGTGTAATTCACTGAACGGAGAATGCACTTTTTACGCTGCACTCTCGGCTACGTGCCCAGTGTTTGCAGGGCCGGATCTATGGGAAGGGGGAGTCGGGGATTTATCTCCGTGGTCGCATTTTTTAGGTTTTAAATATTAAAACTTGATTTTTAAGTTAAACCCGTCAAAATTATTTGTGGTAAATAACTTATTGGTCCAGTATAATGCCAACGGTTTTATAAATGGTTGCTACTGTGGGACCGTGCTTGATTTTTCGTAAAAAAAAATACTAATTCTGGTCATTAAACCCTTAAAAGGGCGTACATTTTTCAATTTACCTACTTACCAAAGTAATTTTTCTAAACTATTTTTCCGTTCAAATTTCCAACCGTATGGTAAGGCGTTTAAATTAATTTATTGAACTTCCGTTGTTCTCGTTCGACATTTTTACCATTTTGACGGGCTACAAAGTGCCCTTGGAAATGTAATTGAATTGTAAATTTGGCATCGGGCTCTTCGACGAAAATTTGTAGGTATTCCGGACATTTCAAACACTGTTCGGCTGAAAATCACTTGTTTCTGTTTGAACACTTGTATTTATAATTGTAAGAGCACCTATTATTAATTTCTCTGCTAAACTAATTTGTAGTATAATAGTATGTATGTTATGTAAATCTAACTTGTATTATCCAATAACCTGAAATGTTGTTCTAATGAACAACTTAATCTGTCGAAGCCTTAGGTATACTACAATAAAGTTAGCATTTACATTAATGTTACAATAATAGGCATGAATATAATTAAATTAATCAGTAATTGCGTAACTCGATTGCTTTCTTACTCAATACACCTATTGGAATATTCGAAAGTATTTTTCCCATAACTGAACACGCATGGTATATTAATTAATAAAATCAGTGACTATAAAGACAGCTAGTTTAATCTACCCTACCGAATATTTTTGTAATTTATCGATTGTTTTTACGCTCTTACTGTAAAATAATTGGCCACCGACATTTTTATTTTACCATTTTTATCCAGCCCACGGTATCTTGTTTTATTACAGTTTTTCGTGTTTCATCATTGTAGACAAATAACGCATCTACAAAATACAAATGTACAATAAAGTACCCAATCATGTATCTAGGATCACTAGGGTTTGATGAAATCAAGCTAGAGTTCACCCTTATGACATTGTGTGCATTACTATCAGGGACGTACACGGGGGGGTGTGTTGGGTGTTCAAACACCCCCCGAAATATTTGGTTTTTTGTATGGTTATTTATTTATTCAATTTTAATATTAATTTTTATATTATACTTTAATAGACAGATATAATATTACGTTGTGTTTGTGAAAAACCGACTAACGCAAAATAAAATATAATACATACTAACAAATTTATAAATAAAATAAAATTATACCTACTGTGTAGTCGTAGTGACTAGTGTGTATTGACGTGGGTATAAAAGAATTCTAAAATGTACACGGACATGGGACATGGGAAATACCTAAGCGTCCTAAGCTATACAGACGGGACAATTACTGCGAATTGGAGTGTTAAAATTAATGAATAATGACGTTTCCGTTATATTTTGTTATCGACATTATCGTTCATGTTTTTGTTTTGTATCTGAAACGAGGCACGAAAAGTGACAATATTTTACTTTAGGTTTTACTAAAGGTACTTACTTATTAAGGTACTTACTTATTAACTTAAGGTTTTACTTTATATATATTTATTTACCTTTACTGTTTTATTTCTTAACTCTCAAGTTGGTGTATAATATTATACTAATAATATTATTATAAAGTATGGAATCGTAAAAAAAAGACACACTCTACTTTCTTATTTCTCAACAAATAAAAAATCTTGAACTGAGAATAATGAGGTGCGTATTAGTTTTTATTTTTTTATTTATTAATATTTTAACTTGTTTTCTAATGTTGATTGTTACGCTATTTAGGCACCAGCAGAAATAGAAATTGAATGTTTAACATTGTTAAATATACATAGAGACATAGAAGTTAATTGTGAAGATATTCTTAACATAATGGCTAAGACTTCAAGAAAATTAGATTTAGTATTGTAATTTTTTTGTTTATATTATAAAAAAGTATTGTAAGTACTAAGTAAAGATAATTTTCTTAAAAAAATTTCCTATGTTTATTAAAAAAAAAGTTCTACTTTTCAGCAACTGATTTTCAAAAACACCCCCCGAAACTTTTTTCTGCGTACGTCCCTG
The DNA here is from genome assembly GCA_949715065.1 of Periphyllus acericola. Classification (NCBI taxonomy): domain Eukaryota; kingdom Metazoa; phylum Arthropoda; class Insecta; order Hemiptera; family Aphididae; genus Periphyllus; species Periphyllus acericola. The sequence goes on from OX454264.1 coordinate 15,610,502, forward strand.
ATTACTATTATTTTAATTAGAAGATCCATGTTTTTATTCAGTATATACTATATTATAGTAATACTAATTAATCAACACACTGTTTTATGTGCTGAACAAAATGTCTGGGAGTAATGATTAATGTATTGAAAGCATTAATTTCAAGTTTTTGTTGTTATATCAAATATAGCATAAGAATGTAAATCAATGACAACATAGGTAGGTACCTAAATGCAATATTTTTATTTATTATAATAATATATATAACAAATTAAATCCAGACTTTTGGTTACATTAAAAATGAATATAACACTAATAAATTACCAAGTTATTGACTAATTCAGTCATATAAAACTTAATGATAGAAAAAAAAACATATACTTATTTCCAATATCGATAAATGTCGAAATTTGTTATCCTAACCGCCGGCAGATGCTACGAGAGGCAATTCGAGTACTTATGAGTTATAACCTATATGAATATAGGAATACTCGAATTGTATCCAAAATACCCAGAGGTAATTCGATTGACAAAAAGTAACCTAACCAGATTTACGAAGCAATTCGTGTGCACCGCTCTATTTACCTATTCGAGCTATACGTCTGTATACGTAGGGTCCATGCACAAAATAAAATTTGAACACAATCAAATAGGATGTAAAGTGTACACTGTATACTGAAGTAGGTACAGACATATTTTTAAATAGTTAATTATCATTAACTGGTATTATACACTAATTCAATACTTACTTCATTTGCAGTATGACATGTTCTGTGTATACATTTGTGCAGGTGTTTGCTAAAACAATTGAAAACAATTAATGTTCTTCAATTTTCTTTTATGATAGATGTTTAATGATGTATAGTTGAATGTATCGCGCTATAACTTTTATGTGAATGTTTATATCACAATTTCGTAATCTACATCGATATTACGAGTATATTTTATGTATTGTTGTACCTGCCTATTATATCATATTTTTAATAACAACTTCTATGAGTATCTTAAAATAGTAATCGTTATAATTATATTATGTTCACTATGGTGTTATAAAATATAATTCAATTTTGTGTAAATTATAACTCTGAAGAAAATACTTAATTCCAGAGTTCCTAATTATACCTAGTGATTTTGACACAGAATGAGATTGAAATAAATATAACAAAATAAATTGTTCTTTAGTTATATGAACATTTGTATGTACCCACCAAGATACATTTAATCATTTTATTTTATTTTTCTAGGATCTAGAATAATTATAAATGTATTCCAGCAAACACAAGCAATTAATATTTAATTATTTATCATAGTAATATCACGATGTAGATAAAACAAATCTACATCGTATAAAATATAAACATACCCGGACATTATACATTTTCAAGGTGAAAACTGCAATTCTTTCATTATATAAGACAAAAAGTAAAGACAAGGAAAAGTGGTTTTATAGTGTAGTATTGCATTTGCATAAGATTAGAGGATACTGGGTTTATGAAAAATAGAAAAAATATGCGCATTCTAACTTACTGCAGTACCTACTTATTATAAAAGTTAGGAAATATACTTCCAATAGGTACGAGATATTTCATTTCGTCAGTACAAAAAGTGATTTGAAATGGAATTTAAATGAATAATTCAAAAAAATAATACCAATTTTGTACAAATATTGATTGTTTGCACATTCCGAGTATTCTGTTATTTAATATTTTCTGACACTTTGACATGGTCTCAATCATCATAACTCACAACTGCATATAATAATATGTACGTATTCGATTTTATCATTATTTTTATTTACCCATTGACATTTTGACGGTGATGCGTAGGTATTAAATAGATACACAATAAAAAAAATAGATACAAAATAGAATACATTAAATATAATTTTATGAATGAAAATAATTTGTATCTACTATCTGCTATGTATAATAATATTAACAGTAATTATTTATAAACCTAAATCGGATACAAACACGCAGTTACACATTATTTAGCAGATATATTAATTTACCTATAATAACTGGTTTTGAGTAGTATTTAAATTGTAAATATTCTTTTCAATAAACGATAAGGTTTTAAATTATAAGGATTTTGTACGATGTAATATTTTTTTTTTTTCATTGAAAACCGGTCCGCAAGAGAAAAAATCATATATTATTTCCTCTAGCGATGTGTAACTTTTATATAATATGTAGTAGTAACTTTATCTTGTTAGGTAAAATTGAGTTAAAATAATATTAGGTATGCTTTTCATGATCCTTAACTGTGAGTATTGTAGTATTAAACAAATCGTATAGAACAAGATATTGCTCTGATAGTAGGTGGTACTAAGTACTGACTACTGACAAGAGTACAGTTTGATCAGTGGCGTATTTACATGCAGGCATTATTGACACAAGACAACTACAGAGTCAATTTTTTTAATTTTTTTATATTATTGGTATACGTTTTGAGTCGGTGAGACTATTACAATATTGTTTTTTATTACTGTAAAATATTTTGTATATCATATTTTATTAGTTACAACAGCCAACAGGATATCTATTTATAATAATAAAAAAAATATGGCATTGGTTATAAATTAAATTCGAATTTATTATTTTTAAAGTTTCATATCGCCGTCGATTGGGAATACTCACGACGTCGATAAATTGGCCAGTGAGCGATCGTGTACTCTATAGTACATATTTTTAAGTTATAACAGATGACAATAGTCAATATTATATTATTACCAACACTCGGCGTAGCAGTTCTACGAATTTTTTTTTGTCAGCTGTTTTATCCTATTATCTTATTATCATAAACTGCATTAAAAATTAAACAATACCAAAGTATTATATTTTAGTTTTTGTACATTTAAATAAAATGTATTTTGCATACCTACCTCAGAGTTTGATACAAACGTACAGTTGTGAGTTGACCAAACTTTTATGACGGACACTGGACAGTCATTGTTAAATAGATTAATGTGTACAAAGTATTTGTTTTACAAAAGCGATTATAAAACCAAATTAGAACACATACGTAGAATGACAATAAAAATTATAAATAATAAGACATACAAAGTATTCCTGTGCTAACGTTACTAAAAATTAAAATATTATTGTTAGGTTTACAATGTAATATTCTACAAGGATGTAACTACGTTCTAGTATTATCATATTTACTTCAGTATTAATAAATAATTAAGTGCGATGTTTCAGTAATATGGTGCATCAAGATTTTGTATTTAAACTACTATAATCGTAGTAACAGTTGTTATAACTACACGATAGTAATTAGTAACTATAACAGTATAACCTGAGTGAAATTAAAATTCTAAATAATAATATACGAGTTGTACAAAAATCAGTAATTTTAAAGGTTTTCATTTTACGGCAAAAGATATTGAGAGATTAACATAAACATATTATTCTGTCAGTTGTCTTCTTGTCTGTATAATGTAACTACATTCTTTTATTTATTTATTTTTTCGCCCGTCCGTAATTAATGAACAAAACATGCACTATCATAATATTATCTAGTATCTATGGGAACGTGATAATGTTGATAATATATAATGATAACTCTTTCTAGTTCATCATGTGTAAATCCTTCAAGGTTCCCAAAGTCATCCGATGATAACAGACCGATCGAAATATCAGTAGATACTAAAAAAATTCATTTTTCCAACTTATTTTCTTTAACTGAATCGTTAATATTAATATTAAAAATGGCCAATTGGAACGCTTTATTGCCATCTCAATTTAAACCAACTAGTTTCATCACGGCATTAAGAGCCTTTTTAGGTGGAGTAAGTAAACACGCTTGGTTGTAACTTTATTTTCCTATGCCTTGGTCCTCATAACGGATTTTCATAAAACTAGAAATATATGTATCCACTTTAAATAGATGTATTTTCACTTGATTGCTTTCAATAATCCATTACAAATTACAATATTATTTTAAACATATTTCTTCAACCTATTACAAATGTATGTACATAGTGTATAATCTATTAATTTTGTTAAGATAGTAATAACATTTTACATATTTACAAAATTTGATGAAAGTATGTATCTTACAATTTATTCATAACTATTTTTCTCTGCTTTTGATGTATATGCAAAGCCATTGATTTATCAAATAACTTACATATTTAAGCTGTGACCTTTCCGTTAATAATTTATAATATTTTCTTTTATTATTACAACACATATTATAATTTATTACAAGCATAAACTAGGTAGTTAGTGTTCTATATTTTAAATATTATTTATGATCATCAATATTTATAAAATATTAATATAATTGATCAAAAATGTACATGTATATTATCTATATTTTGGCTTGTGCAATATATAAGCTATTAGTATTTAATTATTTTAAATAAAGAAATTCAGATATTCAAATGGATAACATAGTTAGCTAGAGCACTCGTTTTTAAGTACATATATTAGATTTTATTTTTAAGCGTTTTTTTTAGTTAAAAACCGAATAGTAAATAAAAATCTTTGTACAAACCTAGAACCATTTGATGACTTAAGTAATATTAGACGATTTTACTCAAGATGTAATCATCTTGAATGTTTCAATATAGTATTATACATTATTTTAATAATTTGTTTACATTTGATTGTAGCGAAATTTCAAACCAAACGTTCGAATGGTTGATGAAGTATCATCGGCCACACAATCTCCACCAAATATTCCAGGAGGACCACATCATACAGTTTTTAACAATTATTACTGTGTACGGGATGCTCGTAGGGAAGTTGAACCTCCAAAAATTATTATTGAAAACACCGTGAAACAAATTCAAACTAAAAAGTAATATATACTCATTTTTATACTTATATCTAGGTGTGAACTGGAACTTAATTAAATTAATTAAGTTTTCTTCAGATTGTATATAAGTTCTTCCTTCCTTCTCGAAATAATAATTACCTTAACTTTTTCTTGGCCCAATATATAGCTTTTAATCTAAATTGTGTTTAAATCAAATTCAAATATTCTATTAATTATTTAATAATAATCTTTATATACTGAAATAAATTTCAATTTTTTTAGAATTTATTTAAACAACATAGGTAATATAATAATTATGGGTCCTCGAAATTTCTGGATACAGTCGATTCTTGCTTATATGATTTATTATATGTCAGAAAATTTTCATATTTAACTTTAATTATTAACTGTTAATAATGCCTGTAGTACTTAAGATACTACACTAATCACAAAGTACAGTTTTGATTGTTTTATGTATATTTTAAATTATTTCACTTTTACTACTAATTTTTTTTTTTTTATTATTCACACAAGGAAAATTAACAAAATTATTCTCATATTTTTGGAATCCAATTACTCAAATATGTAAATTGATTATAGTTTTTTAGATATTGAAGTATCCTTAAAATTATCAATTTTAAAACACAAATATCAAAAACATAACTTTCAGCAAAAATGTTATCTATAATGCTTTGAATATTTATATGTATAATATATATGCTTAATTTTGTTTTGTTTTTATTATGTTATTAAAATAGGTCACTAGAATCTAGCTCTCCATCAAAATTGCCTCTTCCTGGAAAAGTTTTCCACTGGGATTGAAATTGTGTATTGTAATTCATTCATTGTAGTGAAAATGTTTAGAATTAAACCTATCATGTAATTAATAGTTTAAATAAAGAACCGTTTTATGAATGATAATATTTTATTGATTTTGAATCACATTAATATTAAATCAATAAATCATATTAATTAACTATTATCAATGTAATATTTTGTTTTCATTCATTTAAAAACATTTAATAATTACTTACATTTTTAATTACTTTTGTCTCTTAAATATTGAGCTGTATTTAAAGTAAATATGTAGGTTTGAGATAAGTCATATAAAATCACATGTTAACAGTACGAGATGTATGAAAGTATACATCAATAAATTTGATTATTTTATGATATATTATAAAATAAAATCAGGGATTTAATTTAAGCCTAGGTAGATAGTTAATAATGACAACTATGAGTTTCAACAATGTTAAAAATAATTTTTTCTTATATTCACTAACCTTTTTTTAAAAAAAATATAATGTAATTATTGTTAAGATTAAGAAAATAATTTAAAATATATGCATTTTTAAATTATTGCAAATATTTAAGTATATCAACTAGCAACCTCTAACTTCATTTATAAACTCAATTTTAATAAAAATATGTATCATCTACAGAAAAAGTTTAATGTTACAGAAACAACCTAATTATGACCAATTAGTATCAATAGTAACCAATAATGATTTACAGAATCAATTTTCTATTATTACATTTTTCAAAAATTACCTAAAACTTTAAGTGAATAATTAAGTATTAGATTCAACCTAAAAAAATATTTCAAATTACTAAACAAAAAGCGTTTTAGTCACATAATAAACAAATAGTACATTTTTAATTTTTAATTATTTTTCAACTTTTATTCTACTTTTTATATTATTATTTATTCTTTCATTCTATTAGCCATTACTTAAAAGAAAACTATAGAATATTATGTGTTATACTGTAATAAATATTCTAATTAAATAACTATTGACTGCACATTGAAAAAGTATATAAGTTTTATAAATTTATATATTTAATCCTCATTTTTTTTATAAAATATTCTTATTTGATTTAATTAAATTTGTAATTAATTTAACTTTGCAAACTACTGCAACTAAAATCAATTTTATTATATACAGTGTTAAATAAATTTTAAAAATATCTTATTGTATTTAAAAACCAATATGTTTTGACAAAGGCTCTCTAAATATGAATTTAATAACATTATTATTACATTTTATTCCTAATTTAATTTATTTTAATTTATTTAATTTTCTAAATAAACTGTTGAATAAGTAATAATTACAAAAATATCAGTTGTACATAAATGTCTTACAATGAATCTTCAGAATATTATTTTAAATTCTTTGACATCTTATTTCTTACTGATTTAACAAATGGATTTAATAACAAATAAATAAAAAAAACTACCAATATTATACATTTTTCAGACGAATCAATGAGAGAAGATGATAATAAAATATTATTTTAAAAGGTTTGATGTTTAAATAATCATTTTGAACTCAAAATCTGTGTATGAACATAATTTTATTTCAATAGTTTTTATTGTAAGATACAACAACATTTTCATGTTTATTTTTATTAAATTGCTTTTAAATATTAAAAAAGAGAAAACAATTAAAGTTCTAACAGTAGATTTTTATCTTTTGAACACTGCTGGTAAGTAGTTTTACAAGTTAGTATTTATCAAATTCCTACTAGCCTCTTATATACAGATAAAACAAATCTGCTAGTTTAAATTAAATATGTATTTAGATAAAAATAATAAATGTATAGGTGATTGTGTATGTATTATGAATGTAATTTTATTCATATTTTTATAGTACCTATATAAATATTCAAGCCTTTGAGGTGGTATTTATATTATGATTCACCTACATCTGCATTACATTGGTAATTAGTCGCTCACAAAAATATGTAAAAAATAGTAGATATATCAGTTTAAACAATATATCTAACAGCTGGTAATTATACAGAATTAATTGAATCGAACCTGAGGTATTACGATTACTATACCTTATAAACTCATATCGGTAACTTGAATGCAACACTAATGAAAATATTTCAATTTTTTCTTTGGCAATTCGGCAAACGAGTTATGAGTAAAACAATGTATCAACATTTATCATGGAAATGTATTCGCTAACCCCTTGGCTGACCAAATTAATATTCATAGTAATACAATAATTTACAAGAAATAATTTAAGATAAAAATATTATTATTATTTTTTTCTATTATTAAGGCTTCATTTAATCGACAAGTAGGTAGTTTTTGTACAATGAAACGAGTATAAAATAGTTAACTATAGAATATACGTAAATGATACGTGACTACGTGAGTAGTATACATAATACATAAACATATGTTCAGGTAGGTACAACTAAAACACAATATAATATGTTAATAATAATAATTAATACGATACGTCTATTGGAAGTGCTGTCGAACTAAAACTCATCCCCTTCCTTCGATAAAAATTCCAAACACACTACTGGCCATGCAGGTAGACACTTGACAGGTGACAGGTAACTGGTAAGTATACCAAGTAGGTACCTATCGCATGCAATTTATTGAACTGTGTCTGATCCACGTAACATTTCAAAACATCGAGGAAATTCTTAGTCGTTCAACATTTCGGACGTTCCAAATCATAAAATTCCTATTTGATCATCAAACAAAAACGAGATAGTGCCTGAACATTTTAATTCTGTACCTACAATAATTGGATTTCAAACAATTGATAGTATATTCAATCAGAAGTCATCACGTATTATTTTTCAAGGTTAAATATTTAAGTCTAAAATGGACAACAGAATTTCTAAATTTTAATAAGTGTTATTATTTCATTTGTTTGATTGTGCTTTTACTTAACTCGGTGACCGGCTAGTAGTAGAAACTGGTACAAAAGACGACATTCCGTATTTTGTACCAGTTTAACTGCAGAACTAGTTATCGTAATCAAGTAGGTACACATATACAACGTATCTTAGTATCTACCGAGTACCTACCGATACTACCACCGATTTCTATAATATTATAGACATCTGTGGGTACATATTACTTGTGAGTTGCGTTAGAATTTCGATAGATACACAATAATAATCATATACCTATTGGCTATTACAATAAGTACAATACAGCTCCCGAGATTATTTAATAATTATTATTTATAAAAATAATTATGAAAAATATGTACCTAATTAGTTGCACTGACTAGTGACTACATTATTGACCAGATAGGTTATCAATATAACATCATTCATCATTCATCAGATGCAGCACTTTTCAAACTATACCAAATTACCAATATACCAAATACCTACAACTCAAATACTACTATACTAAGATTAATTTATAATTAATTGAATTATTGTATTTAAGACTTGAGTAGCTAAATAAAACAATTGTACGTATAATTTTTAATACTATAAAATATTACCGGTCGAAGATAAATAGGTAGGTATATACTATATATATATATTTACATAAATAAACGAACGAAACGGTGAATAAGTGTCAGACCACATTCTTTCAATCAAAAACTGTATGCGAATAGAACAATATTGTATGCTGTGTAGTTAAAAACGATAAGTACCTACAAATGCGTTAACGACTATTATAAATTTATTTTGTTATTTACGTTTTGTCGATAATTTATGAACACAATAATAATTGTTTATTCAATTAATAACTAATATACAGTGAACAATATTTTATAGGTTATTGTAATAAAGCAAACTATTATAAATTTTAAACGCTTATTAAATAGGTAAGTACTCATAAAATGAGCTTTATAAATAATGGTATTCAAATAATTTTACAAGAATACTGTTCAACACTAAAAAGTTATAACTAAGTTCAATTTGATATTAAACTGTTAATAAGCAAAAGGTACCGTGGTCTGTGATGATACCCAATTTTATAGTACCTAGTTCAAGAGTGTTCAAATATAAAATAGGTATTAATATTTAGGTACCTAATGCCTACCAACGGAAAACCCTACACGAGGACTACTATGATTACTCAATACGTTGTCCACACAAAATATATGTTATGCCAAAAGCAATTATTGTAAAATAATCAACAATTGACATATGACATATGACATATCTAATAAATTATTATGAGTTCTTGTACTTGACAGTAATTTCAATGCAAAACCATGAAACGCTAAAACCACATTTAAGAGTTATTGGATAAAAATTGACCATATAACTCGTATAATAATATTTAACTCATACCTAGGATACTTACAAGATTTTTATGCTTCATAAAATGTAAAAAAAATATTTTAACATAAAAAGGTAAATTTTTATGATTACTGTTGAAGTACTTGATTATTGGATTTTATGAACACATAATATAATTAATATAAATATAAAAATTATTAAAAATATAATTTTGTTTTATGATTATGTGTTTACTCGTTTATTTAAAAAAGTTTATAAGTGATAACAATGATATTAATTTATTTTGTTAAATTATCTTCGAAAGGACTTTATTAATTATTACTATTTTTCTTTTCGGATATATATTTCATGTACTTACTTATAATAAAAATTCATTATCTTATATTAATAGTTAAAGTACCTATCTCTCATCACATTCCTCAGTCATTAAAAATTTAAATAATTATTAAATTAACCATCTGCAACGTTATTTATAAATAATAATTAGTTTGAATTGTATAAATTGTAATACAAATCTTAGAATAGCTCAAACATTTTTAAATCTTCAAAAGTTCGAGATAAAATATTGAAATTTGTAAAACTATTATGCCACATTGCCCCGACTATAACATGTCTATATCAATGGCATGTAAATTATTACTACAATTTTTAGGCCTTGTCGATTATAAATTTCTAAATCAGAAAAAAACACTAAACAATCTGACTTGATTAATATAAAAGATTTTTAGATTTATAAATATGTATAAAATAAAAAGAATATAAACAATCCGCGGACCCGGGCAAAAAAGTTTTTCCGTTTTTTCGTAAAGTTCTTAATTATAGGGATATTCGAAAAAAAACATTTCTAAAAAACTAATTCATTAATGCTCTTCATATAGAAAATTATTAAAAGTTACGTTAGACTTCAACAAACTTAGATTAAGAGGGCTTCAAAAATTACTACCGATGTATTTAGTTGGAATAAGAATAATCAAAAAACATATAAATTATGCGTAACATTTTATTTCCTTTCACATAGTAAAAAATACTTTAAACAGAATTAGGTAACTTCAAAATTGAGCTGTCAATATCATTTACGTAAAGGTATTTCATTTCAATTTTCCGTTTTCAATATCTATTATAGGTTGTACCTATGTAGTAGCCAGTAGGTACCTTTTTTATTTAAAAATAATATTTAAACAATTAAACTTATATTAGCTCATAGATTTTAATTAGAGATTTCCTCTCTTGAATGAATCAATACCGACATTTTGAACATTTTTATCAAGATACGAGTATATTTATATTATTATAACAATTATAATATAGGTACGAGATATTTGTTCAATTGGTTTTATTAAGTAAATAAGCAATAAGTAAGCTAAACAAGTATAGACAAAATGTAAATTTAATTTTTAATTCGACTGTATTAAAAAAAAATATTTGAATGAAGTATTGTAAAGAATAAAGTTCAATAAAAATTAAATATATTTAAAAAACATAGACGCATTAATTAATATAAAGAAAATTCCATGTTTGATGATTTAAGTAAATGTTAGTTTTACTATTAAAATAAATATTTGAAATGAAAAAAGCAGGTTTTCTTATGAGTGCCTATCTATGTCAATAAAAGTAAAATAGTGATTTTTCAATATTTAAATATTTCAATAAAATATATAAAGAAGAATTATTAGAATATAAAAAGGTTAACGTAGTGAAATGCTCCTTCCTCTTAACACTAAAACAAAAAATCGTGAAAAACTTAACAAATATAATATTTAGTTGTATAATTCATTCACACAAAAGTTGAGAAACATTGATTGAAATATTACAATGTTTACCTACGTTTTATATACTGTATGATCATATATAAGCAATAAGCATATATACCCATATTTTTTAATTGGTATTATAGTAATTTACATTACTCTTTGTGCTTTGATTAAAAAATAGATATTTAGTAGTAGAAAAAATATTTTGTACTTTAAAATGTATACGTTTATATAAAACTAGATTTGATGAATATAATTTGTTTGGGAAAATAACTGCGTTATAAAACCAATTAAAAAATAATTGAGAGAAGGGGAGAGATAACATATTTATGAGAACATGAGCAGTCATTTTTATAATTTTGTTTGTTAATAATATATTATCAAAAATAAAACATGTTATCGTCATAATGTTACTAATCAATGTACTAGTTAAGAACATTCTACAAATTAAAAAATCATATCATTATTATAATTTGTACTTAATATTTATTACTTAATATTCATTACATTTGATATTTTAACCATGTTCTTTTATTTGCATACTATATTACTATAATATTACTAAAACATAAACTGAATAACTCTACGTAATCTAACAATTTTATTCATAATTTTCAAGATAACATTTTTAAGTATATTAACGTCAGTAAAATACTTGAAAATGTTATCGTACTAAAACCAAAATTGCATATCATATTAATTAAAACTAAAATATTATAAATATTTAAAGTAGCCAAAAGTCTGTGAATAATATTTTAACCAACCCTTGAATTACCATGTTTATACAATTTAAAATGTAGAAGTAATAATATTTATAAGACTTTTATTATTTTTAGGACGATTGTCAATTTTAGTCATCAATTATCATCCTTTTACTAGTAAACTGTATTCAATCATTTACTAAATATTAAAGATATTAAAGGGAACAAAATATTTTTAATATCATAAAAAATACATTATATTTTCTGTACCGTACTTAACATATTTCTTAATATTTATGTGCGCTTTATACCCTAATGCAATTAATGTAATTACCTATAGAATATAGAAAATAAATTTTTGAATAATTTGAGTAGGTAATTATTATAATTTAGAACTGTAGGCTGTTAAAATTATACGCAAATTAAACAAACTTAATTAATCTACAATCTCCTAATACAATATAAAATAATTTTCTTTGATATTGACGGAAATGCGTAGTCAAATTGTATCAAAATAAACCTTATAAGCAGGGCTCGTGAGTTCATGCATTTGCATATCAATCTTGCTAAATCGTATTTTATGCTAAATGACATAGAAATCCATTTCAAGGTACTGTGGTTAGGTATGTGAAATTTTATGTTGCATATTTTTGCATATTTATAGGTTTTTTAACTATTTGGCATATTTATGCATTTTTCTATTTTACTATACATATTTTTACCGAAATTTGATCAAAATGCAATAATTTATATTTTTACACAGTATAAAATATATGGGAGTTTTCGCAACATCAAATTATTAAAAATAAAACGTATAGAGCAGATAAAGCGAGTACAAACGTACGTATACGAACGTATAGGTACGTAGCTCGCATTAAGCAATTAGTGGAAAACATCTTATGTTATATTCAATATTGTAACAATATGTAATATTATCTTCTTGATACTTTTACAGTGGTTTCTAGACTATATTTCAGTCGTTATTGTGACATAGTGTACGGACGTTTGTTCAGTTTAACAATATTTCGAAAATCTTATATATTTTTTAACGTCGTGAAATTATTGATCATGCCGAAAGAAAAACCGTCATCGGCCTGTAAACTAAGACAATTAGTAAATGAATTTGGTGAAAATATATTCTCGGCCGACAATAAAATATTATTTTGTAAGGTTTGCGAAGTAAAAGTCGCGAGTGTAAAACGCTTTAGTATATATAGTATATATATATGTATAGTACATATTTTTAGATTTTTAGTGCATATAAAAGCATATTTCTGAACTTTTAAAGGCATATTTCAATGCATATTTTCCCAGCTTTTAGTGCATAAGTGCATACTTATTTAGGCATTTTTTAGAGCATGAACTCACGAGCCCTGCTTATAAGTAATGAAGCCGACAAAACTGTTTATTTTTACTTTTATTACGAGTATATTCTTTATGGTTTTTGCTGACACTTAACTGATACATTTACTATTTACATTTACAATTTTTATGGAAATTAATAGGATTTTGTTATTTTGACTGATCAAAGTTTGTCTATCAATTATCAACTACTCGTATATTATATCCATTTTTAACGGATAGAAAAATTAGAAAAAAATATTTTTACCTGCATTCATTTACTCAGAAATATTATTTACTAACATTATATTTGAAACAAAATCATTATAAGATTAAATCCAATAGAGATTTAAAATTAATAATTTTAACGAATTTTGAAATAACTACCTACTCGTATGAACTTTTTCACATTATTTTAAAATGTGTTTATATCTGTTACATTTAAGATGTTTTTGAATAAAACTCAATGTGATCTTATATTATTGCTTTAATTAAAAGTGTAAAAATATATGAAACATCGTTAATTATTTTGTCGAAAAATAACGAAATTTGTTATTTACCTAATGGCTAAAACTCATTAGTATAATATATTAGTAATTAGTATATTACATTTTGAAATTTTGCCGTAACTTTACTTATCTCAGTGAAATTGTTAGTATATAATGGTGGTTTTATGGAAGCGAACTTGGCGATTGCCTTTTCTCATCCTATATATTTTTTTTTCATGATGGACTATGAATAACAAATATTATTAAATTATTAAAGACTCACGACTGTAATTATGCGCTATCACCGACTGTTGATAAAATATCTAATACAAAGCAGCTAAGAATTCTTTTATCTCGATTTTCTGCATGCCATTATTAAACCTCTAAGGCTCTAAATCAGTATTCTACGTTATTGGCGAAATACTTGAACATTTACCATAAAACTTTTGTTTTAATTTACTCCAACGGACCGAAGTTCAAAAACTAATTCAATTATAATTTATTAATCAAGAGAATTTCCGAGTATTGTTGAGTTGTTATATAGAGTGTGCAAGTAATAAAATACTCGAAAAACTTTTAAAGTAGGCGTAGGCCTAAATTTAAAATCAATTCAAAAGCAATTTTCGCATAAATTATCTGTCTAGCGGAAATCAGCAATTGACAATAACTTTTTTGTCAGCTCGTGCGTGTCTTTTAACCTTTTTGTCATCTATTAATAATAAATAATGACGTCAAAATGATAAAGGACTTTGAATCACCTATTTCATGAATAATAATTGCTTTCTTTAATTAATAGTAAAAATACATCTAGGTACTTAAATGTATAAAAATACGGCATCTATAAACGAGACTGTTTTATACAATATTAAAATCAAATTAATTGAAGTATGAACCACTTCCATATTATAGCTAATATATTTATATCTGTTCTGTTGTGTACAATTTGATAATAATGCTGCAGATTATAAGCTTATAAAAGAATATAAAACCAATTCAAATACTTGCTTAATCATAAAAAAAATTAATAATAAGAATAATTAAAGAGGAAAAACAAAAAGTAATATTGTCTGTGTTCTAGCTAGAGGACTAACTACTAAGATCAATTTATATTTATCAGTATTTGAGCGATTACTATTTAGTTTCACATATTATAGCCACGGACATTTGACCCTCGATAAAAATTAAAAATGGTTCATTTTTTATGAACGAATGTCTTATCGATTTATTTATTTTAGTTTATACTGCGCTATTCGTGATATGAGTAATTATTAAGAATATGAATTGTATTTACCATGTTGTTTGTACAGCGAGGCACATGTCAAATATTGGGTACTGTATACTGTATGAGTTCAAAACTAAATTTGACCGTTGTAATTGATTTGAGTATTTGACATAATATATCTTTTTAATCTCATGAATGATTTTCATTAAATTTCATTAAATCAAATTAAATACAATACCATCACATAGTAAACATTTATAGTTCTATGGAATAAAACCATGCTTGGGATATTCCTGAAAAAATTATTTCTAAAAGTGAAGGAGGTTCAGCCACATAAATGCATGTTCAGATAAAATTCTAGAGAAGACCTACTACTTATGAATTATGATACATAATACCTATATGAATCGCTCGATCATCACTATCACATAATTACGGTGCAAGTAACATAGGTAAGAAAATCTACGTAAACATGAAAATCTTTTACGTAGGTATACCTATTTGCTAAAACATTTTTTTTGAGGTAACAAAGTATATTGATAATACATTTTCTTTTAAATAATAATTACAATTAGTAGTTAATTTTATCAAATCGAGGTATTATTTGATAATAAAATAGTATTATATAATATGTAGGTGTATATTATATTATGTTTTAATAACATAGAATAAAAAGATATTTAGTTCTAACTTCTAATACACTCAAGTGAGTTGAAACCTGTAAGACAGATACAAATAGAAGATAATGGGCGCGAAGTATTATCATACCTTCCTACGACCTATTCAGGTAGGGTACACAAAACGTTGACATTGGATTCTATGACCGATAACAAAATCACTTCACCTTTTACTCGTAAATAATCGTTTCCCGATTTCAGTTATTGCTGTTAATAATTCAGGCATTATACCGTTTTGAAACACAATTATACTGTTTAACCGTCGGAATAATTAGGCCTTAAAATAATAATTGTATTTAATACTTATGGTAATGAGTAAATGTTTATTGCAATTTGAAAACCCGAGTAATGTTTCAAAAAATAATAAATATTCATTATTCGTTAATAGTTATTATACTTATTACGTATGCACTTATTTGCATTAATTAAATTTATACGTTGTGATGGATGGAAATTCAAATGCCAAGAATTGTATTCTTAAGGTGTTGGTGTTTAACCGTGAATGATAAAAACAATAAAATGAGAGAAAAATAAATAAATATAAATCATTGTCGTGGCGAAAAAAAACTCAACCGAGAAAAGAATATTACAATTTTATTAGTTTAGGAAAAGGTTTTTTGTGTATATAATATTAACATTTTAATTTATTTTTTGAAAGTACTACAATCATATTTCAATATATTTTTCATCACAAAAAATTTTGAACAAATGCAATGTTCTTTTTACTAACAATCATTATATTTTGTATTACCTACATGGAAGCAGATTTATTTAAAAATATTTAAAAGCTATATTTTATCATTAATGATGACAAAATAAATACCACACTATTACAGTAGGTATGGTATGTATAATATTATTATAATGATAAGTGTGTTCTAAAAACAATTTGTACTTTGTAGTCAACATTTTATGGTTCTATAGTTAAATGTTTCTAATGTGTAATGTCTATATACTATACTCTGAATATTATTTAGTCATTTTTAACTATACATATTCGTGAAAAATACTGAATAATGCAGTTCATTGTGCCATTGTGGTATAAATTAAATAAATCTATAAGAATAACATCATAGTGTTGAACTTCCAATTCGATCGTTCTATGTCTTTATTAATTACTGAACTTATTTTATTCGATTCCAAGAAATATTATACATAATATGATAAACACAGATGTATAATCATTATTACGCTCACGGGCATTGCTTAGCGAACGATTATTGAAAATGTAAAACCGGACATTCTTCACATATTAGCAAAACTACTGTTTCGGGTGAACCACGCAAGGGCAGCTGTATTATATTTAATTAGAAAGCGGCTACATATAATCATTTATCACTTTCGAAAGACGATCCAGAGTGAAATCAGTTAATAGTTTACAACAATAATGTACAGTGTACACATAAGTACTACGTAGTTTATAAGACCTATGAGATATCATAAGTTGTCAATTATTATAATAAAGCCGGATTTCAAAATGCGTCGATTATTGTCAGAATGTATCTTAAAAAATGTTGTAGATATACTCAACATTTAAGTTTTAATGCTTTACGTTGAAATTACAATTTAAATAATAGTATGGATTATAGATTTATTAGCTATAAATAAAAAATATTTGTGAGTAAAGTACCACATTTACTCAATATTATTTTGTGTATGAATATTTCGAAAAAACAATTTCGTATGCAATTGTAAACCACTGACAATACTCACAAAATAACATAGGCGTGTCTGCGGTGGCAGCCTAGGATGCATGTGCTGCAATTTTCGAAAAGCGCCGGTCAACTGAGTTTCAAAGCAGAATGGGTTATAAGCAGGGCTTTAAATACACTGAAAAACAAAAGTATGCATGTATTAATTATGCACTAAATACTGAAATATGCGTTGTTAAACGCTCTTAAAAATCAAATTGTTTTTATAAGTTGGGACTTAAAATTTTGAAAAATGTCAGTAGCGTCGGCCGTCGGTCATTTAGCTATAATAGGTTGTCGCTACAAGTAAAATCTAGTCAGTAGTCACGCCTAATGCTTACAATCAAATTTGAAATAATTCTCACTACTATACTATTCAGTAATTTAAGTACTTTTAAAATCAAAATTTTGACGATAGTACACAAACATTCGAAATCATTTTCTGAGCTTTTTTTTTCTTGTTAACTTCGTCACCAGGAATATGTCTGATAATCAACGCTTTTAATGATAGATTTTTTTTATCGTTTTTACTGTTTCTAAAAGTGTGCATCGATACAAAAACAACTGTTAAAGTCTTGTTCAACCGGTATAGCTGTATAGCCGCCGTATATAGGACGACGTTTCTATAAAAACTTAGAACTAAATACATTTCCCATAAGTATACATAAGGCATATTAGGTATTTACACGCATGGGACATAATCAACATTTGTTTATTTCGAATTGCAGCCCATATACGATATATTGTAATTTAGGACTATAATATAATATAGTATACACTATACATTATGTTGTTGGTACGGACGAATGGACGAATACATCCGGTATGACGTGCCGTTCGGTTTTTCTTACAAGCATAAATAATTTTCGATTGTATATTATGATAATTGACAAAATAATTATAATTTGCACGGGGTTGCCGACGGCAATCGCGCTGTGCCATAATAATATCAAAAATAAACACCCAGTTGACGCGCAGAGTTCGTTTCACACCATTGTCATCGCACGTATCCGAGACGCATACGACATACATGCGAACGATGCGACATTACAACGTGCATTTACACACCGCGGTATACCGTACCATTGCAGTCGTTTGGAATATTATTCTCATCGGTATCGTTTTCGTAAATACGCCGCAGGACCGGGCATGTTATAATGTTATATTTTTTCGGCGTTTGGATGGGGTCCAGTGAGCACACGCTCGCGTGCA
The DNA here is from genome assembly GCA_949715065.1 of Periphyllus acericola. Lineage (NCBI taxonomy): Eukaryota > Metazoa > Arthropoda > Insecta > Hemiptera > Aphididae > Periphyllus > Periphyllus acericola. The sequence continues at coordinate 15,629,350 of OX454264.1, forward strand.
CGCACACGCACACGCACAATAATGCACGCACACGCACGCGCAAGCACAATGCACACACGCACACGCGTGCACGTCACGGTCACACACACGCACACACACACTCGGACCTCCCCTCGTCGTATACACACCGCTGAGCGATACTTTTGTGCTCGTCGCAACGTAATAATATTATAATATGAAAGGAATACTGATGTAGTGATGTTTACCACTCGTTTGGGGAGATAGATAACCCGGGGTTTTCGAGTTGTATAAATAGTCAGTCGTGCAACACGCGTACGCCCAAAATTAAATGTATAATATTAGAACGTTGAACGTGGTGACGCGTACGGCAATAATAAAATATTGCACTCCGTGACACAAAATGCCCCTCCCCCCCTGCACGGCTGTACCTCGTTTTTGGAGGATGCCGTCGAAAATTGCGAACGAACGCGACATAATCTGAAATCTCCCCGACTGGTCTACGACGGGTACGACGGCGTCGAAGAATTCGGTTGCAGCCGGCACGACCGGTGCGATTTCCATGTTTCGTGGGCTAACACCGATCGTGCCCCGTTTGCCGGGCGCGCCATACGAGACACGAGCGATTATAAATTCTATGTTCTCGACATTTCGTCGGCCTCGTACAATGGCGACGTGTTCTAATGGTTATTCTTATTACTATCGGCTATTATGGTGCTTCTTATTAACGGTTCATGACGGCGTATTATTATTATTATGCGTTCACGGTCTGCGGCGTACGCGATGCATCATTATTTATTATTATCATTATTATCGTTACCGTTGTTGTACGAAAAGTTATTCTATCGTGCGTTCGTGCGACCGTAGTCTATTATGTTACAGCGACGGGGGCACCGCTGCTGTCTTGGGTTTTTTTTTCTCTCTACAGTTATTCGAAATATTCGGTGAAAGCAGCGATCGTTCGTATGGTAATAATAGTAATAGTAATAATCGTCGTCTTTGAATCGTACGTGGTTCGGTATCGAACCCGGCTGGGTCGCCGTTCGTGTCGTCGACAATATTAATAATTTAAAACGAGGTCTATACGCAGACCGTGGAGTGAAGAACAGTCTAGACGGAGTACGATATTAATATTATTATTGTTTTACGCTTCGACCGCGACGTGCAAATGCGATTCGTTTAGCCGTCGAAATACACACGGCGTGCTGCTCTTTGCGTGCGCTCGTTCGTTGATCATTATATCTTTTTACGGAATGTAAATCACCGTAATTACACGCGTACGCGTTTTTTTCCAACGTCCGCAGCAATTATTGTACATTGTTTCGCCGGGGTGGATCCTCGGCGTTCATATTTTAATAGAATGTATTTGATATAATGTTTTTTTATGGGGAATTAAACACGAACGGACGAAATAATTTCATTATCGGCCGTCGGCGCGCAGAGCATTACGTTCGTAAAACGCCCAACGTTTCTCGTCCATTATCGACTTATAGCGGTAGGCTCGTCGACGGCGGCGGTGTACGTGTGTGGGCAACAAAAGTGCACGTCGAACGCGACGATACGGACCATACGTATTATGGCAGCGGCATTGTCGCCCGGCAGCGGAGACCCGTGATGAAATATCAATTAATATTTCGGCAACAACGATACGCTGTTGGGTTTCGGGGAAAACGCGCCGAGACCGTCGAAAACATCTTTTTCGTTACGTTTCCACAGGTCCTACCACCCTCCACCCCCCCCACCCCGCCATCACCGTACGGCTTCGCACGAAATTCTACTCCGCACAACATGTTTTACACGCTTCTGTCGTTGCAACAAAATATTGAAACCACGCGCGCAACACACACGCGGTGTACGGTCGGTACGTGCGTGAGTGCATGTGTGCGTGCGTGCGTGCACGATACACAACAATGTAATAATATATGCGGCGGCGGCGGCGACATACCACGGCACACGAAACTGCTGCCGGCGCGGCGGTGGTCGTCCCTGCGCCATGACGTCATCTGCGGCGGCGGCTTAACCGCATCGGAATTCCGACACGAAACATTTTTTCGGACCGCGGTGGGGGTACGGACCGAACATGTTGGCGCGTGCGTGCGCGTGCGCGCGAGCGTGTGCACCACGGTGCAGCGCGGCGCGTACGCGTTGGTCTCTTTCTTTTCCACTTTTACCACGGTCGCGTCCGGTTCTCGCTCGCTGCGCAGTTGCTCCGTCGCTCGTGTCCACGCCACATTTCTTGTTATTACACTTCATTTTTTATATCATCGTTCCGCCGCGCGGTCTTCCCGTGTTTCATTTGCAACACCGCATTCGGTCGCGCCTCGCGATTATCCCTTTTCACCTCGACAACGACCACGTTTTTTCTTCGGGCCGTCGTCCCACGTCTTTTGCCGGTTTCCCGTCCGCCTCTGCGTGCATTTCTTGTAGATTTCACCATCAGAATGAATTCCGCGTACGCCCGTCCGTCGGTTTTTTTATCGTTCCCAAATTCCGAAGAGTCCGCGGGCCGACCGATGTGTCCCGGTGCGCTCGGAATGCGGCGGTTAAAACGTGCGTGCGTGCACGTCGCTCACGCACGCGCACCGCCCCGTCGAACCGCTTCGCTTCGTCTCGGCGAGGAGGGGGTGACAGCAGCGGCAGCGATGTGTTCGGCACGCACGCGCACATCGTTTTCAGCCGCCGCAACACGTTTTTCTCGTCTCCGCCGCGGCGCGCACACCACCCGGTTTCACAATTCCTACGAATTCCGGTCGGAACGGAACACGTGTGACGGCGGCCACACTGCGCGACTGCCGTCGTTTCAATGTCATGCGCGCATACCCACGCTTTCTCTCCCACAGCTCGTTCTTTCTCCACCCGCGCGTCGTCATTCCACGCGTTTTCCGAAACCATAGTCGTCACTGCTCCGCCATCATCACTTGTACCACACCGGGTTCATCGCAGTACGCGTCGTAAGTATTGTACGGCCGATGTCCTAGCACATTTCGCCTCTTTTGTTTCCGATTTTTTTTTTTTATTCTCCCCCCATAATATAAATTTAACGTTTCGTTTTTTTTTTCTGTTTTCACCACCAGCACGTACCTCCGTTGTCTTCTCGGAGCGCGCGCCGCCGCCGCCGTCGTCATCATCGCCACCACCACCACCGGTTCCTTTGTTCCGACGATGGCGCGCACGAGGTTAACAACAACGACGACGACGCCGCCGCCCCTACCGATGTTACCGCGCCGCCTTCTATTTCCCCATTACTACTTCTACGACGCGCGTTGCGCAGACAGTAACAATAGTCCCGTTGTGGTATTGTCTGCGATCGGCGCCCCACGTTTTCGTTATCCTATTTTTCTCCTATTTCCAACTCGGCGCGGTGGTTTTGTAAGTGTACTCTCAGGTAATGTTTTTTTTTGCGTTTGAATATTTTTATTTTGTTCTGCACCAGTTTATTATTCATCACCGCCCTTTTTTTAAATGTATTACCGAACAGTTTTTTTTTTTTACCCGGTTAGTATTCTGTTTTAGTAATAGTTATATTGTATAGTTTTATTGTATTTTTTTTTTACAACCCTAATATTTGGATATTGACTGAGATCTTGATAAACTCGCCTGTACATTTTATAAACAAGGCGAGGATATTGAGATCTTACTTGGTATCCAATAAATGTCATCAAAACCTAATTAAACGTGTATTAATGTTCTATTGTAATTATGTACTTAAACTCTGATTAAAATTGTTTGGTTGGAATCTATTTAATGTGTGTGATAAATTATTTATGTCTGTATTTAATGCTATAAAATGTATAATTAAACATGAAATATTTCGTAGCTTTTTAAAAATTAAATGCCAGCTATTAAGATAAGATATGCTATTAACTTCCTCCAGGCTAATTGTTAAATGTTATTTACTGATAATATTTTTATTTTACTGTGAGAACTTTATCTCTAGTCATTACTTATTATTTATTACATTTTCGAATACATAATTGTTTCAATTTTTAGATTGTACTGTGTTCTACATATTTTTTGTTTCATTACTGTTTTGCTAATTAATATAGTAGTAATTATTTTGCTAATACATTCATATTAGTTTGAAGTTAATTTATTATTTCATGTATTTAGATATTAAATCCGCTAAAACTAGTTTTACAATAATATTTTTAAGTATTGGTTTCTTAGTTAACCCGGAAGTCTGACAAAGTTAAAATATTCTATGTGTTAAAAGATATTAGAATTTTAGGAATTCAATATGCATCTAATATGTTGATGAAAGTCAAGCCAATGTTATTCTTAATATTCAATCTGATTCTTATTTTTCTAAAAAATAAACAACTGATGATTGATGAAAACAATTTTTAGCTGTAATTAATTTCTATCATAAATGTTAACTTTCATTTAAACAATTATAAGAATAATACAACATTGAATTTGGCTTATGATTCATGAGTTAGCAATACAAATTGAGATTTGGAATTAATAGTGCAAATTCTATGGACTGCCTAATTAAACCAAGTATATAAACATATTTATATTTATAAGTATTGATGTGCATAGTTTAGTTAGGAGTATCTAATATTGAGCTGAATATAAATATATTGCCAAAGTCTAACTGGATTTAGAGACTATTACTCATAATAATTTGATAATAACTAAGTTTTATGTGTAAATTTACATTCGATTTGTCTAAATAAATGATTATTTTCATCTAAATTATAAATGATTTATTAAATAAATGGCTTAGGTTAAATGAGACAATTGTTAATTATTTATGATGTATTGATATTTATAAAATACTTCTATTCAGAAATTAAAACCTTAGGCGATCATTGAAAAAAAAAATTCAAATGATAATATGGAATTAAATAGTGCACATTCTATGGACTGCCTTATGTACTAATCCAAATAAACAATCAAATTAATTGTACATTGTTGTATTGTATTGTCATGTAAGCAACTGTTAACAGTGTGGGTTTGATTATTTTCTGAGCATTAGAGCAGCGTAATAAGATTGTTTTGTGTTTCAATAGTACATTTTTTTAAATCCTAACATTTCACACAGTATCACAAGCAAATCGTTAGGTAGAGATATTGGAGAATACTATTTTATGCGGACGCCAGACACTTTCGGCATCTAAACACGACAGTGTAAAAGTATCTATGTACAGTCATTGCTAACAAACAGAACTGAAAACGTGTACACGTCGCTCATTATGTACCTTTATCTAAAATAATGGTGAGTAATATTTAACTAATAAATATCACACTCGCAATAGTCAACAGCCTCGTGCAAGCTTCCGGCGACGGCGGCCGTTTTCGTTGTTTACGAACCACGTAATACTGTTGAAACAATTTTGATGAATTCCGCTGACGGTTCATAATAACGTAGTTATGCTCTGGTCGAAACGCACAGGCATTTCTTTGTTTAGTTCAATCGTTGTCCGACGATCCATAAATATAGTTGGTGCACATGGTCTCGTTATGGGCGAAACGCAGTATTTTACTACCATGGAAAAGGTCGATTGTTGTTACCACGTCGGTACGACGCAAATAATATTAATAATTAACCTTATTTACAGCTGAAACGCATGTATGGAGGAGCACGTTTTCCAGCAACTCGGCAGCCTGGTCGCGCCTCGAGTTTTCAGTAAGTACACTTTTACGGGTTATCAAACAATCCTCATGTGTGACGTTTCGTCAGAATTTTGTCTCGAGTAACAATATTGTATTACTAATTATAACTACTGACAAATGGTTTCCTATACGCAGATCAATTATGTTTTATAAAAAACAACGGTAAAATATATCTCGGAACTAATGTAATAATAATAATAATAATTAATAATATTACCGAAATCGTACAACGGATACGTGGTTATTATTATTATAATTACGTTATATATGTTTGTGTATAAAATAATAATGCAATGTGTTGTGTGTCGTTGAAATAAATGTATATAATATTATTCATTGTGTTACGCCACCGGATGTCAACATATTATTTTCGAGCTTGCATGTTTATTTTGGCTTCGGGTGGAAATGTGGAATACCTCCTTACTCTTGTACCAAAAACGCTGAAATCCACGGAGAAGTAATTAAAATATAGTATTTCTCCTTTTAATTAAATTAAATTTCAGTTACGATTCCCGATGGAAAACGCATTATGGATGTATTTATTATCATTATTATTATTAACGTAATGTACGAGTGATAATCATAGATTATATACTAATACTAGATAGCCGTCTTCGAATACACCACTACAAAATGAGCTGAAACACGACGCCATATGCAAAGAAGACACTCGGTAAACAAACGTTATCAATATTAGACTATTTCAATATAATACATTTATTTTTATTATATTATTATTATATAAAAATGAGAATTCTCCGTCTTATAATTAAGTAATAAGTTTTATATCAATCAAATATAAGGTTCAAGCCTAAATAATAATTTAATTTACCAGCGATAATTTAAAATATTTTATTTGAACAATATATCATATTGTCGGTGTCCAATAGGTGATAATTTAGTCCATGTATCTGATAACGTTTGTTTATCGAGTGTCTTTGCATATGGCGACGTGTTTCACTCATAACGAGAAGACGGCTATCTAGTATTAGTATATATCTATGGTTCAAATAAAGTATTTTAAATTATCGCTGGTAAATTAAATTATTATTTAGGCTTGGACCTTATATTTGTTAACTGACCAAAATTGAAAATGCCTACTTGTTGCATTGTTTCAAATTGTAAATCTAGAAGAAGTACTGGTAGCAATATCCACTCTTTTACGTATGTATAATTAAACATCTTTTATGTTTTGAAACAAAAGTAGGTACCTAAAAACAATTTCAAATATTTTAACTATAGGTTTCCAATTAATGATGGAATTCGTTTGGAAAAATGGCTGTTAGCTATAAATCGTCATGGATTTATACCAAAGAAGTCTAGCCAAATATGTATCATCCATTTTTTAAAAACAGATTTTGTTGATAGTCCAGGAGGCAGTTATAAGTTAAAACTTAAGCCCAATACAGTACCATCAGTTTTTCCTGGTAGACCTGTAGCATCATGTAAATCATTATTAACATTTAAAAACATGTTTTATGCATATGTAGTTAATTTAAAAAATTGTATATTATCTACAGCTTCAATATCCAGTGAATCGCCTGTACATCAGTCAGATGTATTAAATACGACGCCAACAAATGCATCAATGGCTACTGACGTATTATTCACACCTACAAAAAAACGACCTTTACTATCATCAAGTGATGATGATAGTAAAGACAAGTCTTGGGTTTGGTCATGGACAAAAATTCCAAAAGCAATAAGTTCCCCTTTCCTTATTACTCCTTCAAAAAAAATGCGTTCAGAAATTAGTTTTCCTGTGTCAACAAAAATTCAAATTAGTACTCCAACTGTGTACAAAAAACAAATTAGACTCTTGAAACAAAAAATAAGGAGACGAGAAGCTACAATAAGAAAAATGAAAGGTCTCTTAGATGATTTAAAAAACAAAGGTATATTATAAGATTGTATTATATTACTCTAAGTTACCTTCTAATAAAATAGTAACTAATTAATTATGTAATGTAAGAAAAAGAGATTTATTTAGTTTACATATGATAAAATTATTTAAAAATGAATTTTTTTTTATATTTGTATTCTATAGAATATCTAATTAATAAATAAAGTAACAGAATTTCTTATCTATGTATACTTATTTATTTATTTACGTACAATATTAAATAACCAGGAATGTTGAATGATGATTCAGAGGATATGCTACTTGGTATGTTTGAAGACATGTCCAGCGATATTTTTAAAAACCAAATTAAAAATGCAGCACGTGCAGTTAAAGGTCGTCGCTACTCCCCTGAAATAAAGCAGTTTGCACTAACGTTACACTATTACTCACCAAAAGCTTATACTTACTATCGGTAAATTGCTTGTCTGCTTATTTATTTAAATAATTGTGCATAATTTAATCATATTACTGCTGCTTTTTTCTTTAACAAACTTTTTTGCTTATTTAATTTTAAATAGATCCATTCTTAATTTGCCTAACATATCAGCTATACGGAATTGGACATCTTCTGTTAATGCAGAGCCAGGGTTTCTTACTGAAGTTTTTGATGCTTTGAAAACATTGTCGCCAGTAGATAAACATTGTAATTTGATCCTAGATGCAATGGCAATTAAAAAGCAAATAATATAGGATAAAAAAATGGTAAATACGTTGGATTTAGTGACTATGGTAATGAATTGGATTTAGAAGGAACAAATACACCTGCCACTGAAGTTTTAGTTTTATGTTAGTAAGTTTGAATGGTAAGTGGAAAGTTCCTGTTGGATATGTTTTTCAAAACAAAATCAGTGCTTCTACTCAAGCTGAACTCATTAACTCAGCATTGACCATCTTACATAATGCTGGACTAAAAGTTTGGGGTGTGACATGTGATGGGGCTTTTACAAATTTTTCAAGTATGAAAATATTGGGCTACTTATTCGATAATATAGATAATTATGATTACATGAAGTGTTGGTTTGACCATCCTATTACAACAGAAAAAGTATTTTTCATACCGGATCTATGTCATATGGTTAAACTTGCTCGGAACACACTAGGTAATAACAAAACATTGATTTCTAATGAAGGAGCTATAAAATGGAGTTACATTGATCAGTTTGAAGTTCAAAATAAATTATCACTTAAATTTGCTAATAAATTTAGCCAGGCCCATGTTAGATAGGCCCCAGAATAATAAAATGAAAGTGAAGCTTTCAGCACAAACGTTAAGTGCATCAACAGCTGATGCATTGACTTTTTTGAAAAATATGCACATGGAAAATTTTCATAATGTAGATGCCACAGTTACTTTCTGTAGAAACATTGACCGGATATTTGATTTTTTGAATACCAGGAATCCATTTGGAAAAGGATTTAAATCTCCAATATTTCCCTCAAATGTTGATTATTTGGAATCGATTGTAGTTCCTATAGTACAATATTTATTTAATTTAAAAATTCAAAACAAATCTAATAATTTGGAGTTTTTAGTCACAACAAATAAGAAATCTTTTGTTATTGGTTTTGCAATTGCTACTAAATCCATTTTGTCAATTGCAAAGGCTTTATTTCATGAAACACCTCATTTTAAATATGTTTTGTCATATAAGGTTTCGCAGGATCACATTGAAGTACTCTTCTCAAGATTCAGACAGAAATTTGGTTCAAACAATAATTATCCAAATATATTACAATTCAAAACAGCAGTATTAGTATAATATATCTATGGTGATAACTGATAAATTGTTTTCTTATCAATCTGTTCCTTATAATAATTAATATTTGAGGTGCGCCATCACCGCCGGACGAGTCCCCAGATACTACAATTTACAGCTTATTGAGCTTAATATAATTTATTATAGTGTAGAATTCTATGAATGAGTGTGCCTAAAAAAAGTTACTTAATTTAAAACAAATAAAACTGAGAATGGACTATTATAGTACTAACTACTAGGCGTATTATTATTATTCGATGCGATAACGATGATACAGTATTTTTTGTTGTTTTATATTTGATGTGTCAACGTCAGCCTGTTATTTACTCTTTTTGAAGATGATAAACTGAAGTATATTGTATTATCATTTTCCTTATGTCATGTCGTTTATTATATAGATAGGTAATGTCATAAACTTTTAACGAATTTGGATTTTATTCGTTGCAATACGATGACAATATTATTTCACGTATTACTTAACTTCTTATTTCTTATTTTTTTTGTAAACGGAATTCCACGTATGCTGGTCAATTATTATTTTCATTTATCATAGTAATAATCTGGTATTGTACATTTCTAAGTAAATATTGATATTTTTTTCAACTAATTTCTTGTTTTTTTTGATATTATCAATGTAAAGGTTCTAACAAATAAGAATTCACTGTGCGACAATCAGTATTTAAATTAATAAATTACAAAGTGTGAATGTCTTTTTTTTATAATTGTATAACAAGATATAATTTCTTAGTTAATAAGTCTTTGTCCTTTTGGGGTTTGTATAATATACAAGTAGTATTATGTATAACACTATTATCACAATAATAAATTATAAGACATATGTATTTGAATTAAACTCTTACAGAACTTTATAGCTATGAATACAAATCAGTACCTATTAATAGTGTGGTTAAATTTAATAAATATTATATGGAGTACTCTTTTTCACCTCATTTTAATCATAGTATTCAGAAGTATAAATTGAGCAAGATAGATAGTAAAAAGTTATAGTAAGTGGCATAATGATATAAATCAAAAATTAGTAATCAGAGGAAAAAATACGAGTATATTATATTTTATTTTGTTTCTGCCATAAAACTACTGGAATAATTAAAATAATTCTTTCATGACTGCTCTCTACTGTTTTTAGTCCTCACTTAATTCAAACTCCGTCTGTATCATAATTTATATTTCTATGATTTTGATAATTAAAATACTGTTATTATAGGTTACTTATGATTTATGAATATAAAATTAAATAATTAATAGCACTCTGTTTGGAGTATAAATAAAAATTAAAACATTCTGTAAATCACTGTCATCATATTATTCATGATTAATTTCAAATTAATAAAAAACAACCAAGTTTACTAATATAAATGTTTCAATTATTTATTGATGTATTGCATTATAACTGTGTTTCATTACAATAATTATAACTTATCCTAAATATTCCAAATTATTTTTAGAACTAGGGTGTTTATTAGTTCATTTGTACATTAGAATCAAGCTCATTCAGAATTTAACTTGATGGTCTTAAATATATTTTGTAGTTTTACAAACAAATAAATAAATATATATATATATATATGTCTATATTAATAAATAATATATAGTAAACAACAGTTTATACTTGATCGTTCTAGTTAATACATATTATAAAACAAAAAAAAAAACTCATAACTTATAACATATTATTTAAAAATGCAATTTTAACTTCTATGATCTAAATAATTAGTAAATGGTGTTTTGTTTACATTCACAATTCAAAGAGTTATATTTATAATACTAAAAAAAAAATTATATAGCTGACAAAATAGCTTCTTAAATATTATAAGGACTTATTATGTGTACTAGGTTAAGTATTATATAAATTAATGTATTATGCTCCTAAAGTTAATACAATTTTATACCTTATTTACATATTACGAATAGTATATGGTTAAACAATTTATATCAAATACATTTGCATATAGTTCTTATACGCAAATTTAAGTTAGACACAGATAAATATGCATATGTAATGAATAATGATTAAAACATTTTACTCTTGAAATATTTTGTTAAAACACACACTTCTATATAGATCAAGAAACAAACAATAAGTATAAATATTAAATTATTTTATCAATGAATATAAATCCAAAAGTGGGAAACATACAGTGATCTGTGAATTATTGACCAATAAAATGTTAAATATGTATTTAGTATACATAAATTGTACATTTTCTACACATTCAATGGTATAATTTCATGATGTATCTAGGTACTTTACACATATTAAATAAATCAATTTGATGGAACATGTAATCAAGAATTTAACTAGGTTCTTTATGAATTATATTTTAGAATCATGACTACTTCTAAAAGAAATTAAATAATTTCTATATAAAATGAGTGATAACAATTGATAATTAATTTAAAATCCTTAGCAATTCATAATCCTTAGCAATTCATAATATGTAATTGTATAACATAACTTGCATTCTATGCATTTTCTAGATAGAGTACTTAAAAACAATTTGAATATAAATTTAACTATTACACTACGCTAAATTATAAAATAACTGGTTCAAGACTTTAAAGGTAACATATACAATAGGTATGTTATTCACAGGATAGAAATCAATATTTGCTAAATTAAATGTATCACAACCATCACATTCATGTACTTTTATCAATTATTATAAATTTAAACAATCCTATGTTTTCTGTTATTTATTTTAAATGTTTTACATTAGAATATTAATTACAAAAAATGTATACCAATTATAAACGTTGTTTTATTTGATAAACTATGAGAACATTTTATTTTTAAATCTGTTCAAAGTATATTAATTATTTATTATTTATTATTTATTTATATTAATTGACCTCAGTGCAACATTACATTTAACAGCTAGGCATACAAATAATATTATGGAAATTTCAAATACTTTAAATTTAAGACAAAAGAGATTGGTAGTTAAAAAATAAAAATGTGCAATTCTGGCTCATAAAAATAGTTACAATAAATTGTATACTAAAAATAAAATACAAAATAAAAAAAAATAATTTTGTTTAATAAATAGGTAAAATAACTTAATGTAAATTATAGTTTTTGAATATTGGTAAATAATACTTGAAGTATGTACTACATATCAGGTTTAGAAATTGAAATAAAATGTTTATTCATTACAATAAACCTTGTAATTCAAAAATTATAATTTATCTAATATTACCAATTCTATGAGTTTTATAAAATAATATTATTTTAATAAATTTTTTATTTATTATTAAATTAAATTAAGAATTTTGTTTGTTTCTCATATAAATTATATTATTCTTTCTGTAACCTGAGTATCAATGTAAACAAGATTTCATAAATTATTAATAAAAGGTAACAAGTAATTTATTTTCAACAGATTTAAATATTATTTATATTTTAGTACTGAAGGTAACTATGGTTTAGTTCAAGATTCATTACAGAATAAGACATTTTAATATTTCACCTATTTAAATGTTACAGTACTCAAATAATAATAAACTCATCAAATATAAGTGATCTAAAAATAAATATTGATGAAAAGTACAATTAACACCTTAAATAAACTTATTCATAAGAAAAATAAACTATTATTATTGAATCGTAGCTATAAATAAGGGTCAATGTAGTGTGATTGTTTGAGTCTAGATTATTAACCAAACTTTTTAAAATTTTAACAGATAAAAGAGTAATGTTAAAAAGTTGATGTACTGTTTGAACCTTTTTTTCTTCGTTTATTTAATAATGGATTGTTAGAAGTATTTAAAGATTTTATATTAACTTGATCATAGTCTACTCGCATGGTAGCTAAGGACCTAGTCATTTCTTCTTGTACTTCAGGCCACACATCTTCAGATTCTTTTAACATTTTACCAGTATATAATGGTGTTTGTGGAACTTCAGTATAGCTCTGAAATATTATAACGGATTGTTTAAATAATTTAAATATTTTAAACATTTCCAATTAATCAAAGAGTGCACTTACTGCAATCCATTTATGTTTCACTACTTCTTTAATAGATAGACGAGCAGATGGATCAACAGATAACATACTGGATATTAATGTTTTAGCATCACTAGATACATTACTCCACTCAGGATTAGGAAAGTCAAATTGGCCAGTTTTAATTCTATTTTTCATACCCGGTGAAATAGCTTGGCCATGATTGCTAAAAAAGGGAGGAAATCCACATAATCTAAAAGAGAATGGAAAAATATTAATTATAAGCCTTAACTAAGTACATTTTATACATCACTGTTTTACTTAAACTATACACTTTATTGACACATAAAGACTGTGAGTTTAACTATTTTTTATGGCTAATTTATTCAAATATACTTACAAAATATACATAATAACGCCTAAGGACCATATATCACAACTTTTATCATATTTTTCAGGACCCAAAACTTCTGGCGCTGTAACATATTAACTCGTATAATTATAAAGTAATTTGTTTAGGAAACTAATTTTGTTTATTGATTTTTTATCATGTACCTCATAACAATAAATGTATTTATATTGGTCAAAATAGAATCTACCAATGATTTTTAGATGGAAATTGATTGATCATAAAATAATTTTTAATAATATACAATATACATATAACTACATTATGAACCAAATAATTTTAATTTAATATTGTCAGAGAAGAATTTTCTGATCATTGATGAACCAAAATCTCATAAAAAGCAAACTATAATAAAACAATATAAATATATATATATATATAGTTCATAGTAGACCAAATATTACAAAGGGGGTTTAAATTATTTATTCATTTTTATATAACATTTTCGAAACTTTAAACAGTAATATTTTAATATAATAAATCATTAATTCTATAATAGTACATCTTAGTCATGTACGCATGTTATAAAAAAAATAGTCAGAATTTATAGAAAGGTATTTTCCATGAGAGTTTATTATAGTATATAATAGTGATTTCAACCTTTTTTTTTATCTGAGAATCAGGTATACATTTTGAAAATATACAAGTTCCACTAAACCATTTCATCCAATATAATCTTACTTTTTGACTTATGAAAAAACGTATACGTTAAGGAGAGAAAGATTTTCTTTGCTTATCTCAGGTTCGAGAAACATTGGTGTGTACTGTAAGGTAATTATAATAGGTTTCTGCTTGAAAATTGAAAGATTACAATTTTATTATAGAATAAATAGGGAATATAATTTTTTGGAATTTTAATATTCAATAATTTTTGTTTTAATAATGTTATAGTAATATAGTAAATAGAATTAAAAGATATAAAATAGTATATGGTAATTTTAAACAATTAAAATTGTGAATATGTTTAATGATATAACTTACATACATTTCATTAAAATAACTCATACACAGTTATTATATTAAAAAAAATATTTAAGTTATAATTTATAGCAGTTAACTAACCAACATAATATGGTGTATAGCAAGGTGTTTTCAGTGGTGCTTTTTGTGATACTTCTTTGGCAAACCCAAAATCGGTTAATTTTAAAATGCCATTAGGCCCTGTAAGAAAACAAAAAAAGTAATTGAAATTATATGAATTAATATAGTATGATTGAACATAATTTTGAATTATTTTTGTAATTTTCTTTTTTTTAAGAATAATATTATAAAATTAAAGTATATTACCAGGTTTAGAGTACAGAAGATTTTCAGGCTTTAAGTCTCGATGAGCAATATTAAGATCATGGAGATACTTGACAGCTGAACAAATAGCTGTCATTATATGTGCTGCTTCTATATTAAATATAACAAATTGTGTTAAATATTTATTGTATTGCTTTACTTATCGATACAATTGAATATATACCTCTTTCGGTAAACGCTCCTTCATTATGCTCTTGTATACGTTGAAATAATTCACCACCTACCATACTGAAAAATTGTTAGAAATAAGTTAAAATTATACACAAATAAAAATATTTGAGACAGTTCAATCATGAAAATAAATACATTTTTAGGTACATTGATTGTTTGACTTATGGTTTCAAACTTAGTTAAAATGCTTTATATTAAATAAAATCATAAATGTTTTAATTATTTTAATATTATATTATTAGAACAGTAAAAACAATGATTGGACTTTTCTTAAAACACCTTCACAACATATTTTTATAATATGCAAATATTATTCGTAAATTTAATTTTCTATAAGAATGTGTTAATGACATAAGTCAACAATAGAGTTTTGCTTTTTCCTAGACATTTAAATGCATTTTATAAAATACCTTTTCTATAAAATCGGGGTTTGTTCTAAAGAAAGTGACTATAACACTAAATTTAATTGATACCAGTACAAATATTTTTATTTATGATTACGACAGAGAATTGCTTGCTATAAAAATATGACACATACGACAAATATTGGACCCCAAATAATGACTAAAATATTTATATAAAAACAAGAGTCTTAATTTGATAAATTAATTATTTCAGTTTTAATATGAAAAAAAAAATGTTGTTATTAAAATGGTATAGTTCAAAATGTAAAATATGCATAGTTTTGCAAGATGAAATTATATACTAATTAAGAATATGGGGGGTGATAAAACAATTTGTTGCTATAGTAGTAATTTTTTACAAACCATTAAAATAAAATGTTGACATTAAAAATACATTAAAGTGTTTGTTTTATTGATTACATAGTAACAAATATTTATTAATAATGGGTTTTATTATTAAGGTAATGTTTTGAGGAAATAAAATATAATAAAATAATCATATTTTATCAAGCAATTTTAAATAATTATTGACACAAGACAGGTAGAATGTAGATGCAATTAAAAGATACAATTTAATATAAGATTATATAAATAGTAATTTAATGAAATTATAAAATATCACATGAAATGGAAATCATGAATTTGATTAACTTCTAATTAAAGAAAGTCAATTTATTTAAAAAAATATATGTACTTTTAAAACTTCATAAGATAGAAAATGTTAATTTTCAAAAAATACCTTTAAAAAGCGGTAGACAGTAAGTAGTTATATAAAGATAATAACTGGTCATGTTTTTTTAAAA
This sequence comes from Periphyllus acericola, assembly GCA_949715065.1. NCBI lineage: Eukaryota > Metazoa > Arthropoda > Insecta > Hemiptera > Aphididae > Periphyllus > Periphyllus acericola. The sequence continues at coordinate 15,645,644 of OX454264.1, forward strand.
TGAACTAATGTTTTAGGTAAAATTAGTTTTTAAATTGTAAAGAACTCTGACAAATACCAAACAATTAAACAATTTATTGATCATATTAAACAGAATCAAAAACAAATAATTTTTATAATTTTTCATATTATATAAATAAAATGGACCTTGAATGTAAAAATTAAATACTATAGAAGCATTAAATTATAATATTTTTTTTATTATTTTCATCATGTTAGTTAAAACACTATAACTTTTTGGAAAATTTTAAAATTTGACACTATTAGATTAGAAACACAAATTATACATCTATTTCAGAATAATATTATTTATTAAATGTGAAAATAATAAACAGAAAAATATAAAATATTTTATAAATTATTTGGAGTGAGAAGTGTAACGTGTGAAGTGAGTGAAGTGAGTTAAAATATCAAATTTCCAAATAGAAAATTTAAATGATTTTTTTTTGTTTCAGCTATAAATTGTAATTCTATTAATTATTTATTCAAAGAGAATATACATACATTATGGTTTATTTCATAGAATTATAATTTATAAGTAATCATATGATATAAAAATGTTTTATTTTACTAGGAATTAGTACTATGTTAATCTGAAGTAGAGATAAAATTAGTATATTAAATAAAAAGTCAAAATCTGGACTTTGCTTGTCAAAATAAACCAGTCTAATTTTTAGTAATTATTTTCTGTAAAAGTATTAAATTGAAAATTTGTTTAAATAATTTTATCATTTGCTTAAGTCTAAATCATTAATCGTAATTAAATTGAAAATTTATGCGTATGATTAAAATATTTTTCAAAACCTACCATTCCATGATAACCAGCAAACATTTCTTTTCCATGTACATGTTTTCATACACATCAATTATGTTAACTATATTGATACAACCGCTGGCTCTCCAGTGTAGATCAATCTCTCTTCTGGCTTTATGGCAATCTACAAGAACCTATGAAAGAAAAAAAAATAATAAATGAACCAATATAGTAATTGAATCTATACAACTAATGTACGGTATTTACCTTGAGTGCAAATTTTTCACCAGTCACAATGGAAAAACATTGCACCACCTTTCCATTGATACCCAACCCGAGTACATTGTTGGATATCTTGTAATCATTCTCGACGGGAGTTGTTTTGGTCTTCTGGTTCAGAAAATAAAGATCGTGCCCGTCCACAGTCGACGTCATCGAGCTCGTCATGATGCTACCGCGATTGACGAACACCGTTTGCTGGATATAACATTTCGAACCAAGTTCCTGTTAGACGACTGCGACAAGGTCTCGGTCAATCAGGCTGGTGGTAGTGACAGAAAAATCGATGTCACTAATTGTTCGGTTACCACCAATGTTGGTTCAGTTCCCGTCGATTTCTATTGAATAAATAAAATAATTATAAACCGTCGTCGTGGGCCACCGCGACTATCCATCAAAAGTCTCAAAATGATTACAAACTCGCATTAAGAAATGTACCTGTGTACAAAACACCGAAACCCGCACGTCCATGAATATATTATAATTTTAAAACATGTACCTATACATATTAGATGTATGTGATATACATATATATCTATATATATATATATATATATATATATATATATATATTATACGTACGTACACATTATGTACATGTACACACACACACACACACACACACACACACACACACACACACAGAGACCTACACACGTATGTGTACAGTGTACATTTGATAGCGCTGAGGAGGTGGAATGGGGAAGGGGAACAAAAAAGAATAATGATAATAAAAACACGGTGAGAAGATAAGAATTGAACGATTTCAATACGTACACATTGCACCAAAGGTTTTATTGTATTGGTACGTCGTTATTGTTGAATAGTATAATTTATACTATGTGTAGGTGCACGATATCGGAATACTTACATAGTCACACACACACACATATATATATATAAGTTATACAACTCAGAACGCGGCGTACCCACCTAGTACTACCTATGCATAAATTATTCGAGCTTTATATACCGTGACATGTTGTTGCCTACGTTATAAATTACAATGTAAAATATGGCCGGATGGTGCTATTATAATAAAAAAATAAAATTTTTCGTCTCTGAAATCGGTCGATGACATTTTTGACGTTCGGTTTCGTTCGTACGGTCTCTACGTCCATACTACGTACTATAAAAAAATAATAAATGGTAATAACATTAACTAATAACTAATATAGGTACGTGTGTCACTGTGTCATTATTACTATTCGTTGGACGCCTTGGACAGTAATCAAACACTGTTTGAAATGCAATAGATTAGAATTTCAAATATTTTTTGTAGTAGTACCTATTTATATACAGTTGATATTTGTCCGGGTTATGACTTCCTTCGATACCCACAGTTTTTAATTTGATGAAGGAACAGAGGTAGACGTCCAACGTCTAATTATAATTATACTGCGACTTAGATCAATTGTTGTCTTCCCTTGCCTACCTTCCGCCTAAATTAATTAGGCAATACCTACAACCAGTACCGTGTTTTTTTATAAGGGGAGAAGGGGTTAAAGCACACATATTTTACCGTCTCATGAATCTCCTCACCCTCATAACTATGTCTATTGCCTGTATTATAATAGATAATATAATACGTAAAAGTTGGTGCTTTGTCATTTTGCTCCTCAAAGAAGGAACCTATACCTAATCTATATTATCGTAAGTTATAAAATTGATATTTAGTTTCTAATAAGAAAACCAATTAAAATGGCTGAAAATAAATAATATACGTATATCATGATGTCAATATTATTATTATTTATTTATTTATTCGAAAAGATAATGGGCCCCACTGAACAGGTTCGTGTGGGGGACCATGGGTTCATAATTTACATTATTATAATTATTATATACATTATACACTCATATTGATACAAATTACATTTTAACTGTAATACAATTTTAGACTTAAAAGATAAAGCTAGTTAAACAAACTATGTAGGCAACAATAATGAATACAAAGAGACTTAAAGTATAATAAATTATAATATAACACATTATGCAAGCAAATTGATTAAATATATAAAATACCTACTTAAATATTTATACTAAGTTTTTTCTGTACTTAACCAATTAGTTATACATTTTTTTAAACTGTTAAAATATTTTTGATATCTGATTGTAGCATATTATATATTTTTGGTCGTATATATTAGCAGTAATTAGTAAGTAGATTGAGTTAGTAGTCTATTATGCATTAATGATACAGTAATATAAGATAATTATCTTGTATTTTGACCAGGTTCTGTACTAAGTGTAAGGTTTTTTTTATTTATATAAATTATAGAACAATTTTTTTATTTTAATTAAGTATTTGCAAGATTCTATGATTTTTAATGAAGTTTGAAATGTACATGATTTTGGATTTGCATTCATTTTGGTGCATATGTAAATACTTTTTTGTATACAACTGATCATTTTTAAAAGTAAGCTTTCTAAGTATAAATCAGAGGGCATATATGTTTTATATAGAGGATGAAGGAAACTCTTAGATAAATGCTACTATTCCAAAATGGAGCCACTACATAAACCTATATTACCTATATTCAACCTATATTTTTATTTTTTTATTTTTATATTTAACCTATATTACCTATATTCAAAAACGCATATAGTTGTAATATATAGCTTAGCACAGAATTTAAAACTTGGAATATTTTAAATATGTGAAAAGCCATCATATATTTTAAAACACAAAATATTGCTTGGCCTAACGATTTAAAACTCATGACGAATGAATATGGTTTAAAAAAACCGTAAAAGAAGCAGTTGAAGATAGGTACTAAATGCTATTGTTTTAACAAATAACAATATCATCGAGTCTGATCAAACGAGTGAATCAGAAGATGAAAGTGGTTTGTCTTACATCCCGACTAGTGCTCGTCAGTTGAAAGTTTGCGCGAGGAAACTTCATTGGTGAAAGTTCGCCAAACGATGATTTGTCTGAAAATAATTTTGAAGTATAACACTACAGGTATTTAAAATGATATGGATAATAATAATGACGATGGATATGGCGAGAACGATATTAATGCTACTAATAATGATAATAGGTATCGACGATGATGAAGATGACATGTTAAATTAAAATTACAATGAACCCTGCTTAATATCTATAAGACTACCTATAATATAATATTTTTTAATTATTTAAAATTATTAATTGCTACTGTGTTCAAATTAATTTTGTAGTGTTTAACTTTAACTCAACAAATTGTTGAATCTATATAAGTTGTACCTTTGTACAACTAATTATTTTTTGATATTTGCAAATAAAATGTTAGATCAGTAGAATAAAAAGAGTTATTATGTTGGTTCTTGGTGTTATAACTAAAAATCAAATTATTTTAAATATTAGGTAGTTTTATTTACTGTTTGAGGCGCTATTAATTTTTCTTATGAGCGTTGGTCATATAATTATGTAAATAAATAATAATTAGAATTTTGTGGTGGTATTTCGTCGTATCTGAATAAGTTGTTGGTAGGTATACTTGACTAAACGGTTATGATTTATGAATAATGAATGTTTAAGTAGGTATATCAATCGAATTCATGCTGATATTGATTTTTGATTCAACTTACATTGAGCAAACAATTTGAATGTATAACATCATTATAGATATGATATAATAATAATAACTAATAACAAATATTTACAGCTGAAAACGTATACGAGAGACGAGAGTACACAGACAAAAACACAGACACATAGACACACACACATACACATGCTGTATGTCTGTATAGACGTATAGTATTAATACTCGTAAATAATAATCGTAGGCAGGGCTGTATCTGAACTTTTTTACACCCGGAGAAAATGAAAAAATTACGCTAATTTCAGAGAGATGACATCACAGTTAAATAATTTTACACGCACAATTGCTTGTACTCGTATACTATATATGGTTAAATACTTACCCATGTACTAATGCTTATAAGATATTTTCATCTATGCAACCATGATAGGTGATATTGGAAACTAATTTTGTTTAAAAAAATTATTAGTCTAATTAGGTACTTTCAAAATCGAAACAAGAAATTATTTCGAATTTTAGTGGATATATTGTGTGTAAATTGAGTTTGCATTTTATAAATTAAACAGAAAAAAACAAGTATTTAGAATTCTTTTAATAGTCTATAAAATATAGTTTTTTTTGTAAATTTTGGTTAAGCAAATGGTGGAGACAAGATAGGTGAGAAATTCAATAATACCATTTCTTATTACAAATATTTTATTTATGTATAGCCCAATTCACAGTTAGCCCAGGCCCCAGGCCGTAGTTCCGTCTATGTTAGTCGTATTCATTCTCTTGTGAACCGATAGATCGGCCAATTTCCAAAAGCAATTCAATCTCGTCTCATATCAAACCACTGTTGTCCAAAATAAAATTCTCATTCAATATGATAATAGTTAGGTTTTGTAATGCGTTTTCGGTATGAATTTTCGAAAAGAAAAAATTTTGGATGGTAATATTATGGAAATCGTCTGTCTAAGAGTGAAATATTTTGACAGATTACCTCGGCATCTACGTCGCACGCGTAATTTTGTACGTTTTTTGATAATGATTTCGGTTATTGGTATTTTTTTTGGATTTTTGACTGATGTCTTTTTCGCGCGTCCTCGTAACGACCAACGACACTAGAATTCCGGTGATATTGGAGGTGACTAGTCTGTGGTTTTTTTGGTCTGTTGGCAACACTGTGATCATTTATCAATGTTTGATTATTATCATTTTCGGACGAACTATCTCGGACGTCTCTACCCGCACCTCGAACGATCGTAATACACCGATATTTTTCTCCGCATCGATTTAATTTCTAGGGAAAAAAATTGTCTTATTATTATTATTATTATTATTATTACTATTACTTTTTGATTTTAATCTGTTTACACTTTTCGTATTATTTTCATCCGTCCGTCCGTTGTTTAATATAACGATAATAACTGTATTATAACTGTTCACCGTTTCGGCATACCGTGTGAATTAATTAAACTGTTATCGCCCAACTGTTGTGCGTTGTTAAGTTAGAATTTTAACTTTTTCGTGGTAAGTTAATCGTTTGTGCATCATAGATAACAATTTCATATCCGAAGTGGCATTTTGAATAATCTTCATAGTTTGGTTGAACCGTCTGAAGTTAAGACCTAAACGATAACTCGCTTTTTTTGCCGTTGCGCTACCTCTCTGTAGCGCTTGCTATAGTTTATGCCAAACGAATACAAGAGCCTAGATTCTAGAAACCAATTGCGAACATTAGCTAAACCATTATGATGACAATTGTGTTGTTGGTACCTGTCTAGTTAACCAATTGTATTACTGCTGGAATAGCAGTTTTTGTTTGAGGCTATAGCTTATATCCATATTAAATTTGAGATGTATGCAAAAGGAAAGAGTGCAACGGTGCCATCCGATGCTCAAGCTAGAGAAAAGTGAGTAAAAGTTTTATAGATTTAAGTTGTAAATATAACATTATATTATAATAGTAGATATTTTTCTTTGTTAAGTATATCATATTTATTAACTTTATATCAATTAGGTACTAATGAGTTTTTAACTAAATTATTTTATTAGTAACTATCCTCTTGTTAGTAGTAAGCTATACATAACTTTGATTATGAATTCAACAATTTATTATTGTGCTATATATATATAGAAATATGCAAATTATATACCTATTATATATTATACATTTTATCATAACAATAATTCCTGACTAATTAGCTTATAAATTAAATATGTTGAAGTAAGACCAGTTCAAAAATAATATATGTACCTACCTAATTTTTATAAAAATTAAAACTGTTTTTTGTTAAACAAAAAATTATTTTTATCCTTTGTAACTGATATAATAAAATTAACTCTTAATACTAATATGAATTTAAATTAGATCATGGCCTAAACTTGATTACTTATTAAGTTTTTGATTTTTTTTTGACTAAAAGTAATTGTACATGTTAATTAATTAAAAAGAAGTAATAAGTAATAAATAATAACAATGCAATTCTATATTTGATTGATTACCAAACATATAATTGACAATACATTGCAATAACTCAACGAAGTACACTGTACTTAAAAATGTTTGTACTAGTTAAAACAAAAGTTTGATCATAAAAATCTAATATAATAAATAATTATAAATCAATAATTTAATTAATCAATGAATGATACATCTCATACTTAATATAAGCCCAAATAAATATAATATGCTTATGATGTTTAGCAAAAAAATTGATAGTAAAAAAGAAGCTAATGAAAAAGCCTAAAATGAAAGAAAAATTTAATTTAATTTGTTGTATAAAAAAATTACTTGAAATGTGATTTTGCTCTAGAAATACGTAAGAATAAGTACTTTTCATAACATTGTTAATCTTATTATTCGGTACTGTAACATAGTCGGGTATTCTCAGTGACGTATTTTGGGTGATTTTTCGGAAGATGTCCAAAATGTTTCGATCAAATATGTTTTTAGAATTGTTTATTGGAAAAAAAGACAACTTACTTGCAGGAACTTAGTTTTTTTGTCGGAACTAATAAAATAATTTAACTTTTGCAGTTTGGATTTAATCATTTTTATGAGCATCTATTATCAAATTTATATTTGATAATACTAATTACTAATATATTGGTCCATTTTTTCCAAGTCTGGGAGGGTCCAGACATATAGGATCCTCCTCTAGTATGCCACTAGATATGCTCGAGCATCAGACATGCACTAAACACAGAAAATATTATTTTAAGACTATACTTTATTCGTTCGTTGTTGTTTTTAGTGTTAGAGACATTTTTGCTATTTATTTTTTTTAATTAAAAATTTAAAGTTTGATAATATTAAGTCTTATGCGGATATATGAGTAATATAAATTTATTTGTATCACATGTTAAATGTGCTTTAGCTTAGTTCTTACAATGTAAACTGAATCCTAAAGCGTAACAATGTTGAACTATTGTGTTTTGAAAGCAATGATTAGCTATAAAATGTAATTACCATTCTTAAGCCTATCTTTAAGTATTTGAATGTCTTCGTCAGGAAAAGCAAACATTAAAACAATTTTAATCTTAATAGTATTAATTAATCTTATATAGTAAATTTTTGTTTTTTTTTCTGACTGTAGCATTATAATTAATTATAAAAAAATATTTATTATAATTCTTATTTCAGTAGTAAACAGCTTACATCAGTAAGATGCTTCAGAAAATTCAAAATTATAAGTTTTATTTTAATTGTTAGACATTAATATTTAATATAAATTAATTTATATGGCAATTTAATTTAATTAAAAATTAATTACAGTCCCCATCTTTGATTTAGTCTAAAAATTTAAACAAATTATAAGCAATTTAAAAACATTAGTTTATCATGTTTTGGGGATTTTTTTTGTCTCTTAACACAATTTCTAGCAGCTGGATTGCTCTGATCATCACAATCATTAGACGTTGTTGATAGGAAATGGTGTTAAGACTCTATTGGTACACTGTGGCTTGTGGGGGCTTGGCATTTTTTAATTTCTGAACAGTTATGCGAAAAAACAAAGAATAAATTACAAAACACTTCAATCGAGATCGAGTTTCAATCCACATAGTATTTTGTCCTGCATTATTCCATTTGTCTATACTCTATATCAGGGATTGGTAACCTTTAGGGGCCATATTTTTTATGGTTTTTCGTTGAGGGCCGCATAAAAACTTTAATTAAACGTTAAAAAATACAATTTTAATACATAATATCAATTCATTTATTTGCAGAGAATTGCACTAAATATATAGCTACAATTATTTTAAATATTGTCAGTCAGAAATACATTTGTCTTATAATGTCACTATATTATTACCAATTATATTACATTAGAACTTTTACATCAATTGTTCAAATAAGCTCGTTCCATAAATTGTAAAAATATCATAGATACAAATCTAAAACAAGATTAATGCTTCATATTTACAAATTAAGATATACAATTTAAATTTTTAAAGACTACGAGGGCCCCAAAAAAACGTTCTATATTAAAGAGTACGGGTACCTACTTATATTATCAATTTTTAGACATTTCATAATTTTCGTAATATTTTAATGAATTGTGTGCTGATTATAGATACTTGAATTTGATGGTTTAAAGTTAAACCTAATTTATTAAGAAATTTGGTTTTACCAAATATCCATTAATTTTAGAAATATAATCCCACCCGATCTTTTTCACTCAGAATTGTTTTTTAGAGCAATGGTAGTTGATACATACTACATAGGTTTCAAGTAATATCATTCATCCGACCATGGAGACTGGAGAGGCCGGTTTTTTAAATTTGTTTTTACGTAATTGACATTTTTACAGCGAATATTTATCTTGTTGATTTTATTTAAGTTTTTCGCATAATATTTTATTGCCCGACAGCAACGCCAATATTATTTTACCGGTGAGTGGTCGGAAAAATGTAACAAAAACACGGGCATAGGATATTATTTGTTATTTGCCAATTTTCCTCCGAACTTTACTTTTACGTCTGCAGTAACATTCTATTATCGTAAGATAAAAAAAGAAAAACCCTATTGCAGAAGCCAAGTCTGATCGATAGTAGATATCTAATTATTTGTAATATTAATTAAAATCATCCATAACTAAAATACGCGTTGGATTCAGGCGTGAGGAAGACTAGAAAGGTACAAGTGATAAAAAGGTAAATTTTAAGTCGTGAACAGTCATTGTTTCTTAATGCGACTACCTTTAAAAAACTTACTCAAACGGATGAAATTCAGAACCGATACATGCTGTACAATTGTTCCTCAAACTCTTTTGACTGTTGTTATCGGGCTTCACAGTGAAGGTGTACACAATGTATCCAAATTATATATTTTTATCGATGACTGTTTTTTATGTTTTAACTTGACTTGAGTAAAATTTGTAAAATATAAGAATTAATACTTGTAGTTTATTCTTATTGAAATAAAAATAGAATATTATTTCTATTATATCTTACTTATCTACCTATAATATTTTTTCCATGAATGTTTCAAATTCAATTAATTTCATATTTCTTAATGTGGTAAGGATAATACTTAAAGTTTTGGCTGTTGAAATTTGATGTCTTAATAAAAGATAAGTTTATCTATACTTTGAAAGCCTTTATTTACTCATAATATATGATTTTAGAAATTTTTAAACAAGTAAATAAAGATTTTTTAGTTTAATATTTTGTAATTTTCCCATAAAATGTGTAACAATATTTAAAATACATGATGCGCAAGTTACCATCACTCAGTCTTTGATTTCATAGTAGTACTTCTTTTTTTTGTAAATTTAATATACTATTGAGAAATAAGTTAGAAATGTTTTTAAACATTTATTGCAATGTAAGTAAACCAAATATTGATTACAGTTTTAATAAGTTTTACATTCAATAGTATTTATGTTCTATGTGTGGGTATAATTAGGTAATCTAGTTGATCAAAATTTCAACTTAATCAACATTTTTTTTAAGAAATTTAAATAATGTATGTAACGGTTAATATTTATAATTTAACTATTATTAAATTTTTAAATTGTATAACCAAATATTACCACAATTAATTCTAAGATTTGTAGTACAATTTATAAAAAAATATGTATAAAATACATTTGCGAGATAGGTAAATTAATACTTTGAAGCCTAGTTTAAATTTATTTAAATAAAATATATTAGGTAATAACTCTAGGTATTATTATTTTTAATTATTTTTTTGAATACACCCAAATTAACTTTTGTAATATTTTTCTTAGAGTTCCAAAACTAGTTTTATGAAAGTATTGTATTATTTTATATTGTAAAGATGATAATTTAATTAATAAAGTTCAGGGAACTGAAAATAGTTCTAAGTGTTATACAATAATCATAGTGGATTGATCAATCTTAAGGTTGGTAACAAATACTACTTTCCTCAATTAAATGTAAGATTTTTTAAAAATAATTTTTTTGTGTAAGATATTGGGAAAATGTATATTACAAAAAGTAAAATATAATTTTTTAGGTTATCAATGTGTATTAAAGAAAATATAATTCTGTAATGATATGATGTATGTAAAAAATATTTATGGAAATTGTTTTTGAAATTTTTTAGATTAGCATTGTATGTTTATGAGTACTTATTACACATTGGGGCTCAAAAAGCGGCTCAAACATTTTTAAGTGAAGTAAGTAAATAATTAAATTTCACGTTTATGTCTTATGCACTTATATGATTTAGTCATAATTTAATAATAAAAATACCTATATTAAATTATTTGTTAATATATATTATTTTATTTCTTAATTTAGATAAGATGGGAAAAGAATATTACATTAGGTGAACCTCCTGGATTCTTGCATTCTTGGTGGTGGTAAGAACTATAAAATATAATTTTACATAATATTAAATTATATAGTGTAATTACTTTTTTTTCACCCCTCGCCCACCAGTAAAAAACCACTAAATTATTTGATTATCTGAGTAGTTATTTTATTATTGTACAAAATAATAATACTAATAATTATAATATTAAATAAATAATTTAACTTAATTGATTAATATTAAGTTTGAAATGACATATCATGGAGCTACAGCTGCTAAAAAAATGGGAATTGCAAGTTGTGAGCAGATTGTCTAAATCATTGTTAATCTTCTTTACTAATTGATTATTAAATGGTTAAGTTTAAAGTAGAATTATGATAAATTCAATGTTCTGTTGTATTAATTTAGACATATATTTGTAATATTGTATACATCAATATGTATTATGAACTTCATATTTTTAATAATTTTTAAAATAATTTCCTTCTTTGATTTTATTCATAATATTTCATTTTTCTATCGGTACAATTGAAAAAAACTCATTTTAAAATAATTATGAAATAGGATGATGACTATTTCATCTATTTCAGCAACCAAAGCTATTAAATGTATTAAGCAAAGATTATTATTTTTATAGCTTTTGTGTTTAATAAATATATAAATATTTCAGTGTATTTTGGGATTTATATTGTGCTGCTCCAGAACGTCGTGATACATGTGAACATTCAAGTGAAGCTAAAGCGTTTCATGATTATGTAAGTATTCGACTCATTTAATAAACAACTTTTATTTTGTTATTACAGTAATAAGTTTTTAAATTTTATTTTCAGGGTTTTGTAAATGCAGGTTATGGTGTAAATGGTATAGGACATGTAAGTATTCTGCTTCAACATTAAGTTAATATTAGTTTATCATAATATACTTATTTACAGAATGCAGGACCTTCTCCAAGTCCTTTGGGACAAATGCCTCCAAACGATGGAATGCCAGGAGGTCCTATGCCCGGAGGCTTTTTTCCAGTATGTTATATTTATTTATTTAGTAAACTTATCTGTTATAAAATTAAAAAATAAAAAATGTATCAATTGTAAATAATTAAAATATTTAATATTTTTTAATTATTAGAATGCATCAATGAGACCATCACCTCCAAGTCATCCTTCTGCACAACAATCTCCTCATTCTCAACCTCCATCTCATGGACAAATGATGTCAAATCAGGTATGAATTTAAGAATAGTGTTGCATTTTTAATTTTAAACTATAACTATCTCCAAAATTTAAATTATTCAACTTATGATTCTGTTTTAGCCTTTTATGGGCCCTCGTTATCCAGGTGGTCCAAGACCTGGAATTCGCATGTCACAATTAGGAAATGATTTTAATTCTGTAAGTATACTAACAATACTATTTATTATTAATGTAAAAATTAAATATGTGTCTAGTTGATTTACAATAATATGGATATGTTTATTTTTAAGCCTTCTGGTCAGCAAATGATGCCTGGTATGGATCCATTAAGACAAGGTAAAAAAATTAGCAATACATTATAATAATAATAAGAGGTATACAGGTAACGAAAAAGTGTAATTAAAATGTACTGATGTATTATTGATAAGGTTTATATGATTGATTAGGCATTAAAGTAAAAAAGAATGTATTATTATTCAATTATTTGCTTAATAATATTTTTCTCTCCTGTAGGTGAAGCTGGAGAATATGTTGTAGGTTGGCAAGGTAGGCCAGTATTATGTTAAATTTATTATGCACACAGTTTCTTTACTCAAATATTTTGTAGTTGATGCAATAAAGATTAAATACGACTGTTTAATTTTCTTGGAATTAATTTTAATGTTTATTGTTTAATTTTTTTAAATTTTATTCTTGTGTTTGCATTTTATCATTAGAATTTTTGTATCAGATACATTTTATTTTAACCTTTAACTTATATGTATCCTAGTATTCAATTAATCATTATATTTTGTCCATAATGTTTAATTGTTCACATAGAAGCATGAAATAACAGTTTTAGTTTTCAATATAATTGTAAATTACTAAATTTCTAGTAGGTATGTATATTGCAAAATTATGTATTATTTTATATAAGTACTTGTGTTTTTTCATTATAATTATTGTATGAATAATATTAATCTTTACTATTATTGATGTTTTTGTTTATTTAAAAAAACATTTGTGATTAACACAATTCAATAACAAGTTTGTACTTGAGTAGATTCAAATAAATATCATACATTATATATACATAATATTGTACATACATGTTTATATATAAATGTTTATAATGCCAAAATGGTTGTCATTCATGTTTGAAAATATCTTTAAAAGAATAAAAAAATAATAAGGAAAAAAGAAAAACCACATACATCACTTAAATTCTTATTTTTATTTAAAATCAAGTTATAAGTAAAATATATTTAAAATAATACATTTTTTAAGAATTTACAATTATATATGAATGGGTATGAAAATCATTTTTAATATTTTTTGAAATATTTTTGAAATCTTTTGAATTTTAAAAAAGGTTATATTTACGAGTTAAATGCTTACAATTTTCTCTAATGTGGTTGCGTACATTTATCTGATACACAAATGATATATTGAAATTACTCTATTAATTAATATTTAATTTTTACTGTACATTTTCTTTGTTATGATTTGTATATTTTTTTATTTGCTACAAGTATATTTTAAAGCACCTTACTATTTAAAAGAAATAACACTTATTGTTTTAATTTAAGTTGAAACTATTTGTGCATACTTCAATATATTATGTTTTTCATTAATATTTATTTTACTATTAGTTGTTGCTTATGTACGTTTTTTTCATTATATAAATTGTATGTTATTTAAGTGAGTTATTTATTTAATTAACAGGAGGTATGGGACCTATGAATCCTCGTATGAATCCTCCTAGAGGTCAAAACATGAGCCCTTTAGGGTCATATAGTCCTGGAATGCGAGGCCCTCCGCCTAATACTCCTATGGGACCTGGTGGTGGTGGACCAAATATGCCATTGTCAATGGGTGGACTAGTTGGACGGCCTCAATGGCAACCAAATGCAAATACTGTAAGTATTTTTATCTTTCAATTTATGATTTGAGAGCATTAATTCATAACAGATATTTATTGTTTAATATTTTTTGTCTTGCCCATAATATATGTTACTATAAATAAGTAAATAAATAAGTACCCGAAGCTTTATGAATGACAGAAATAAAATAAACTTCAATTTAAATTGAAAGGAACTAGTGAGAGCTTGGCCACGAGAATGTTTCTATTTTTTCATGTATTGGTATTAATAAGAAAAGCGATTCTGATTGAAATTCTGTGTAATTAATTATTATTTATACTTAATTATACATTGAATCAAATATGTAAACTATAATTGGTAAAACTTTTTTTTTGAGAAATTCAATATTTTGAGGTAAAAAATATGTGCCTGAAGAGATAATATGTATTCTTTTCTCAGTTTTTTTAAGTAATCTGGTATAGGTTAATTATGACTAATGTGAGATGTACATAATTTATTGATTAATCATGTAATAACTTTTGTTTCCTTGTAGTTTTCATATTATTAATATTAATGTTATGACTAAAAAATTATAAAAAGTATTATAATTAGTTTTCTGAGTTTAATTTTTTTGGTAGCATTATAAATGAAACTTGAAGCTTATACATCCATATAAGAAAACAGCTTCAGAATTACTTATATTTAGAATATGTGTGCTATCCTAAATATGGTTAATTCTTGGGCACTTTTTTAAAATTAATATCAATAATTAATTTGCTACAAATAAACTTTCACTATTTATGAACCTAATTGTTCTTAAAGATTTTTCTAAAAAATTTAACCATTCATTTTTCCAATGAAAATATATAAACCAATAAAAATAAATGAAGAAATAACATTTTCTATATTTATGAGGAATAGTTAATCAACATTTTTATTATTATTAAAAAGATATATTTTACTTACTACAGCCTAAATTAAAATAAATGTATAGGATTGTTTTGTTTTGATTTTTGTCATTGTATGACGTACATGTAGATAAATATCTGCAAAACATGGGTGATAAAATTATCACCCATGTGTTGAATAAAATCTTAAATTTAACCTTACTATGAATCTGATCATTCAATTATTAAATTATTATTAAACTCAATACATTTAATTGCATAATATATTTATTTTTGTACCTGAAAGGTATGGCCATATATATATATATATGTACAACCTTTACTATTTAAACATTCATATCTATGCATTAACTGATTAGTGGTTGTCTAAGTGTTGTTGACATTATCTAAATTTCTAAAATATTCTTTGAATTTAATTATACATTTTTTTTCAGCCCATGAGTTATTCATCATCATCACCGGGAGCTTATGGAGTAAGTTTAAATATTTTTATATTATTATACTCTATATATAATAAATATCACACCTACTTAGTAATTACGCAAATAAAATAGAATTTAGTGTAGAAATAACTATCATAAAAAATTGTAATTACTTTAGTTACACGACTAAAGATAATTGATAAAACAAATTAGGTTTTTAAATAAAATCTTATTTAGGGACCTTCGGGATCAGGCGGCCCTCCTGGACCAGGCACACCAATAATGCAAAGCCCTCAAGGTAAATTAAATAGTTATAGGTAGTTCTCTATGTAGTATTTGATCTTAATTTGAGCAATAATGTTGAAGATTCTTCCAACTCTGGAGGAGAAAGTATGTACACAATGATGAAGCCGGTTACTGGAGGGAATATGCCTGGTGTAAGTTATAAAATAAGAAAATGTATAAAATCATGTATTTTTCAATAGTTGGAGGTTGTTTCTTTAACAAAAAAAAATTTCAGGATTTTCCAATGAACAATGCATCAGATAACGGACCATTAGGACCAATGGGTCCAAATACAATGAATTCAGTTTTGAACGGCGAAGGACTAGATGGTATGAAAAATTCACCAGCTCCTGGTGGTCCTGGTACACCAAGAGAAGACAGTGGAAGTGGCATGGGCGATTATAATTTGGCAGGATTTGGAGGAGCAGGAGAAAATGTAATTGGCCTGGATCTATATTAGTTTATAGATGTCGAAGACAATCGATGAACACATACTGATTAAGGTTTGATGACAACTTTATGGTGATCAAAAAACAAAAAGTGGCGAATTACTAATACTGTAAAAAAAAATCTGTATTTTTGTTTTTTTTTAATGGTAACATTTAATACGTGTTTTACATTTTTAAATAATGAAGTATTGCTCACCATTTTTCATCTCACCATTATCAGATTGTATTCATCTTCTTGGTCTGACTTTTTTTTTTATTTATTACTGATAGTTACATAAATTATCCTAAGTAAATGTTAAACAAAAAATATCTCTGTGAGTTATAACTTTTGTAGATTCCCAAAAAAATATTAAAGGCATAATTTAAAAACAAAAAAAAAACAGTGAAGGTATATTAGAATACATACATTATTTTGGCCCTGAATTATAAATTGGTGTTCTTATAGTCCATACATATATCTTATTAACATGTATATTTGCATATTTTATGGAAATGTTTACATTTATCAGCATTACTGTATACTAGTATCTACATTTTGATTTTCACTACTTTATATGATGACTGAAATGACTTACATTTTAAATAAACAAAGCGTTCTAAATTTAAAATAAATTTTATCAAAAAATAAAAAACCTACTGTTCAATTTTGGATGACTGTTATTTCAATGACCTCCAAAACATCAAATTTATTAACTATAATTTTAAAACTATGTGACATTTTAAATTTAATTAATTTAGACAACATACCTTTTTGTTAAATTAAGATACAAAACAAGAAAAAAAAATTACTCATATCTAAAATAATCCAGACTAATTTAAATCATTATTAATTTATCTCTTCATATATTTTATTGTTTCAATTTAACAGTATAAAACTGAATTAAATTTATTTGAACAAAAAAATCTTTGAAATCAACATCGGTCCTTTTGAACAGTACAACAGCGTTGATAACGGCTTTATAAATTTTTTTTGTGGTGATACTAACAATTACAAATACTCTTGCATTTTAGTGTTGAATATAAAAACAAAACATTGATTTAACCATAATTATAATGAATATTAAAATTCTATGGAGTTCATCAAACAAGATTTCTATGATATTAATGTATTATATTTAAATATAGTACTAGTGTTTGTCTCTCAGTCGTTCTCAATGTTGTCAAAACGGTTGACATTCTCCAATATGGGTGTATTTATATATCATCACGTACCTAACTTTTATTTTACTGCGATATTTAGGATCAGACCGAATCCGCAGCAATATTGAAAATAAAAGAAAGTATGCAAGAGGAAGCCAAACGTTTTGAAAAGGATTCTGACCAACCGGATTATTACATCCAATAGTCAAAAATATGATGGTGGCTTGAATTTTTAATATTATAGTTTTTTACTCTTGCAGTGAATACTAGTGCAATATATTTACACTGATATGTTCGTGACAGATAGATTTTTAAATTTGATAGTTCACAACCAATTTGATATAAAAAGTTATATTTTATTAATAATGAATATGTTATTATTATACATATTACGCAGGGATTATGTTCATGGACTGTATTTTAATGTAAATAATTTAGGTAAATTTAGAAACTACACTGTTGTGTTCTTTTAAACTATATTTTGCACTCATACAATAATAGTTAGGATAAAATCTTTTTTTTTCAAGAGCACCAAAAATTAGTTGAAAATATCCTTTTATGTTTTTTTGGGACTTCTACGTTTTTTGAAATAATCATATTAATAAAACAAAATTTATTACTGTTCTCTTATCTCAGAATATGTTATTTTGAATTTTGTGAGGATAAATTTATGGTCTAATGAATTATAAATATTGAATGTGGACATTAGTAATTAATTTTATCGTTTATTTATTGCGTTAAATTGAATGCATTAAACTACGAAATCATAAATTTAATCAACCTGTTATTTATTTTGTGATTTAACTGTTTAAAATATAAATAACATTGATATTTAAAAGTAAATATCTATCGGCTAATCAAAATGTATTCTTAATAAATACATTGGTCAATAAATTTTTAATTTTTTGACGTTTGTTATTAAATATACCTCGTGCATTTGATTGCAGTTAGTTTAAAATATAATAATTGATCTGATTTATTGATGCATCCTTTGTTGGAATAATTTAAGTGGAAACATTTTAATATTTCTTTAGTGACAATTTAAGTCAATCTCGAAGTATTAAAGTCATTTTGTATACTAATTATGTAAATATTAAAATGTTTTTAATTAGTATCGGTCAATACTGAGTACATACATATTTTAATAGTAAATTAATGTGTAACATAAAAAGATGAATTCGGTGAATTTGTTGTTAAAATTATGTTCAGTTTATTTTTTAAATATGTGTTTAATTACACATAATTATATAACACAACAAAATACAATAAAGATTACTCAAATGATAATAAAATATTTTAAATATTCTATAGTTTGAAAGATAAATTTGTATGTAACCTACTGTAAATATAATTCAAACTATTACATAATTTTACACAATTAATAGATTCTGAATATAAACTGAAGCAGAAAAATCATTTATTTAGCACTTACATTATTATTCTGTTTATATTTTAATACATTTTTGCCTAACATTATTTTATCCTTGTTGTCGGAAAAATAAAGATGATAATATACAACATGTTTAAATTTTGAGAATTACATGTAACCAACTTGAAATAAAAATACAAACAGAAAATAATTTAAAATTTATTAAAATGTATACAATATAACTTTTTTACAAAAACTTTGACTATTTTTACAATTATAAACTATTCATCTGCAAAAATTGTTATTTTTTAATTGTATTAATTTTTTTTTCTGGTTTAATTATAATATGATTGATTTAAAAACTATATCTTTTAAATCCAATTTCATTGTTTATATAAAAGTTTTTTTATTTTAATCAAAATGTTATTCAATTAAGTTTACATAATTGAACATTATTTGTTTTTCATCCCCGTTACATTCCTCTAAGATTTAATATGTTTCAAGTTAGATTTTATTTAAGAAAACAATGTTGTACAATTGTATTATTAATATGTACCTACAATGTTTTATTATTATTATTATATTATTATTATTTGTATTGCACATTTCATGGTTAATGTTTATCTGTGGTATCTAATTAATAGTTACCGGAAAGTTTAATAGTATTTTGAGAATTCGTAATTGTATGTATTTTGTCATTTTCCCTTCGTAATAAAATCAATTTAGATAAATATTAATTGTTTTTGTAATATAAATTATGATTTTTTACTTTATGTAACATGTGTGATTTTTTAATTATATAATAATTCATCAAAAGTTAACTGATGGGTATTGATGAGAATTATGTTGATAAAGATAAGAAAAAAACTCTAAGTTGCAAAGATTAAATTGTTGACTACTGTAAGTAAACCACTTATTTAGTTATTACGGTTAATTTCAATTTTATATTTTATTTTATTGACGAAAAAAAAAAAAAAAATTTTAAAACTGGTAATTATCTACCGCATACATACATATATAATATATATAAAAACGTTATTGATATTAACCCTGCGATTTCTTGTGCTATTGTTTTATTAATTTTTTTTTTCGAAAAATACTATTAAACGTTTCATAATGTTATGTTATTATTTAATAGTAATTTTTTTTTTATTAAAAACTGCGATTCGTAAACTATTATTTTCTACACCAAAAATGTCTCGAATAATCAGAAATATTAGGAAATTGAGAATACAATATTAACCATCTTAATAATTTGTTTATCTACCTTTATCAAAATATTGTGTCAGAATCATACACTTTTAGCTGATTAGTATTTTCAACGGGTTGTGTACTTCAATTTATCCTATACAATTAGTTTGTTAATTATATGTAGTTATTAATCCTTATTATAATATAGTTGTAAATCGGTTCATGGGGCGCATGTATGTGCATGGTTCACAACAGTGAGTGGTCATGACGTAGATTGCGGTTTAGAATTATGTCGGTAGAGGTGCGCACTTGCACTTAACGTTCCGGGGTATCCGAGTCTGAGACATTTTCGAGTATGTCATTTATTGAGTATATTTTGTGAAATAAATTTAAATTATCTTTTCTCTTTTTTAATATTGTGTTCAAATTAAGTGAATTATCTTTGTGTATGATTTATTTAACTACAATTAAGCGACATGTTTATTTTATATTAATATTATATTATATGCCTATATAATAGATGTATAATATATAATATCGGTGTTAAATTCAAAATTGTAAATCATTTTATTACCAAATTAAACTACCTGGCAGTATATAATAATTATTGTTCATACTAGAAAAATTGATTTTATTATTACTATTTTGTGTTCAATAATACAATGCAATTCACACATGTCAATTTGAATGATTGACTGAATCACACAGGTGATGACACCATACTTGACTTCTTCTGTATTGTACCAGATGGAATAATAGGAGCTGGTAAAGATGCAGATAAATCTTCATCATTGGAATAAGCAGTATTCTCTGTTGAGTTATCATGGTCATTATTTTTGTTACTGCCATCACAAAAATATTCATCGTTATAATCTAATGTCAGTTGGTCAAGTTTTGTTTGAAGACTTTGAATTCTCTTAGTTGAGCTTTCTCGCTGAGTTTCTAACATTTGTAGCATAGGTTTGGCCACTGTTTCTAGCATATGTATCCCAGACAAAGTGTACACTACAAAAAATGTAAAACAAAAACTATATTTAGTAATTCAAGTATAAGGTCTAAGGAAAAAATTAATTAATTCTTAAACAACTCATTAGTTAGGTTTAAAACACAAAATATATAAGGAAATTGATGTAAATATTAAATAATAAACTTTTAAAATATAAACAAATTCAGAAATTAAGAGTTATTTCTGAAGTTCTCAACATTTCTTTATTCTAAACCCCCCTTGTAGTTTTGAGCTACTAACAAAAATCAACTGTGCTGAATTTTAAAGTATTCAAATTATTCCTTTTGTCTTAATCCATTATGTTGGTTAGCCGAGTCTATTTTTTAAACCATTTATACTGTGTAATGGTTCACTAATATCTTCAATAAATGGGGATGGAAGAATAATATATGAAGAATATGAAAACTATGTATCGTTTAAGAACTTTATAATTTTTAAAATTAATAATATATCAATAGTACCTGCATCATTGTGGAGCTGTGCCATAGGACTAATAGCACCTTCATTTGCCTGATTATAATTTTTTATTAGTTCATCATACAATGTTTCAATGTGCTTTACAATAACCTAATAAAATACATACATAAATATTAGATTCATAATTATTTTGATATTATAACTATATATAAACTATAAATGATACATTTAAATTAGATCATTTTGATACTGATTATATATATTTCCTTACTTTAATATCTAACCTCACATATTTTTTATATAAAATAAAAATTTAAATTTGTCTTGTCAATTAATAAGTAATTTTGTTGTTGAAATAAAAACGGCTTAAAATAATTTTCGAATATTATAATCAAATTTTACAGATTGAAAAAAATCATCAAGAGCGGTAAATATATTTTTTAACACTATATTAGTATACCAAGCAAGTCAGAGAATTACTAGTACTATATTTTTCTATTATAATAATACAATGAATAATTGTATTGGCCTATAATATTAAATATATTTCAAAACAATTTAAAATAATTGTGAAGTAATAATAATAATAATAATATAATAATAATAATAATAATAATAATAATAATAATAATTTTTTTTTTTTGTGAACTCAGTATTTAATATTTATTAACTAAATGATTCATTTAAAATTTAAACATGAGTACAATTTTTTCAATTATTTATTTTAAAATACCCTTGATAAATATATTTTTAAGGTTTTGGAGAAGTATTTTACCGCTTTGAATTGTTTAACATCAATCAATAAAATAATCAAATAATATGTTTATCAATATGGAAATATTTGATCTTCTTAAATTACCCATATATCAAAAATGTTAAACATTTATAAATTAATTCTTCCCAATTTTCTCAAAAAATCGCAATATAATACTAAATCAAATTAATTTTAACTTGATTAAACTAATTTCACAAAAACGTTATAAACTCGTATTATACTTAATACATTAAAAATAAAAAAAAAAATAAATAATATTTACTTCAAATGACAATTGGCTTGTAGAAGAGGTAGGTACAACTTGAAATTTAATATCTATTCTGTGCACCATGCCATTAATTTGTCTTGCTTGGAAACATACTGTTTTCATTTCTTTCATCTAAAACAAAATAATTAATATATATTTTATACTGTTATAAGTACATTAAATTAATTTTTAAAACACAACTCCAAACTAAAAAAAAAAATTCAAATTCTAAGCACGAAGGTATGATTGTATTTAATTTAATTGATTGAGCATGCATTACATTTATAATAATTAATAGTATATGGCTCTATTATTTGAAATAATTAAATTAAAAATTATTAAATAAATAAAAATTTAATAAATATATGTATGAAAAAAATAAAGAGTTAATTAATAAAACTATAAGGGAATATGGTTAGTACAATATTATATGGCACAAATAGTATTACAAATAAAATATTATTTACTAAGCAACCAATTTAAGAAATGTAAATGTTAACATACGGACATTTTAGGATCAAGAAAAAAGGTCTAACATCTACTATCATATTAAAATTCCATTATTATGCCACAATTAATTGAACATTTTATATTACTAGGCATTTGCAGGAAGTAACTACATTTCGATCAACTTCCGAAGATCCTTATATAGAAACCAAAGCAACCATAATTATTATCAACGAAACCATACTCTGATATACAATTCTAAACAGTAGATTTTTTATAATGTAATATCTTAATTTTGATTTCTTAATATTTAAAATAGTGTTAGAATTTTATAGATGAATAATAAAATAAAATACTAAAAACGGTATGAAATGTAATGAATATTTTGGTAACAATTAATAAATATTATTATATGAATCAAATGATTTTTAAAACCACATTTACTGTTCTAGGTCCAATTAATTGTAATTTACCCACTATTTTTTTTACAGAAAAAAAATAATGTTTTCATTAAGACTATTAGTATTTTAAATGATCTTACCATTGTAGTAGTATCTGTATTATACGAGGAACAAATTATACCAATAAAACATGAATCCATATTTTGTAAGTTGATTTGAGTTTGTAAATCTGAAAATCAATATTTTAAGTTAGTAGTTAGGACCATTAAGGAATATTCAACATTTTATCATTATTCATTTTACCTAAGAGAAACTAACACCATAATACTTATAGATTATTATAGTTAGTCCAATCAGGTTGCAAAAAATAGTTAAATTTTTACTAAAAATTAATAAATTGTTTTTGATAAACATACATTCTAATATTATACAATTTCACAGTCCGAAAAATGCTTTGCAAACAGTTTTTTTTGGCTGCTGTGTCATCAACCAATATGAACGATTTTAAAACTTCAAATAATATTAGGTACTTGCATACAATTGAATACATAAAATAATGATCTTTGAGTATTAATTAAAAAAATTGCAAAATTATATAATCTAAGACTGCAGAGGAACTATTTTACGAAAGAAAAATATGAAATTAATAACAAGAGCTTTTATTCATAAACATATTATACAACTAACAATGCCTAATATTCGAGAAAAAATGTTTAGACACTTACCAACATTAGAGGGCCAGACGGTAATGTGTGGATGTGAATGATACCATCCGATTACATTTAAATTTTCGCCTTTGACTCGAGAGAATTGCTTAGCATCTTCCATGGCGTTTACCAAGTCTTCGGACATGATTTCAACTCTATCTTTTTTGATTTCTCCTCGAGGCGGTATGGATAGCGCGGAGACGGATACGACGGTGGTCCCGTTTCCGAGCGTTATTTTCTACGGAGGGCGGAAAAACGACAAAAACAACATTAGGTAGGTAATATACACGACGTAGGCGCGGCGTACGCGCATACCTGGCCGATGAGCAGAGCGGCGACTTCCTCTTTCTCCGTGAGCAGCGCCAAATTGTGGCACATGAGCAGCACCTCGTCCGAGATGAACACCTGGGCGAGTTGACTGTACTGTTTGCTCATGGCGGGAGCGTCGTGTGCCGGGCTTCGAAGTGGAAAACAGAACGAGCGGCCAACCGTCGGCGAACGCGAGCGCAGCAGGAACAGACAACGGCAACGGCGGCGGGATACTATCAGAGAGCCGCTGAGAGACCGTGCGCGTTATCAGCTATAGCGCGCGCGCGCACCGCGATGATAATAAATTGGCCCGGTGGTTGACGCGCCGCGGGTCCTATCATGCACGTATTGTTTGCACGCACGTCCGTAATTCAATAACGATAACCTGCCGCACATACCACGGTCGCTGCTATCTACGCACTTACGGCGACCTGCCGTCCCGTCCCCGCCCCGCCGCCGTTGCCACGGTTATCGATCAGTTTTTCGTCAACAACGCGGCACGGCGGCGCGCTTCCGGTTGTCCTCGCGACACTTCCGACCGCGCCGTCGTACCGCGTTGCCCGTCCGCAGTCCGCGAGTAGTGCTCGCGACGGATCCGCCTCAACCCGCGACGGTCACCGCACCCCCGCCGAGCCAATAGGTCAGTGTTGTTTTCTCGTCCCGACGCTCAGGTCTGTCTTTCCGCGTTTCGCGCTCGGTGACGATATTCAAAACCGATCATTTTGTTGACCGCGCCATCCCGTCGGCCGAAGCGTGAGTTGATGACCTACCCCAAAAGAAGCCCCGCTTGTTTGTTTTTGTTTATTCTATTTGTTTGTTTTTAATCCGACTTGGCGAACGTGTTCGAACACATCCTATGTAGAACCCGATATTTCGGTTCGTTCGCCACAATAATTGCGTTGTACGTTATTTCGCTGAAAATATTCCAATAACTCTCGATTTAATTGTTTGGGAATATTTTTCCGAATTATTACCACTGCATTTCGAAAGGTTTACGATTTTAACCCGAGTGTAGGATTCACAGACGGGGTGTAGTGTACCTGTGACATTGATTATTCTTATTATTATAACGAAAGCAACCGTTCGTGTTTGTACCATACACTTTTCAAATATTAATATTGATCACGTGTTCATTTTATTTAGATATATTTTGTTGAAACCATAAAATTGCGCAAATATGCCAGGTACAATCAGGAAAAAGTCTGGTTGCTCTAAGTTTGACTTGAGTGACAAACAGTTGGCTGATATTAAAGAAGCATTTGGATTATTTAATAAAGACGGATCTGGATCAATTGAAACTAAAGAACTCAAGGTATTTATTTTAGAACTATGTATCCATACTACATTAGTTATAAAATACATTTTTTTCAAACTATTAGTTCATAATATTGTTGTGCTAAACAAGTGTCTTACTATACTAAGACAATACAAAAAATCAACTAGGTGATAATAAAAAAACTTTTAATAGAATTACAGTGTTTAATTGAATTACAGTGTTTAATTGAATCTGTTGCACAAGTACAATAAATATTATATTTTTAGGTAGCCATGAGGGCATTGGGATTTGAACCTAAAAAGGAAGAAATCAAACGCATGCTTTCTTGCTTCAGTAAGCAACATACTGGTGAGTAATTTTTTCCTTATTGCATTTAATGTTGATACAATAATGCTACCTGATTAAAATTTGAAATTTTCTTTAGGTTTTATATCATTTGATGAATTTTCAACCTTGATGTCTATAAAAATGGCAGAAAAAGATTCAAGAGAAGAAATTATTAAAGCTTTTAAACTATTTGATGATAATTGTACTGGGAAAATAACATTTAATAATTTAAAACGTATTGCACAAGAGTTAGGAGAAAATATTGCTGATGAAGAACTTCAGGTTAATATATAAACTATATCAATTATTATTTTATTTATATTACCACTGCATTTAATTATTTGATGAGTACATTATTATCTAATACAGGTGCAAATTGTATTTTTAAATATATTCTGAGTATTAGAGTTTTGCTAAACCTCCAATATATGATCAATTTTATAGATAAGAATTGACGCTGTGCGTTATCTCTCCTCAGCCGTACAAGGCTGATACCCTCCATTGCATAGGTTTAAAAAAAGATATGATACGGTGGCCCAGTACTTTTCGAATAAACTTTTAATTGGAATAAAACGACCAAAATATGTTTTATTTTACTCACAGAAAAGGCCTGTGATTTTTATTTTTATTATATATCCGAGGGTACAAGAGCAAAGAACTGAGCAAGAAATTTGTTGGTGACTGTTGGATTGACTAATAGTTTGAAATAACATTCTTGTGTTTTCCAATAATGCAAAACATCTTTTAACAAATTACTAAGAATCAGTGAGAGGCATTTTTAAACCAAATGTTAATTGCACTTAGAACTTGCGCTTTCATTTTTATTTCATAAAATCATGTCAAATTTGTTTAACCTGAATATGTAGTGTGATAGTAACTTTATGTTATTCCTATTAGTATTCAAATATCAGAAAGTTTAATTTAGTTTGTTTCTTTAAAAAACTTTTTAAGTTATATTTTGTAAAAACCAAGGTACTAATCTGCTATTATAACTATTTATTTCAGTGGATAAAAATAGTTAAAACTTAAATTATATTGAAATTATAAAAATGTACCATATTATTTATAGATTTATTTTGATCAAATTTGTAGTTTTGGTTATACATTTAACTCTATTTTGACCGTTTCTGGAACACCCAAAAAACCAAAAACAACTACTAAAATTGAACAGTTGTTTATAATAATAATTAATCTTTGATACTGGGTCTTAATATTTTACTAGCTAAGATGACTTTTTTTTACGGCTGGAAATAATGTATATATTACGTATGAATTATTTTTAACACTGATTTTTAAGTCAGGTGACATCTTTGATTTAACCAACTATCGACCAATCACCATCCTTAGCCATATACCTAAGCTCTTTGAATCACTAGTTCTATGAAGCATACAGCCATTAGTTGATGCAACTTTATTGGAGGAACAACACTGGTTTTGCCCAGGTCGTTCATCCATCACATGCAACCTAGTATTTGTAAATTATATATTTAACGCATTCACTAATGGTAACCAAGTAGATGTCCTCTTCAAAGACTTCAGAAAAGCTTTTGATAAAGTGAGCCATAAGACTCTTACGAAAATTCTCGTGTGTAGTGTATTTTGGTGTGCCATTATTATCCTGGTTTAGTTCTTAAAAAATCGTACTCAACACATAGAAGTTTTTGGCATCAAGTCTGAAGTCAGCAATGTTCCTTCTAGGGCCCCTCAGGGGGGACACCTTTCCACAATTCACTACTCTCTTTTCATAAATAACATCAAAAGTGTTATTCACAGTAGTCGTTTTGTATGTGTTTTGTACATGTCTTTCCATAGAATCCAAGCTCCCATTGTGTATAAATTTACTCTTTACGACTATGAGCTCAGTTATACAGGTAGTACGGTTAATGATTTAGGTATCACTCTTGATCAGGAACTAACCTTCCACGATCATATCGAAAAATCTTGCTGTAAGGCTCTCAAAACACTTGGCTTTATAAAAAAGGTTTTTATGGATTTTAATTTGTTAAAACCGCTTAATGCATTATACTGTGTACTTGTTAGGTCTATTCTGGAATATGCCGTTGTTATTTGGGATCCTGCTATTGCAAGCAACAGAAACCAGATATAAAGGGTACAACGTACATTTTTAAATTTTGCCGCTTGGGTAATGCACATTGACCACTAACCCCATCTGCGAATAAAATATTCTTCAAAAACCTAACCAACGGGTCTATAGACTACCCTGTATTGCTAAGTGAACTTAATTTCAAAATCCCTATCTTCCATTCTCGAACAACTTTTTTCATACCTCTGTACCATCAATTATTCTCATAATAGACCAATGTTCAGAATGATGCTTACTGCTAATGAGGACACATCGTTTTTTTTTTGGTAATTTATGTCATCAATGTCTAAAATGTATTACTTTTCTTGTGTATATACATATATTATTTCTTAATGTCATATTGTGTTCTGTACTTTGGGCAACGGCCCATTTTGTTATAAAATAAAATTTTATATTGTATATCTGTGGTCTAAATAAATGTAATAAAGGTTAATTTTAAATATTTTAATCATTATTAATTAAACAACAATTTTATTAATATTATGATGAAAATCATTGGTTTTATATGAGCAAAAAGATTCTAAATAGTATCTCAAGGAACTCATTAGTTATGTTTGCCACTTTTATTAACTATTTTTGGTAACAAAAGTAAAGTTTAATATTTGATATTAGTTGATCATAAATATAACATAATATTAAAATACATTTCGAAAGAATATTATCTTCTTGTTATAATATAATCTTATCACTTGTTAATTAATAAATTATAACTCTTTCAATTAATTTTTTTAAAATTAATTATCTTATAGGAAATGATTGATGAAGCTGACAAAGATGGTGATGGCGAAGTCAGTCAAGAAGATTTTCTCCAAATCATGAAG
Organism: Periphyllus acericola; assembly: GCA_949715065.1. Lineage (NCBI taxonomy): Eukaryota > Metazoa > Arthropoda > Insecta > Hemiptera > Aphididae > Periphyllus > Periphyllus acericola. Next base: position 15,674,607 of record OX454264.1, read on the forward strand.
AAAACTAATTTATATTAAATACAATATATTACCTAATTCACAAAAAAACATATTTAGTAATTATTTAAACTTTTACTATTTATTTGTACATACACTATTTTTTTTGTAATTTTTCACTATCATGCATACTAAATACTCAGTCTGTGACTAACCGTTGTCGTGTGCACACGTTTATTGCGTCTTCTAGTCGTATTGTCACTTATCGCTGTTTCTAATATTAATAATGGTTTCGTGTGTTATCTGTGCGACTATCTTAAAGCGAGGTGAAACCGGGTCGATTACCTGTTTATCGTGTAACGGTATTTTTCACATGCAATGCGTTAAAATTAATCAAGATGATCTTGACTATTTAATTTCTACAAAAAAAAATTGGTCTTGTCCAAACTGTATAAAAAAACCAGAAAAGGGTTCTAAATCGGACACCCATTCAGACAATACTTCCTCATAGGATGTTAAGTTGATCTTAAAATTTGAACAATCTAAACTGATAAACCTCATTAATAAACAAAATACGAAATTAGACGCTTTTGAACAAAAATTCACCGAAGTTTTTTCTCAATTAACCGCTATCAAAGACGACAATATTCTTCTCCATAACAATTTAAATAGTTTAACGGCTCGACTTGAGGCCATTGAACTTAACCGTTCCACTCCTAATGAAGACTCATTCTCGGACTTCGTTGACCGCCAAGCCCGCTCTAAAAACGTAATTTTATTTAATGTTCCTGACAAGCCTATTGATTCCAATATCTCGGACACATCAACAGTCGATCGTATTTTTTCTAAACTCGCTTTGGACATCAAACCAATCACAATTCAGCGACTCGGAAAATTTGACGGTAAGATACGCCGTTTGAAAATTTCACTAGATTCCGCCTCTGATGTTTTCAAGATCTTGGGTTCTTCAAGAAAACTTAAATCTGATCAAATTTTCAATGAGGTTCGAATAACAAGTGACAAGACTCCCAAACAACGTTTGTATCTTCAAAATCTGCGTAAAGAGTTAGATAAGAGACGTTCTGATGGTGAGTCAAATCTAACAATAATATACGTCAAGGGCATTCCATCAATTATCCATTCCACGGTTCAAAAAAACTAATAAGCTTTACCGAGTTCCAACTTTATTATCAAAATGTTAGAAGTCTAGTGTCAAAATTAAATACTCTTACTCCACTTTTATGTACTTCTGGTTTTGATATCATTGCTTTCACGGAAACATGGCTCTATCCATCTATATCTACTTCTGAACTCAACTTCTCTAATTACACAGTTTTTCGTTGTGATAGATCTTTACTCAACAGCTCAAGTAGTCGAGGTGGTGGTGTATTAATTGCAGTCAAATCAACCTTAATTTGTAAAGTATTAAATGTTTCTGTTAAAAGTATTGAACATGTATTTGTGCAACTTAATTTAGGTCCTAATATTTTGATTCTAGGCTGTGTTTATATTCCACCTCTCTCTCCTATAACACTTTATGAACAATTTTTCAACGCAGTCAACGAACTTTTTATATCGAACCCAAAAGTTAAATTTGTCTTGTTAGGCGATTTTAATCTGCCCTCTTTAAATTGGTCACTTTACTCGTTGCCAATAATATGTAATTCTCCAATTGATTCTTATTTTATTAGTATGTTATCCCAGTTTAATCTTAATCAATTTAATTTATTACGTAACCATAATAATGTTACTCTAGATTTAGTCTTATCTAATATCCACCTATTTGTCTCTAATGAGCCTGACCCATTGTTACCTATTGATAAACACCACCCAGCACTTAATATCACATTTAAATATGAACAATTTAATATCTTATCAACTACTTATGATATAACTTACGATTTTAAAAACTGTGATTATGTCAGAATCGTTAAATACATTGGGGACTCACTTAATATAATTAATTCTAACTCCTCCGATGTTAATGACGTAGTTGATCGTCTCTATACGATCTTGCATGATTCTATAAATATTTTTGTTCCTAAAAGACGTATATATAATAATACTTACCCAATTTGGTATTCGAATTCTTTGAAATCGCTTTTAAAAGAGAAAAAAATCTATCACATCGTTTATAAACAATTCAATAATATCTCTGACTATATTACTTTTTCTCATTTAAGAGCCAAATGTAAAAGACTCGCTAAGTCTGACTATAAAAATTATATAAATAATGTTCAGCATTCTATAAAAAACAATCCAAAATATTTTTGGTCTTTTATTAAAAATGTTACCAATAATAATGCACTACCTAAATCATTATCTTTAGGCTCAACGGCTGTAAATAATGGTACTGATATAGTTAATGTTTTTGCTAAATATTTTTCAGATTCCTATTCTAATGTACAACAGCCACCTAATCATTCTTCTCTAAATACTAATAAAATAAATTTAAATTCCGATATAAATCTAAATTCTATCTCCTTCACTGAATTAGATGTCTTTAATTTAATCTCCAGTATCAAACTTAGTTCTAATACAGGCCCTGACATACCTTCTATATTCCTCTACAACTGTAGATTTATCTTAACTCCAATCTTAACTAATATCTTTAAGTTATCTCTCAAAAAAGGTTTATTTCCATCAATTTGGAAAACTTCTTTTATTTCTCCAATTTTAAAAAAAGGTGACCCCTCATTAACTTCGAATTATCGCCCTATCTCTAAGTTATCAATTATCCCGAAATTATTTTCACATTTAATCTCTTCAAAATTATCAAGCTACTGTTCTTCCTTACTATCAAATCATCAATATGGATTTACTCCCAAGCGATCTTCGTGTAATAATTTAGCTGTGGTAAAAAATATAATCCTTAATTCTTTTGAATTTAATGCACAAACTGATATTATTTATACCGATTTTGCTAAGGCATTTGACCAGGTTAATCATTCAATTCTTATTAGAAAATTACAAATATTTGGTTTTTCAGGTTCTCTACTAAATTGGTTTCAATCATTCCTAACTGGACGTCACCAAATCGTTAAATATCTAAATTTTACCTCTACACAGATTAATATACCTTCTGGGGTTCCTCAAAGTGACCACTTGTCAACTCTTCTTTTTAATATATTTATAAATGATCTTCCTAATGTCATCACTAACTCTAATATCCTTCTATTTGCCGATGACGCGAAATTAGTAAAAATTATTAAATCACAACAAGACGCTTTTAATCTGCAATTAGACATTAATAACCTTATTTTGTGGTGTAATGAGAATAATCTATTTTTAAATATACAAAAATGTAAATTTATGAAATTTTACCTAATTAAAAATCCCATTAACTATCAATACTCAATTTCTGGCACTAATATCGAACTTGTTAATCAATTTAATGATTTGGGTATAATTTTTGATCCTAAATTAAATTTTTCTCTTCATACTGAAATGATTAAAAATAAAGCTTTTCGTAACTTAGGGTTTATCAAACGTACATGTGGTGCATTCTCAGATCCTATTCCCTTAAAAATCCTCTACTTCTCTCTTGTCCGTTCTAATCTAGAGTACTGCCCCCTCATCTGGATTAATAGTACATTGAAACAAACTCTTATGCTAGAATCTGTCCAAAATAATTTTCTACGTTTTATCTCTTTTAAATTTAACAAATATAGACCTCTTCACGGCACGTATAATAATGTTCTAAATTTTCTTAATATTTCTCTACTCTCTGACCGCCGTACACTTTTACTCTCTACATTTTTACAAAAACTAATATTAGGTTCAATATATTGTCCTGAAATTCTATCTTTAATCCGTTTTAAAATTAATTACCTTAATACTAGAGATCCAAAACCCTTTTATCCACTTTTTTCAACAAAAAGTTATATTTTGAACTCAGCTGCTAACCTTCTTATGGCTGCTGGTAATACTTTTCTCTTTGATTATATTTGAATAATTATTTCTATTTTTTTATACTACTAATTTGATTTGTATTCTATATTTACTTTAGCATTATTATTATATTCATTCTCTAATTTTAAGTAGAAACAATAATTTATCGTATTACGTGTTACTGTGTTTTTCACACACAATGTAGTTAATAATATTATGTTTTAGGACTCTCGTCCGTTTATATTAAATAAATAAATAAATGAATGTACACAAAATGTTTGTGAATAAAACAATTTAAGAATCAGAATTATTTATTTCTTATTAGATTACATTTAAATTATTCTAAGGTAAATGAACAATTCTATTGAATAATAATTTATATTAATGTTATGTTACTTAAAAATATGATCTCAACAATTTAGCTTCAAGTGCCATTTCATCATTACTTCTTCTTGGGTCCGTACAATTCTTTTCATTTTGTAATTCTCTATAAATATCATCATTCACTAAAAAGTCTCCAGACTTTCTTGGAATAATGTGAACATGAACGTGCTAGTACAATAGTAATAAATACACGTTTAATAAATAATTTATATACATGTAATTTATAGCTTATAAGTATTGTTAAAAATAAAATAGAAAATTGGTTCTAAATTTTATTTTCATGTATGTTAGACTATGAAGTAGTGTCATTGGATGCCCCCTTCTATCACGCCCACATGCTTTGTAAATAATGGTTTATAATATTTACTTATTGTATCAAATGCATACAGATTGTAAATATATTGTTGTTTTTAAAAAAAAAAAGTATGTTAGAAATTATGTATCATATTTTAACTATTATAAATTATTATAAATTTACTAACAAATACATATAAGAAAGCAATTACTTTTATTCTGAACGATTGATTTATGAATCAAAATAAATACTTAAGAAACACTTAGAAGTACTTAAAAATATGAACTAGGTTTTTTCGGAGAAGTTCTATTACATTTGATGTCTTATAAGACATAGAGCTTAATTCTTTATCAAAAAATGATGATCTACCTATTTAGTCATGACAGTAAATTATTAAAAAAAAAAATACGCACTTTAATAGTTTGTCCAGCATATTGTCCATCTTGAATAACAATAGATGACGAATTAGTGTTGTGCACTTGTTCAATGGCTTTTTGAACTTTTTGGGCTACAAGGAATAGATCCTTTACTTCATCACTTGATAAATCAGTTAATTTTTCTACAACTCTTTTAGGAGCCACCAAAACATCTGATAATACAAATGTAACGAAAATAGTACATAGACTCACCAGTATTAAAGATTTAAAAAATTGAAAAGGATACGCCCTGGTAGAACACATTTGATGTTGGTAAATGCGAAACTAAATTGTGAATAATAAAATATTTGTAATCCTTTTACTATGGATGAACCAAATTTGAATTCATGAAAATCTTCAATAAACTTAGTACACGAAGTACTTGAAATCATTTTTGGATAAACATCATATCTCCTATGACATTCAATTGGCATTGATTGACGTATACTTGAAACCAATGATAGATCAATTGGAGCCAAAATAAATCCGGGTTCATCAGAACACTGAGCTATGATGGTTCCTAGTGGATCAACTACCTAAATAATATTGAATTTAATACAATTCACAACGTAAATAAAAATTAAACAAACCATTGAATGACCCCATGATTTTCTAGTTGAGTTGTGGCTACCAGTTTGTGCAGCAGCAATAACATAACATTGCGTTTCAATTGCTCTACTACGCAATAATAATTCCCAATGATATGCACCAGTCCCAAAGAAAAATGCCGATGGATAAGTTAAAATGTGTGCTCCACTTTCTGCTAACGCTATTGCCATTTGAGAAAATCTCATATCATAACACTGTAGTATTAGAATTAAGAACTATTCATAGTTTTGAATAACTAAATTGATAAATATTTATAACATAAGCTGGGTAATATTTTAAAATCAATTAAAATGGTAAATTTATAACTTGTTAAGAAGTAATTATTTGTTGTATAAACTACATAATATACATACATACATTATAATAATAATGCTAATTCAAAAAAGGATACAATCCCCAAACCAACATTTCCAATTGGTGTTTGAACTGGAGGTATGATTTCATTACCAGCTTCAATCAAACTTGATTCTAAAGAATGAATATTTTTTGAGGGTATTTCTACATCATATAAATGCATTTTATGATAGGTTGAGGCTATTTCACCTTCGTTGTTAATAACCAAGTGTGTATTCTTCAATTTAGTTTCTGAAAACTTAAGATATATATATAGCTTATGATAAAATAGTATCAATATTTCAATATTTTATAGGAATGTATATTTTATAATACTATAATGAAATAGGATATTATCACATACCTAAATGCTTTACAGAAATCAATTTTAAATCATAAAAAAATGTTGTTAGTAAAATTTAATATAGAACAACCAAAAAAAACAAACAAAATTCCTGTCTGGTGATATACCGGGTTGGGTGAATGATATTGTTGTATCGGTCTTTTAAACATGAAACCAATGTACCACTGTCTATTGCTTTGGACAAAATGATTCTGAGTGAAATATGTTGGAGGATCAATTTATTTAATTCTAAAGATGGTTGATAAAGTAGTAGAACAAGGTTGGTTGAACTTTTAATGTTCTAAATTTGCTAAAAAATTATTAAATGTCTATTGAGTGCTAATATCAGTAAATTTTTCGAGTAGTTACAATTAATATTTATGGAATAACAACCAGATAACCTATATTGTGTAGCCAAATTTCATTTTTTAATGCTAACATTTTAAGGTAAATATTTTTTTTATTGGTTACAAAGAAAACCTTATAAAAAATCTTGTATCTGTGAAATATAAACAAGTGGATACAGTGTGACAACATATACTAGACCAGTGGTTCCCAACCGGTGTGGAATTCCCCCCTAGGGGGAATTTATGTGTTGCTTGGGGGGAATTTAGTGATGATGAAATAACAAGAAATATTTTATTTATAAAATTGAAAACAATAAATTAGTTTTCGGACGGTAGCCTATTGATAACAATTTTACGAGTATTTTATAATGATTGACCTATGCAGGTAATGTAATATTAAAAGGTATATACAACATTACAAATGGGATTAATGCACGGAGAGCTTTTTCTGTCACTTTTGGATAAGAGTTGATCATTAATGGCCAAAATTCCAATAAAGATTTAACAACGCTGCAAAAGACATATTTGATGAAAAATCTTTAATGGAATTTTGGCCATTAATGATCAAATCTTATCCAAAAGTGACAGAAAAAGCTCTCCGTGCATTAATCCCATTTGTATCTACGTATCTTTGTGAATCTGGTTTTTCCACACTTTTGCAAATAAAAAGCAAACAAAGAAATCGAATGTGGAAAATGATATGCGTTGCGCGTTGTCAAAAATATCTCCAAGGATTATGGACTTGGTGAGGAAAAAACAATCTCAAATTTCTCATTAAATTTTTTCTAGCTTTCTCCAAAATTGTAATCAAAAATTTAAAAATAATATTATTAAGACATTAAGATTAAGTTGATTTATATTTTATTTTTAGAATGATGAAAAAATATATGTCATTATTTAATAAAAAATAATTATTTCGTATCATTAAAATAAAATATTACTAAGATTAAGTTGATTTATATTTTATTTTTAGAACGATGAAAAAATATATGTCATTAGTTAATAAAAAATAATTATTTCGTATCATTAAAACAAAAAAAGGTCTTTTTAATTCAAATTTAAAGGGGGGGGCATGGGATTTTTGAAAATTTACAAGGGGTGCGTAGAATAAAAAAGGTTGGGGACCACTGTACTAGACAATATGTGAAAATGTGAAAAAGAACAGTTAAATGAGTAAAAATTGTAAAATTTAGTATAATAAATGGTTAATATAATAAATTTGCTCCATCAGATTTTATATTTTTCGATACTACTACGATAATCTTATGTCACTCAACACAATTTTACAAAACAAAAATTTAATTATTACTAGGAATATTAATAAATTTGAAAAGTACGTCAAATTAACTTATATTTATAAGTAATTGATCATTCATACAATAATTGTAAAACAAAAAGAAAAGGTTATATAATTATCAGTAAAAATATTATTAGTAAATTATAAACCTAATTATAAAAATAATACACATAAGCTACAGTTAATTTTTATTACGTTTAATTAACTAATAACAAAAAATTGCAAAAATAAATAGTATAATGTAATTAAACTATTTTTAAAAAGTGTAAATTGTAAGTCTGGTTGATATTTGAATATAGTATTACTAATAAAAAATCTATTCTATCATTAGGCCTGTAGTTCATACAAAAAAAAATTAACTTCTTTACCAAACTACCTAAGCTAGTGATATGCTATAAGTAAAATAATCTGATCTAGACCCTTTAATATTTAATTGATATGGATGTTTGTTCCTTTTTCATATTCTATATTATTATTTTAGTTGTTAGACTTGTAATTAAATAGTTTATAATACAAAAAAATAATGAGATATTAGCAATTTTACCTTTTCATGAAATCCGCCCAGAGAAAGCCAAATACCTAATGACTTTGCTAACAATTTATAATTATTGATAAGAGGTCCATCTACAGATTCAGATAAATTTAATGATTTAGTTTTATCTGGTTCAATGTAATCAAATGCCTCTGGCAAAAAAATCATCTGGAAATGACAAATAAATATTAACATTATTTTTATTCAAATTATTTATAAACACATAATTATTCATTCCATATATATACTTTGGCTCCACATTTTTGGGCGTTCGTAATTAGTGTCTTACACATTTGATAGTTTAACTCTTTATTAGCTGTTGAAGTTATTTGGCATACAGCAATTAAATTATCCATGTCAGCAAATGAATTTTTGAAGACTGAATAACAACGTTTGATGAACATCTGACAACTGAAATACAAAACAATTAAACAATTTCTTAACTTGTTATCAGCACTCAATTAAAAATAAGAATGTCAAATACTTCATTAAACTGTGTACCCAGCACCTACCAGTAAAGACAGATTACGTGAACTTATAGGATTAAAAAATACTTTAAACTATTATAATACTAAAATAGTCGTTACTCGTTTATAATCATTAAAATATTTAAGTATGATTTATGGTGGTACCTACTTATTACGATCGCTGTATCTATAATACCCAAAAATGTATAGTCTATATTTTTATCTCATTCAGACATCACTGAAAATCATGTCATAAGCACTTATTCATTTTTGATACTTTTCATAACTTCAATCGCTTCAGATCATAAAATTTATGATAATAATTAATAGCGAATTTTTAAACTAAATTTTATGTCTATGATAATAACGCGGTAATCAGTAGATAAGTTTCCTGTGATAAATGTTCGCGATATCACTTATCATATTATTATTTATGAGATTTTAATAATTTGTGCTCATTTTGTGAAAGGTTGTCTACATTCATTTTTAAGTTCTTTAAACTCAAATATATTATATTCTAAATTATTGCAAGTTGTTATCAATTTATAATTTGTAAAAACCAACTGAAAACAAGATTGAAAACGCTCATATAAATATGTTAGTGTTGCCAGTCGTTCTGGTTACACAGGCTCACCCCATCGACCTGGTCGGTCCTTCGTTTTGTCCTGGTCATGAGGCTGGAAGAAATTTAAACTTATTATTTAATCAACCATAAAACAGTTGTACACTATACAATGATGAAGGATAAGAGGAACACTAACAATTTAAACAATAAAATTAGGTATCTATTATAATATCATACTGTCTGTGAATTAATTGTTACCTAATACTATTTAAATACTTAGTAAAATTATGTCTCCTAATCGATATGTTTTAGTGATGCTAATACATTTTTTTATTTTGAATACAGGTTTTAGAAATTTTAAATGAGAGATTCTAAGACATAATAAGAATAAATAGTATTAGGTTTATATTATAAATAACAGTTGTAGGTAAAATATCTACTTAAGTAATAATGTATCAACAAATCAACGTATCAGTTGTGAAATAATAAAAAGTACAAAAAAAAGGGCATTCCACATGTCCTAGTTTGGTGATTTCAACAACTAGCATCTCTAATTATGTACCTTGCATCATATTTTTATATTTTAGTAATTTACTTGCATATTGGAGTCTGGAGTAAAAGTTATATCCTTTCTCGTTTCTCTAATTTGTATGTCACCTGATGACCATTAAAAACTTGAGATATATGAGGTATTATTTATTTATTCATTCAATTTTTTGATTATCTTCCAGCTATTACACTTAAGTACATAAATATTCACATTTAATTGAAAATGAAATGGAACTACCCAATGTTTCGATTTATGAATAATACACTAAATGATGACCCGACAGTGGTGTATATATAGTAAGTATTAAGCTATAAAGTCAGTTTTTTTTTATCATAATATCATATAAGTAGTTAAATAGTTAATGTCAATAGTATACATACTTATCTATGTCATTATCATAGTCATAGATTTTTCTAAATATTCAATCATACCTTTTTTTTTAGTAATTTACTATGAGTCTTAAATTTTAAGTGAGTTTCAGACATTTGAATCACTTGAAACCTGTAGGCATGCAAATATTTTTATAATCATAAAACAATGTTTTCATGTTCTTACTTTACAACATATTATTAATTATTATTATAATGATATTACTGTTACTTTCATTTTGATAGTAAAATTAATTTAGTAGCTAAAAATGTATGTGGGTACTTATGTTCTTTCGCAGGGGTCACCAATTAATATTTTTGGAGGGCCGAATCGGAAATTTTGAAAATTTTCGGGGGCCGTCAAAATAGCCAAACAAATATTTTATGTAATGAAGCAAAAGTATAACACAAATAAAAAATAATAAATTGAAAAAATAAAATAAAATAAAATACAAATTAACAGCAATATTATAATATAAATAGAAAGTCAGGGTAAAATTAGTGGGAAAAATAGCAAGTAAGTTTGCGATCGAAGTTTATTCGTATTTTACTATCGGTTTTTACTTTTTTTTCCTTGTCTGCGGGACAGATAAAGCGTGTTCAGTGTTCACGGGCCGGATATGTCCCGCGGGCCGCCATTTGGTGACTACTGTTCTATCATATACCGATCTTACGATTATTATACCTCTATTCAAACTTGGGTATCAAAAAACTATAAATTAATTGGTTTCAGTTTGATATCAAGAGTCGATAGGACTACATTATTTATTTAAACTTTATCTTCAACGACCATGTAAAAATGAATTGACCGGTTAAAAACTGGATTAGTTAAAACAATAATGTATTGTGACAATTAAAAAGTAAAACAAATAATTTGTACGAACAAAAAACCTCTCTTTATTAAAATATGACATAAAAACTTAGCGAGGCGATCGAGTCTCCGCACACACGTACGTCGACCAAAACACACACACTCTCCAAATTGTGTCCGTTCGGTTGCCTGAAATACTAATACACAATGTGCTGCCTTGGATTATTTGCTTCATTGGCCTATTATACGCTAAAAATTGTCTGGTTGACAATTTTTTAACACTAAAAACAACTGTTGATGCAACTATTTGTGGAAAACATACTGGAGTTCAAGCAAGAGTTCATAAACCTTATCTTAATTAGTCGAAAAAGTATTCATTGATAGTAGTTAAATATTTTAATAAATTAACAAGGTTTTAGTCATAAATTGCATTAAAAATATATAATTTATTTACTTAATAAAGAAGAACCAAGGTAAAATGCAAAGACAATTTCAATAATTATATTTTATGATCATGAAATTATAATTTTCCAACAGTAGGTTAATACTTTTAATAATATATTTATTCTCTAGACATTTAGCAAAAAATGTATTTTGTGAATAAAGTAATAACAATCTTCCATTATTTAAAACATTCTTATGTATTAAATTATAATTATGCTGAATAACTGCTACTGGTTGATCCATTCAGGATCAAGATATGGTTGCACTAAAATCACAGAAAAAAATTATATTATATGTTTGTATAACCAAGGGCGTTAAAAGAATTTTAAATAAATAATGAAAAATATTAGAAAAAAATGACATCGAAATTGTGTATCAGAACATAAATTATAATTTATAACCATTAACAGAATATAACAATTATATTCATAAAAATACTATGTAAAATACATTTGTCCGCAATAATTTTTTTTTAACGTTTTTAAATAGTTGTGTAAGTGATGAGTAGCGTTTGTAATAGAGGAAGTCACTAATCAATGATGGAACTCCGGGAGCCACAAAACCTATTATTTTACATCTCTAAATAATAATAGATAATATTGACAGTCTTAATAGTGCCAGTTTCTTAATCGATGAAAAAATAATCTACTAAACCATTGATTATAAATACTATACTACTAGTATTTATAATCAATGACTAAACGAACGCCATGTCGCTGACCAGAGTATGTTTACAAGAGTGTGAATGTTATCCTAGTGTAGGCATTGGGCACTGAGTCACTGTAGTTGGATTATTTTGATACAAAGATTTGCTGGGTAGAACCGTACAAACTTGACAATTGTAGTACAAATGTATTAAAAATAGAATATAAATGAAAAATGCTTCACGTCCTGAGAATAATATGCTAGATTAATTGCTTTTATCACAAAACACAATCTAGAAATAGTGGATTAAGATTTAATATCTCCATGTACAGCATGAAAATAGGTATTCCACCGATTACGGTGATTTTCTAGGACACTTTAATTTATAGGTTTACCTTTATATGTCGAAATTAAATAAATAATTTTTGGATCACGAACTTCATTAACTAGAACAAATTAAAGTAATATATCGTAGTTAAGTACAAATACATGCGAATCAGTTAACTGAAATATATATATATAAAATACTGGTTTTAGACTTAATTATCATTAAATAAAATTAAGTGGCAATAATTCTACGGGAACTTAACTTTCTAACAAATATAATTCACTATAGGTAATCTAATTTATAAGTGTTGTGTTTCTATGAATAATTATGACACAAACATTTTTTAAAGAAGATAATTTATCCGACTTTATAGTATTATAATAAAAATACAATAACGATGCAAAAATAGAAAAGGGGAAAAAGAGACAAGGAAAATGTATTGAAGAGCTTAATTGCTTACAAATTAATCATACACTCTAACAGTGTATGACAGATCATTACACAATCACCTATAAAGGCTGTAGGTAGTTTAAAAGAATTTTAGAAAAACAACGAACACATAGATGATTATTCAAACTTAGCATCATGTATATTATACAATAAGACTTGTAACGAATGGACTGGATTATTTCAAACCAATAATACTAAATACTAATATTGCTATAAATATTTTTAATAAAAATATATTTGATGCAATGAACAACTGTATTATATCAAAGTATCAATCATATGAGAATAATTGGTGGAACCGTTTTCGGCAAAAATGAACCTTTTACTTTTCGGCTGGTACACTATTTTGATCACCAATTTAAACTGTATTAGTAATATTAGTGAGTAATATTAGTGTATAATTTAAGATGATCGAACCACACATTTCCACAGCATTGTTTCAAAGAATTTTGTATTTTCAAACAAAAATTAGAAATGTTCAACACTAACATACGTTCACCGAGATTACTTTCAATATATTTTGTCATCATAAAATATGAAAAAATTAAAAAAATATAAGATGCATACGAGACTTCATACGAATACGCAGCAGACAGCAGTATACGCACACATACTTGGCACTACACAATTATCATCCAATAATTGAAAATCGCTAATACAAGCTTAATATTTTAAAAAGAAAATACGATGACAGATATTCTATGCACTAGCTAGTTAGTAGCCATACACTTTAATTGATCGTGGATTCCCCATAAAATAATTGTATTCGTATCGCAAATGTCTGTAATCTGTATCAAGAACATAATATTGTGACTGTCCAGTTGTCAGTAATCACTCGTTAACCGGTATCATACAAAATGTTTAAAACATTTATTAAATAAGTAGATTAATAGAATAAAACGTGAAAAATATTTTAAAAGTTGAAATTGGTGAAAAAAGTAGTGTACCGGCCGAAAACGGACATCACAGAATGGCCGAAAAGGGTCCTGCCTTAATCGTAAATTAAAACCATGGATTACTAGTGGTCTTGTGATATAAATAAAAAATATAGATAACCTAAATATGAAAATTAAAAAGGATACTTCAAATTATAAATATATAAATTATTACAGAGCATTCGAAGCATACATATTCGAAAGGCATTCGAACAATGTCATATAAATAAAATAGAAACATGGAAAAGTAATGGACGGGAAATCAATAATTGAATCAATTATTGATTAATTAACTATCAGAGAGTAGAATTGATTCTGCAGGGCTTCCGATTAATGAAATAATAGTGGATGAGTATCGGAATTCGATGCCTAATGACTACTTAAATAAAGTTTACTAAGTAAACTCATATTTTCGCAACACTGAAATCGATTAGAAGAAAACAATATTCTTGACAGTATAAATAATATATGACCTAAATTAGGAATAAATACAAAAATTATATCAGACACAAGTTCCAACTTCAAGTTATATGCTATTGATAGTTATGTATATAGTAATAAATATATTAAATAATCTGAATTGTAACAGGGCATTAGGAGCTGATGACTTCACAGCACTGTGATATTACTAACTGTACATATTATAATAAACTGTAGTAGGTATAACTAATGTCACTAATGATACACTAAGATAAATAAATTGAAAGTGTCAAGAATTGTACAAACTCATAAAAAAGGAGCTAAGACAGATTACATTAATTATAGACTTACAGCTATCTCAATAATAGGAATAATTCTAGCTAAAATTCTTGAAAAAAATAACGAAAAATTAACCATTAGAATACTTCAGAAATAAAATACTATTTGATAGACAATACGGGTAATAAAAAATTTAGAAACAGAGGATGCTCTAATCGGTATAACTAACTTCTTACTTAGCAAGAAAAAATTCTAATTTTCTTTTTTACAGTTGGAAAAAGCATTTGATTCAATGAGTAAAGTAGACAATTATTCTAAACAAGTTATAGTTAGTTATAGTTATAGTTATAGTTAAGACTTTAACGACAATACGTTACAATGTTTTTCTAGTTATCTGAGTAACGAACAACAACTAACCACTATTGGATCTCTCGTCTCACTATGGAAATTATTGTTAATGCAAAGAATATGGGACTGATAAAGATAAGTACATATCATAAGGCCCTATACAGTTTTGAATACACATAGATTCTATAATTCTATACCAGTATCATTATTAAAAGGAAAATTATTCATGTTAACTGACATTGCTGATGATATACTCCATATATTATAATAATATAATAATATATTATAATTATAGTTAATTTCGATTATTATTTATACTACTGTACAGAAACTTTTGTTTCATTCTACTTTTCACCAACACATTTTTAGACACACTTGTAAGCCATATTTTAATTGGTAGCCTAATATAAAATATTTGTTTTATATATTTATAGTTAACAACGTATTATCTTAATTATTTTTATAGTACAAAATATATTTTCTTGGTTTGAGGGCAATTTCATTAATGTTTTCTTCTACGTCTACTTTGGTGTCTCTACGAATGTTCATCACAGCCCATTCAGTCTTTGCTACAAAAATATTATTGTAATTTAATTTAATTAAGATTTAAGTTAATATATAATTGATTAATGCTGAAATAAAATAAATAAATACTATTATCTATTACTAACTATGTCTACACCAGGTTTGAGGATCTAATATAGAAACTAAAATTAAAAAAAAAAAAATTTAATTAGGTACACATAGTTTTTAACTTTAAATTTCAAAAATTATATTTTATAATTTATAAATTTATTATATTTATAAAATAATTATTATAATTTACAGAATATAAGTAAATTATATTGATAATATTAAAATTTCACCAAAATTTTTTTAAAATACCTACACCAGTAAGCCATTATTATGTGGTAGTTACGATATTTATTTTGATAATCTACAAAAAAAAAATATTTTATTATATCTATTGTTCTTGTTTTATTAATTATAATGATAAAATGTTAATGTTTTGATTTTTTTTTTTGATTGTTGTTTTTATTATATAAATATGGAAAACTTAAACTTACAGCCATCATCGAATGTTCTATTCTCTAGAAAATTATCAATACTTTCAATATATATTATGCTTATGCTTTCTAGTCAAATATCTCAGGTTTGTTCCACTTTTTATGGCAACAGCTATAATTTAATCTTCTGTGGTACGCGGACTACTAAAAGTTATCAAATCTTTCTAAAGTTTTTCGACTTGGAGTACCTATTTTGAACGAAGGTTTTTTAGAGCACCCCTTCCCAAGTTATTGCATGTCTAGTGCCAGATCTAAAGAGGGGATATCGGTGGTTCTTGCCCCTGGGACGCCATATACTTAGGGGTGCCTCAATATCTAAATTTTCTCTATTTCGTACCTCAGGTCATTTTTTGAATTTCTCAACTGCAAAAAGTGTAAAAACGTCAAAATCGAACCCTGCACCATCTAGTATTTTCATCATTCATTATCTACTTGTTTATTTTTCATTGACACCAGACTTTTCATAAAATTTTTTTTATTTGGTTGTTATTCTATAAATATTAATCGTAGCGGCTCGCTACGACATTACGAAACATACATTATATATCATCGGTATATTGAAATTAGTATTAGCATTAGAAATCTCATACTTTTCGAAACCTATTTTTTTTTTTATATACTTATATTATAAATTTATATCTTAAGAAATATAGGCTGATCCAACCAACCCCTTTCATTCAAAATTGTTTTTTTCGAGAGCAGGTACATTGGTTTCAAGTTTTAAAGACCTATATGGTTATATCTCACCCGACCTAGGAGTTTAGTTCGTTTTTTTTATTCATTCCTCAGTTATTTTCTTTATGTTATCATTTATAGAAACAATTATCATAATCATAATATTATCATTGGACAAGTGCACAATCACATTTCGTACTTACGTTTCTGATAAACTAAAATAAGAAAAATAATTTATTATATAATAAAGTACTATATAGTAGATAGTAATATGTGATTGGTATATGCTAGGGGTGGCAAACCTTTTGAACACTACGTGCCAAAAATTATCTTTTTTTTTTTTGCTCGAGCGTGCCATGAAAAATATTTTGTTATATTCAATATTGTAAAAAAAAAATTATCTTTATTTGATTGTATAATAATGTATTAGTATAAAAAAGGTTGGTTTAGGTACATACAATTATAATATTATTACTTTGTTATTTTTTTTTTTTATGTGATTTTTGTTGTTGAATAGTTATATTGAATTACTTTATCTACAGATAAAATTGAATAATCGTTATTGACTTATAAAAGCCGTATGCTCAAAATATTTTAACTTATTATAATATTATATAGTATATATTATAGAAAAAATATTTTAATCTTTCACGTGCCACCTCGGGCACGCGTACCATGGATTTGCCATCCCTGGTATATGCAAAGCAGACATGTATATTCAAAAGCTTTCTTACTAAGAGCATTTTCTGTTGTGCAAATATTGTTTAAAGCATTTTTATCATCTAAAAATATAATTAAAATCTTAAAATCACATACAATGTAAATTATAATTTAATATTTATTAGTAAATATTCGATTAAGTTTAATCAGCCAAAAGAGCCAAAAGAGGAATATTTGCTTAACTCAATGGTTTCTCATAGGTGTAATGAGATCACTAGAGTATAATTTGAATATTATTATGATATACCTAGTAATTAAAATGATCATTCATGTCAGATAAATTACTATTTTGTTTGTAAATTATTATCACATTTCCATTATAACCAAAAGTATTTATGAAAGGAATTCGATGTTGGCGTTAAGTTTCCCGATGTATTATGAGTATAGTCAGTTGCGTATTTACATGCAGGCATTATAGACACTAAAGGTTTAAGTTATAATTCATGGGTGCTTATAATACTATTTCTATCATAAATTTGAGTATTTGGCGTGTCTTTACCATAATAGGATATTATGTTACGTTATTGTTATTAATATTATATATGTATAATGTATATATTATATATATGTATAGGTATTATTAATCTTTAGAACATAGATTTTTTACAGGCCTATAAGCGGTAAACATACGTCCCTGTTTGTAATAGATATAGATATGCCATAGAAATTAATCGGATAGTGGTTACAAACAAATTACCTTCTTCTGGATAACTATTTTTAAGTGCATCTGTAAAAATAATTAAATATAAACACGTTTCGAAATATTTATGTCAGACACCTACGACGTCTCCTGACTATAATATAGACGGAGCGCCGTGTGACGGACTCTGTACTGTCACCAACCTGTGGCCGAGCTCGCAGTGGTCGGAGCACACAGGATTTTACTTAAAACTAGGCAGAAAAACTAATCAGGATAAGTATAATCGAAAGAAGTGTTTATTAATAATTATAATAAATTAATTTATTATCGAGAAGGCCCGAACGTTATAGGACTCGACGAAAAAGAATACAATGAAATAACAATACAAAACAACTATTTATTTATTTATTAGATCTTTGTATACCAGCCAAGTCGAAATTATTCAATAATAATAATAATCATGGCGAATATTTTGATATAATAATATTATGAACAGACGGGGACATTTTACACATCTTTTTTTGTTTAGGTAAAATTACTCGCGTGCTTCAATGTTAAATGCTTAGACAGTGTCGTTGAATCGTAACCGACTGCCAACCGCGGACGTTGTACTTTGCTATCTGTTGTTTCGTTAACTGCCACACGACTAGTTACCGTGAATCGTGTGACGCCTCGTCTTAGCAATTTTTTTAACATAAATATTCTGTTTAGTTCAAGTCTTTTTATTACAACCACGAAAAAGTGCGTTCACGTGATCAAATTTCGTCGATCTACTAAAAATGAATTGATTGTTACGGTTGGTTGCTCGTGTTGTCGCGACAGTCCGTATTCTGCCGTAGTCTGCCGTCTTCCAATAACTATTCATCGACTCCACTTAAGTTGAATTAGAAGAGTTTTTTAACTCAATTTTTTTTTTGTAATAATTTCCTTGGTCAGTATTTAAATTTCTTATGTTATATTTTACGCGTTCAAATTTTAAATTATTCATTCAAACAAATATACAAAAATGAAAACGGTAAACTTACTATTACAATCTAAAATAAAAATAACATGACATGTAATTAAAATACAAATTTTTAATTATAAATTGTAAGTTAAATAAAGAGGGTGATATGCTGATATGATTAATATGTTTGAATATTTATAAAATTGTTGGAAATATAAACAAGTGGCTGCATCCGAGTTGGATCCCAAAATTAACATTTCTATACTAGTTATGGTTACCGAGTTTTTCTAGATACTTTACTGCGTCCCGGATTACTTTAGTACTTAGGTACCTACTTACTACACTAGTTTGGTGACAGATTTTTTCGGGAAGTACTTAACTATACTAAAATCATGTTCTCACCATTTTCGTTTGCATTTTGATCTGTATAAAAATCATGATGATAACAATTAATGATAAATAATAATATAAATATAAAAATAATACAATGGTTATTTTCTATAATTTTTATGTAGATAGTTTATTTTGAAAAATAAAATAAACTATTTATCATTGTATATTTCATTTAATTTTTTACGATGCCTTGGGACCATTTATGATTTAAAAGATCCAAAGGTCTTCATAAATATTCTTAAGAATTGTATGTAGTATTAAAATATGCAGTAGAGTTTGAGTCTGTGGACACTTTTATTTCATTAAAATGACTAGCCATGTATAAAATAAACATTTAAAGTAACTGGTTTCGCATACTTTTTGTTGTTGCAAATATGCCAATATTGATGTAATTTTCTTTGGGTGTACCTTTTGTACTGCGTTTTTATAGGCAGAGCACCCTTTCTTATTCCCGGTTTGTCTTTCATCACAATTGGCATATTTTCTCATAAAAATCTTAGATTTAGGCAGTTTATCGAGGTGTGTCTTTCACTATATTTCACACGCGTTGGTATTTTAAAACAGTAGGTTTGATTGTGAACAAAAGTTTGGCAGTTTTATCATTGTGCCACACTGGCACTTATTTATTCCTTGGTGACAGGGGCACACTGAAATAATATTTTAGGCCGGGAATTTTTTTAAGCAGACCAGGAAGATTTAACCTAAAAAATTGTTTTTTCATAATTTTTTATGACAAGTAATAATTTATATTAAAAAATGTACTTGCATTAATAAAACCACATACTTTACTACACTCATTTATTTATTGTAACTGTAAACGAATATTGCATTTGACATAACATCTAAATAAATCCTTTCAATTTAAGTGATAACACAGAAAATTGTTGTTCTAAAATAGTTTTGGGCATACAATATATTCAGTGAGCTACAAATTAAATGAAGACTGTTATTGAAACAAATTAATAAAAATATGAATAAAAAACGGACAAAAATCCTAGGCCGGGACATAGACATATAAGGATGGGTCTTTGAAACTTGAAATGAATGTACAATTTCTTTCGAAAAATAGAATTGAGGTTGGTTGAATTAGCTTATATTTTAAAAGATGGTCATGATATGATAGGGCAGTGATGCTCAACCTTTTTTCTCCGGCGGGCCACATTAGTAAAATATTTCCTCCGTGTGGGCCACTAATTACAATATAGATTATAGACTTAATATTTCATTACTATGGTTTTTTTTAGAATTTTTTAAACTAGCAAATTATTTTTAGATAAATAAATAAATAATTTTTAGATAGATATAAATTAAAAAGCATTTTTTACATAGGTAAATTAAAAATAATTTTTTTCACGAAAAACAGGCCACGGGCCACTTCTAAGGCTATCGCGGGTCGTAGGTGGTTATCCCTGTGATAGGGGAACACTTTGAGAGCGATAAACTAATTTTAATAATAACTATTAATCATTAATAATGTGTGTACCTGAAATTAGATCTTGAGGATCAAAAAACCAGAAGGAACTTCTACCATCGTTAGAAGGATCATTCTCTTCTGCATTAAAAAAAAAGAATTCATTTTTTACACTTTTTACTGGAATCTAATAAAATATTTAAAACCGAACTTCATAACCCCCTTAAAAGATTATTTGTAAATAAAACTTACTCTTTTCCAGAAAGGCTTTGATTTCATTTACTAACACTAAAACAGAAATACCCTAAACATTACTTTTTTCAAACCGTAACTGTAGGATCGTTTATAAAGGTACTAGTTGAATTACCCGTGGCTTCACTCGAACAGTCTTGGCCGGGGCATAGCTTTTAATGGATTATTATATATCTAACAATTTACATTATTTAAATCCTAGCCGTGTTTACTCATCCTTATTTCCAATGTCGTATCTAGATTTTTTGCGGGGGGAGGGTTTAAAAACTTATCAAAATAAATTCTATTGAGTTTTTTGTGATGTTTATTGTAATCAAGGCTATTTCTGGGGGGAGAAATTACCAAATAATAAGTGGACATAATGAGCATTAAAATACAAATTACAATTTTCATTTGACTTTGGCTGTGAACACCACAATAAACCGTTAAGACAACTCCTTGAGCACCATAAAAAAGGATGCTTAACGTATTTTTCGCATGGTATTCAGAATTAATTTCTTCATATTATGGCAGATTAAATAAAAGGGAAATAATTATTGAAATAAAAAGTGCTAAATACTATTCCATTATTATGACTTCAACATCTTGCGAACAACGTTTTAGTAAATTAGAATTAATCAAGACTCAACCATCTTTCAATTATTTCAATCGAAAAATGAAGTAGCCATTAGTATAAATGATAATTTGTTATATGTACTCAACTTAATGAAAATACTCAAAGTCAATAACCAATTTAATAACAATTATTTTCATGTATCAAGCGACAATTTTTATTTTAAGATTTGTATTTCATTCACATTTTTCCTCACATTTTTCCTAGTCTCTATTATTTTTTTTTCTTGGCAATTTTTTTTATACAGTTACTGGTACGTAAGTATAACAGTGGCATAATAGAGGGGGGCTGAATTATGAGATGGCGCTTATTATATACAAAACTCCGGATAAAAAATATATTAGATCCGAAACTAGTGGTAATGTGAAACGCTTAGTAGAGTCATTTTTTGGCCGCTGGTAGTTAAAAACCCGCGGGCCGCCATGCAATACGGATGAAATATTAGTTAATCGGTAATCCACGACATTTTTTAAAATCCATATCTCATTGCACATTTAGAGTATAAGAGAAACTAGTATTCATATTTCAAGATCGTACGTTTTGTAATTTTTGAGAAGTAGCGATCAATGAGTGAGTGACTGAAGTGGCTGAATGACCCGGCCTCACCCGAGAGATATTTTACTATTTTAGATTAAAGCTATTTACTATTTTTATATAAATAAATATGTGAATGAAAAAAGTGCATCACCGTCGTATATTCTAATAATGATGTATACCAGATACCTGAATCGATAATCATTAAAATCGAAATATCAAACAAAATAAAATATTTCCTATAGGCGACCAAAAAGTTAAAGTTAAATATATACATCCAGCCCAAACCAGTTTCAACCCTTTATTATGTGATTTTCGAAAAATCCATTCTTATTGTACATCTAGAATATTATAAAAAGTACCGATTCAAATTTCAAGTTCAAAATGTATGTCGTTTTTGAGATGAAGTGATCAGTGATTGAGTGGTATTTGCCTTTTATGATATATAGATATTAGATATGTTTGTTAGGGAGACGGTACATTTTACTTGTTAGTATTTTTAACTCGATGCTTGATACTATCATGGTATCATTCTCAGTGTCTGAAAATTTTTTGGAATTACCTCCAGACTCGGTATCCATAGTGACATAGTGTTGGTGTACGCGCGAAGTAAAAATACTAATACTAGTATCAATATTGCGTAGCATATCCAATACGTTTTTGATCGATTTTCTAGCTTCTGAGATCGTAGAAATACGCGACGGGTAAACCTATATATGCCAGAAGCCTTTGCGGGAGTGTACTCAACAACTTCCCAAAGTCTCATGGTGATCGGAACGATAGTGTCGGAATGCATAAATAATACACAGACATACATTTTATAAGATACTTTTCTACAAACCTTTACAGAACAATTTTGTGCCCATGAAGTTCTCTGAAACCAAAAATTTAGTTGTTTCTAATATATCATTGGTTAAGTAGATCCATTAATACACAATTCAATTGTATGGTAGAATCACGTATTGAACCAAATTAAATAAAACTCAAAATAATGAACAAATATGGTATTTGAGTTCTCGTTGTTTACCAAATGATCCATGCTTGGTAGTGACTCGAATTCACCAATAATTTGTCGATAAATTTTCGATATCGTTTTCATTTTTAAAACACTTTTAACCAGCCGATATAACCGCTATAAACACGCGGCTTTTTCAAGTTCATAATTTTTAGCACATTGATTTTTTGCGTCTTCAATGCATGAAACGTTTTATATTTATTCTCGTTTGAAATGAATAATACGAATTATTCACCAATTTAGCTAATTTACTTTAATCAAGAAATATTGTCTCAAACTCTTATATTTTTTTTCATTTACTGTTAAGACAATGTGTAATATTTAAATTCAAGATTTCATGGTTATTTATAGAGAAAATAGGGATTTTGTTTAATGTTATATTGTAATGTCGTTATATCACGATATACATGTAACGTTATGGGTGGTTTGCGTTTGACAATTTTTTTAAAATTGCAATGTGTTTGGGTAATATGCGTTTTGGCGAATGATTTTAAAAAATTGCATTGCTTTTGGGCCAAAAATATTGTCACGTGTTTGGCCGTTCGGGCAACCTTATTAATATCTTGTTTTATAAATTATTTAATGAATCCACTTTCTCTCTCATTTTGAAAAATATTATTAACTTTATTAGTTTATTATTTTTTTTTAATGATTAAAAATCACGAATCAAGTTAAAATGTTATTTAAACTCTAAGTTTATTAAAGAATTAAAAATTGAAAATTAAGTGTAAAATTTTTATTTGTTTTTTTTATTTGATTTTATCCTCCCCCATGTGCTTAAGATGTTCTAAAAATTAAATTTTACCTGAAATATACTTGTCCAGGATATACATATACTTGTGCCAACTTGTACATAAATACTCATGCTGTCTTGCTTATCTAATACAAATTTTCGTATAATGCTGTGATAAAAAAAATAATGTGCGTGTTTAATATGCGTGAAACGATTCGGCTCTATCAGTCCATTTGTTGGTTTCTTTGTCCATAAATAAGGAAGAATTAAAATAGAACATTCTAAAATATATGTTTCAAATATATAATCCGTAAACTCAATACCCGTTTTTGGAGCAATTGACGTATTAAGTTCTATGAAACCATAATCAGATAATCTACCTCATTAAAAGGATAATAGGGTAATAGGGTAATCCAAAAAAATATTTTAACTAAATACTAAGTTCGTACAATATTTTATTTTTTTGTATTCACCCAAACACGTAACACTCACTTTAAGGAACTCGCACAAACACAGTTTATATTTTGCCGGTAAAAAGGTAATTCGTCCAAACACATTACGCTCAACGTTAAAATGCTAATTGTACACGGAGACACAATATTCTTATATATTATACGATATTGTATGGGATGGATAAATAATTATAACGCCACTATTTGGATTTCATCGAATCAGTGTTTCGTTGCACAAACGTTACCGTTATACCGTCACGATTTATGATAACAGTTATAGCAAAAGCGTAGTAATAATTAATTGCAGTATTTTTTCATTTTTTTTAAACAAATTCCGTCAATGACTGCTGGAGAAAATATTAAAACAATGAGTATTTATGATGTTTTTTATACATCAGTCATACATTGTTACAATTAGTATATTATAAAAAGTGCTTAATTTTTGTTGAGGAGTTTTGTTTTGTGTAGGAAGTTGGGAGTTGATCGGACGTTGGATGGTTTGAGAGATTCGTATTTCGTACAAAATTGATAACACAAACACTTTTTTATATATATATATATACTCGTATATGATTGGAAATAAATTAATACCTATCTAATACGTTCTATTTATTTACAGTTAGGCGAGCATTTACTTGCCTCACTCGACTAGCATACTACTGCGTCACATATGAAAAATACGAACAATTTCCTCGGTCTTTAATAACAAGTAACAACACTACGACTTATGATCTTACTTATAAATTTAAAATGGTTATGTAGTGCATGTACTTACTGGCTGTTAACTGATATAAAAGATATGTGTAGTAATTAGCTGCTATTTCTGCAAACGTATAAAAGGTAGTGTTTTTAGTTAACTTATTTTTTATTTCTTGAGTATTTTTTTAGAAATATTTTTGAACAACTTTTTATGAATTTATGTAAAATGAATGTGAAATATTTTACAGAAAGTTAGTAGTAAGTATTGTAGTTTCAAGAGATACTAATAAAAATTGTAACGTACTTTGTAAAGTATTCTTTTGTCATTTGTAAAATATTTCAGTAGCTAGATGTATATTATACGTAGAACAGATAGTTGCTTATAAATATATAAATAAATAATTTCTCTATTATTAAAACTTACTGGGTAACACGATTGGTTGTTTGCTTACTAAACAATGTAAAAGCAACGTTTTATCATATCAAGATATCAAGTGATTATTAAAAATTTTTAGATTTTGCAATGTGCTTTGATACAATTTAGTGAAATTATAGCATGCAAAAATCATTGTTTCATAAATTGGATCCTAAATTAATACATAAATTAATGTTTTTTTACTTACTTGTCAAGTGAATTGCATAACAATAATTAAAGAATCCTGTTTTCTCTAAAGACAAGCTTATGTTACAATATGCATTATGAAAATGAATGAAAATTATAAATTTACTACTTACTTATGAAGAATCCAGATTCTTTTATTGTTCCTGTTAAAAAAAATACATTACAACTTTTTATACAAACAAATGCTCTTGACAAGAATTAAATTGTAAAAATCAATTTTCAGTAAAGTCATACAGGATATCACCTACTTATAATTTACTAAATCCGTTCCAGTATGTCAAGTCATTTTCAGTTTCTCCTCCAGGCTCCAGTGACGGTAATGAAGAGGAGTTTTGAGCTCAGGTTTTTAAATTATAAATGTTATCTTAATAACGTTATAGAAAACTGTATTGTACAACTAAAATATCGGAAAGCTCTACGGAAGTTACTGGAACGAGTTTTAAACCTAACATGCTGTATACGTATAACTGTTTATTTCTCCAAACTGATTTTATAAGCGCCTTAGTAAATTAAAATGGGAAATACGTTTAGCTTATTTAGCAATTGTACAACATGTTGTACAGGGTGTTTCAGAGCTATTTCACAATTGCTATAATTTTTGTAATGCATTTTTGTAAAAATAGTTCTGAAACACACTGTGTCACTGTATACTCATTGTTATCTTCTTAATCTATATTATAATATGGGTTATATAAAATATTGTTTTTACCGCAGTAAGAATCTACTGGTGTTAACTTTTAAATAAAATTAAAAATTAAAAAAAACTAATAAAAATGTGATCTTACCCATACAATCTACAAAATTAAAAGAAATCATTTAATAATTGATAACTTTTTTCCCGAGAATCTTATTTAATAGTTGAATAAAAAACTATACACATTGGAATATATTTTAATTGAATTAGGATAAGTTGAAGTTTAAGAAAAATAGAATTTTCTTCGATTTATTGAGCTTTCTAATTATTTTTTTTTAATTTGCAAGGTTTTATTTAGAGAAAAAAATTAGATTTTAGTAGTTACGTGGTCATATAATATGTATGTACTTTTATATGATTGTTGTTTATTATACCATTGTGTACTATTATAGTATTTGTACATTATTATTAATAAAATAGTATGAGTATAATCAATGGTAGAAGCAAAGCTTTATGTATCAATATGTAAATTTCGAAAATCATTTTAGAAATCTAACAACTATTTTCTTTGGCCAAGTAGATAATTCTAGTACATATGGGAAGAAGAATATACTTGAACTATACTTGATATGACTAAATCCTAATTTGGTTAAACCATTAATTTTATGTGATTATAACTTTACGCTTACCTCGTATTTCAGAATCATCTGTATTAAATAAAAACAAAAACAAAATATTTGTTAAATACCATAATTTATTTATATCAACTTGATTTAATTTAATTAACTATATATTTCAGTTAAAATATCATTCGTTTTATTAAAAAAGGTGTTTGTAATCTTACTTATAAGATTATCAAAATTAATCAAAACAATGTATTGAATTTTTTTTTAAATTAAATAAATTTTGTTTTCGTTGTAAAACGTTACAGCAATACGATTAAATTAGTAGTACGAATAACTATTTTTTTTAAACTATAATATATAACTAATAAATAAATAAATTTAAATAAGGAAGCCATAGGAATTGTTGAAATTGATAGTGGAATGAATGATAGGAATGAAGCGTGATTTGAGGAGAAGATTAGAGTCGGGAGTGATATAACCAAAGGAAGATAAGAGTGATAAAAAGAATTGTCTACTAGGAAGAAGGGAAGGACAATGTTTTATATTAAATATATATATTTTTGTTTAAATTATGAATTGCTTAATTGAACACTGTTATATGGTTTTTATTACATCTTACATATTATGATATTTGGATCATTATTGGTATACATTTTTTTTTGTAAAGCACTACTTTCTTTTGTGCTATAACCTAAAACGTAAATGACAATTCATTAAAACAATAATATTGTTGATATTGTTGTATAGGTATTTAATGCAGACAGTGTTTCCACTATTTAAGGTACGATGTTTATTTTACTTTTTCCCTGTGGTTTTTTATCGTAAATTAATTATATTCTTTGAATTTAAATATTATATATCTAAATATCTTATAACAGAAAAAGTGTTATTTATTTTAATTAGTGGTGAAATCTAGACCCTGGACTTGGAGTTCCAATAAATTCTTATGACAAACAACAAATTAATGCATTTTTAGAAAATTAGATAAATTAGGAATTTAGTGCGTCGTTGAGCTATTATGGTTACTTCTAAAAAAATACATTTAAATATTGATATAATTGTTTACATTTACTATACATTGGTTAAATAGTTTACATCAGGCGTTTCTCAAACTGTGGGTTCCGAACCAAATTCTAGTGAGTCGCGAAGAGGTACGTCGTTATCACAAGTTCATTGTGATACGACGAACGAATATTTGCTTGACCCGTTTTGCGTATTACCGTGTCTAACTCGGTGCTGCAACTTAAGTTTTCAGGGGTGGAGTGAAAAAAATAGGCCCCTACCTTCAAAGTGAAATCATTCTCAAATTTTTCAATATATTTTCATAAAACATTTTATTACATATTATTATGTATTATTAAGTTTTTAATTTTCAATTTCGCTATATACAATATAAACAAAGTACCATAGTAATATATTTTAGAAAGATAAAAATAAAATAGTTATTTTTTAAAACCATTTTAAAAAAATGTCCGGCTTATTAAATTTTAGTCTACAACTATTTTTTTTATGTCCAATTTTTCGGTGCGAGCTCTTTCTTTACTTAAAATATTGATATCTACTAATCTGTCTTGAGATATTCAGTTTCTTAAAAAGTTTTTAATCAATTTAAGTTTTGATAATGACCGTTTAGCCGATGCTCCTGCCACCGGTTAACTTAAGAATATGATATATAGAATGTAACAACTTCATTATATAAAGATGATAGGTCATTTTTTATTAAATATAAACATAATTATTTGATGGTTTTCATTCTTGTTTTTATAAATTCATTCAAAGATAAAACTTGATTCGTTAAATTAATTGTCACGTACAATTTGTAAATTGAATAAAGTTATAACAGGATTTTAAAACGTCTGATTCATCTTATTAAATTATATTTGGTGGTTATAGAAAATTAAAACGATCCTCGAGTTTAAATAAAGCAGTATATCAACTAGCGGTAAAAATACTAAAATATAAAATCTTTTCTTTGTAATATACTAATATCTAATCTTCTGTCACCATCAACTTCGCCAAAATGTTTGTTTTGTTTATATCATACGCTTGGATTCATACTGACATTTTATTTTTTATACAACGAAACAAAATAATTTTATTCTACTTATTACATTTAATATGTATGTTCGGGCGATGATTGCCGAATCAGATAATCTGCGCTCAGATGTACCAAATGTACCAAATAATATAATATTAGGTATATTATTTACTATCCTACATAGTCAATAATGTGTGTTCTGCGTTGTGTCGGTATGTATAATATGCAGCTTGAGATGTTCGCGCCGGGCATAATCATATTATTATAGTTACTTAATGTTCAATACAGTATACTGAGGTATATTAAAGTATTAACATTTATTATAATCCATCTATATTATAAGTAGGTGCGTTACAATGGAAATTATATAAAACCCATGCTCTACAAATAACATCAATTAATTTAAAATTATTTATTTTTTGATCTATTAATTGTGTTTTTTTTTTAAATTTAAAAAACATTAAGGAAGTGGGAATATAACACGAAATCAAATATAGCATACTAGTATACACAACATATGATTTCTAAAAAGTTTAAAGTTAAATCATTAAAGTACAGAAAAATTATGTAGTAATCAACCTGTTAAAACCAATCTTGTACAATAATATCTAAACTAAAAAATTACTTAAATGAAATTAATAAAATATAAAAATACCATTAGAATTTTCAATTTCAATTTTCGTTTTAAATGTTTGGTTAATGTAATCGGCTATATTAGTTTCCGATTTAATTGGATCATAAAGTTCACTCGTACAACCTACGGATATATTTTTAAATAATATTAGAGAATATTATATAAAACCAAAATATAAATAACTTTTTGAATATATAATCTATTTGAAAAGATAAAATAATTAATTTTATTGATTAATGAAAAGGTTCTTTTATTTATTGTTTAAAACGTTTGTATATAATTGTTTTAATTTTAATTGCTGACTTGTTATATTTTTAATTCATAGGTTCCTTTTACACAATAATATTATATAAACAGTTTCAATTATTATTTAACTACGTTTGTATATCAGTTGTGTTTTGTACTTTTAAATTTAAAATATAAGTAGGTATGTATTGAATAAATATATATGTATTTACTTATTTATAATTGTTTTACTTACCTTAATACGTATATTCTATAATCGCATCAGAGATTGCAATGCATACTTCTGGAACGATGACTGATATTGATTGTTTGGATATTTTGAATAAATACGAGCGACTTATAAAAAAGTCGCCAGTAGTTAAAAATCGTACTGTGACTGCTAGCCTTTCGTGTACTAGAATTGCTTCCCTGATGTTGGTGTCTTCTTAAACAATTATCGGTCCTACCAAGCATAACATTTTCTTCAAAATCAGCACTAGATATTCTTAAAAAGTTATGGAATGATCCTCAAATTTCGAAATTTAATCCATCATCTTTTTTTAATTCGTCCAATAAATTTGTTCCATTAGCATACTTTCGACTCGATAAACTCGGACGAACCCACCATCTTTTTAATTCTGGTAGTCTTTGGTGAATTTTGCGTGTACCTAACCAAGAGGATTACATACCCAGTCATGGTCTTCTGTCGTACACTTAACTATATGGGTATCAATTCTTTCATGGATTTGATTTATAATGGGTTCATTTTCCGACGATGACATTTTACAATCAACTGATGATAATAGTATATGAATATATTTTATGTTCCGGTCGGCAAATGCCACGTGCCGTGTGGACATGTATATGCCTTGCGATACGAGAACATATAAAGCCGCGAGACAAATGTTTGGACTTGCCTTTACTGACTAATAATAGCATAATCATATTATATTGACGATGTTGACGTATTTGATACTACCAAAACGTTTGGTTTCATGTAACAATCTAATGATCCAGCCAACTGTTTTGTTCGCTCTCTGTTTATTCTTTTAATTTTCTATTTTTCCATCCACTCGGGTGTTGAAAACGATTAGCCATTTCAAAATATAACTTATTGTTCAATTATACAGCTACGAGTCGCCGAAATTCCGAATGACTATAAGGTCTATATATAATAGTATATAAGAATATTATATTATAGTAGACCTTGGAATGACAGTACTTTTTGATGTACATAGACACTACAGATTAAAATATATACATAGATATCCCACGCCAGGGGAAAAAACCGCAACCAATTAATGTACTGATAATTTGTACCTTTGCCGTTTAGTGCAAATGTACTCAGTTATACTAATAGGGTCGTTAGGAATATTACAAATTATGCATGCATATATTATTATTTTAGACTCTGTGTGCATTATTTTCTTTTTACCAAAATATTCCTCATTCACTCCGTCATGCTACTCGCAACCATAGACACAATTTATTATTTTACTTATCAACCACTTTACATTTGCTACTACTTACCTTTTTTACTTGTCTACTATATTTTACGTATACACTACTCTGCTTGCGATTATTTATCGATTATGATGTAATTTTAATCAATGCTGTACTAAACTTATCACTTATCTTATATTTCTAATCATCTATATAAAAGTAGTTAATAATAAAATGCACTGTCCGCTATCCGCAATATATAGACAAACTGTTTTAAAAATTATTGTTCCAAATTATACTGCAATAACAATATTTTGGAAACAGCTAATTACTTGAAAAATTCTTGAAACAGCTAACAGGCATATTATAGTTATGTTACTAAATTAGTGATATGGTGTCCATACAATATAATTGTCTCCTACTATAATTGTTTAGAGTCGGGTTGGCTCATATTTATTTGGACATCTATGCGATGATACAAGCTAGAGATTCCGTTTTAAGCAATCAAAAAGTGCATCGCTTGTCATGGTTATCATGAATAAAAGCATATAGATTCTTGATGAATCTTGATTTTACATACATTATAAAATCAACTCAATAATATTGATTCATCTTTTAGCTAAATATATAAGTACAAAATTTATCCACTCATGATCGCATCGTATAATATATTTACTCTTTGTTCGAGTTTTTGAGTTTATTAATGGCATACATAAATATTGCATAATATAATTTATTTTGACATAAATAAATGAAAATTAACTATATAAACAGTCAAATAACAATTATCTTATTCTGCTTTATTCTATTTCTGCTGTTTATTTGTTCATGGTTTTTTTTTTAATTTGTTTGTAATTAATGTATTGAACATAATAATTTTCAACAATTTTCTGTTCATTCTGACAGCTTTTAGATAAATAAAGCACATTGTATTTAATTTTATATCCAATTAATTGTAAATTATTTTTTGTATTGTTGACATTATTGTTATAATTTATGAGGATATTTATTAAATGTATTTGTTTTTAAATTTCGAAATGACCCATAACTCAGAACTGAACATTTAAATATATTGATTTTTCATTCACAAAAAAAAAACATTTATTAGGTACATATAATAATATTGAAGTAATATGATTGAAATATATAAGCTATAATCTACGTGCACTTATGAATTAAAATAAATCTTATTTAAAAATAATATAATTACCCTCACGAATGTCTTCAAAAATGATAAACACTATTAGATACAGTATCATAACAATATTTGTAGACGGACCCATGATGTTTCAACTTTTCAACTACAATTAAAATATTTTAAATAATCACTTAAAAACGAATAACATATCGTTTCGATGATCAAGAGTATTACGGGCTTATTCAGCAAATAATATTGAACGATTTGTATTCGCTGACTAGCTGCTGTGTAAATATTTCCATATTTCCATCACAGATATTAAGTAAATATGTTGTATCGAAGCATTATGTAAGGCCATTTATCACTTGAACAAATAAAGGTGAAACGTATTTGTAATTAAATGAGCATAAAATAATAGAATAACGTGCAAAGTACGTATCGAAATCATTAGTTTTTTATGCTAAATATATTTATTTTTCTCTAACACCTACATTATTTCACCCTAAATAATACTTCCTAAGTTCTTTCCAATATAAATGATCATCTACATAATATTACTTCTTCTCCTACTAATAGGTAGGTATTATTTAGTTTTTAACTATTTTTGGATCCAAGATAGAATTCATCTCACATTTCTAATCAATTTTGATTTTTAAACCGTTTATCAAAATTCAAATTTTTCTTTTTTTCAGATATAAAACAAAAATTTACTTTAATTTACGAATATGTTAAAAATAAATAAAAATATAGAATATGTTCAACTAAGGTATAATCTAAATACAATTTACATTATACATGTAGTGTGAAAATTTATTAAAATACTGAAATCCGAAAAGGTAAAATATAGTAGGTAGTATACGGTTTTTATAAAAGTTATACAACAATAAAGTAAAATTGTAAACGAGATTAAGGATTTTAAAATTTGTAGTTCACTACCTATACGTAACCTATACGTAACCTATCGTATTTATAAATTTTCCAAAAAATGTAATATCCAACTCAAATACTTGTAACAGTTCTTGAAAGGTTGAAACTATTATATATTTTGTCATTTGATATGCGAGTGTAAAACATCGGGTATGTTTACTTAAACAATGTACTTAACTTATTTCCAAAATAAATTTAATTAGAGTAGGTACCTAAGAATTCTTAGAAATTGAAACGAAAACATTTTTTACTACTACTCCGTTTACCGTGTTCTGAAAAAAATCCTTACATATATAATATATATATATATATATATATATATAACATACATTTAATTCTTATTAGATATTCTAAAATACGAGCTAAAAAATATACAACTGATTCCCATAGGAAATGTTTGTTTCTTACTTAAATGTTTAAAATTATTTATTACTAAATTTTAAAAGTTTTGAATTTCAATAGTTAATGATTTTAAACGATATTCAAGCTTATGATATTTGGTAGTAGGCATATTACAAACAGTTCTCAGTTGTTTATACAGGTATAAAAACATTCATACAATATGTATTATATGGTTTTTCTTTTTCAATTTTTTTCAAGCTAATTTCCATATTATGACAATTTTTACCGTCTCATAATCTTAAATCTATATGGCTGTATATTACTATGTAGTTAATTTTTCTCTTTTGTAATACTAACCTTTAAAAAAAATTCAATTTTTTCGAAACATACTTTTCTTTCCCTTGAACACATTGAAATAATGGGGTAGAACTTGGTATATTTTCTTTCTAAGACCCAAACCATTTCCATGTAAATCGTATGACTATAATTACCTTCAAATTCTGCTGTAATAATTATAGTCTTCTTTTATTTTTTCGTGAATAAAATAATCGTTAGGTATCATTATCAAAATTATTTATGATTTAATTTAAATAAAAACATGTAAGACTATTAAAAAACATAGGTAGATATGAAGATTTTTTGTCAAATAATTTATTATTTATGCACTTGAAATAATATTAATTCATTTGAACTTCCATCTACATCATCTGATAAGGTTCCAATCATTTTTCAACTTAATGACATGACCAGCGTTCGAGTATTTAAAAATATATTTTTTTCCAATATTTCTCGTATTCTTTATTATATCATAAACTGTTACATAATGTCCGTTTAATTCTAAAACAAAAGTTTAATGCAAATTATTTTAAATTAATAATAAAATACTTATACTTCCTATGTACTTGAAAATGTTATACGTAATATTTATATACTTACGTTATAGCTGTGAGATCAATTAATAATATTACACTTGTTGTGAATATTAACGCAATCCAAAATATTGACGATGTTAACATTATTTCGCTTAAATCAATAGACACGGAAAATATCAATAATATTTTTTGTAATTTACTAAAACAAAAAGGAAAAATGTATAAATGAATGAATACTTGCTAAGCTATATTTAATATATATAAGCAACTTAACGACTTGGGTATAAAGTGGAAGTTGAAATAGTCAAAATTAATTATTTGAGTCTATTATAATTTACAACGTAAGCTGTTGAATTTACAATATTATAATATTTGAGTAGGTAAATTGGAAAGTTTACTGAATTATGTGCGAGACACAACATCATCACGTAGAATTTTTTTATTTTATGAACAGAAGACATAAAAAAAAACCGCCATCATAAATAGTTCCAGTAAAAATGTCTAAAAAAAATCAGTAAAAACTACCCAAGTGATAATATGAGTAGGTACCAACCCCCCTACCCTATATAACGGCATCCCGAACTCAAAATCTCTCGTCTTTATTTTTTCATAACTCCGTAATATTATGTACTATATTTTGTATTTATAATATATACATTTATTGAACTCTCTATGGGTTGGACTAAGTTTCAGAGGTTAAGCCTATCTCATGATGATATTACAACTATTTGAATCTACATGTATCTGTAACATTTTTACTAAGTAGGTACCCTTTTTCTCCCATTATATATTTTCATTTTTGGGACTACACACTTTATATAAAGTTTAATAATAAATAAGTCATATTTTACTTATAAATAATTATGAATGAAATCCATGACAGTATTGATACCCATGTAGTTAAGTGTACGACAGAAGACCATGACTGAGTGTGTAATCCTGCCTTAAAACATACAACAACCAACGAACTCTAAAAATAGTAAAATTAGTAATACCTCATCAACACAGTAATCTATGCGATTTATAAAAATATTTTTTACAGTATACATAACACTTCCAAATACTGAATAATCGCTCATTATTCCCTGCTTCCACACTATTTCATGTTTCATGAAAAGTATACAAATCCAAAATATGAACATCGAGTGGAATATAGCAACGATAATCCATGCCCAAAACATTTTATAGTTAAATATATTTTTTGTTCGCGTGTATAATTGTGGATTTTTTAATATTGTATCTGCTGAGTAATTGGTTAGGAAAAGTCCTATTATCAACGGTGGAGTGGCTGTATAGAACTTGGAATAATAAAAACACATTTCGTAACCGCACACACTATAGTAATATGAATATAAATACATTTTATCACAGAGAACTCACTATATTATACGTGCACAAATTCCATCTATCAAATAGTATCTGACCAGACCATGCAGAATACATGGCGAACCATAGTTGTAAGGAAAAAAAACAAACACTTTTGTAGTAACAAAAATAAATCATCATTGAAATCCTTTCATAGTTCCAAGTACCGTGAACAAACAACAACTTGGATAAATACTTAAACTGAAAAAATATATAAATTTTAAATGAATTGTAATATTATTTTATTAAATTAATACAGCTTATGTCAGTGGCGGCTGAATCACTTGATTCACTAAAAAATCTTATGTTTAAATAAAACAAATTAATATAATCACAATATAAAGCCATCACTATTTTAAAACTACCTGTTAACTATACTCAAATTATAATATAATATTAGACATCAAACTTACCAACTTAAATTACATAAAAAAAATATAGTGTGTATGGTATTACAATGTTACATGTGATTCAAAAAAAGTAAGTTGAAACATGACGAAACTAACTTAAGTTTACCAGTTTACCTGAGCTATAGAGTAGTCTGAAGAATTAGATGCTTGTAATCCTTCTAGTCCTATAATTCCTACTCCAACAGTAGCTTTGTTGAGCATAGGTATATCATTAGATTCATCACCTACAGCTAAAGTTACTTCATTTGTATACTTTGTTATGAGATCAACAACCTGTTAAAATATTTTCATTATAATTTATACTTCAATTCAAGTATTGGAATCTCTAAACGTATTAATAATTTAATTATATATATTGTATTATAAACTTATTTGGTACCTCCGATTTTTGAGTAGCTGATATTCTGCAGATGATTACTGATTTACAGTTAACACATAATTTGAGAAAATCCATTTTTAAATCGTCCGAAAACGCATGTTTCAATAACTGTCCATTAATTACCAATGTACAATTGTAGTTAATCTTTTTAAATAAAAGATCCAAATCGTGCTTTTTTTTTCGTACAGCCAGTTTGAGATCCTTTAAATATATTATATTGTGTAATATCGATATTTTACATTTTTACAATTGTATAGAATAAATATCGTTTAGACGTTGTAGAAGTCATAAATGAGCAGCATAGTAAACTAATATAATGACAATTTATAGTAAAAAAAATCATTTTTATTTCATTTAAACCAAATTGCTTAAAATGTATGGTAAATTCAAACTCTAACCATTAATTTTGATTTATTAAAAATAATTATGGGTCCATGTTGTGTAATGAGTCTCGAAGACAATCCAATGTGTATTGCTGTTTCTTGCTTATCACCAGTTAGTATCCATACTTTTATTCCAGCATTCATCAGTGCTTCAATAGTTTTGGGTACCTGCAATAAGAAGAAGCTAAATGAGAATGAAGAACATTCTATAATATATCAGGTTTCAACAATAACTTATTCTATAAGGATATATTATTTGGATGACAGTAATGGCTAGATGTAGCTTAATAACAGATTAATCATTATCAACTTCATAGATAATAAAACCATTAATTTGTGGATTTGTGGATTTGTAGATAAATACATAATGCAATATAAATGAGTGAATACTTCATTTTTTTTTCTACAATTATAAATTATTAACTATTATCCTATGAATAAATATATAATGATTAAATAGGTAAAAAAAATAATCAACTTACATGATCTTGTAGTTTATTTGTAATCGCAGTTACTCCAATTAGTTTAAGTTTTCTTTCAATTTTTTCTGCAACTTTATTTTTGGCAGCATCCCGATTTATCAAAACGCAAGATGCCTTGAGATACTCCTCTCTCCACGTTTCATAGAACCTTTCAGAAATTTTTACATAAGCAAAACATAAAGTACGGTACCCTGCACGGGCAAAATTATTCAGGTGGACTATTGTTTGATTTTTATACTTTTCCCCGGTATTTGATAAGCATTTAAAAATAGCTGTATCAGCACCCTAAAAAATTACATTTTCTTAAATAATTATTTTCTAAATCACGTATTTCTATCAAGAACTACTTTGCAATATAGTTTGATTTTAGAATCTGACGTCCGAACAATAACTGACATTCTTTTCCTGGAATTTGTAAACTCAATTATGTTTAAAATTTCGTAATGCTCTTCTATATCTAATGTTGTTATAGTCAATGACTTTGGACAGCTACTATGACAGGTAAATCCAAATTTTTCAGATCCAATAACTAGTGCTAATTCGTCTGTATCATATATTTAAAAAAAAATATGCTGAATTTATGCATTCGAAACAGCCATACAATTTAAGTGCCATGAAAATAAAAATGTTTAAAAATGTTGGTATTACAGTAACAGATTAATATTTTTTTGTTATTCGTATTAGTGGTATTACACGATTTACATAATCAAACAAACATTATATGCTTTTAATTTTCATAAACATCATATAAAAGCTTGGCTTTTTTCAGTGGTTTCCACACAACTCACACCCACCCACTTAATAATATTTATTTGTGAATAAAACAATAAATTATAAATATCTGTACAGTAAATATGTAAAAAAAAAAAAAATCTCACTACTAACAACTGTATTGTAAATATTATATAAAGCTGTAAAACTACTAACCCATAAACATGTAAACATTAATCACCCACTTCACAGAATGTTACGCAGCCTAAACTCAGCCTAGTCTATGTCACTTTTAATACTTTTCAATTAACATATTTAACATATATATTTTAATTTTTTCATACCATTGTTACAACTGTTTGTTATATTATTAATCTACTGAAATACTGTACTTAAATTAATGCCTGTCCAGGCGTATATCAATAAAAATAAAAAATAAAATAAATAAAAATAACATGTAACCCTTATTTATAACTAATTGTAAACAAAATGTAAACTTTCTGCAGGCTAATGACCTAGGGTTGAAGCCTTAATATAAATAAAAAAAAAAAGTAAATATGTAATAAAAATGAATGAACTCAATAAGATATCTCTGTTCATAATTCAATATATTATATATGCATATTAAATAAGTATATATAAATATGTGTATTTTACCCAGAGATGAACCGTTGTATACGGATCCATCCTCATATTTAAATTTCTCCGTAACCACAGTTTGACATGTTAACAAGATTCTAAAAAATTCCAAGATATAACTTCTTATTGGATAACTTTTCATGTTCTATAAATTATAAAGTATAACAGTGTTTAGTGATGAAAAAATGTTTACTTAAATTTAAATATATGTATACAGTATCACAGGTTCACTTCTATTAAACATAGAAAATATTTTATTTCATTATTATATATTTTATAACTTTGTGTTTAATATTGTATTTAATACAATTATAAATACCAAAATACATAAAAATTAAATTATTTGTCTACATTTTAAATACTTTTAGATTATAAATATACAATATATTAAGATAAACAAAGTAATTGATCCCAAGATCAGTTTAATTTTAATCACTTACTTTTATAATTTTGTTTCGAGATCCTTCAAGATATAACTCTCCAGCAATTGAACAATGTTTTAATTGCATATAATTTTCAGTCAGTGTACCAGTTTTATCAGAAAAAATATATTTTACCTTAAAAAAGTAATTTGATTTGCATTAATACAGTTATGCAGTTAAATATAACATGTTAAACATGATGTTGTAATCATGTAACATCAGTTGTGGTTGTTGTTATTTGTAACACATTTAGATATTTGATTATTATAGCTAATTCTACAGTTATATGCAATTACACCCACAAATGTCAAGACTCAGCAAATTTTGATAATACTATAATGTTGAGGCCACACAGAACGCTACGATACTATAGATGCTTTGTACGATATGTTCACTATACGGTGAAGTCAGACAGATTACGCTACGTATACTACATACGATATTTTATACTATCCTAGTCATTGTTACGTATGTTCTGGCTTCGATATTCATCCAGAATTTCCGAAGGAGACAATGATATTTACGTACTTCCCCTGTTAGCTGCTCTAGTAACGTCATTTCAAATAAATGACATAGCACTTACAAAAAATTATAAAATATAATATATTTTTCAAAAAACGATAAAGTTTAAAGCAAAATAAAAGCTAAGTTTTGCATAAAAGTTATAAATGTGCACCAAATAACTGCCGAGATGGCGTGAATAAAAATAACCAACAACTCGTCGCTCGAATATCACTGGGCAGTGGGCACGTTGTGTACAATTGCTGGTATAAATAATAAAATGCCGGTATAAACAATAAACATGCCTGCCGAAACCTGCAAACGCGACACATCGCTCAAAAATATAGCCACAAATCGTTCACTCGGCGTCGCAACATAGCTAAGAACAATACGTAGCCTACGCTACCTGTGTGGCCATTTACGTGATTTACGTTGTGAACGTAGAAAACTATTTTTTATTGGTATAGCGAACATCGCGAACATAGCACGCGTAGCGTTCTGTGTGGCCTCAGCATATTAGGTAACCGAAAATTCATCACAAATAAAACATATTATATAGGTACGTGTTACAATAAGTGTGATGAATGGTATTAATATTATAAAAAAATTGCGGATTTAGATTTTCTGCCTCGTACTGTATAATAATTTGCAATATTACGAGTACGTTTGGTGTTATTTTTTTTTTAATGAATAATATTAATAAATTAAATGCAAGTGCAAAAATGAGAACCATTCATTAATAAAACATCAGTTCAAAAGTAAATTTAAATGTAAACTACTGTACGTATAATAAAATAGTAATTACCTTAAATTAGTCTTATTAAGAACAGTATTTTCAGTATTCAAGTATTAGTTATTATTAAGTATGTTTTTAGTACGCGTGATTGGTCACCAATTCACAGGAAATTTATAACTTAAACTTAAATAATAAAATAAGAATAAATACCTTGCCTAATTCAAAATTAAGATTTGGTGATCTAACCATGGCAGGCGAGTTGCTTTCTTCGTGGTACATGTCAATGTCATTATTGATAAACCATGCCTATAATAGGTACCAAAATATAATTATAATCGATTGATTAAATTTAGAAGAGTTAAGATCTTATCCCCCATCATATTTTTTCTAACTTAACTCTTAAATATTAACGTTTAGGATGTTTGATAAACCTATCATGAACCTGTTTCTTCATAAATAAATATTTATAGACAAGTTTTATTTATTATATATATTCATTATTTAAATTATTTTAAGTTAGTACCTCTTTTATACAGATGAACATAAAGTAGTTATTATATTTTATTTATGACGTGACATTTTTCTTTCAATTTCATAAATTAAAAATCATACATTTTTTTCGCATCCACCAATCATTTATAAGAATGCATGATAAATGCTATTATTTATCATTAGTTTTTGTCATTTTTATTCATAATCCAGATGCGTACTCATTTAATTACTTAATTGATCGCATTTTGAATTTCATATAAATTCATATAAATAAGCATATAATTTGAACCCGTAACATAAGTAGATAGTATGCATGGCAAATTCTTTGCAGATTTCTACTGCTCAACAAGTGGATATACCATGGACATTTCAAAATTCGGTTATTAATGTATATAATAAGTTCTGGAGATTAAAAATTTAGTGATTATAACATGATATTTGCAAATAAAAATATACGTCATACTATATTTATGCTTTTGATAATTATACTTTCATTCATAATCTAAAAATAAATATAAAATTATTATGGAATAATTTACCTGTAATAAGCGTACAATTCTCACATAGACTTGAAGTGATATAGGGATTGTATTATGAAATATAATAAAAAAACTGATAAATTGTAAAAAAAATGTGTAAGCGTCAGCACCTATTAAATTAAAGCAATACAAAATTATGTTAATATCTATTTTGAATAGATAAATTCATATTAAATATATTTAAGTATAGTAAGTATAACTTGGGTACTCATAAATCATTCAATAAAAATGTAATCATATTTTTATTAAAATAAAAAACAATAAATGCTAAGATTTATTTACCCAAATAAGTAGGTAGTAAGTAATTTATGAAAAGTGTGTTTGTATCATTGCCCGAAAATACCTATGAAAAATAAATACTTTTTTTGTACTACAAAAATTGATATTACAGTAAAAATCTGATATAAGAGTAATTTAGTACGAGTATACCTAGTTTAACTTTCTAGTACTTAAGAAATATACTTCTGGAAAATATTATTTAAAATAATTATTACCTTCTAATTCAAGATACCAATGGCTTTTAAAATTGTTTTTTGTCCAGTGAGTACTACATATAGCGCATACCAGACTTAATAGAATAATCAATAAGAAAACAATTTTAAATTGTGTGTTAAGAATTCTGTCCATAGTTGATTCTTTTAAGGAATCAACAGAACTATTTAGCATCAATTTCGTTTCTTGACCAGTGTATATCACGACTCCATAAATCCAATTTGTATTCCTCAGAATTGATCCTCTATGTAAAAATTGCTTATTATCTAAAGGTATAGAACTATAAAAAGTACATTCAATTAATGTATTTCATATCTCTTATAGCATAAATATTTCTCACAAATTATTCATTATTGTCAGCCTTCCTAAAAAATTATATAATGACTTATTTGGTAATTCACATTCAATAATTCCATTTAAATTAATTAAGTCATTTAATTCTTTGCAATACGATGTTTCTTGAGGACATTGTCTAATTTTTATATTAGTTTCATCATCTAAATTAGAAGTTTCTACTTGACAAGTACCATGAAGTTCACTGAAAATAATCTCTAGCAGTAATAATAATATATAGCCATGATATAGGTCTTAATAACTATAATACCTAGATGAAAGTAGAATAAGATCTGCGGGAAAGACATCATTTATTTTAATTTTAAGAATGTCACCAACACCAATATCACTCCATTTTTCTTGAACTAAAATGCCATTCCTTAATACTTCTACACGAGTGCAGTTCATTTTATGATCTCTTCTATGCAAGATCTATGAAAAAGTTAACATGATACATTGATATATAACATTTCTACTCATGGCAAATGATTAAATAAAAATACTAGGTGTTAACATTAAATTATTAAACACTAAACGTAAAAATATAATAACGTTAATATGTTATATATATCATTACACAAAAATGAAATAACGTTAACATATTTGAAGTGGTT
Source organism: Periphyllus acericola (assembly GCA_949715065.1). Lineage (NCBI taxonomy): Eukaryota > Metazoa > Arthropoda > Insecta > Hemiptera > Aphididae > Periphyllus > Periphyllus acericola. The sequence continues at coordinate 15,717,750 of OX454264.1, forward strand.
CAACATAAAAAATAAAATAACATTGAAATATATTATAACTTTTAACGTATTAAATATTACTATTCAACGTTAGTTTTTTAAATAACCAAGCACATATTATTTTTTTCAAATACGAGCCTGCTCATTGTAATCAAAAACAAAACGTCATAAAAACGATAAAAAAATCATGAAACAGACATAAAACTTAAATATGGAATGTGGTCCTCTAGAGTCTAGAGCAGGGGTCACCAACTGGCGGACCGCGAACACTTTTTTTAAGGACCCTTATCCACGTAGTAGTTTTTAAATTTGTATTATATAGAAACTATAAATGTTTCATATAAAATGTATATTACATAATAACAAAAATATTGTCATGACTCGCACGTATAATTTGAAACACTGTTACTTGCGCGTAGAGCGATTCGCTCATCTAGTATATTTTATCGAGTTTAAAGGAAATATTTATTCAAGTCGCCAACACTTTACAGTACGATCAATTCTGGACGAAATACGTTTGTTCAAGTAAATATCCAGAACTAAAAAGCCTGGTTTCAAAACTGTGTACAATGTTTGGATCAACATATGTTTGTGAAGCCGCTTTTTCTAAGATGAACTTTATTAAAAACAATTTCAGATGTAGGTTAACAGATGAACATCTTAACGAGTTAATGCAAATCAGTTGCACCAACTTCACATCAAATATTAGGATGAATAGATTTGAATGAATAAATAAGTATAATTATAAATTTATAAAATACTTATACCTATTTATTAACGTGTGTAAAAGTCATTAAAACTGTTTGGACCGTGGAAAGTTTGGTAAGTTTCAAAACGGACCCCCAAAGAAATTAGTTGGTGACCCCTGGTCTAGAGTAATATTGAGGAGTAATTTCTCAATCACTGTTGATTACATTACACATAATACAAATCCCTAATTAAAGCAAAAATATATTAACAAACAACAAACTTAAAGAAATTTAATGAAATTGAACCATTTCGTATATACGAGTAAGTATAAAAATTATTGTTGAAAAAAATTAATTTCCCGAAAAATTTATCTTACCACGTCTTTAATTATAGATATGATGGCTGAAATAATAAATATAAAGCTCAGAGGTATTATTGTTGTAAATCTGCCCACTGGGGATGCGTCAGGTATTTGCTAAAACAAAATAATATACATTGTTTGGATCATTTTTTTATTGTGTTGCCCATAGATATTATATATAATAAATAGTTTGAAAATAAAATAATATTTTATATATCTAAGTATAGTGTTTCTAAAAATCTCTAACAAATAAACTTTAAAGTTGCTAAATTTTGTTTTGGAAATAAATTATTATTATACATACTAACCTGTAGTATGGATATAAAAGTATAATACTGGTTGGGAAAATTTCGAAATTGTTCAATGCAAAACAATGGTAAAAATGATAAAACTCCGTATTTGGCAGTAATTACACGATTTGATTTTGATTTAGGTTGTTCATTATCATTAAAACGGATAATTCGGCAATGACCATGTTTCATTTCAGATGTTTTATGAAAATCTATAACAATTAACAATATTATAAAATAAATGAACTCATATATAATTAGATAGGTATTTTGTATATAATTCAACTAATTTCAAATGTAAGAGATTATTTAAGAATTCCTCGTGTACCACCTTTTTTTTTTTCTTGTTTGAACAAGGTTTGATCAGGCGAGAACAGTTTATCACAATACTTTCACCCTAATCCTCGTGTACCACCTACAACTATGGCTATATCTATGTAAACCACTGAGTCAAATTCATAATCATTATAATTTTAATAAAGTAAACACAATTTTAGCTAAGAAAGCATCGCCTAAAACGTTTCAAAATTGAGAAGAAAACAAAAAAGCATGTTATTCTTATGTTTTTTAATTTTTTTTCCTATGTAGATTTTCTTGGAAATACGTGCTATAAATAGTAATGATTTTTCTTACAATGTTTTAACACATGATTAATGTCTATGAAGTGTAAAATAGTAAATCAATCATTGTTTAAATAGTGATTGTTAAAAAATAATTATTTAAAAGATAATTTAAATTCAAAAATATATTTAATATTCCTGTTATTATATGAATTAAAGTCATAAATGATTCATCAAATTTATTGAATAAAAATGGATAAAAAAAATAAAATAATAGTGTTAAACAATAAGAACCAATACATAGTGAAGTAAACCAAAATTTGAAAAATCTTAGTGAATTAACCAAAAATATTTTTTTTATAGAATACCAACACATTTACATCTGATTGTAATTGTTCAAAACTGAAGTATTTATAATAATTTATTATGACTATATGAGTATTTAAAAATAACATTTTGTTGGTCATCATTTTAATGCACAATAATTAAACATTTGAATACTTAGAATTTGTTACCTATAATTAAACTCTTCAAAAAAAAAATAAGCTTTTATGCAATACAAAATGTATAAATTAGTCAATAATGTTTATCAATACCTTATTAGGAATTACACTGATATTTCTAAATTACATTTGTATATTTTTATAATAAAAAAACAAACATCTTAATCTTGTTTTGTAAACGGTGTATAAAATGTTTTTGATTACAATAATCTGTATTTATACCAATATTTCTGTTTTAATAAAATAAGGCAAGAAAAAATTTATTCTTTTACTAACATTTTACTTCCAAGTTCTAACAATATATGTATTGATTATAATGTACCTAATTAAAACGTCAATTCTGGTATAGTATTATTATTGTATTCATAAATAGTATACTTATTGAGAAGGTATGAGCAAAAAATAATTAAATAATTTAAAGCTTAATTTACCAGAGTATTTAGGGCGTATATTTTGAGATTTTTTTTTCATCCTCCAATGCATTTTTGTATTGATACCTTAATTTTTAACAATACTAATACTTTACAGTTTAAACATTAAAACAAAAACAAAACGAGTAAGTTAATGCAATTGATTATACTACTTAAATAAGTTCGTAAAAAAATATCGAGATTCCCGTAAAATAATATTATATTAAAGAGCTGTTAATCATTGTATGTAGGTACTCGTATACATGCATACATACGTGCATAAATATAATGAAGTACAATCTTGACACATTTTACTTTTTTAAGAAATCCCTATCTTATCTTATTTATTTATTTGTCACTTATAGGTTATCTTTTCTGTGTAAATACAATTTCGATGAAAACAATTAACCTATATTATGTTTGTAGAAGTTTAACTGTAAAATCATTAATAAATGTACATCGTAGACATCGTTCATAAAAATACTGAAATACAGGTATATAGTACATATTCTAAATACTGAAATACGAGGTGTACCGTACATGATATATATTAAGAAATAATTTAAAATTAAAAAACCAGAAAATTATCAAATTGTTTAGTTTATACTGTATTTTTTCCTTATGCGGGACTCTTCTAATACGGCCTTAGAAATTATGGACACCATGGAGTAAGGAATATAAAGTCACTCATAATAACCAATTAGGAGATAAAGTACATTGCAAATAATAATGTCATAATAAGGTATATTTAGTTGCATGGCAGTGTTCAAAATGTCCTGACACAGTGTCATGTGATGTTCATACGATGTTGAATAGTTTTTAGAGTAAACACTAAATACAATAAAATGTAATATAATACATTGAAAGTTGAGATTAGTATTGCACGTTTCATTATTTGGTTTTTTATTCTTACTTTTAATCGATTGTTGTTTTATTAAAATGGGCAATAATTGTATTATAGTTACGCGTAGTTGCGGATGTTTTAGAACAAATATTTATTCTGTAATTGAGAAAAAAAATGAAAAATAAAAAAAACCACGAATGGGTTAGGAAGTATAGGAAAATGTAGGTATATTTTAGATGCATCGGCTTTACCTACTAAAGGAGTTGCTTGGATAAAGCTATATTTCGACATACGGAAATTGCATTTTGATGATATATAGGTACCTATTGACTACTATAGATGAATAATATGTCTGTATATTACATATACAATTTTTTAATATACTTACCAAAAGGTGATAGAGGACCTAAAAAACAAATGAAAACAAATAATAAAAATACTATACAATTTTATACTTTGACGAATCAGCCGACGAATGTGCTTCCGTTAACGCGTCATACGACATAGGTAATCATCGCAGCGTCACGTAATAACCAAGAGCCGAATCTATGGACGACGTTGAAAGTGTAAATAATTCGTTAAGAATTAATTTAACTGCATTAAAAGAGCGGTTTTTTTTCTGGTTTGCCTGATTATACTTTTATTATACTATTGTACTGCTCATTCAAATTGTTTGGACGAATAAAGAAGGTTCTTGGTACCTATGTGGCAATATTTTTCTTTTAAAATATTTTTAGTATTTATGCCAAACCAAGATCATAAAAATCAAGATATGTATGTCTTCAGTCCAAAGTTCTGGAAAATAATGAACTGGCTTCCTGGATTCCATGTGGTACACATTTATTAGATTTCAAGAGATAAGCATCAGCCGAGTATCGTACTGCTGCTGATGAATTTTTTGATTTTTTAGAGCCGTTAGGTATATGTATTTTTTACGACACCAACAAAACGTTATGAACTACTAGTTAAAAGCTCAACGTTTAGAAAATACCATACCTACCGTATCCAAACCTAACCACAACGGTCAACGAGTTAATACTACACGTTGGTCATGTAGATATAATGCAACAAAAGCACTTATGCTGGGCTAAGAAACAATTTATAAGTACTCTAATTCAAATAGTTGACGACTTTGAACAAACAAAAAAAATGCGCTGCGATGAGAATTGTTTAAACAAAAAATTGTGCATACTTGAAACTAGAATTTACACGGTTTTTTTGGAATAATATCCTAGAAAAAGCTGATAGTACCAATAGTAAGATCCGTATTTAGACCTTAGCACTGCATTTTCTGATAATAAGTCTATAAAGAATTTTGTTCAAGTTAAACATGATATTATGTGATAAGTAATAACTTTGATCAGTATGAAAAACAATGAGCAGACGTTTCGGAAACAACAGATTATTTGAAACATCGTAAACGGCAAAGGAAAATCCAATAAATTTTCATGAAACACCCGGGGTAGATTTAACTTCTCAAAAATTCAAAATTCAAAATTTTTTTTTCCTGAATTGGCATACCAACAATTTGGATTTCTTATAAAACTTGTTAAAATTTACCAAGATGACATCGATGAACACTTCATAAACGAACTTATTCAGTTTAAAAAATGTTATAAACATTTTAAAGATGAAAGCAGTGAATTTCATAATATTAGTCAAGAACATATAATGTACAAAATATTAATTAATAAGGAAGTAAATGATTGTTTTCCTAATGTTGAAATAGTTCTTCTCATTTGCCTTGTTTTTTTGATTGCAAACAACAGAAGTGAAAGATCCTTCTCTAATTTAAAGCATATAAAAAATAGATTGCGTACTTCTATGGATGGAGACAGACTCAATTAACTAGCGATAATAAGCTCCGAATCTGATATTTTAAGACAATTTTATTCTCAAAATGTTGTTGATAATTACTTACACTTGCACAGTTAAATTCATATTTTAACAAAGCAAATACAATTGTTGCCGCCCGATAACGGCAACAAGAGCTTCGTCGCCGCGGTCGCATTGCACTGTTTCTCGGTCACCGGCTATTCCGGTGCACCACAGGCCGCCCAATTAATGCACACACAAACAAACACGTAGATTAGGTTAATATTAAGATTTAAATTATTTAATATATGTTATCGTGAGTTATTATATAACCGAAAACACAGTGTGTGTGTATTATTGTAATTATTCGTGTGTGATTTATATTTTTTCTTTTGTCGTACTAGAACCATCGTTGTGAGTAGTGATCGCCGTCCATTTTTCTCTCAAATTATTGTGCGCTAATCGCCAATATCTTATTAATTTATATAAAATCTTATACTTTTTTATTGTAATTATTATAGTTTGTGTGCGCTAATCGCCGCAACAGTTTTTTATTATTATTATAGTTTGTGTGCGCTAATCGCCGCAAGAGTTTTTTTATTATTTATATTTTGTGTGCGCTAATCGTCGCAAGAGTTTTTTTTATTATTTATATTGTGTGTGCGCTAATCGCCACTGTGATTTTTATTTGTGTATTTATTTAGGTATAGGTAGCGGCTGGCCAGTACGCTCCACAAACTGTGAGTTTTATTTATATATTTATTTTTATTGTTAATTTAATTATTGTTGGGCCAGAAGGGCCGTTATAATATACCATTACCTTACCATATTTTAGTTCCTATTTTATATTATAGTTTTAAGTACACACAAAACACAAAACATATACACACACCTAACACACTCACACCACCACATAGCTCACTAGTAATTGCGCGGCAACCCCAACCATTGCTAGATGAGCTATATACAACACTACACAACAAAATTACACAAAATTGGTTAGTCGGTGCCCGAGAACAGTGCAAAATAATATTTTGCACACTCGGCCCAAACAATAATATTCTGATGATATTACTTATATTCGATTTGATTGTTTTTACGATTATGTACTGTTAAATAAGTAGTTAATTGCGACTATGTTTGATAATAATTATTTAATAAGTAAAAAAATATATTTTCTTGTTTATGTACAAGGAGCCCGCACAATGCTTTCTGCCCAGGGGCCACCATAAACCTAAATCCACCCATGAATTCTGTACATGTTCATAATATAATCTTCCTATTTTAAAAATATTATTTTATTATTTTATCTAATTTATGGTTTAATCTAAAATAATTGTGTAATTATTTTGTAATTGTTTTATTTTTATTTTCTATGTCTCTATACTGAAACATGCCTCTGAAGCTGCAGAGTCATTGGTTGTAATGATAAAGGGAATTCAAATAATTTAACAAATAATTATGTTATTGCTAAAGATTGTCCTTATGAATTGTATTCATGAAAAAAATCAGTTGCTGCGTTGGCAAAATTTTCTGATGGATTAAAAAACATTACTTTTTTGATTATTTGTATTTATTTTGAAAATGTAAACTTTAATTTATTGTAAATTAAAGTTAGAGTATGTTTTTATTTCTTATAATTAATGATGGTCAATAGTTACTTCTATTTTTGTATTTGTAATAAAACTGATTGTTATTAAGTGTAAAAAGTTAAATATACTTTTTTCTAATATTTTTTGATTTTTCCATGAAATATTTGTAACTATTTATATATATGTATATTGTGTAATGTGTATACTTAAATTATTTAAGTAGTTGTTAAATTTAAAATATACATATTTGTATAAAGATAAGTATAAAAAATGTATTCACTGATGTTTTTCCATTAACTGTTAAAATATAAAATATAAATTTTAAATGTAATTCATGACTATTAATTATTACTGAATAAGTTGAATGGATATTCATTAAATTGCATTTAAAATGTTAACTAATAGTAATATTTTAATGTGATTTCCAAGTATTTTTTTAAAAGTAGTCATAGTACAAAAAAAAGTACAATAACTGTTGTAAGTATGTTCAAGGTTTTATCCTTTAAAGTACAATTGTAACTTATTTATTATTGGTTAATATAATTTACACTATAATTTAGTTTTGATTAAGTATAGATACTGAAAATGTTTGTAAATATTATTTTATTCATTCAATTTCATTCAATTAGAAATGGGGTCAATATATGAAAATTATGTAAGATGGCTGATTTTTGTAACTAAACAATCTCTCAATATTTATGAATATTTAAAAAATGAAGATAAACAATAATCATCCTCGGATTTGAAGGGAAAAAATAAAACAAACAGTTGTAACCAACTTTATTTTTCATTTCGGTCATCAAAAGTATAATTTTGATTTTCTTTAACTTCTCTTCTATTTAGTATTGACCGCTTTATTATTCCTGTGTTCCATTCTTGCATGTCTCTATACTTTATAATTCACATTTCACTCACATACATACCAACTAATTAAATTTTATCTATATCCCTTCCAAGTAAATCCAAAATATATATGTACAAAATATTAATAAAATATATAAACTGGTAACTACATTAATCTTCTATGTATAGAAAATTCTAATACCACTCATTCAATGTGTCAACTATGTTAAATAAAAACCATTAAAAGTTTATTCTGTTTATTTTATTATTATTATTTATAATTACCATTTAAGTCTGTAAAAATATAGAACCAGTTAAAAGTAAATAATGTTCTTTTATTTTATTTATATTATATCAGACGTTAAATTTTTTTATTTTGTTGTTGTTTTAATTATCTTATGATAACGTGCTTGTTTCATTAACTAAAATTATATCAAAATAAAAATCACGAATTATATTTATATTAGTAACAGTTACATTCCCCATAAAATAAGTTATAAGTCTAATAATAATGACTGTTTTTTGTAGCTTTAAATGGCAAGAAAGTTAATGGTAATAATATTGTTATATTAAAACTTTTATTTTTTAAAAAAAAAGCTTATCATCGATAAAAAAAGGTTGGGAGTATAGATTCTACTTTTTTTCTTAGGTAATATCTCAAAAAAAAATTAATCTTTTAAAATTGTTTACATCATAATCTATATTTACCCAAATGTTCAGATAGATATGTTAAAAACAAGATACAAATTTAAATTTGAACGAACGTGTGGTTCCCGTGAAAAGTTGAAAAATACGAGACACGACCCTTTTTGTTGGGCAGTCAAATTGTATCTTGAACTATTAAATTCGAAAAGTAGTAGGTATTTTCTTATTTTGGGTGATAAAAAAAACCAATTTTAATGGTAAAAAATAGTTTATTAAAAACTAGAGAATACAGTAAATGAAATATAGTTTCCCATAATTTTTACTCGTTTTGAAAATAAGAAATAAAAAAATAATTTTTACACCACTGAGAGTATGTTTTAAAATATAAAATAAAATAATTTAATTTTGGTCATAAAACTAAGAAACTAATACTAAGATCTATCTTCATTATAAAATAATTCTCATGCCTATGTTTTTAAAATAATAAATAACTATAGAGTATACTATACTGTAACATCTTATAATAACAATGTTTGTATTTTTGTATTTTGTCATATATCTACCTAAAATTTTATGAACTGCGAAAAATACAATAAAATTATACTAACAATATATATACAATCAAATATCAATCATACGCAGAAGAAAATATAGTAAGCTATTTCAACTAAAAATTATTATAAGACATAAGTTAGCATATATTATTATTGTGTCATTTGTAAATTTCAAAGCTCAAACAAAATAATTAACTTTTATCGAAGATTTTTCTAAGTTTAAATTGCTACACCTTGACATCTCTGTTTGACTAAGAATGAATGTATGATGTACAAAAACAACAAAACAATATAATAATTATTATAATAAAATATCAAAATGTAAAATTAAGCAAGCTAATCAGTAGTTTTAATTTGTTAATAAGAAGTTTAGAACAATAAGTTAACTTAATGCAAGTAAAAATTTGACATTTTCTAATCAGCAATAACTTTTTTATAGTGCGCTAGATGGCAATTAATATAATATGAATTGTAATATAGGACAGTTAATTCTATTTTTTATTGGTAGAATATATAATTCTAAAAAAAATTAATTCTATAAATCATGAATTACTTAAGAATATATTTGAATTTCTGAAAACTTGAAAAACTTTACTCTCAAATATAAAATATTATTTATAACTTATAAGTTATAACTGTCGCATAGTGTGAAAAATCAAGACATCAATTATAATACATTGTTACATTCAATTTTTGCAAAGCCAAAGAATTTTATATTTAAAATTATTTTATTGGCAATGATATTATGTACACCACAAGGAGATAGACAAAAGAAATTTTCAGGGAAAATATTAATGGAGCGGCAATTAAGACATTAATTATTCTAAAAATAGTATAGGTCAGGGTTGCCAAACATTTTAGGTACTAGTTACATGTAGATTTTTTTTTTTTGATGAAATGTGAAAACAGTAAAACCCAATTACATACTACATAGATATATAGATAACATTATAAAATAATTCAAATAAACCAATGCAACAATTACTAGGTTTTTAGTAACTTAAGTTAAATTTTTATTTTTCATTTTCATGTTATAGAATATAGGGTTTTTATACAGAATATAACTGTTTTGAAAAGATTGTGTCACACTAAGTTTGACATTTTTAAAATTGAGAAGTTATAAACTGTACATAAATATTAAAATATTAAGAGAATAATGTGTAAATACTAATTTAATTTAACATTATTTTTAATGTATTTACAATGAAGCAAAATTATTAAATTAAAATTTATTATAATTTTTAAAAATTACAAAAACTTATGATTTTTGAAGGGTATAATAATTTTTGTTGCAACAATATTTATATGAGTAACATTCTTAATATAAAGATTTGATAAAATATGTTTTTTTAAAGCCATAAACATGAAACGTTCTAAATATACTAGTGATAATGAATTACTTAATACAATTTTAAATATTTTTCATTTTGAAAATGATCATTCACAAGAAACTTAAGTAACAGACAGTGGTAAGATTAATTTTTACATAAAAATAATTCAGTATAAGCTCCACCAAACAAATTATAATGAACTTGTAGCAACAATTAATAAAACTGCTTTCATCATAACTATTATTACTTAATTCAGATTTTTCATATTGATTTGTATCACTGTTATCAGAATCATCTTTTACAATAATATTTTGTTTTTTATAACAATTTATTTGTAACTAAATTGTATTAATTTTATTATTAATATATAATGGAGATAAAATTGAGGTCTAAAAAGTTAAAAGCTCTAATAGATTCCAACTTAAAAAATGTAACTGCAATGGAAGGGATGCACTGGGAAAGTCCCAGTATCCGCCACTGATGTACACCAATACATTGAGTATATTAAAATTAAGACCTTGTTTCCATAGTATTAACAATGATTACAAGTATTATTAACTAATATACTTGATAGTTGATGTCAATATTAATTAGTAATGAATTATTATTTTAAATTAATTAGATATTCATAATTACTATTTATTGTGTTTATTATCAAAGATTATATAAACCACTTTCACGTTTGGAATGTGTTTACATTTTATTATTTATATACTTGTATCATATATTTTGATGTTATAACAATATGTACTTAAACAATTACACATTTTAAATATTCAATATAAATTTACAGTTAAAATATTCTTATACAATTTAATACAAACACAAGCTTCCATATTTAAGTATTATTATAGTTTCAAAATTCAGATGATGTTATTTGTTTCATAACTGTACCATAAAACCCTTCTATTTTCTTCACATTTTGTATATCTGATGTTTTAAACTGCAAGCACTAAAAAAAATATAAAAATGTATTTAATTTAATTTTTTAAAATAACGTTTACATTAATTATGCATTATTCAAATTGAACAAATTAAAAAGTTGAGAAAACTAAATGCTCATGTTTATCATGAACAGTTGATTCGTTAAATAGTTTTAATAATATTCTATCACATATAATAAATAAAATTTAAAAACATAAAATACTAAAACTTAATTATTCAAATTAATAATATAAATGAATTACTTACTGTTTTATCATCCGTAACTTTTAACTGCACAGTTCCTTTACTATGACAATATTTCATTGTACATCTGACCTAAAGTAACAAAATGTTATAAAAATTAAATTTTAATATATTTATCATTTCACAATAAATGGTTTGAATACATGAAAATATTATATAACTACAGGACATATGCTTATGTTGGAATTTCAACTTGAAATCTTCAATTAACTGTAAAAAAAACCTTTTACTATCATAAAAGTTGAATTACATCAAATTCTAAATGATTAATTTTCATGTTAAGTTAATTTAATAGTTGATAATTATAGAAATACAATTTTATATCAGTATAATATGTTTATTATTCTTTAGTCATTACCAGGGCTCGGAAGTTCTAGCAAATGCATATTTTTTTTTGTGCGTACTAGAACATCCAAAATAAAATACAAATATGTTTCACACCTATAGGTCGTACACGAAATTTTATTTTGCTATTTTTGCATATTTACGGTTTTTATTGCTATTTTTGGATATATTTTCACATAATATAGGATATTATCACATTTTTGAAAATAATGATTTTACTTGGTTATATTATTAAAAATATTTGAAATAAATAGAGGCCCCAGGGAATATTTCATGTTTGTTAACAGTTTATAATTCAACCGGTCCAGCCAGTCCCAGCGCTGTTAATGAGCCTAAACATTTTATAAAATTGTATAATTAGTAATTAGTAAATGTAATTGTTACATTTAATTTGTCTTATAATAAATTTTTAATTATAATTTTCCAAGTTAAATGCATATTTTTTGATTTTTTACAGTGCATATTTTGGAGATTTTAACTGCATATTTAAGAGCTAAAAAGTAACATTTTTAGTGCTACAACTTCCGAGCCCTGCTCATTACTCATTGCCTATTGTAGTAATAATATAGACACACAATTTGGTATTAACAATTAAAATTGTAATAATACCTATAGTCATTGGGATTATATTAAATAACATACTATTATGCTTGGCAATTCAACAAAAAAAACTTGAACTAATTATTATTTTGGTATGTTAAATGTATATAAGACTATTTAATTTGTAATTAAATATTTTGTAAGTACTAATTTTTAAGATATTTTAATTTAAAATAATTGGTGTAAATTTGTAAGTACTTAAATTGTAACTTATTTATAATATAATTAATATGAACTAAATTTAAATAAAATATATAATTAAGAATAATCATTAAATCATAATTGAATACCAAAACAATAAAAGGTTAAGAATTGAGCAATAGCTAAACAACAATATCTCCCATAATATCTTTCTGTAATAATATTTCTGTATACTCTCTATTAAAACACAATAAATCTATGTTTAATGTTAATAAATAAAATGCAATTGTACTTTGCTAATAAATAAATAAATAAATTGAGACACAGATTACAAAGAGTTGCTTATTTGAGTTGTAAATATTTTTTTTGACAATTGTTTTAAATTTAAATTAACGTACATAATATATCATTATACATGTTATTGTTATACGTGAATCAACAGTAAACAAATTTGAATGAAAATTAAGATAAATTATGCCAGGCACTATTTAAACGAACTCACTGATTAAACTTCAATAATCAAACTAAAGAAATAACCTAGATGTCTAGATATGGAATAGGATTTACAAAAACGTACTTATTCTTTTTTATTAAAGGTAAATTATATTGCAAATCATATTTTTTTAATCATATCATTTGTATCTATTTAAAAATATTGAACTATAAAAAAAATGAAAGAAAAACTGACAAAAGAATTAACCACATAAGACAGGGCACTTTCGATAAACACACAATTTTTCAATTGATAGGGTCAACTATGATGACACGTTGGACAACACAGTAACTACATAAAGTGGAGCCGATACTCTTAATAAGTGAAAAAAAAAAAAAAAATTAAAACAATAATCACCGCGTTTAGATCTTTGAGGATTAAATTGTACGAAGCAGTTTCGAATTCTTTCCACGTCTTCAGATACATGGCGACCGTCGGAGTAAGAATTCGGAGTCGAACGAAACGCGAAAATTAAATGTATACTCAAGTATAACAATACGTGTTGGAACGCGGTCAGTGAGTCGGTGGGACAACGGACTGACTTCCAGTGCTCGGTACAGTAAATGTATACATTCAGATTATCGTGAGGTACACAAGTGCACGGGCTACAACATCTACATCGGTCCACAAACAACACTGGACGAACGCGAAACCGTAACGAACGATGGCGTGACAAGGGCCGACGACATTATATTATTGTGTACGCACGGTATCAGCGTTATCAAGGAAAACCCGCGTAGTATCACGCGAAATGTGCAATTGTGGCAGACGGCAGCCGCGTCTCACGTTCCCCCCGGACCGCGCACACTTCACCCGTGTCTGGTGCCGGACCGCGTATTCGTCGACGCGAAACGTTCCGTTCTCGTACCGTTTCGAGGCGGCGAGTCACAGTTCAATTATTATTCAACGCTCACGCGCTTCCGACGATATTCCGCCACCGATCGTTCTTTCGGTGAAAACCACGGTGTAGACTGTAGATAAGATTTCCGAGTCTTCACCGCGGTGGAAACCGATGCGGACACAACGCGACTTGGACGTTTTGAAAAATACCATCGGAGTGTTCGGACTTGACTGGAGTCGGACCTTTGACGACCGTTGTTTTTTTGTCGCGGGACGTGGTTTGACCACCGGCAAAGAATTGTGCATTAGAGATTTCGCCCAAAGATTTTTTTGTGGCCAACATTTCTAAAATATCTACTTATGGCTCAGAACATACCAAAAATTGTTTTGTCGAATTAAGTTGAAGAAGAGTGCCATTTTTATGTCCGAGTTCGTAGTATTGATTATCGGTAATATAGACGCAAATACGCAATCATTTTTTAGTTTTATCATAATATACTTAAATATTATAACTACAAAGTTCAATTGGTATTTTATCGTATTCTATTTTATCAAACCATTTTATCCACCCAAAGGTACATAATGTACAAATTACCCGGTTAATTTACAAAATAAACATTTTATTAATAATATTTTTACTTTATTCAATAGGCATGGGTAGTGTTCACGTCACTCGGGTAATAAATTGACTTCGAGTACATACAGTATACAGTATATAATATCAATAATTTGTAATTTAATATCTTAAGTATTATTAATAATATTGGAAAATCAAATTAACAACTATTATTCGTTTTCGACATTGAATTAAAAAAAAATGATCTAAAATACACGAGGAACATAAAACATGTTCTTCTTTATGATATTATAAAATTTGGTTTGCGTCTGTAATTTTTTTTTTTTTTTTTGTAGCCAGTTCTAGCGGAAACGTTGAACCGGTATCCGAATCAGAAATAGATGATAATTTAATTTGCATTAATTATTACACCTAAGAAGACTTATATAAATTATTATAAAACAGAGGATCATTAAGCCCTCATTATGTAAGGGAGTATATTTTTTGTGAAATTTTAAAGATATGATATTGTATTAATGAATTAGGAACGCTGCACTTAAATTAAATCAATCAAAAAATTTTGAAATACACTTTAGTTTTTTCAAAAATTCTGAGCGAAAAGTTTTCGAAATCATGTACGATATGTCTCACTGAGAGTGGCTTCAAATTGAATTTATTTTACCTATAATTCAGGAATTGGCCAAAAACTTAGGAAGACATAATTATATTAATGAAACCTTTCCCTTATTACATCAAATAATTATATCACAAACTAGCTTTTAAATATTTTATTATAAGTTAAAATTAGTTTGCATTTAAATTGAGTTAATTTTAAAAATTGAAAAAACGCAGCCTCTCTTCCCCTCCCTTAAACCATTAAAGAGCCAATTTCAAAAAATGTATACAATTTGGACTCAGCTGGTTCAAAAATATTTAAGTTGATGTGAAATATACAAAGATTTTAAAATTTTGAAAAAACACCTATCTAACAAATCTATTAAGAGGCAAATTTAAAAATGGATACAAAATTTGAATTCAGCGTTTCAAAATCTTGTAATTTGCGTTTATTGCATTATCAATTTATCATATACACAAAACATTAAGAGTTATGAATTTATATAAGCTAAGTTATAACTTATAAGTTATAAGTTATAACTATGAAGAGTACTTATCGGGTTTTCCGCGATAAGCCATTTCAGTGATAGACATAAAATTACATCAACTTTGGATTTATAAAGTCTGAGTATCTACCTAATATTATGTTTTCACTGAGTTTTTCCGACTACAATCCAACTAATAAAAGTTAAACGTCTAAAATCGAAACGGAAATAAATTCAGATGTCCTGCGAATAAATATCGGAAATCAATTCGATAACCTTATATATTATATACTTGTAAATATTTCGGACGTACTCTTTTTAATTCTAACAATTCTGTAATCTCTATAATGTTAAGTATTTTTTGGATAGAAAAAATTGAGAAGCACCTACATACGAAGTCTATACATTATTTAACATCAAAATACAAAAAAGCGAGTAGATACTATGTTTATGTAGTATGTGGCTGTATATCTACTTTAGAATGTAAGTATTAAACAGTTTATAAAATATACCTAGAAAAATACAAGTATACGAATAGCATTTGAATGCTTTATAATTTACGAGTATATAAACAACTGCGGTGAAAAATATTAAGAAAATGACGAATAGTACTTTATAATAGTAAACATTTTTGAAATACCTATAACGTATATTATTATACTTATTGCCTATAAAGGATATTTTTTATAATATGTATCGATAAATAGGTAAGTAGGTAGGTTAATATTATTTTCCACAAATTTAAAAAAAAAGCACTAGATATTTAAATAGTAAGTTCTATAATATTATTTGTAACCATAGGTATAAAATCGTGCATTTTCTTTTTCGTATAACGTATAACGTATAAACATAAAATCGCTCTGAATAATAGATGAATGGGTATTTTATTTTCAATATAGGTAGCCATGTTTTGTTTCCAAGGTAAGAATTCAATGTGTGTCTTTACTTTACACAAAAAAAGTCCGTCTATAAGGCTCGTTTGGCTGATCTTTTGATAGGTAGTATCGTCGTATCAATATAATATAATAGGTGATAAGTTAAAGATTAAAGACTAAAGTACTGTTCCAAAAACTTTATCGATTGAACATTATTTTCGTTATCGATTAGATTTGCGTGGTCGCATTCGCATAACAAATTACCAACTATCGCGTGTTTACATCATGTCACCATGTCAGTGGATCATTACACGGGTCAATGGCATTTACGATTAAGTAGGTCTCGTGACTTAATATGCTAAATAACTTCAAAATATACAGAGAAGACTACAGAAAAATATATTTTATAATAGTTGGTAGTAGGCAATATGTAAAATTAAAAACAAAATAAAATTTAAAAAACAATTTTTTTAGTGGTGAATACCCTAAATTGTAACAAATGATTATTGATTATTTATTATACAAATAATTTATTAAAACTAAGCTTATACTGAGTGCGCTTTTCACATTCATTGATTGTACCGGAAATACAAACCAATTAGTTACCATTTTTGTTTCGTTCACATTTTATTTTAGTGACCTTTTTCCAAGTTTAAGTACACACCATACACAACACATATACACACACTTACTCAGTTACAATTAAGTCATAAACACAGACATTTCAGGCGAAGCTCATCAGTAATTGCCCAGCAAAACCGACCACTGTCCAGTGTCCACTATACTGATCGGGTTATTTTCAATTTATACTATTAGACAACCAACCCTATTTCTGAATAGGTTGTGGTTTGCACGCGGAGTAGAGGTGTCCGGGCGCGCGTGATATAACTTTACGCGCACCAAGCCCGAACACAAAGTCTTTTCTTCGTGTAAAACAATTTTGAGTATTCGGTAAAACCAAAAACAAATAAGGGTGAGACTCCTAGGTCGGGTGGGACTCCACGGTAGTGTGAGTTACAGGGATGGGTGAATTATACCGCTGTAGCCTGTACTGGTCTTTTAAATTTGAAATCAATGTACCATTACTTTCAAAAACACGATTCTGAGTGAAAAAGGTCGGGTCGCGGGGGGATAAGTTTATAATATTTATATTTATAAAAAAGCAAACACGCAATTTTATAAATAGGAATCCCTATAAAAAAGTATTCGTCTTGATTGTAATTTTATCTAAATTTCAAATACCTATAAATAAAAATTTCAAATTCACACGCTTATTAATAAAAATGGTGTCTACAGATTTTGAGATTTTTGAGTAAGAACAATGTTCGAGAAACATTGTATAAACATTTCAATTTAATAGTATGAAAAAAATCCAAAAACGTTTAAAATTTACATAATTTCTAAAAAATAGTCATATAAATATTCGGTGAAAATGTGAAATCTTTACGATCAATACTTTTTGGGTTACAATGAAAGAAAAATCAAAATTGGCATTCCATAAATAATGTTGTTTTTTATCATTTTTCGTCATTTTTCTGTCATTATTGGGGAAACTGTTGGTGCGTTCAAAAAATGATCTATTGAATGCACCAATTAGACAACATTTGAGATCGGAAACATATACTACTATTCATGATAGGATAACGTTTTTTAGGAATAATCGTGATGACATACACAAAAAAATAAAAAAACACATCATGGTAAAACCAATACATTCCTCGTTTTACTCACAATCTAAAATAGAATATGTACTAAGGTACATGCGATTGAGATATACTACTTTATCTGGCTCATAACCTTTAAACCTGATCGATTTTAAATAATATTCAAGGAGCGGGGTCAAAAGTGGTGGTAATTTATTACGATATTTCGACATATACTTACTCATTATCTATTTAATCTATATTGTATTTGTTAAACTATCTTATCAACATAACGTGGAATTCAATATATCCAAGATGTTATGGCTCATTTTCGACATCAATATTTTAATTGTTATTCAAGATAGTTATTTAAGATAGATTTCAGATACTGCAAATTGCAATGCTTGAAATACTTAAAAATGTATAAGCATAACGGACGGTAATTTGATATACTTACACATTGAATTAACTGACATATTTTTTATTTGATACAACTTAAAATTGGGTGGAGTTTTAAAAAGTTATGATATCAATTTACAACATTTACCGTACATGCGTACACATAAATGTGTGGTCTTGCTTCCTGTGGATCATTTTTCGTTTTCATTAGTAACCTAACCGAGTCCCAAACATATACAATTGTTTTCCAATGTAAGCATAATTATTTTTTAGTTTATCGTTTAATACGTAGATAGTTCGCTTGTTTTTACCAATTTATTCTACGTTTTAACTTTTAAGTGCTGCACTACTGTGGATTTTATGTGTATTCCAACCAAATCAACGGTAAAGTATAATTAGATTTAAATATTTAATAAATTGCACTTAAGTTGATTGGTAGTACATTTTCGGCATAACTGATTGTCTTTTATTATTTTATATTAAAATCTTATTGAAAAACAAAAAGTTTTAACTACCTACCTATCATAATTCAAAATCCTTTTATTCATATTTTTTTTATCAATGTGTTTAATTAAGTCACCATTTTTTCATTATCACAGAAAATTGTTCTTAACATTTTTCCTAAATTATATTTTTGAAATTTGATTTTTTGAATTATTATGTTCGTGTAAATCACACGATTTAGATAATCATTTTTAATCATTTTTCAAATTTTGAAGCTATATATGGCTAGGTGGCAGGTTATAAAAGGCTTTATACAATTTTATTATCTTATAGAAATTATAAATTATTTCTAAATATTTTTGTGTTTCATATAAAGATTATATATATCAGTGGCATATTTGACTTAAGTTTATGGGGGGGGGTACTAAATTCTTAATTTATAATTACTACACTTCTTTTTCATGAGTATGCCTATAGCCTATGCATTACTTCGGTACACGTTTAATTTTAAAATGGTGTATACAATTTTATACTCTTGAATACTTACCTACGGGTCCATTTTGTATCTCTTATATCTCTTGAGAAAAGTAAATAAAATAACACAACTCGAAAAATAATAAAACAATATTTATTTACAAAATAAAATCTATATTCCTTTTTTCATTTTTGAAAATTTGTCAATACATCAAGTACATGCAGCAAAGTTAATCCACTTACGCGATCTTGCCTCATTCTAGATCTAGATCTATACATGTTTTAATCTACGTGAAATAATTGAAAAATGCAAATATAAGTATATTTATGGCAACTAAATTACTTATAGCTTTATAAAAACAAGAAACTATTCAGCTATTATGAAACAGAATTTCAGCAAATGTAATTTATGTTTTTTTGTATAATAGACTACTTTCAAATAAAAGTTAATATTTTTTTTTCAAAATTGTTACGGTTAATTGTTAATTGTTGTAGAATCTAATCAAAATAATTTTTAAATTGCTGAAACTGAGGCATTTTATTATGGTCTGTATTTTCTACTATACATGCATTTAGAATTAAGCATTACTTTCTAAGAGTTTTGTCTTATCATAAATTAATATATTCAAACTTCGGCTGTACTGTTGTAACACTATCTACAGCCATGATTCAAGCATATGAATTGGGCTGTGGGGGCCGGGGGGATTGCCCCAATCCCCCCAAATACGCCACTGTTATATATTTAGATCACACTCATGACTCGATCGTTTTCCACATTATATTTAGTTGTTGGTTCTATAAAATATATCAAATAAAAATACCTACAACGCGTTACCGACATGGTTTTCATCCTATTACAAAACGAATAATAAAAGTCGGATTTGTGATGTAGCCCAGACAGAAAAAATATTGATACTGTATATTAGTGTATGACGATAACAACGTCATTGACATGTGTGTTACTTCTACTTCTTGCTGAGAATTGGTGATATGCTATTAAAATGTCAGTTGTTACAAATGTATTACTTAATTTAGTTTGATATGTACAAATAGTTTATAGTTAATACCAAATTAAGCGGTTACATAAGTTTTTCATTTTAACAATGACAGTGGATTGCTAGGTGGGGTTATACCCTAGGTCCTAGGAAATAAAATGTCCGAGTTGCCCTATCCTGAGGCCCGGGTTTAACGAAACACCTGCATCATACTTTAATAGATATTGGTTATAGAAAGTTTAGCTATGAAACTAAAAATGCTAATAATATTCTATTAATTTGTAATTGGTATAAAAATAAAAATTTATACGCTACGTAATCGAAAAATGTGTTGTAAAATGTTGGTATTTTTTCCAGTTAAATTTTATAGATAATAAAACAGCGTTATTAACATAATCGAAAATATTAATTCTCAGTCTTATACAATAATTAAATGGTAAGCATTAAAAATATAAAAACAAATGAGTAACTACTATCTTTTTTTATTGGCATAACTTCAAGAATAAATGTATCGCTATACTGTTTTAATTAAGGAATAAATCAATACTGAATGGCATTAACTAACTCATGTTAAAAACACTAAGGCAACAGTGGATGGGAGGGTAGGGGGGGGTAGCTTCTTCTGCATAATCTGCCACTGAAAAAGAAATTAATAGGTAGGTACATGATTTAGTCAACAGTTTATTCCCGTTGTATTGTACTAACACTAAATTTAAATCTGAAATTGACAATATTTAAACCATCAAGATGATAGTATTTTTTTCTCAGGGCGGGCCAACTGGGAGATTTACAGATATTATAGGGCATGCATAATCAGGGTGTATCAATATATTTTTTTGTACCGATTCAATTAATGTGAATATGTCATACAACAGTATCATCCCGAAACTTGGTTAGACTTCAAAAAATTCCCGCCGGCCATTGTAACGAGGAAAATGATTTAAATTTAAATGTCTAAAAATACATGATGTATACATTAAAGTGACTATCCTGCTTGAGTGCTAACGTTACTAAATATGGAACGTCCAACATAAACAATGCTACAGCTGCAGTGTGGTTTAGAAAAACGAGACCACGGTATAAGTGCGGCACGCGCGAGTATAACGACTACATAATTAAAACTCCACTTTTGACCGCAAAACTTAGAAACTCGAATTCAAAGTAACTATTAGGTTTGATAAAAAATTCAATGCGGGTTAACGCGCGCGGGCCGAAGAAACTTTCAAGGCGCCGCCACTGACCTACTCGTGAGAAAAGGGAAACTATATGTACTATATTATAGTTTCATAATGTGACCTAATGTATGTATACCGATTACCGATCATTTTTCTCCGGTTTCGACTTGCTTTTGCGTACGTACCAAGCACATTGGACACGGCATAATAATAGAACATTTTACGCGCGGTACGACCGTGGTCAAGCACTCGGGTTGCCGGCGGAAAGTGTCGCTCGTAAGTCGAAGGTCACGACGAGCGTACGTGTGGCCCGGCAACAAAGCGACCGTGTACCGCGGCGCCGGGGCTGAGCGAGAGGTAGCGACGCGCGGTTAGCTCTACCGTCTGACACGGTTTTTATTTTTGCCTAATTCATAAAACATGACGTTACGCCACTCGTCCGTGTACCGCCGCCGCCGCCGTACGGTGTTTGTGTTTATCGCGCCGCGTTGGCTTGGTTTCGCGCGGGCGGGTGTTCACGATGCGCGGGCGGACAGGGAAGGGGAGGAACCCGTGACGCCGCCGCCGCGCGGCAACATGCTATTTTACGGTCGGCAGAGTTTTCGGCCGCGGTTCTCCGGGTCTGCCCGCGCACCGGAAGGGGAACGCCCGCGTTATCGCTTACCGCGATGAGACCAACGCGAGCGATAACGTGTCGTCCCGCGGTCAGGTACGGTTTGTGCGTCGCGTAACGAGTACGATAGTAACGTTGTATAGCATCGCTTCGCCGTTGTTGTTGCCGTTGCTGCTATTTACTATAGTATTAACGTCGGCACCGTTCCAGCGAGTATCCGAGCCGATCGCCGCCGCCGCTGCCGCATCAACAGGTCTCGCTCGATTTTTCAATCTCGAACGCTAACAACATATTTTTATCAACGACGTTCGCTCCTGCGCTGTCCTGTTCGCGTCGTCATCGCTGTCCGTTCGCCAATTACCTAATTTGGTCGCGAGTACAATATCACCATAACGCGCGTTCATGATTCATCGACCGCGGGGGCGTGTGCGAACCGTTCGTTTCCTGTTCGATTCCGTCGTCCATTATTCGATTTTGCTGCCCACCCGCTCGTTGTTTTACCGTCCCGCGGGACGTCTATTTTGAACGTTTTCGTATTTTGTCACTAATTATTACTGTTATTGTTGTTGTTATTGTTATTACCGTTAGTTATTACTATCATCATTGTTGTTACTGGACCGGTTGGTACAATTATTTTTAAATGACCGAATGAACTGCGGTGAACGCGAACGCTCCGAGTGTGCCGTGTAGGTACCTGCTAATTGAATTGTTTCCTTATAGTTGAAACGTCGGAGGGCAAATACCGTTTTTGTCCGCTTTGACGATCGGCTCGTGCGATATTAATAATTATTAATTACGTATGCACGTCCTGGTCAATGGCCCCGAGGGGCCGAGCATTTTGCACGATAAATATTTCCTCGCGTTATCGAGATGATTTCACATTAAGTTCATTTTTCATTTGATCTAATCGTTGCTGTTATATCTTTGGCCGGCTGCAAGAAAATAAAAACAACAGTTCTTTCGTATTATATTTTCTTTTCCGTTTTCAATGCAAAAACCCATAGACTTGAGTTGAATATAACATGTTTTATTATGTTTATTACAACAAAAATAATGTGTGCTTGAATACTAAAAATATTCAATAATAGTTTTTCAGTGTTTAGTGTGAATCATTGAAAATGGCTGATCCAGGATTTCCTAGTCAACATACTACAACCACTACAGTAACCAACACTGAAATTATCTCAAACCTCAGATATGACAACACATATTTGTATACTATTCCTGGAAAACTGAAAATTGCCCAAATTGTAAGTATTTAGCAGATAATAAGCATCAAAAATTACAATCTATATATATGCTTTAAATGTCTTAGGTTTTATATAATTTATGTAGTATTACACTTATATTGAACCAGGATTCAGAATTACTTAGGTTTGCAAGTTAGGTTTCATGCAATATTATAATATAAGACTGCAATTTTACTTTTGGGGAACAGGTTTATGTAAATATATATTTTTCCAAATAATTGCATATTTAAATTTTTTTGTTAGTTAACTGAATGTTGAGATTGTTTTTAAAAGTTTTTACATAATATTGAATGTAAATTAATTTACAAATATAAGTTAGGTATCAGTAGAGGTTACTTATTACACTATGTATCCAATACGGGCAGGGTTTAAAGTGGCAAAACAATCCAAGGGGGACTCGAATCCCTACATAATTTTGAGCGTCTCATATAGCCTTATACAATTCCTAGGTATTATTCATAGATTATAGGTAGGTATCTATATAGCTTATAGTTTATATTTAATATTAGTTAGTTTTTGTTTATAAAATACCGTTTAACACTTAGTCACATCCACTGATTTTTGCAAAGCCTATTTTTCAACTGTTTTACTAAATATTACCTAAAAAATAAACAATATTTTTAAATGTTTGTAAATTTATTACAAATAATACAATAAATTAAATTTGACACCGCTAATAATAAAAATTACATGATAAAATCAATATTATCAATAGTAACATCATAAATTATATTTTCAGTAAGAATATTTTAACATAATGTATACATAATACATTTTTTTAACCACCTCCTATACTAACTAATGTTTTTAAGCATTAAGACATTTCCATGTGGGATAATACGTTAACGATTATTTGTTTAACTTTTTTTATTTCTTTTTAAACATATAGATTCAGTAGCTGGACATTTTTCCCTTTTAATCCATGATTATACAAATGGCTTAGGATTAAAATTATCTAGAGGTGGTCCAATACAATGAATAAATATCAATAAAGAAATATTTATAACTAGACTTTCATTTTTTTTCTCGACATTTTATTTTATTACTTTTAAATAATTTCAATGTGGTTGATTATTTTTAAAACAGTTGAGCATTTCAGTAAACTTTTCGGATAAATGTTAAAAGGGAATGCTTTAAAAAGGCTTTAAGAGGTAGGGAGACTGAGTCCCTTTGGGCCCCTCCTACTTTAAACCCTGATTACAAGATAAAATAATCTTTTAATGAATTGCGATGAAAAAAATGTGCATTCAATAATTCCAAAATAATATGTACGGTTTTTAATTAATTAATTGTTCAATGCTGTCAATTTTATTATTAATGTATATTTTGTATTTTGGTGTTTTACATCACAAGTAGTAGAGTACATTTTTTTTGATTTATTTATATATTTAAAATGGTAATAATAAATGATTATTTGTATGTTTTTATTTTTTGTATATATAAAAGACAGTTTATAATTGATGTTTAAAAATAACTTTCTGTAGGCGTATTTAAGACTAGAGTATAACTTAGTACCTATTATAGGGCATACAATTCCTCTGCTTAATTATAATAATACATTTGTAAGATTATATCTAATAAACTAATGCTACTTTTTTAATTTCTTTCAAAATTATCACTTTTTAAGATTTATGCTAATAAATAGTTTAAAATATATTTATATATTTATATTTATAAAAGAGTAGCAAATATTGATGTTAAAATCATGTACCATGCTCTTCACATATTTTTATCACATAAACATTTAACAATATATGGTTTTTTTGTTTATATTTTATATGATATTAATATCAGTCTCTTTGAAGTAGTCAATTTATTCATAGCATAATATGTAGTATTGTTTGGTTTTGATTTTTAAATTTTTAAGTTATAAAATCAACATTAAAGTGAGTCTACTGTTAAAAAAGTTTGAAAATTTAACAGTATATATGCTGTAAAGGGTGCTAAATACATTTTATATATTTCTAATAAAATAATATAAAATTTGAACTAAGACTTCAAACTTGGAGATTTTCAGAATTTTTAAAACATTAAATAGCAAGATACTTACGTATTATACAAATAATCTGCATTGATTGATTATTTGACATGCTACTATGTACACAAATAAATGTATTCTTCAACTTATATTATTTTTGTACCAATATTTGGCATTCATCAACTTTTTTTTTGGAAGAATTAATTCAATTAGGTAGAAATAATTAATTGAAATAACATTTTAAATAATAAATTTTTTTTTTAACTGAGGTAGTTTGTCAAAACATCAGCATTTATCATCTAGTCCATTTTTTTATTATTAGATACTTATGTTTTTAAATAATTCAGGATTAACAAAGTATTACTATCCTTATTGTTACTCAGTCATAATTTTACAATAATCTGAATTCTGATTATAAATTTGTGGGTTAATATATTCAATAATAATAAACCTTTAAGATTTTTTAACCTTGTGACAATATATTTAAAATAGCTATTAACATTTTTTTCGAAAAATATTGTTGAATATTAAGTATGAAAATAATTTAAATAGTAGTCTAAATAAAAAGGATGTATGTATATATGGTAGTTAAGTCAATTATGATTTGATGTAGGCTGATGATACTTGAGTACCAATAACAATTCTTAATAATTTGATTAAAATAAACTAATTATAATCCTTTTTTTCAAGCTAATATATAATTAAAAAGTCAGACGTATACTCATAATTTGTTTCAAAATAAAATTATTGGAATACTCAAATACTGATTTACTGTTTAATTTTACAATATTTTTCATTAGGATTAATATTATGCATAAAAATGTATATAAATTCAATATTATAAGAATGAAAACTAACTATATGTCTTTAACATGAAATAATAAAATTAACAAAGACTGAGTTGTAACTATTGAATTCTTCTAAACGTCAGTTGTTATTTAAGGAGTAAATTTTTGTTTTAAATTTAAATTTTAATACCTATAAGAAATGCATTGAATCAAACTTAAAAATGTTCATGTATAAAATAATTATTAATATATTAAATATTTCTTTTAGGTGTTTGTTATATTAAGTCTTATAGCAGCATCATTTTCAACATATAGTATGTGGTACCAAAATAGTGCTGTCACATCAATATCAATGTTTGGATTTTGGTTTTCTCTGTTCATGCTGGTATTCTATCTATTCCATGTGATAGAATGTTTTTACAAAATACCATGGCTTAAAATTGTAAGTTTAATAATTTTACATTGCTTTTCTATACTACATCTACTATATGAAAATTAAATTTCAGGAAATGATTTTTAACGTTGCATGGCCTATACTTTATCTTATATCAGCAGCATCTGCTGCTGCTTATACAGGCTTGCATTTAAGCTACATGTTTAGTTTGGTATGTATGACTTTTTATTAAAACTTTTATATATGGACTGTTTTTGTAAACATAATTTGTTTTCATATTATTTTTTATTCATAGTTATAATTTTGCTAAATGATTTCAATTATTTTATGAGCAATTATTATTGAATATTGATTTTAATTACAATTTGTTTAGTTATTCGGATTTGTTGCAATGTTTGCTTATGGATACGACGCTTTGTTGAAATATCAATCAATACAACGTGGGGAAATTGCACAAGGAAATGTTACAGTTCATAAACAAACAACGGCATCAGTCACACCATACTGATGAGCACTATAATTTAATACAATTAATATACAATTGCTTTATAATCAATTAGTGTATTGTTTACCATTTTAACTTTCACAAAAATAATCTATACTTTAGATAAGTCATTCATCACAATCGTTTTATTTTTTTGTTTTTAATTTATATAACATAATACTAATCATATATATATTTTTTAATGAAATTGTATAGATCCCAAATTTATTGTTAATACTTCATATTTTATTACTCACTTAAACAAATGAAAGTATTATATAAGATTATAGAAGCAACTGAATTGTCTATTTGGTATATGACACATTATATATATAACATGAATAATACAATATTATTGTTCATCATTTTAGTTTATTTCTAAATTTAAAAAAATTATAAAGTCATATTTATTTTAAACTGTATACAGCAGGAGGCCTATTGTTCTAACTAATTCGGAGTTATAAGTTTGGATTTTTATGAATTTTAAGTAAGTAAAAATAACCGGTTGGTTGATCAATGTTCTTCTGTAATAATATTTTTATCACAATTCTTTACTATTTATATTAACCTTTTTATTATATTTAAACATCTGCAGAATTTTAATAATTTAAATTTTTGAATATTATAAAACTTCTAAAGAATCTTGTGAATAGATATGTTGTAGACGTTGTAATATAGTTATAATTCTTCTATTTGCCGTATAATATATAGACTTGCTGTATGAATTTTAGGTTTCAACTAAAAAAAAGTTATATAATAGCAATATTTGCTGTTAAATTGTATATCAGTGATATTAAATAAAAAATAAATATGAAATTTACATCACTTATATCAAATAAGCAGTCAGTGTTTTTTATTATTTGTAATCTATAATTTCATTATTTTCAATATTTGTTATAACTTTTATATTTTTAAATTTTATTTGTTATTTAATGTACAACGAAACTGTTTATATCCGTGCACAAAATTCAAAGGGATCAGTATAAAATGGTAATTTGTTTGATATTAAATAATATTTTTATAGATAAATAAAAATATTTAAGAGTATCTATTTAAATTTCCGCCGGGACTAAATGAGTATGGTTGTAGATTCATACTTGAAGTTATCAGTTTCTGTTATAAATTAATTTCCATCTAAATTATCGAACTACAATTCTTAAAAAAAATATGTAAGTTATTTTATCATTGTTACTAATTCAATTATTTAATATTAAGTTATACAATTTATAATGTTTTAAGTAATCTTGTAAGTGGTCTGATGTAACTTTTTACATAATTTGTTATGAACTATATAAGTTTAATCAAAAAAATATTTATTGTTAGTTTTTAATTTTATATTTTGTTATTACCATTAAAATTCCCACGTAATTTTAACTATTTTTATCTGTAATCAAAAACTGTTTATTTTTGCATGTAATGTCACTTTTTATTTTCTACTACCAATGAATGTTTTTATTAAAAAATCTTCTCCTAGTCATACTTATATACAGATTGACTTAATGTTCTTTCTGATGATGGAATGCATTATAAATAATTTGTACGTATATTTTTATTGTTATATTTCTACGAGTTATTTGTTTCCAGTTTATTAAATAATTGACCTTGACAATGATTTATAAAATGAGTTACAATTGTTCAGTTTTTTCATTTCTATCTGTATTTTAACATGTTATGATTTTAATAATTTTTTATGGTAAATTACTATTATACATTATTATACTTGAAACATCGAACTTAAGCATTTATGACCATTAAATATTATCTATATTTTTATACTTCTGAATATTGTTATGTTGATTTACATTTATGTTCATAATTTTTTTATTTCAAGTCTGTACTTAAATACAAAAAAATATAATTTTGTATATATTTAAATATACTTATCAAGTAATAATGCAAATCAAAATGAGTCAGTAATTTAAACAAATCCGTCCAGTGATATGTTCAATTTATTTTTTAAAAACTAAATATAATTTTGTCTATTTATCGAGCTTAATATGTTATATTTTACTTTCACACAATTTTAATAAATATTTAACAATATAACCTATGTAATTTTAAAATATACACAATTATACATTTATACATAATTCAATATTGTTGTTTTTTATTTTATTTTTGTTATTAACATTGCTTGATTATTTTTTACAACAAAATATATAACTTGCATACTTATGTTTTATTAACCACTTAATGACCCTTATGATATCTCATCTATAATTTAAATCTATATCATTTTCTGACACCCCCTGTAAGTACAGTACATAGTGAAAGAATGGTTTGCTTCACATGATAAATAATTTATTGTTTGTGCTTGGAGGATTGTAATTTTATAATATTATAAGCCTACACACGTGCTACAATGTTCCACTTTTATATAACCAACAATTTTATTATATCTGAATTCAGTTTATAAAAATGGTGTTTGTTTGCTGATAAATTTTACTATGAATTATACTAAAGCTGCTCCGATCTAAAGTCTATTAATAATATTGCAGTTACAACTTATTCATGAGCCTTCAGCTTTAACACGTCAAATGCACTTGCACCTTTTGTAGATGGTAGGAAAAATTAACCAATCAGTATCAATAATAATTAATATCATTTTTATTAAAAATAGCGATTGATATTAAAAAGTAATAACTAATAACTATATCAGTACAGGTTTTCTTAAAATTTAATATCTCTATAAAAATGAAACAAATACATTTAAGTTTCAAATCGTAAGAGAATAATAATAGTACAACATAAACTTGAGCAAAAAGTTATTTAGTATAGCAATTAAAGTTAATATAGACTTTATTTTTAATATTTAAAAACAAATGTATAATAATAAATATTCTAATTTAAAATGCAGGACGTAATAGAACATTTTTTTTAATTTTTGGTTAATCTATACTTAAATAATGTACATAGTAACAAATTAAGAAATAAGACAAATATATTCTAAACCTACTCTAAAGAATTTAAACATGTCATTATTATTGTGTAAATATAAGAGATAATAATAAGCTATAATATATATATATTTTTGGAGTTTAATCATAGAGATTATATTAAGTTATAATTTGTTTATTTTGTAAATAATATAATTAAAAAATATTATTGAGAACAACAATACTTTCATATTTATTCATACTTAAAAGTTAAATGAAACACTTTCTTAAATTAACTTAATTTAATTTTTGATTTTGGCAAACAGGAATAATTAGTTACTTCTACCATTGATTATAGAATATACTATTATTAATGCTTCTACTAGAAGAACATTACCCTGAATTAGTAGTAGAACAGTTTTTTAAATTGTAAGTTAGCGTTGGTTCATTTATAATTTATGTTATCATTGAGAATTGCAAAAAAAAATTAAGCTGCAATAGAAATATTAAAGAATTTTTTTTTTCTAATAGAAATAAAAAAATATTTTTATAACAAATAACATTAATACAACATTAATGTATAAAAATATTAGTTAAAAGGTATTAAAAGGTCATTCGATTAATGAAAAACAGCACTGTTCATTCTAATTTCATATAAACTTATGATTAAAACATTTTTAAACACTTTCAACTTTCAATTCTTTTCAATAAAATTAGTTGTTCTTTTTTAACTAATTCCAAATCTTTTTTAAGTTTTTGTATGTTAGTTGTAGCTTGGTATGGATTTTCATTCTCAATCTGAAAATTTAACAAAATAATCAATGTTAAATAAAATTATCTGTCTCGTAAATAAGACTTTAATTGAATAACATAAGTTTTTCTATAAGTATGTTAGAAATATCCAGATTTATTAGTTTATTCTATCAACAAGAAAGTGGTATAGAACATTCAAAATTGATTAACAATAATATTAATAAGGCATTTTGATTCAGAAAGAATATTCCAACAAGAAAATTGTATTTTCAAATATAAAATGATTATCAAATATATTTTATCTTTATAATCTTGCAATAAGCAAAAAATATTTTTGTATTGAGAATAGTTTAAAAAAAAATAACTTAAAAGTATAAAATATTTAAAATGTTTACAATTTAAAAATTTTATCTATGTGGTTTAAATAATTTTATAAAAAACTAAAAAATTAGTAATTATAGTACCTGTTCCTCTAAATCTTTAATTTCTCTTCCAATAGTACCAGTCTGTTTTACAGATGTTATAATACTTGAACTGTTTGAATGAATAGCAGCTAATAGTTTATAACATTTTCGTATTATATCATCTTTTTTTGCAACCTGAATATTATTTTTAAAACTTATTATATCAGCCATAATTAATTTATTTGTATTGAATACCTTAAACATCAATTCATCAATCGATATAAAACATCGTTCAACTTTACCATCTAAGGAATTTATTTCCTTTTGAACTTGTCTGGTATCAATCAAATTTTTATTTATATCTTTTTTTTGTTTTTCTATATTTGATATAATTTCTAAGATCCTTTGAGTATAGCTAGACCTGAATAAAATTTAAATTGAAAAATCAATTAACATTAAAAATAGTACACAAAGTTTATGAACAAAATTATTACAGAATACAAACCTTGAATTGTAATTTGACTTTGATTCTAAATCATTTCGGCATATCTTAATAATATCTTCTTTTTTTTTTATTTCTTCAAAAATATTTTGTAATTTGGATTTTTCATTAGCATATACAACTTCTAGTTTATTATTATTAGCCTGAAAATTCAAAATAAATTTTTAAAAATGTATCAAATAATCATTTTTTATCTTTGAATTTAAATGTAAACAAATTAATGAATTTCATTAAACACAAATGTTAACTGTACAATAATTTATTAAATATATCACTATCTAAATATCAATAAATAAACAATAAATAATACATTGTACACTTGAAACCTGTTAAATCAAAGAGGGTATTTTTTTAAATTTATTTGAATCAGTAGAAGAAATTGCAATGAACCATGTTCAACGGAAAAATCAAAAATTGCTGAAAATTCAGTATGTAGTTTAAAATAATTTAAATTACAATAATATCATAATATTTTTAAATTATTAGATAAACTATAGCTAGTTAATAATACATGTGACAGTTACTGTGCACAGTATTTTTATGATAAAGTAGAAACAAGGTTTGAATTTTTATTTAAAAATAAGAAAAGAACATAACAATAAAAAATTATAACTGCTATTTAAACATCGATACAATAAAATGAAAATAAATTTGACAATAGGTATTTTGTAGAAGAATTAAATTATTTTATACTTTTGTTTCAACTATTGTATGTAAATAGATTACAAATATAAAGATA
Organism: Periphyllus acericola; assembly: GCA_949715065.1. Classification (NCBI taxonomy): domain Eukaryota; kingdom Metazoa; phylum Arthropoda; class Insecta; order Hemiptera; family Aphididae; genus Periphyllus; species Periphyllus acericola. The sequence continues at coordinate 15,750,216 of OX454264.1, forward strand.
TCACATACATTTCAAAATTAAGTTAAATAAACATGTATATTTCTTTTAGAAATTATTTATACTTCATATGATTTTGGAGAAAAATATTATGCGTATCATATATATAAGTGCTCTATTTTAATTAATAACTAGTTTAGTTCTTATTTTTAACTATGAATTTTAATAATTTATATTGCAGTTTTTATCTTTTAACGAACAATAAATATAAATTACAAAACTACATAGTGATAATTACAATAATATTTGAAATATATTTAGGTTCTAAAAGATTAAACATTTGATCTAGAAATAATAAATTATATTCAAGATAAAGATACCACACTCGAAAAGTTGGGCCTATATAATTAATAAAATATAATATATCAAAAAAAATGTTATAATTATAATACATAAATAAAATAACCATAATTATTTTATAAATTAAGTAAAGAAGTACATAATAAATAAATATTTAACAATTTGTATGTATTGTTATATTATACTTACTCGTTTTTTATTTAGTTCCTCGTTTAATTGGGATAAAATCAATTTCTGTTCGTTTTCATATTTACTCCATTTATTATTCATTTTTTTGATTTTATCTGGTGACGCATTCACTTTATTTTTTAATTTGGCGATTATCTCAGGACTGTCAACAATATTTAAGCTTTTTATTTGAACAGTATTTTCTTTTTTTAGTCTTTTTAGCTCCGATATAAGATTTTCTTTGGAGGAACGTTGCTATAAAGTAATTTTAAAATAGTTAATTTTTAACTATTCAATAAATTAATAAAAAATATATTACAATTAGAATTAAACTTTTTAGTTCATTATTTTGGGTAAGAAGTTCTTTAATACATATTACTTCTTGTGATTCTTTTGATTTATTTTTAATAATATTAGTAATTTTACACTCATCTATTGCATTAAGGGTACTTGTATTTGTTGCATTGCTTATTTCAATTTTTTCATGGTTGATTCTAGACTAGAATAATACAAAATATAAGAACTAAAATATCAATATTAAAATGTTTACTAAACATAGAAAACAAAATAAAACTGTACATAAGTAAATTATTCAATATTTAACTCACTTTCGGTAAATTATCTGTTGAATTTAGTTTTGACTCATAGATATTTAACAATCTTTTAGAGTTGAGAGTGATTAATGAAGGAATTAAATATTTCATATCAGATGGTTGTTCAGTTATATATTTTAAACTTTTAATACAGAAATTTCTCCATTCTAAACAGAACAAGTTGTTATTATTAAAAAAATAGAGCATTATAAAGTACTACAACATATTATTTACATTTACATACAATATAATAAGAATATATTGTTTTTTATTAGATAGGTATATAAAAATTATAAATTCAAAAACCAAAAACTCCCATTAATTTTTTAAATATAAGTATAAAATATTAACAAAAATCAATCTTACCGGCAGGTGTACAATCTCTTTTATGTCCAGGTACTGTGATACCAGTGTCCAAAGGTACAGACACAAATGAATAGTTTGAAAATGATGAAGAGTGTAATGTTTTCCTATTATATGATAAACTTGCTTTAAGTTCTTTTAATATTGTATACCGTTTATCTAAATAAAAAAAATAACTTTATGTTATTATTAAAATATATACTTTTATAAAATAGTAGTAAGTAAATAACTTTTGATTGATAAATAAACTTGTTTTTCACTTAGGATAATAGCTAACCTTTTGAACATAAAATAATTACATAAAATAGGTTCAGATAAAAAACTACATACTTTTATATTCTATAATATTTTCCGTTTCTTTAGGTAATTTCTCAATTAAAAACATTAATATTCTTCTCATGTCTACAATATCACCATATAGAATAGTTTGATATCCAATGTCAGATTTATAACCAACTTTCTAAAAAGTAAAAAAAATATGTAAGAACTTTGGTTTTTATATCGTTTACATTGTATCTAGATAATAATGTTACTCGTATATCTAAAATTAAAATTTTTTTGAATCAATTACATTCAATCACATTGTGATTTACCTTACTTCATAGTTCATCAATTAATGTACATAATACCTATATTGTACACATATAGTATACACATTAACCAATATTATTTTTAACAGATGATTAAATTATCATGTTATATTAAAAATTAAGATTTGTATACCAACCAATTAGGTACTATAGGTATGCAAAGTGAATTTTTAAAGAGACTAGTTCTTACTAGGAAAATATTAGTAATTTGTACTTTTATTACTTGTTTGTAATTTTTCAGAACTGGACTAGTTTAACCTTTTTTAATTATACCTTAATATAGTCTAATCTTCTACATACCTTTCCATATTTACCACATTATTTAAGAATCTAAATACAAAACGTATTCCAATTTAATATTGAAAGTTAATATTACCTTTGAAAACTATTAAATAAAAAAACAATAGTACAGGTATTTTTCTTCAATATATATGGCAGCTTAAAACCGAACAGGCTTTTAAATGTGTACATTATGAAAATGAAAACGTATAAATACCCAATAAGATTTAGAAAATTCAGTTTTATTTTAAATAAAAACAATTTTACATTATTTTAAGATTAATTTACTCATAGTTTTAAATGTCCAATAGCTTAGTTGGATTATTTTATTATGTTAAGTACATCCAATTTTTTTTCAAATTAAATAGAATTATTTTTAAATATAAATGTAGTACATTATGATAAAAAAGATAGAAAATCATTATCCTATGTATTTTGGCTATTTTTTGAGCAAAAAATAGTACACTGACGTTTTATGTTACAAAAGACAAATAAAAAAGTTTTGTAGTTTAAAGATTTATTCATTGATAGTATTGTATTTATTGACTAACAAATGCTTCGTAAGTCATATTATTTATTTTGTCCGGTTATTAATTATATAATTATGTACCTTTATTTATGAAAATTATGCTAGTAATAATCTTACTTTACAGGCATCCGCTACTGTGATACCATATTGGTATCTAGCAGACATAGATTTAGGAATAGTATGAGGTATGCTAATAGTTGGTTGAATTTTTTGCAAACACATTATTAAAGCCTTAATAAATGTTTCTTGAGCTATATTGGTCATTGAAGTTTCATGTTCTGAGAATTCACTAAACAAATTAACATATAACACATCAAATACATTTTAATTAGGATCAAAATATAATATTATATATGCAATGTCTTTAGTTATGTCCAATAAATAATTAATCAATGTTAAAATTAAGATAAATTTTTTATTATGTGATTTTGTAGTATATTTATAAAGTAGGTAAATACTCATAAATAACATGATAACATAATAACATCAAACATTGTTACAAAATTTAAAAAAATTACTGTTCATTATTAATAATTATAAATAATAAAAAATGAAAAAATGAATTATTAAAATATCAGAATGTTGTTAAAACATGAGGTGTTAAGAACTATAGTAGTTATTATCAGATAATCTTAATACTACATTTATTTAAATTGATGGCCCGCTCTGGGAAATCAAAACATACTGTTGAGTAGGAAGATAAAATATCATAAAAAATTTAAATAAAACAACTCATGGGTTTTAATAATGAAATATTTGTTACTTTGTTATTATAAAATGTATTAATTACATTAAAAAAAAACAATGTAAAGTATATGTACATGTTTTTTGCAATTTAGCAGCAATTTTTAAATTCTCTTGGATCTATAAACAAGTCACAAAGAAAATTTATTGTATCCCATAATAAAAAAGAATACTTAGATGATATTAATAATTTTCAGATAACGAGTAAATCAATAGACTCAAAGACTCGGTAAATTATTTTAAACAACAAATAAAGTATAACAGCAACTATTATTTTGAAGGACGGTTTAGTTAATGGTATACATATGTACATATGTACATTGTTTTCAAACTCTAAGGAGAAAAGTACTTACAACAACTAAATGAAAGTATTATTTTTAAAATATTATATTACAATATGCATTTAGTATGATTTACTGCAAAATATTTTGTAGAAATTAAAAATTTGAAAAGTATAAAAGAGAAGAATTACATTTTATCAGATACTAATTCATTTTCATTACCTAGGAAATTATTAGAATATAAATTATTTAATTATAATGATGGACAGATACTCACCAACCAATTCCTTTAAGGGTAAAAAATATTATTGCATCGATTTCTTCCATACTGTCTGGTTACAATCAAGTACTCGTTCAGTCGTACACACGTAGAAAATATATTTTTATTTTAAAAAACCAAGTAGGAACAAGAACGTCTAGTCAATATTATGTAACATTTATTTTGATTACACGTCGGTACCGAGTATGTTATGTGTGTTAAAATAAAATAATTGACTGGCGATCTAGATTAAACGGAAAATGTTTAAAATTCAATAGGTTCGTGGTTTGAACTTGAAGCACTGCCCCGTGTCCGTGCATAATTAATTGTAATTCACAACTCGAACGGTACTAATATTATCAATAATGATAACGTGCTGGTACCATATTATTATTATTATTAATATTATCATCTCGTAATCCAGAGGTCTTCAAACTTTTTTATTCGAGAGCCACTTAAAATATCAAAAGCTCTTATCGATCCAAAAGTGTTATAAGCACATAATAATAATAACAATAATAATTTATAAATTGTAAATTTTTATTTATTTGAAATTATTAATATTAATTATTATATTATTAATTTTTATTAATGTATGAAATTTATTTTATTTTGCTAACATCTATTGCATTACGATTGTTTTTAAAATTGATTCCAAATATTTGTCAGACATAGCCCATCTATATTTTGATGTGATGAATTTTTGTGAAAAGCTTTTTCTCACAAATAAGAAATTTATAAAAATCAACTCGTCTTCTTTTCGACATTTGTTTTTCGGTGCATCGTTGCATTGCAAATCATTAGTTTCCATTTTAAAGGTGTGTGCAACTGCTTAATATCTGATATCAAACTAATGGGATCTACATTAGAAAAATGATTGGTTGGAATAAAATTTTAAGTTCAGCAATTATTTTTCGGGCAAAGTTTACCGGAACGTCCTTTGATAGGGGGGGGGGAAGGCTGTTAAAACATGTTCGCAGGCCGCATTTGGCACTTGCCTCAGTTGGGAGACCCCTGTCGTAGTCAGATAATGTGCCACGATTACACTGATCAGTGACAGAATTCTATTTCTTAGCAATAACAATTATGTTTAATATCTCTGATCTCAGTCCATGCCACCGTAGTCATGACTGATAACAACAACATTGGTAACGCCGCGTTATCATTGTAAATGGTGCTGACACGAGTTATCATCGAAAAAAAAAAAACATTCGAGCCTAATCATTTTGGTGTTTTGGACCTGCCTACTATTATGGTAAATTCGTGTTCGGTCGATTAGTGACGTGCCCTACATGAACGTATAGTTGTTAAAAGTGGTTGCGAAAATGTTGAATTTTTCCAATTTTCGTTCTCGATCGTCCGACGGATGCTAGATTCGAACTATCGGAACAGTCGATGCTCCGATCGGTGTCTTGTTTATTCTTCCTTTAAGTGCAGTAATTTTTCATCATGAATTACCGTCGCGAATACTGTCGTTTTGTATTTCATAATGATTTTACTGCTGGAATAAATTAGAAACTAGAAAACCAGCGTTTGAAAAGTTTTACCATCATGGAGCGTAAAAACTATAATGCCGACGATGACAGTGGCGAGGAGTTAGTAACTAAACAGATGAAAATTAAAGCTCAAGTTCGTTTTCATATATTTTATGCTATTCATACAACATAATATTAATGTTCACGGTTATTAGAAAAAATTTCAATTTAGTATTCTTTATATTTTTTTTAACTAGTTATGGGTTACCCCTATGGCCAATCAATTATAATTGCAATTATTTATTTCAGTATTAGTTGACATTGTTCATGACAACAATTGACGAGTTATTAATATAATTAATTAATATATTAATCATTGAAAAATATTAACAGTTTTAATTTTTTTACTTCTGGAATATCTGGTCACAAGTTTGAATATTTTTAAGTCATACTAATTAGTAATTACTAACAAACTATTTTGAATAAAGAATAACCATGAATAGTACATTTAATTATTGATCCTTGTACCTATTTTCTATAATAATAATTGTATCTACATATCATGATATAGTTATGGTTTAACTTGAAATACCTAAATATTTAATTTCTTATTTTCTTCATAATATATTATGCTCAAACAAATTATGACTTAATAATAATAATAAACTAAAAAAGATATTAAGACTCAACTACAATCAAAGCAAAGTATTTATTCATTTTTTAACTACTTCCATTAGAATTGTTTTCTGTTTTAGCTAGTACTTGTAGTTTTTGTATGGGCTTCAAAAATCATCCTAAACTAACTCATCTTACCAATTTTATAGAAAAATGCTCAATATTAAACTGATAAAATGTAAACATTTTAAATTTCTTATTGTAATGTGTATTTATAAAGTAAATAATTGAAAGTATTGTACTAACTCTGGTTTAACCGTGTAACTAGAATTTAAACCAACTTTAATAATGCTTTAAGTTAATGTGTAAATCCTGGTTATTTAAATATTGTTTTTTGTGTTTTATCAAATCACAAAAATTATGTATATGTACATGCATAAGTATTTAATGTATAATCATTATTTTAGGAAATTGGTAAACGCTTTGAAAAATATCAAGGTAGATACCAAACATCTTCTAGTCGATGTAACACACCTTTACCTTTTACCTCAACAGATAGTATAGAGTCACTTCATAGCAATGTTACCTCAGACTCTAGTGAAAAAGTTTTATTATTCCGCCAATTTTTGGAAAACGACAGGTATGATATGAATTTATTAGTTGATTTATTTTTATTTTCATCTAGTATTTATTACATTTGGAGCTCAATTATATTCAAAGACTGGTTTATATGATTTGAGATTCCTTGGAAAGTCAGATGTATAACATTTTTTTATTTCTAATATGTTTTTATGATAAACATGTGAAATAATTGCTTTTGTATAAACCTGCTACTGAATAAATAAATATATTTATGTTTTTCCTAAGTACTTATATAATAGATATAGGTAATATTTTATTTGGTTATAATGATATTTATTCTAATACCTAAATAATAAAAAAGTTACACTGATCTTAAGTTATTGAAACTTTCTAAATATTCCTAAGTATTCATTGAATGGTTCATTGTTGTTTTTAAGCATAATAGTATAATCATACAGTTTAATTTTAAAATGAAGAAAAAGGCTGATGAAATAATATACAGTGCATTTTCAAACAATAAATTCTTCTCATATTTACTTTAACAACTAAAATATAGATAAACATATTGTATGTTAATTCTTAAGCTAAAAACATTAAATTTCTGTTAAAAAATATAGCCTAAAATAAAATGTGTACATTTATTTACTGTATGTGTATAATATACTTGTTGAATTTTGTCTCATATTATTTATAAATACTATATGTATTCATATGTTTTGTTACATCCAGTGTATGCCAATATCGTTAAATTTGGTAGTATAATTCCCATTTATCATATTAATATTCATGCATAATAGATACAGAATACAGTTTTATGTTCATAAACAATTTATTTCATACTTCCACTATTATTGAAAACACAAAACTCTATCAAGTTTACATTGCTTCAATAAAAACTATTTAATTATGAACAGTTTTTAAAATTTTTGTATTAAACAGCTATTATGTAGGAAAATTGAACCATAATAATTTGATAATGAGATGAATATAATATATTTTTTGAACTAGCCAAATATTTATGTATATTTATAATGTTTATTATTAGACTTGATGGTTAGATTTTGCTCGTATAGATATTGTTTCAGTAATATAATACTTTTAAATATTTTGTATGATTGTTTGTTGTGTTATCATGTATTATAAATCATAAAATTGTCTCATTTGGCTTATCATTTGATCAAGTATGAATTTGTAAATAATGCATATTAATTTATTACCCAATGTATATTGATTGCATAATTTTAATATATTGTGTATTTATCAGAATGATTTGTTAAATCCATAAAATGCATAATATACATGTTGTATTTAAATGTATTAAGAATTAAATTAATAAATGCAAAGATATTTATTTATTATCAGCTAATTTATTTGTTTTTAAAATTTTCTAATTCAGTTAACATTTTTACAGAAAGTTAGTTGAGAACAGTAAAATAGATGAGCAAAATCACAGTAATGATGATCAAGCCCAGGATAAAATGTTATTGGATGCACAGAATAAAAACAAAAAAAAGAATACAAAATATTATGTAAGTGTTATTTTATCTTTAACAAAAAAACTTTTATTATTATTTCAAATAAATCATGGTTTGAAACAAAAGTAAAATTATAAATTCTAGTAGGAATCCAAAAGTTACCATAAATAGTAATTTAAAATATTTTCATATAAATTAATTGTAATAATTTATACTTTTCTATACTTTTTTTAAATTAAATCATTACATTTATTGAAATATTACTTATTTTATAAATAATTAATCATAAAATAGTTTTTAAGTTTGCAATTTTTTTCTTTAGTTCTGATATAGATTCATTGATTCAAAAGTAAACCCAGAAATTGGTTCACTATTGTCAAATTTGTTTTATTTGTTTATTTGATTATTTAAATTTTAAATTTTTTAGATGAAATATTACCACCTTCTTAATGTGTAAATAAATAAATATGATTTAATTAATGTTGTATAAAAATATATTTTTGGTCTGATGTATGAACAAATAATTACTTTTTTACCATAGGAGAATATCATAGAAACACAACTTTATGAAAAAAATATTAATTCATTAAAGAGTCAAGTTGTTGAGTTGAATGAAAAAGTTGAAAGTTATCACGTAAGCTGTTTAATGTTGAAATATTGTAAATAATTGTAATTTATAAATCATATGTATATTTTTTATTGTAAAATAGAATATTATTATCGAAAAAGATGTTTTATTAAAATCAAAGATTGAAAAAATTGAATCATTAAACAAAGCAGTCATGCAAAAGAATAAATCACATTTGGAGACTATAGAATCATTAAAAAAAAGAAATATAGAAGTTATTAATGAAGAACGTTTAAGATGCAATCAAAAAATTAATCAAATTGCAGACGAATCCGCAGATTTAAAAAAAGAGTTAGTATAAAATAAGAATTCACTTTAAAGTTATAATCATTACTCTATATGCTTTTTCATTACATATTTTTTTAGTTTTGAAGATGTCCATAGGCTATGTGATAAATTAAAAAGGAGTAATATTAAAATTGATAAAGAAAATCATGAATTACGGAAAAAAGAAGTTAGCCTAAAATCAGAAATCGAAAAATTAAATATAATCCATGAAAATGAAGTGAGTAGTATATTTTTCCATATTTCTAGGTAATAATTAATTTATGAATACACTAAATTATATGGTTAGAAGTAAGACAACAAATGGTTATGTGTTTTTTAAATGGTTTTATTTTTTACACATTTACATATGCTCTTTTGAAATTAATTAATTTTCTGGTTTATTGTTGTTTAATTTAAATCCATTATGATATCATTATATATATTTCACCAGTACCAGTTATGCCTCATTATTGCCATGTTTGTTTACACATCAAATTTTTGTAAATATTTATTTTATATTCCATAAAGGATTTCTCCTTAGTGTAAATGTTATGTTGCACATAGTAACATATTTCGAGAGTTTTTTTACTAATATTCGAAAAAGTTTAATGTTTCTAAATTAATAATGTTTAAGACTAACAAACTTATGTAGATTTCAGTTTAGGGACCGCTATAGTATTTACATGCGCATTTTAAGTTAATTTAAAGCTTTTATTATACGTAAAAAATTTGTATTGTGGGTGAGTAATAAGTCATTTAGCTTAGAGTCTACTGTAGGTAGTCTATAGGAAGTTAGTAGTTTTATAAAACAAAATATGATAATATTAATGTAAGACCAATGCAATAATAATGACAAGGGTGGTTTACTTGCAGCTCTTGCCCTATTCCTTTCAAACGCAAAATATGTGTTGAAATATAAAAATATTTCCTGAACATTCAACAACATTCCAGAAATTTTTTTTTCCTCTTACACTCTTACATTTTTCTCATACTGGTGAAACTTGTCTTGCGAGTTATTTCTTTATTTCCTTATATGCCCCGGATCAAGATGAAATTAATTTATAATTATTTTTTAAAAAAGACCTGAAATATAAGTTTTTTTTTTAGAAACAGTTGCTTCTACAGAACAGTCAAAAACAAATTGTTGAAGGTACATTATATTTTGAATGCATTATATTTTAATAATTATTTATTATAATGTTTTCATGTTACAGATATGGAAAAAGAATTTCAGCATTTACAAGAAAAAAACGATTCCTTATTGAGGTGTATTGCAATAATGGAGAGCCAGCCTGTAGATACTAAAGAAAAAGATATTTTACTAGCTCAACTCAATGGTAAATATTAAATACATTTATTTTATTATTACTATTAATATTTATTAGAGATCATTCTTGTAAATTTAGTTATAATTAAAACCTTTATTTACACAGTAAATTATAATACATAATTGAATACATATATTTAAATTACTTTTCATCTCTCAAAATATAACTAATATAAAACTTTATAGTAAATTTAAGGAACAATTTGTAGTTTAACAACTTAAAAGAATTAAAATTCACAATTTTACTTCTGTTATTGTATTGTAAATGTATTACATTTCATAAAAGTATTTTTATTTTAAATTAAATAACTGATTGTTAAGTTACTTGTTATATATTATAAGCTTGTGCTTTAAACAAAATTATAATATAATTTGGGTGATTTATTGAATAGGTACTTTTTAATATTTTTCAATTATTAAAAACTATTTTCAAAACGCAAAAAAAAATATCAATAACGATTAGTTAAAAAAATAGAAAAAGTATTGCTGTGTAATTATGTGTAAATATTGGTTTTTCTTAATTTTATAAAATATATTGCTGCACTTATTTATTTTATCTTAAATTTTCCAATATAAAATTATAACTCTTTGGAGTATTCATAATTTAGTATTACATTTTTTTCAATTAAAAATATTACAACATTTTCCTTATGTGTTATGTTTTGAGTGGAAGTTTTTTGCCAAGTGTTTTATTATTTTTTTATCAAAATAAGTATCAATTAAAAATTATTTTATAATTATATATGTTTTTAATTTATTATTACTACATATATATATTCTTTACTCTATGAAATATTTATGAACAAAACATTAGTAAAATGTGAATTCTGAATATTAGTTATACATTTTTTTTTTTTACAGCAAAGGAAACGGAAATTCAGCATTTAAGTATTGAAAATGAAAAATTACAACAAGAACTTAAAAACCAAGGATTAGAAGCTCAAAAAACAGACAATCGTTGGACTCAGCTAAAAGATGCATATCTTAATGATAAAGCTCGTATGACTCTTTTGGAAAATGTCATTGAAGAATTAAAAATTAACAATAATGAATTAAATAATGCCAATATAAAATTAACTGAAAAAATAAAAGAATCAATGGAAAGTACAGCAGTTTCTACTTCTGAAATTAACAAGCAGCAAGAACGTAATACTGATTTGATGTCTGTTATAGAAAATATGCGTGAAACATTTGAAAAAGCTATGAAAGAGTCGTCAAATGAGTATGAACAAGAAAAAAAACAGCTGATTCAACAACATGAAAATGATAAAAATTTAATCAGCATTTCTAATAATCAACTTCAAGAAAATAACTTAAAATTGAATGAAATCACTAATCAATTAGTAATAGTCATGAAAGAAAATGATTCTTATAAATGCGAACATTTAGAAATGAGTAATTGCATTAGTAAAAATGATACGAAAATTTTGGAATTAAATAACATGATAAGTGAATTACACATGCAAACTATTCAAATGAATAATGAGTTGGGTTTTCTTAAAAAGGAGAACAATACCCTTTCTGAAAAATTAAATGGATCTGTTTTTGAGAATGAAGAAAATAAGTTATTATCAGATCGATTTCATAAACAGAAACAATTATTGAAAGTAAAGATGAAAGCATTAAAAGAATCAGAAAACAATTGTTTACTCCTACAGCATCAAGTTGAATCTTTGACTAAAGAACTGAAAATTTCAAGTCAGAAATCAGAACACCTTGTTCAAAATAACAAACAAATTAATAATGTTATACAATACTGTGATTTAGAGCTTCAAAAATGCTATGAATTGTTTAGTAAAATTGTAACAAAATCAAATTTACAAAATCAAAGTATGAACACACTTCGTTGTGTGTTGATAAGTGTGGCATCTTTGTTTTCTTTTGATGATAGTAATATTAAGTTTGATGTAGATTTGCTTAATGACGTTGATTTAATTTGTAACATTATTTCTGATGATAATGAATTGCATGTTAGTCTAAAAAAAATGATCTTGGGTTCCATAAATGTTTTGGAATACATTATAAATTTGAATAATTTGCATCGTCATTCTAAGGCTCAATTAATAGCTCGCACTGAAGTTGAAAAATTAATATCTGAAGCTGTTGAAAAAGTTAAATTGTCAACCAAAAATGAATATCTTCAGAAAAATAATGAACTACTAAATTTAATTGAAAACTTACAAAATGATAATCATACTTTGAAATTAAATATTCCTAATAGTTCACTAGTAAATAAAGAAGTAATAACCGATTTAAGTGGTCCTATTATGGACAATTTACTTTCTATGGATAATTTAAATATAACTAATATTAAAGATGAAAATGATACAATAAAGCAATTTTTAAAAAGTATTTCAACAAAATTAGGTTTAATTGGTATTGATCAGACAAATGATGTGCATTTACAAAACTCTTTAAATGAACTTGAATTACTCATACAAGAAATAAAAAATGAAAATAATATACTTAAAAATCAGTATAATGAAATTCAAAAATCAATAACAATGAGAACTTTGGAAAAACCCATTGAAAAGCACAGATTAACTGTTTTAAATGAAATCACTCAAACTGATAATTTTGAAAAAAATATTGCTGGAGAAGAATTGTCTTTATCTTCAGAAGATTTATGTACGAAAGAAATAAAAATTTCAGAAAAGTCCAACCCTATAAAAGATTCAGTTGCTGTAAATGGTGATTCAAAAATTTTACTTGCCCGTTATAAAAATTTAAAATCTCGATTCAAAGAATTTCGTGCTAAGACAACTGAATTGGACAAAAAAATTGATAGTTTAACAAATGATTTAGAGTTTGCAAATTCTAAGTATAAGCAATTGAATGATCAATTTATTGATGCAAATGAAATTCATGAAACTGATATAGTCAATTGTCAGTCAGAAATTGAAAATCTCATGTGTGAAAAACTCGAAGCTTACCGCCAGTTGGCTTCACTAAAAGAAAAACATGAAATATTACAAAACGATTATGATCAACTTAAAAGTAATTTGGATGACAAAAACTCTTCCAGTGATAACGAAACAACATCTAATATGAATGAGCAAAATGCAGTGTTAAAAAGAAAATTGAACGAAACTCAGCATTTAATTGATTTAGCTTACTCAAAAGTTTTAGGCGAATGGCCATCAATTGATGCAAGTTCTGACTGGGTAATTATACAATCTAAAAAGTTAGATAAAATAGTTGGTACTAAATTTGGTTCAACTACAAATGGTGAAAATTATTTAGATGGTTTTGATTTAGAAGAATCAGAAATTAAGCGGTTACAAACATGTATACAAGTTATTCACGAATTAGTAACTTCTGTTTTAACAAATAAATGCTCATTTGAATTAAATTCCACTAATATACTTAGTATACAATTAGTAGATTTAATGTCTGAATTAAAATCATTGACCGAGACATTTTTAGAATTCATGTCTGTTAAAAATAATGAAATGCATTTAGTAGATGAACGTCATATTGAGTTATCTCACAATGCTGATAATCATGATGTGAATACATCAAATATACCGGCAAGCTCTGAGAAATCTTCTATTATTGAACCTTTAGTTTTAATTCAAGAAACAATAAAATCTTCTGTACCAGAAAAAGAAGATAACGAACAGTTCCAGAGGGCAATTGCTGAGCGAGATAGATTAATTCAGTTCCTTTCTGAAAAAATATCAAAATTGGATAATTTAAATCGAAATGTAGAAGATATCAGATTAGTCCGGAACAAACTTGATAAAGCGTTAACAGCTGTCCACGAAAGAGATGTTCGGTGTGATGAATTGACATTAGAACTAACCAGGGTATGCATTTATGAATTAATATACTATCTTCTACTATTTTGAAGTTAATATATATTTGTTTTATTAGATAAATATTTTATTAAGTTAGATTCTGAGCAATGCAAGACTTTACTATAGTTTAATTATTCATTCTTATCTCTTAACACTATTTGGTTTTAAATCTGCAATAAATGTGATAAATAAAATTAGGAATTCGTAGATTGGTCATTTTTTTATATTTTCTTATACTATGGATAAAAAATAGCAAATTATATTACAGTTTGTTTTACGGCGGTTATTTATTTTTTGATAATATAAGTGATTTTATGTTATATTACCTTGAAATTTTAATTTTAATTCCATCCCTAAATTATTTTACTTAGTGTTCTTAATACTAGCTAATTTGTTTTTGAAGCTTATTCAAAAATACATCATTAAAACTTTTTGCTATTGAATACTTATATTTATTTATATTAAATCATCCTTTGCTTGTTTTTTTGGTATTACAATTAATCATTATTTTCAAAAAACTATTGTTTAACAATAGTACTATGATAAGCTTACATTTTAAATCTGTATCTTACCGATTTTTTATTTTTTAGTTATTAGAAGAACGTGACATGTTACAATTGAAGCTATCAAATTCTATTAGACAAATTCAATTTTTGTCTGACAGTAAGTCACAAGTGGGTACATCAGATTCATTAAGAGAAAATTATGGTTCAAAAACCATAGATGACAAGTAATATTTTAAATTATTGATTATAATAATGCTTTTTTTCTATATAGTAACCATCGAAATTTAAATTTATTACTATATTTGTTTTCATCAATGGTTATTAAGCATTTTTATTCTGCAATGTTATTAAAATGGAATATTTCGTATTTATGTTATTTTTAGGCTGGAAGAGTTACATAGTTTAGAATATAGGCGAGATGCTGATTTATTTACTGACCAAGAACAGAGACATAAGTCACAAATGCAACTCCATCAAAGTCGTCAAGATGGTTCTAAGACTCAAGAAGAGAAATCATCTAACATAACCGGTAAAAATAAAACTTTATAGACATTTAGACAATTTAACTTGGACTTTAGTCTTTCTAACCTTTTTCTACGTACAATTTCATCATAAATAATAATATCTGGTGTTTATGAGTAAATTATTTAACTTATCAGCAATGTATTCAAATGTATATTGTATCAAATATCCAGCCTTTTTGATTTTAGTTAATTTAATTAAATAATTGTCAACACATAAGAAGTATGAATGTTAAGTGATGATTGATTAAAAATATACCAATATCAGAATTATATGCAATAAGTATTGTAATGATAACTTACCCAACATAAAAAAAATTACATCGGCTTATTCAGTGTTGGTATTCTGTATGAGCAATTATTAAAAAAGAATTGTGCAAAGAAATTGTTGCACTAGACGGTAGACATAATTGTTAGTTGTGATGAAATGTAATTCCATCAAAAGAAAGAAATATAAGTAAACGTAATAATGAATTCAGTATTGTGATTTCTAGTAGACGTTTGTTCGTAATGAATAATGAATCATTATTTAAAAGTTATAACAATATTACTTCATGAAAAATTTAAAAAAATTAAATTATTGTAAATTAATATACTCTCCCCTTAGATATAAGTTAAAAATATTATTTATTTAATTTTAATTTATATTAATTTCTTAATATCAACAATTTATTATTATTCATGTTTGACACTTTCTATTTTAGTTAATGCTTATGCGATTTTAAAAATTATTTCAACCTTTATCATAAACTTTTAATTAGTTATTTATATACGAGTATATTGGTATACATAGTTAAAATGTATGTATTTGTATAGATGTTTTTAATATTTTCAAATTATTAGTTTATAATATTTTAATGTTGAATATTCATGGTCTTTGTAAATTTATGTTTTTTGAACAAATTAATTTCAGTTATAAGTCATAAACTCACATTTCAAAACTTTTATTATTAATTTTATTATTTTTCATATACGTAAACTCAACATAATGTTTTTCTGTAAATTTTGATGTATGAAAAATTGAAAACCAATTATAAATTCAGAGTTAACTATTTATGTATTTTAAGTTCATATGAACGCATAGTAGCACATCAACATTTGGTCACTCCTCTAAAGAATTATTGCTTTAAAATTTAATTTTTTATATCAAAGTTCTAAGAAAAAAAGTTTGTTTCAAAATGTGAGAAATGAGAAATTTAAAGAAAATTTTAAATATGGTAAAATACACTATGTTTTGCTAAAATAAAGTGTAATTATAACTTTAAATTATGTATAAATAATTTTTTAAAATATAAATTGAACAAGACAATAAATAAGACACTCATTAAATGAGTTATATGAAGCATCTAGTACTTTTTGTTTAATTATGATAATATTTTTTCTAATTAATTGAAAGTTTTGTTAAATATTTTTCAGAAGAAACAAGCAACTCATTATCTTGGATCAAGGATATATTATGGTGAAGGTATTACACTATTGTCAATTTTTATTACTCTTATTTTAATTAATCTGTATCTAGCAATAAGATTATCTATTGTTATTTTGTTTTTAAATGGAAATAAACATTTATCATTCTTAATGTAAACTGAATTTTTTTCATTAAACTTAAAATATTTTATAAAGTTATGTTTTGTTTATTTATTTACTTTTGTATCAAGGATATTTAGATTAATTAATATCTTTATATTTGATCGGTGTTAGAATTTAAATACTCAATTGATAATATTTTTAGTTTGTGTTACATTGTATTTTAAGGTAAGAAGAAACCCATACTATAAATTAATTTTCTTTCAGGATAACAGTAATCGCAAGTACGAGTATCTAGTTTTGATATCAAAGTACCATAAGCTAAAATACTTGGTAAAATTTTTGTTTTGAATTTTTCAAATGTTTATGACTTATGTTTATGACTTAATACAAATGAAGAGAACTTTAAGGTTAAAATATTTTTTCCTATGTTGGATACAGTTTGTATCTCAACTTATTAGTCGGTTCAAAGGTATATGATATTTTTGTCATGTTGCTTCATTTTGTACTTAAATTGTTAATGCATGTGGAGTTATTCAACTCTTTCTCATTTACATAATATATCTAAATAAATAAAGTATCTTTTAATCTTTACCCAAATGAGGCCATCGTAAATAAGAGTATTTATTTATTAGCATGTTATTTCATCATATCATACTTATTACTTTTCCATTTATGCCTATGCCGAATTATGGTTTATGATAGTAGTGGCGGTAGTATTCACACAAATTATCATAATATTAAATCTGCATACCTTCCACCTAATTGATATTTATATTAAATTATTATACGTTTGTGAAGTAAAATTAATACAACTTACTCGTATATCGACGTTGCTATAATTAATCCGCTGAATTGATTCCACCGGCTACAGTTCATAAAAATCAATTATATATTCGTATTTTATTATTATTATTATTATTATTATTATTATTATTATTATAGTGATAATTGATAGAAAAAAATAATGAATACAAAATTGTAGAAAATCGTCACACCTTATATATCACAAAAGTTTTTTGATACGACATGGACTATTCTGTTTTTTACCCTGTAGTAAATTATGATTTATTTTTATTTTTGTGGAAATTAATTATTTTAATTTAAATATAACAAAACCATAAGTATATTTGAAATGAATAAAGTTGTAGAATAATATGATATTCCACTTCCGGCTAGGTGCTAATAGATCGTGCTGAATTTTTTATGAACACTAGCTGGCGGAATCGATGTATGCCCTTTAAGACTTATTTGGGACTCTGGGAAGGATTTCTGTAAACCGCCTGTCAAGCAACCAAAAATTACCACTTTCTAGACTCGTTTTGTTCGGGTGAAGAAACACGACTTAAATGTATCTTAGTGGATATTGTCATACGTATTAATATTTTATACTTTGCATCTGTACGACACTACGAAGTTGGTAGTGTTGCTGTTGTGTTTTATTAGGCGTTTTTTTTTACCTGACTTTTTTAACAATCCATCAAACGTAATATAATTTGTTTTTTTTATTTCTCCGTGTCACTGATTTTATGATTTGAATCCCCATTTTTAATGTTTTCGTAATTTAGAAAAATGATAGCATACGGATACGGATATTGTTTAAATGTCATTATAATATTTCGAGAATTTGGTAACATTTTGTTTTAATTCAAAATTAACATTCTCATAAGCCATTTATTATCATATAGATAAGCAGAGCAGCTAAAAATAAAACTGTAGGTAGGTATAAGCTTATAATTTCATATTTTGTTTCTGTTCATTATAAAATGTATAATTTAAATTCTAAATATATACGATCAAATAATCCAATTGCTATAATCAGCTCAATTATGCGCACTTTGAAATTATAATTAATAATTGCTAACAATATTTTTGTTGATTCTGAAAATATTAAATTTAAATTTCGTCCACATCTGAACATTTTCTAAACAAATTATAAACGTTTCGATCGAAATTGATAAAATTTGCATTTTTAATTTGAAAGAATAATAATTAATTAACGTACCTACCTACATATGTATGTATTATTATATTATTATATCTCTTTTACTTATTAATATTATTATAAATATGAAATATATTATTTGAAATGTTAGAAATTTAGCCTGAACAGTAATTTTTAATTTGATAAAACATTCGAGCGATATTACAATATTTTATTTTATAGATAACTGAAATACCGGAAATAATAATTATTCATTTCAATGAGACTAATATGAATTATTATGATAAGAATTCGTTACAGTGTAAGATCGTTCTCGAGACTTTTCTAATCGTAAATATAAAGTGGGAACAGAAAACAGACATGGAATTTATCTCAACTTTATTATTTAGTATTATAATCGTTAGTCGTTACACTAGGTTATAAAAATACAAGTCATTATTTAGATAAAACTATATGTGAATTATTTTAATGACTACGTGATATTGATCCCATTTGAATACGTAAAAAATGTTACAACATATTGTGTTATATATTACGATTTGTAACTTTGACATTATATTTTATTTTTATTACTCTTAGATTCTGAATGAAACACGAAGCATGTATTGGTTATACCATGATGTGTGTTTTAGTTTTTTTATTTGTGTTTGTCATCACGATTTATTCTAGAAAACGTTCTATCAACAATAGTAGTATAGGTTTCCAATTTCAAGTGCAGTCTAGTTGATGAATGATGAGGTAATTTTTTGAATTTCTCAACAGTTTTCCCAAATACTGCGGAAAACTGACGAAAAATTGTAAAAAAAACAACAATATTTACGGAATGCCAATTTTGATTTTTTTTTTCATTTTACCTAATTTGAAAAGTATTATTTGTACGTATTTGAAATTCCAAATATTTATATGGCTATTTTTTAAAGATTGTGTACATTTCAAATTGATTTTTATTTATAGCCACTAAAAATTTGAGAGCTCTCTCATAAAATGTTAGTAAAAAAATTTTGGTTGATTTTAAAATGTTGACAAAAATCAATAAAAATCACGAAATCAATCAAAAGTTGACAAACATTTCAATATCAATGCTTTAAACTTGAAAATGTTATACATGGTACTAGAAAAGTTGCTCTTTACAGTGAACCAAAAAAAAAAAAAATATTTTTTGTTTCAGTTACGATTAGTACAAGGAAAATTTTGCTTTCGTCTTCATTCTTTCCAAAGTCACTATATTTAAAATTATCAATTATGACCCACTTTTACCACGATGGGTTTCAAAAACTTTTGAAATATTCACATTCGTGATTCGTATACCGTTCAGTTTAGAAAAAACGAATCGCACTGAAACTGAAATCTGTACAGTCGTATACGAATATTATTAGTTTAGTATATTCATGCAGGTGTAACAAAGATGATAGTCGGTAATAGTACGTGTAGGTATGTATAGGTTGTTGTGTGTACTTCGATTATAGGTAATCATATAATAATCAGAATAATATTAATTGGCTTGGAGATATAGTATCGAATAATAAAACAGAGTATACTGTTGCGTTTATTATGTGTATTGTGTACCCAAACGTTCTCTAATTAACCAGATAAAATAAAAAAATAGTAAATACCTTTTATTTGTAAGCAAACGTTCAGCACCCCTTTTCTATTGCATCAGGTATATTTTATATACTTTTTCTTTTTGTCACTAGATTCCTCTCTCTGTAGCATTTATGTGACTATGATACGTCTATAGGTAGGTACTTAAGACGAAACGTTTTAAAATACACATCACATTGTAATACGTCATTCAATTTTTAAATTGTAATAACGTAGTCTTAAAAATACATAAAATAAATTAAACAGTTATATAAAAATATACCAACTGTATATTCATTATTATGTATTCATGTTTTATTCCGAAAGGATAAAACACAATATTATTTTATTTATATAAATATATTTGATTTGGATTGGAAACGTTTTTTGGGGAGCTATAGATAGTGCCAATTCGGAGATTCTTTTGCCTTGCACGATATGAGAAGTGAATTATTCTAATATATTGTGTGTATCAGTGTGTGTAATAAAAGAAAATATACAATATACACTTGCAAGGAAGCATACATACAGTCGCACAGGTCAATATACGGAGCTATTATTTAGTGCTTGACTAAATTATTCGTCAAAAAAGGATATGTTTTTTCGACGTACCGATGTACTGACTAATGTGATTTTACGAACTATACAACTAATCATAATATGATGTTTATTTAAAATATGATCTGTATTTCTAGATCCGATTGAAATAAGTGAAAACAATAATCGAATATGTAGGTACTGATCTGTCGCCATTGTCATCAATCGGAATGTGTACGAATGTTTCAAAACGTTCGCGGAAAAGTATTTTTAGAGTTAAAAAAAGGAGCGTGTCCAACCTTCTTACGACTTAGCTGTGTCTATATAATATCGATTTACCGTTGCACGATAACTATACGTAATAATAACTAATTTTAATTTTGGCTTGACCAAGTTACTCTGACCAACTCTAAAACTGAATTAAGTTGAATTATAAATTGGTGTAATAATGTAAAAATTAAACCTAATACATTTACTATAATTTACTATATTAAATGTCTAAATATGAGAATATTATCTGTGATTTAGCGTTGAGCTGTTTCTCTAAATTTAATAATGATTTATGAAGTATGTATCCTATTTTGTTTTTTTTTATTTTTTATTTTTATTTTTATTTTTTTTTAATTTATGATGTTACAGTTGTAGTATTTCTTATTCTTATTCTTATTCTTATTTTATTATATTTTATTTTATTATATATTCTATTTTATATCTAAATTTTAGGCATCTCATATAGGTGCTTTTATATTATATTATGTTATGTTAACTCTCTACTCCACCACAAGCTTAGGCATAAAGGAGTAGATATATTTTCTTTATTATTATTTTTATGATTTATATGTAATAATAAAGGAAAATAAAATATTAATAAAAAAAAAATGTTAATATATCTATAATAAAATAAGAATTATAATGTTCTCGTGTTAAAAGCTGTAAATAGGTCGATAAACTCTGTACAAAATTAATCCAAGGCCAATGTTACAATGTCCATTCTATGAAAATTTATTTTGCTATGTGGCGCATCAAGCGCGTATGGTATACTAAGATAACAAATCTATGTGAGGTTCTTACTAAAAATTTGAATGAGTATACGAGACACGAGTACATACTGCGTAATGCACTCTTATAGTGTTAGGTATGTTAATTTATATTTTTAATTGTTAAAAAAAAGTGCTCAAAGTATTTTTTATATGAGTGTCTTCTTTGAATACTTAAAATGATTTCAATAATAATCTGAACTTCTGCGCTGAAAAAGCTTTAATTAATTAATTATAAATATTTGTTTAAAGTACAATATAACATAAAACAAACATTAATTTAATAACATATAATTTTTCTGTGTGCGAATGTGGAAAGCGAGACATTTGTGCAGAGCAATATTAGTTTCCAGCGTATTATGCGATTCTGCGTTATCTTCGAAAAAATTGAAGATATTCTTATTAGGTAAACTTTTAAAGTTTTTACGAATTACAGAATTACGCAAGACAAGAGTTTCAAAAAAAGAAGAATTCTTACATTTTATATACAATTTACATTTTTTAGAGTTAAATTATATTGAAAAAAAATGTATAATACTATTGTGTTTAATACTAAGCATCATTATACATCTTTAATTAGGTAAAAATAATTAAATCGCCTAACTCACATGAATGTCCTTATCTCAGATGATCATTATTTGTAATTTTTTCCTATATTATAATAGGTACATTTTTCAGTTTCTTTTATAATTGATTAGTTTAATTAATTATTTCATTAATAAAATATATAGTTACATAGAAATTCGGCTATCATTAAAAACGGTTACAGTACGAAAGTATGATTCTTATTTAATTATGTACCGGTAGAACAGTATGTAGTACCGTAACCGAAATAATATTCCACGGAAGCAAAAACCCTATACTAAATAGGAAATATTACTTGTAAATTATATAAATTAAATACAACTTAATATGATTAGCTAATAGCTACCTAGTGTATTTATACTGAAAATCCAGCTGTAATAAATATTCTTCTAATTATTCTATAGCTAAAAGCTCTAAAAGTATAAATCATTATTTATAAGAAACCAATATTACTTTATTATTATAATCATTATAAATTATAACATACATAAGTACTTAATTATAAAATAATATTATATAATAACAATATTATTTCTACTTTATTAGCTCCAGAATTTAAATTCGAATTAACGGTATGTAGGTATTGTTTATTGTTAACAGTTTAAATTGTCTTAAAACCAAAAATAATTACAGAGTAGATTTATACAAAAAGTTTTTAATTATTACATATTATCTGTAATTCCATAATCTGTTGTTATTATTATCGGGACAGGAAGTATTGAATAATAATTAATAACCGTCAGTGGTTCTTAAGTTATTTTTATTCAAAATAAATTATAACATAAATATTTTTCTAGAGTCAAATAAGTCAGCACGTTTCTTGATAGCATATTTGCTGTTAAAAGTTTTCCTTTTAAATGTATTATGTTTAAAATTTGGTTAATGGGTAATTTACTCACGTACACCTTCCATCCCCACAACACGCCCTGGATGGGACTATAAAATATGCTCTTTATATCAACACGGTACCTACTGTTTATACTTTATATATTATCAATATAGTTAATACTATTAAATATTGATTAGTGAATACCGATTAGTTTCGATTTTAATTAATATTTTATACGTACGCTTTTATGAAATTTAACGACTTCCAACATAAGATTATATTTAATTTAAATCAATACACTGTAAATACCTTTGAATTTCGTAATAATAAAAATAATAAAAACTTTTAGAAATGTTACAGTAAATAATGATAACCTAAGTATAATTTATTATACGTTAATATTAAGATAATTTAACTGATGAACATATTTTATATTTTTTAATTGAGTATAAAATAATAAAAATGTAAATGTTATAGTAATTTATCACGAGTACAAGCATATCCATAGTCAATAGATACAATAAGCACAGATGGCGAGTGTAGTGTTGTCATGGAGTGTTTATATAGATATATATTTTTTTTTTATTAAATAAACTTTATTTACAATATATCTATACACATGAGCATACTAAGTAAATGAGATGACAACAATATAAAATATAATAAAATGGCTTGATTAACTTGATGGGAGGGAAAGCGTTCAGCAACAGTACCTCCTATAGTGCTATCATATAAATATTTAAAATTTAAATGTTTATATACCTAATACAATTAAATAGGTACACCACTTTTATAGAAGCCAGTTGTCATTATGCGTTAGTGGCGCTTCTTTCAGTGCACCAGTTCCGTAGCTTGGATCCTTGTTTAGGTATTTTACATGATTAAAATAAAACTGTTATACATTGATATAAGTCGTTTTTTTTTAGTTATTTTTAAAATGTCAAGATTTAAAATCCAAAACCGGTGAGATGTTGGGACTGGTTACTGGTATAAGTTATTGTGACCGAACCGCCGAGTATTAGTCTTTGGTCGTGTAGGTAAGTCTTCCTAATCAAATTTCCATTTTTTTTTACGAGGATTTTGGTGTAAATTTATTATCCGAATCAATAACTCAAGAATTAAAAAGACAATTTAAAAAACAAGACATTCCTCATCTCGTCGAATTATATTTTATTGTATTTTAAAATTTAAACATTTTTCTAACATTAGTTGTAACTTATAACATAAAAAAAAACTCCAACTCAAATTGTTAACGTTTATAAATAAACTAATTTTTAAATGTTTTTAAACATTCTTAATATTGTAGTTGGTGTTCGAAAACGATAAGAATAAGTGTAACGTATACAAATTTTCACGTTTCACCGGTACAGCAAAAAGTTGAATACCTACGCTTTTTAAAACACTGACAGTGCCAATTTTCTGATTGTTTAATACTATTTATAATGAAATGTGGTTAACCTTGTCTTAAAGTCTTTCAAGATAAAAATGCCAATATCACAAGATTTTATCTAAAGTGTAAAGTCGTTAATTGCATAAATAATCGATTTAGTCGTTTATATTGAATTAATAGCCGAGGCTTGTATAAAAATTATACTTTTATGATTTTCCCGTTTTAAATATCAGTAATTTTAATAGCGCGGATTTTTATTGAGTTGATAAATCTTAAGACGTCGTCATCTCATAATCGATACAATAGCAAACGTTCGTTAAAAGAGTGCGAAAGAGACTTGGTAATAATATTACGGTCTTATATTTATTTTATTTTATATCCAAAGAACACAACCTAGGTGCGTGTTCAAAAATTATTAAAAAACGTCGGAAAACTCGGAATCGTTTGTGATAACTGACAAGTACGAAGCGTGTACAATTTTATAATATAATATAAAAATTCCGATATAGCTAATAAATTAGGCGTAGGTCACTCTACAATTTCTAACAAATGGAAAGCTCGAGACAAAATCGAACAAGAGTTTCAAAACGAAAAATTATCAGTTAAGAAACTTCGAAATTGTACACGTACGGATTTAGACACTGTTTTATTATGATGGTTTAAAAATGTTCTATATTGAAATTACAATTTTTTTTTTCGTCATTTTGGTTGTTATGACCAGTTTTCTTCGGTCCCTTGATCATCATTACAAACGGTTTCTACCGTATGGGTACTAGGCGAAGTCCCGAGAAACAAACGAGCATAATAATTGTAAACAATAATGATACGTTATAATAATATCTAATATCAATAATTATTATCTAAGACTGAAAACTTAAAGGTGAAGGTGATTTCGACGGTTGCCGTCAAAAACGACATTGATTCAGCGCGTATGCATTGCGTTCTTACATACCAAACGTACAATACCGATAAAATAGTAATTACGCTTTTGTGCGTTACTGACGGCAGCGGCGGCGGCTTCAAGGTGGAGAATTCCACCTTGGGTTATGCAACAATATCATTGTTGGGCATTTTTCCCGCGACCGTCCGTCCGTCTGTTTTCGCTGTACGACGACGACGTCAGAACGACCGCCGCGGCTGTGTTATCGTTTTCTTTTTGTTTTTTCCCGTTCGTTCTCGTTTTGGCGTTATTTTATTATTACCCGACGTGCGTCATCCGTCCGAGCAACATCGACAATCCCGCGGTATTTCTTATCACCGTTCGCCACCGTGTGCTATCGTACGGTCGGACGTTCGCGGCCGACCTTGGTCGCACTGTTCAGTGTTGTCCCCGAAGCGTTTTCGCGTAAAGAAAATCTCCCGTGCTACCGCTGTCGTAGTCGCAGCGAACGGATTAGAATAATATTGTAACGGTAACACGTTGTACAACGCGTTATTCGCGATATTTCGATCGCCGCCGCGTACAATCATTTTCCGTTCTCCTCCCCTCCCCTCCCCCCTCCCGCGTCGCGACACTCGCGCGATGGTGGAGTGCGTTTGATTTTAACGGTTAACCTCCGCGTACCCCGCCTACTGCGTGATGTGGACCACGACGTGCTGGCGAGTGGCATGACTATTTCTTATCACCGACGGAGCAAATGGTTCGATTGATATCCGGCGAGCAGCTACCGTCGATAACACCGTTCCCGAGCATGTTCAGTGTGCCGTTTTCCTATTATTTCGCGACCGCGTCAGAATATCGCCGTGGACACGTTTTACGTTGTTCGATTTTTGTTACAGACATGATCGTTTAATGGCGCTTCCGGTCTGACGTTAAGGTATCGCCAACTTGGTGCTTGATCGATCGCCCGTGGACCGTCTTGAATCGCACTGCTGAACGACGAGAACATGACTCGTTTTTGATCGCTCAACATTTTTGCTACGCACATTTAGGTATGATGACACTTGACCACAATGGCTTTTCTACCGTCGACCGAGACCGCTTTAAACACGTTACTCACCGTGGCCGTATGTTTGTTCTAGATGTGTTACGATGCAGTAGCGACACCAAAGTCTACAAGTAGAGTGATTCGTTGTTTGTGATAGATGCAGTGTTTGTGTTCCAAG
Source organism: Periphyllus acericola (assembly GCA_949715065.1). Classification (NCBI taxonomy): domain Eukaryota; kingdom Metazoa; phylum Arthropoda; class Insecta; order Hemiptera; family Aphididae; genus Periphyllus; species Periphyllus acericola. The sequence goes on from OX454264.1 coordinate 15,777,052, forward strand.
ATCTTCACCATGATGTCTTGTGTTACAAATAGCAAAATATTGTTGCCGGTTCAACTCAAGAAACTTGGCGAGCATTCGTACAAGTGTGAAAGCCGTAGTCTTTTAGACTCGTATTTGCAACCCTTTTGGAATTGGCTAGTACTACAAACACCCATATGGCTTGCACCAAATTTAATTACACTTATTGGACTTGTAGTAAATGTAGTCACTACACTGCTGATTATTAGCTATAGTCCAGATGCTAATTCAGAAGTAAGTGAAAACTTTTACCTTTTATCGTAGATTATAATTTCATTATGTAGGTAGGTAGATTTATTAAAAAATTAAGTCAGAAGTCAAATGAAAAACTTCATGGCTACCTAACCAGAGTATTAAACTGCGTTTAATAATTCTGGATAATTTCTATAATCGAAATTATTATAAAGTAAATAATAATAATGTTTTTCCCGAATGTTAATTTTGTATCGGTTATGTTGTCATTGGGAAATATATATGCATAGAATCTTAGCGATATATACCTACTTTATTGATATTATTCTATTATTACTTATCACTTATAATATTAATGCAAGTGTGTTGTAAAGTATATCATATATGTGTATAACACAACATTTATGTACACAATGTACAAACATTGATATTTGATGAAATGAAACATAAATTATATTGTATAAAATGTATGTTTTTTACAATTGAATTATTTCTAATTAAAATTCAATATCATTATACACATGTATTATATTGTATAGGTAAGTTTTTTTTGTTTGTCATTACCTTTATTCTTTTGCAATTATTGTCGTAAAGTATCAGTGTATAACAGTAATATAAAGGTTAAAAAACACTGCACTAATGTATATAAAAAATATACATTTAAAAAAAAAGAAACCCCTATGTCGGGTGAGATATAGGGATGGTTCTTTTAAACTTGTGATCCAATGTATCTTTGATCTCGAAGAATGATTCTGATCAGTTTATATTGCTAAAGATGGTAAATATTAAAATTCTTTATAAGTTAAGTTGAACTTTTGCAAAAAAAATATTTCAAACATTTTGAGATTTCTATTAAATGCTAATATCGATATATATATATTGATAATATTATGTATGTAAACATTGCTATTGTAAGTAACAATTTATTAAAACCTAATAATTTAATATTTGACAAATGTTTTATTTATTTTTTCTAATTGAGAAATGGATTTAAATTTTAAATAGGTACCCATTTAAAAAATAAATTAAAAAATATGTGCTGAGAATAAATAACATAATAAGTAGTTGTAATAGTTTTAAAAAAAATTAAAATACTCGATTCATCTAAATTTTGTTTATTCAGAATTTAAAATAAAAATAATTAGATCAGCGTGAAAAATATCACGAACAGTATTGACAAACAAACTAAAGTTGCATTCAAAATAATTTATTAGAATATATTTTATGTTTTTAAATTTTTATCTAAAGAAATATTTAATTTTAATTTTTTAATACAAGTATAGGATAAATTCACAAATTATCTGTTCACATGTTTTATTATAACATGTTGAGGTTTTCAGTTTACATTTTTGGTTTTAATTAATATTTTAACTCTTTGAATTATCATAATAGTATAAGTACTCCTGGCTTGTTCAGGGTATACAGTATACCCCTTTCTTTAAATGGTTGGTTCTATTAAAAAATGTATCAAAATAATACTGTATAGTTTGAATACTTTTGATTAAATTATTTTGTAGTATTTTATTTTATTTTTTTCATATTTGATAATATTTCCATTTTTAACTTTAAAAAAATAATAGGATAACAACTATCAAATTTTGTTCACGAACAACTTGTTACAACAATTAATTAAATATCCAGATTGTTGACCCTTATGGTTAGAATGACAGAATTTTTTCTTGGAGAATAAGGATTACTGCTAATTACAGCTATAATAACGTTAACTTAATATGAATGATACCTAAAAAAAATATCTTCTTTATCATGTATTTTCAACAAAATACGATCCTATTCTTGGTCAGTTTTTGTTTTTACTAAATATTTCTTACCTCAAATTAAAGTCATAAACTCATAACTATGAAATATTTTTATATAGATAAATAAATGTATTAATATTTTGAATTGCAATGATTTTTAAATATTAATTTTTTGTTTTGTATCCTGTTCTATATAAGGTTTAATTTTTGAAGCAGAATTTTTTTTTGATAAAATTGTGAACAAAAATTGATGAAATACCAGGCTAGTCATTTATTATTTATTAAAATTTTAAGTTTTGACGAATACATTAGTGCATTGCATCCAATATATTTTACTTTTCTAAACATCAATTACTTATAAAAATTTAACAATTGGTTGGATATTTAATGTTCAAAAAAAAAATGTTGTTTTGGGAATTTATTAAAAATATATGTGGATGTACCTTACAAAACATGTAGTGCGTTATCTTTCCTCAGCCGTATAACGCTGCTACCTTCCACTACATAGGTTTAAAAATCGCAATTGAAATGTTGGACTCGGTGGTCCGTTGATTATGCATCGACTTTCGGTGCGTTAGGTAGCTGGTTCAAATCCAGTGCAGTCGTATATTTCACTCTAAATGTTCAAACCTTTGACACGGTCCACGTCATCAACATTGGTCCCGTGTGAAACTAGTATTTAATAATTAATATTTTGTAAAACCGTGATGTTGATAGTTGAATGAAAAAATACTCTAATGCAACAGTAGTTGCCTAGTTTATTCTATATAAATGATATAGTTTATTTGCACTTTATGGTTTATACTCGTACTATACAGTAAGTCCTCGTTTAACGTCACCTCATTTAGCGTTGTTTCGCTATTGCGTCGTAGAAGTTATGTTTCGTTTAACACTGCAACGGTTTCAGTATAACGTCGTTTGTAATAAATGTGTTCATAATATTATTGTTATACATATTTATATGAATTTCATATAAATGTATGTAATTTAATATCGTCGACCTTTTTCAGATAATACATAATTTTATCATTTTAATTGACATACTTATCGTACGAGGGTACAATTTGTATTTATTTTAAGTAATACCATGTACTCGTATGAACTTCGTAATTGTTTTTCATTTTATTGATAGTTGTTTAACGACACTTTTTGCGGTCTTATAATGCTGTCTGTACAAATACGAATTATTTTAGTGTTGCATAGTATTTGTTAATCAATAAATTAATATGGCAAAAAAACGCCCAAGTTCGTCTTTAGTCGAAAATATTAAAAAAAAACGGAAAACTCTTTCTACAAAAATTTTTTAATTTTTAATTTTAATTTTATTGTAAATACATATTTAAATCTAATAACAAGTTTTCATTAATTTTGGTATAATATGTAATTTAATACAAACAATTAATAATGTAAGAATAAAATAATTAAATCGTGCAATTATAATAACTATAATAATACTTATATACATTGTTATTTATTGGCAGGTACCCATTATAATGAAGTGTATTTAAAAAGTGTTCCACTTAACGTTTTTTCGGTTAACGTTGTGTTTTCCAGGAACCTAACCTCAACGTTAAACGAGGACTTACTGTAATGATATATTTTAGATGATAATATGAATGATTGATAGGAAATTATTTATTCAATTTTAATTTTTTATATCTGTGACTGTTTACGAGTAAATTAACCGTTTTAAACATTCAATAATAGTTAATACAATCATAGGGTTAGTCCTAAATTTAGGATAGAACTTTTTATAAGAGTTAATCGTTTTATTAATTTATAAAAAAAATTGAAATTTTTGTTTAAAGTTTTTTAAATTTAACACTTATAATTATATATTAAAAAAATATTATAACATAGATTATCTAAGCTATACTCTTAGTTTATAAAAAATCAATTATATTTCTAATTAATAAATTCATATTATAATTGCTTTAATCATGATTTATGATCAACAACATTTTAAAAGTAATGAAATGTTAATAAAAGGTTAATTTTGTTATACTTATTATATATCTATGTTCATTTAAAAATTGTCTTTCACAATTTATTTGGTAAAAAATGTCATTGCTTGTAGAACAAACAATATACATCTACTGTATCATTGCTAATTTATAACAGTAGGCATAGGGTCATAATACATTTTGATAGGTTTTTATAAATTTATTTTAATTTAGTTAATTTCTCTATTTAAATCCAAATTTAAAAAAATCTTATGCCTATATGGTAAATCCCATAATACAAATTACTACTTGTAAATTATTGTTTTTGTTTCTATAATGTTTTTTCATTTGCAAAGTTTACTCTAATACTTTAATAATAATACACAATTTTAATTAATGTGAACAATATGAGCAAATGCCCAACATTCAGTTTCTGTATCCTGATCTCTATTTTCAGATTTGCAACATATACCTTTATAAGTAAATAATTAAAATTAATAGGTAATAACATTTTCACAATTAATATGTTTAAATTAAAAATATTTAGGTTTATCAAACTAATAGATGTAAAATTAATGTTTTAAAAATGCATACATTTTTAAAATATTTATTTGAATATTAAATAAGCACTTTTTGTATATTCTGCTTTTAAAATATTTTAATTTTAATCGTTTCGTAACACAGAATTTGAAGAATAATTTATCAAATAATATTTTTACTATAAAGTGTATTTTAAATAGCAGAAATTCGAAAAGTGAATTTTGTTATACTTATAGATTTACTGAGTCTCTAACTAATATTTTTAATTTTTAACTTTTTATCAATTTTTTAGATTCCTAGGTGGGCAAGCTTTTTGTGTGGTTTTGGTTTATTTGTTTATCAAAGTTTAGATGCCATTGATGGAAAACAAGCTCGTAGAACTGGTTCTTCTTCTCCTTTAGGTGAATTATTTGATCATGGTTGTGATTCTATTTCTACAGGTAAAATATTTAATATTATATTTATTTTTAATGTACAAGTCTACATTTTGGATATTATTACCTAACTGTTTATTATTGTTTTCCAGTATTCATTACATTATCAGCCTGCGTTTCAGTAAAACTAGGAGAATACCCTTCATGGATGTTTTTACAAAGTTTTTTTGCTGTTGCCCTGTTTTATCTTGCTCATTGGCAAACATATGTTTCTGGTATTTATAATGAATAATGATAAAAACAAATTTTTCATGTTCGGTAATTATTTCTTTTACTATGTTTTAAGGTACATTACGTTTTGGTAGATTTGATGTCACAGAAACACAATTATCTATTATATTTGTCCATTTAATGTCAGCTGTTTTTGGTACAGGTATATGGGATACTGAAGTAAGTAACAGATACTATAATGGAAACTGATTTAATATAATATTATAACTAAACTTTTTTTCTATAGATTCCTCCATTCAATATCAAGCTTAAATTTATATTACTACTTATGACATTAGCCATCTCGTCATATCTAGCCAGATCAAATTTAAGTGTTATTCTGACTGGCGGTGTCGGTAAAAATGGATCTTCAGTGGCTGTAAGTTATTTGATTGTTCATTGTAAAATAAATACTCATTACTTATATTTTTTAGGGTACCAGTGTTTTATCTCCTGCTATTCCTCTGATGTTAGTAGTCCTACCTGCGTATATAATTAGCTGCAAAAGTACTGAAAACATATATGAGATTCACCCTGTACTATACATAATGGCATTTGGTTTAGTTACTGCTAAAATAACAAATAAACTTGTGGTAAATCATAATAAAAATTATTTTCATTGTAGATATTTATTGTTTGAATTGATTTAAAATGTATGGTATGTTTTTTATTTTGTTACTAGATTGCCCATATGACTAAAAGTCCAATTGAATATGTTGATTCCACGCTTATTGGTCCAGCTATGTTATTTTTAAATCAATATTTTAATTCTATTTTACCAGAATACTATGTACTGTGTGTTTGCTTGGTAATACTTTAAAGCTATTATTTTTTTAGATATTATATTAAATTATGTTTATACTTACAGGCATGGACCATCATTGATCTAACAGTTTATTCAATATTTGTTTGCAAAGAAATATGTGATCATTTACGCGTTTACTTATTTTATATAACTACAACAATGTCAACTGCAAAACCTGGTACATCTTGTAAGATTTCTAGTTCAACTAGTAAAAATGGTGGCAACAACTCAAGTGGCTTGTATCAACACCACTTTAAATATCCATCAACCATGACTAGTTTTATATATCCGTCTAAAACGAAAACAAAATAATAATATCATAAAGTTAATTGTAGTCTTAATCATTGTTAATCTCAAGTCAACGATTAATAACCAATACTTAAGTATTGAAGTATGTTCGTTGATATTTTTCTAATATTATATTTGTTATATCTATTTGTTTTGAGTATGTGGCCAAGGCAACTTTGTATATTAGGATGGATGGAATTAACTATTGCCAAATTGTACATGAATATACTAACAATTACTTTTTGTTATATTTTGTCAAATTATATTTTGTGGTGTTATAATTATAGCATGATATTTTTAAGTGGTTAAATTTAGTAAATAATGGGTTAGGACGGTTAGGTCAAGAAATATATATTAATTTACACATATACATACTCTAAAAAAAGAATATTATCCAACTGTTAAATAATTGCTATGCATATTATTAGTCGAAATGATATGCTTTTTATGTTTATATTTTGTAATAAACTTTTAAAGTAAACATAATAATTAAAAGTTTAACCCTTCAATAGATTGTTAATCTAATTGATACTGAAGTATAAAAGTTAATAATTAAGGTCAAAAAGGTAATGAGATTTTATTTAGTCTGATATAATATCTTGAATAGGCACAGTAAATATTAATCATTTTACATTTTCCTTATTTATTATTGTTTTTCAATTCTATAATTAACAATCCTATGAAATTGTTCACTATATTTAATTAAAATTTATAAATTTTTTCCTAAATATCTGACATAAATATACATTTATATATGTGCAAATATAATGTGTGTTACTTTAGTCTTAAATTGCACATATTTGATGTTAAATTAATTATATTTAAATAATTAATTAATAAGTAGAAGTTACTTGCCGAATTAATTATTTTTGATTATAATTTTTAAGTTAATTAGTAAATATAAATTTACTATCACTGAATCTGTTATAAAAATTTATTTTATAATATAAGAATCCGAAAGCTACAATATTACACTGGTTTTTACAATGATGTTTATTTTGTACATTTTTATTATTTTATTTTTTTAAGATCAATTGTTTGTAAATATGGTATGGATACTATTATATAAGTATAAGTAGTCTATTTTTCAATACCTGAAAGACACTAGAAAAACAGAAGTACAGAATCGTTTTTAACAAAATTATTGCGAGTTATAAATGTCCTGACATTTGGTCATTGTTGTATATCATTTTAATGTTGAGTCACTAATTACGTTTTGTAATTATAAATTAATATTAGCTATTGGATGGAATGTGGCAGAAAATATGGATTAGACATGATTTATTCTATTTATTTTATTAGTTAGGTTGCCTCTTCATTTATAATCTTTTTTAGGTTATGATAATTATTTTGCATGAGTTACAGTTTTTTAATATTAGCATTTTGACTATCCACTTATCTAACTTGGAAATATGTTTTACTTATTAATTAATTTAGTGAATTATATAAATGTATAAAATAGTAAATGTACATAGACCTTAAACTTGACCTATATTGTTAGCTATTTATAGAATGTTGTACAATACTTGCATAATTAACATATTAACTATCCATATATGTGTGTAGTTTAAAAATAAGTTTTAACTAATTAAGTTTACTTTTAACCAAAGATTACAAATTATGATTAAAATATAACCTAAAATCTTAATGTAACCTTAATAAACATCTTTTTGGTGTAAATATAACTAGAATATTTAACTGTATACACTTAAAATAGATCTTTAAATACTCGTAGAAATTTTATATTTATACTCAATATTAAAAGTTATTATTCAAAGTTTTTAATTTTTTAAAAATGTGACTGGGATATTTTATTTTTTATTTTTAGATTTTGTTGATTGTTAGACTTTTAGGTTTCTCCGGTATTTTCAATGAACATTAAAATATAATAACAGTCACCAATGTATAATTATAAATTACTGTCTTTCACATTGAATAGACTGCTTCAAATTTATCGCATCTTTTTTCATCATGGGTCTAAATTTAAAAATGTCATATAGATTTATTCAATTTAAAATTCTTTTCAATGTATTCTTTTGCTATTATTTCTTAATAAATTGTTTTTTCTTTAAAAAAAATTAAAATTATGATTATATCGTGAAAACAAGGTCTAGAAGTGTCTTATGAATTTTACAGATTATTTGTATTAAGGAAACTAATAAAAAGAACAGATTTTGGAATCCATAAATTTTATTAAAGGTATAAGAAAATGAAATATTAATAATTTTTAATATAGAGCATCTTTTTTTATTTTGACTGGTTTGAAATTGATGTAGTACTTACGCTATTATATGTGGTTTTTTGCTGTAAATGTAATAACCTATTTGTATTTTATTTTTATATTTATTTAACAGAAATATGTATAAATAAAGAGAAAAGCAACTGCTGATATTCATGAAATCAATATATTTTTTGGAACTGATTAATATTAACTAATGATTGTTAATCTAAACTTCAACCTTAAATTTGTATTTCATATAAACCGAAAAAACCTAAAGTTACCAGTTCCTGTTTTGTATAATGATCTAAATATGCTTTCACTGCTGGCGCACATATTAAATTAATGTGTAGGGCTGTACATGTCGTTGTTAATAATGTTTTACTAAAATTACAAGTTTGTAAGAAAATATTATATATTTGTCAAAATAAAAAGTATTTTTAATAACAAATATAATTATATGTAACACAGTCAAATTTTGATTACTCAATTTTTTACGGAAAATAATGTTGTTTTCTAGATAAATTAAGATCAAATTACACTTTATAAGGACCTAGGTATTAAATATAGTACAAGTAATTATGTTGTTTCAAACTTTCCGGGTTCGAACTCTACTGAATAATAATCATTAAAACAAAACTATAATATACTAATAAGATCTGTTTACCGATGGTTAAATTGACCTTTTATTTGTTATAATAATATCAGTGTTATTATATTTTAATTATTCTGTAGTTAATTTTTTTTGTTTATAATTTATACTGATGATCCAATTTATTGTAATCAGTATGTACCTATTTAGTTTTGTATAATTTTGATGTTGCCAATACCAGAATTGTCACGGTGGAATCTTGATGTTACGAAGCCATAACAATTGCTACAAATAATTTAGAATGATCTATAACTCTCGCAATACCTATGAACTGTTAAAATGTATTAATATTTACTTATATTAAACAAAAATGTAAAATAAATGTATTAATACTTGGAAATATTGTATTTCAATAACTATTGCATACCACCTATTAAATAAATGTACCTTTGATATAAATGCTTATTAGGTATATCATGAATTTATCCACCAATTTTGGATGTACCTACCTATATCAGTCAACGTATTTTTCTAATTTTATTTGGTTTTTCCTTTTTTTTTTTTTTTGTGACCAGAAGGATTAATTAGATAAATTATCCCCAGATAGAGAATCCTTAGTATAGAAGACCTTATTTCAGACCATTTATTACGATTAACTGTGTTTAAATAAAATGTAGTCATTTGGCCACATCAACAGTCAATACTGACGCAACTCCGTTTTGTTCTTATTTACATATTATAATATTTTATTGGCTATTATATACAATACAATGTACACATACATTATCGCTTCAAAATTGTCGGGAAAAACCGTATTTGGAAACAAATATGATAATAATGACATAGTACATTGTTTTATAATCTGCATTTAAACAGTTATTATAAATACTATACTCGACCGGAAGTTTTACAACGCACGGGGTTTCTGTGTATATTTCTTATCGAATATTTACCATATTATTAAAATATCCGATTAGTACCTACTCCGTTCGTAATGTTTGTGTGCTAATAAAATAAAACATTGTTATTCCATCAAAAAACAATATTTCACTCGATCGCAAATCACGTCACTTACACAACTTGTTTTAACATTTAAACTTATGGAGTTTTCGTGTTAGAATACTACGGAGTTGTCTAAAATCTTTAAAGACATTCCCACTGACCCGCAGATTCTTCCGAAAAAAAAAACAAGTAGGTACTTAATATTGTGAATTCTCCTTTCACATGGAATCTGAAAATGTACTAAGTCTTACCCGACTGATAGAGAGAAGAAAAAATCGAAGTAGGTACAATTTTTAACCGTGAAACTATGGTTCTTCAATAACTAAATGAAATTAAATATATTTTAGTTCAGTGTTGCCCAATATTTATTCTTCGGCATGATTTCAATTTTAAAATAACAACGAAACAATCCTTACAATTTTCATAAAACCCTAATACCTAGTAGCCTAATCGCGGTGCTGTTTGAGCCTAAGTTTTGAATCCTGATCTATAAGTGTATTTCAAATCGTACCTACCGAGCGATGAGTTTTCTTGTTGTTGATATTTTGTGAGTTTTTTCAATAGCAGGCAATACTGAACTTAATAAGTAGAACGCTTCGACCACATTTAACAATACATTTGTATTTATTTTTTATTAACACAATCACATTATTAAACACAATATTATATGTTTACCAATATGCATGTAGATATAACACATTAACAAAGAAAATGTTAAAAAAAAATTTGATACAACTATACATTATAATAATGCCCTAACAAAATGTATAATTTACCTACAATGATTATCATTATATTTTTAAATATATATATTATATGTTCATAACATGGTTGCTCAAAATTATCAGGTATTTGCAATAAATATAACAGTTGAATTAGTTTAAGAAAATATAACTATTCTGTTATTAGATATTTTTTTACATAGTATAATAATAACAACAAAAATAATAATTATGGTTGTCTTACATAATATAATATAAAACAACAATAATCATTATTATTTCCTATTCTAATAATACATTTCAAGAGTAAATCATTTATACAGTTAAGTTGTTTATAATCTAAATAAATCTAATTAAAAAATGGTGTTTATCCAATATGAAAATCATAGTATAATAAATGAAAAAAAATTCTACCTAGTCCAAATTACTTACTGTATTTTTGTGTACTTTTCAAAACCTGTAACATAATACGCTACACGTATATTGACGCCACTATACGTACAAAGTGACAATCCAAAAATTATTAATTTCCGGTTAACATCTGTTTTCACTGGAATCGGTCGAGTACGTCGACAATTTACGCTGCGTTTTATTCTTATTTGTTTGATTAATTGTCCGTTTGTGACCAGCAGCGATGTAAGAAAACACGCATAATACCGCATAGCAAATTTGTCCAGCCTTAAACAAACAAATAATGATAATGAACGTTTAGGAAATGTATTCATTTTTAAATGTATTTTAATAATTCGATGTATGTTTTAATTGTCAATCAATTAACTACAATGACTAAATGTAAATTTATTTTATATAAGTAAATTGTAAATATAAACTATATTATACATAAATATTAATGATATTTATGTATAAAAAGCCTGTTTACTCGTCAAACGTATAGGGGCAGAAAAACTAAAATCAATAAAGTTTTTTTCGTTTATTATTGTAGTTATTATATTTTTACAACGATTAAAATATTTTATAACTTGACAAATGATAAAAATTGGTATTATTATGTTTTTACTGTTAAAAATTAAAAACAATGAAATATCATATAACATATTATATGTAAGTATTGACTACAACAATGTTAATCGTCAGGATGTACGGGAATGTCTATTGAATAGAAAAAGTAATTTTATCGTTAATAAAAATAAATCTAATCTACATAAATCTCCGCTAAGTGGAGTACAACGATAAAATGCACTAAATGAAGATGCAAAGCATTATAATTTTATATTCAATTGATTAGTGAGATTTGTGAGTGAACTCTAAACGCATCCTTACAACGTAATAACTAAGTGCATTCAGCCGAAGAACAAAAAATAAATTGAAACTTAAAGTAAAATAGCAAGCATATGTCCATAGGCGCCAGGTTTCAAAAAAATTCTTTGAGAGTAGAACTCACGCAGTCATCTGCTATTTTTGTTGATAGTAAAATTAGTAATATTTTTAGAATCGGATTCAGTTATCAGACGGTTATGAATTTCAGGCGAAACTTCGGAAGAACTTTTTTGACAAGTCATTTGCTAAGCTCACGCATATTTGGCACCTATGAACGCATTGTTTTTGTGATTTAGCTAGTTTAAATGCATACAATTTTATTTGGCTTGTACTAAAAACCATAAATTAGTAAGTCCTAGGTATTAATAGTTAAGCTTAGGTTTGACGAGTAAGCATGTTTTGGCTACAACATAAACACCGCATGATCCATTTAACGTGTTCCAAGTGGGTACTGGGTATAAGTAATCGAACTGTTTTAAAAATATATTTTCAAGTACTTTTTTATATAAATTTATTGCAAAATGCTATATTATAAACATAAAATCGTAAACAAGATTTTATGCTATTATATGCTATGATGACACCTATCAATACTCAAATTTCCTATTCCTAAACATAAATACTATAAAAAAAAGATAATTTTTTAAAACTTTTACCGAAATATTTGTTCATCTCTCATTGAATTAGGCATTCCTGCTTATAAGTCAGGTGTACACTTGAAATTATTATTATCATCGTTTCATTTGATGATTAGGAAGAGGTTGGTTTCTAAGTTTGGTCGCCGAGTTGGCAGAATTTGTAGATCACTTTAAAAGGTTTCAACCATACTATATTAGGAGAGGAAGGGGGCTCTTAATCTTTGTCGCTCTAGACCGTGCTTGCCGTACCTACTCCGCCCGAGAGTAGTGAACATGCACCTTTTTTTATCAAAATTACGAATATATGTGTTTGAAAGCATTTCATTTTAAAAGAGTTAAAAACCGTTTAATTATATCAGAAAGAATAAATAATCAGTAGGGGGTACGCACGTTAAACGGATCACGGTTAGGTGATGATACATAGAAATAAATGAGAAAAAAAAACCAAAACAAAACAAAATAATAAACAAAACCTTAATGTAGGAGTGACAAATAAGAACATTCCGGTTAATTATTATAATAATTTAGCTCTCCGTGACTTTCATTGTTCTCAGCATCAAAGTTTGCGTATATACAATAGACATGATGCGGTGCAAAGACAATAACATTTCGCTAGCCTAAAACAACACAATTTTAACTATAAAAATAATACGATGTCAAATAATAACCTTCGAAAATACTAAATACATTTTACATGGCATAAATGATTTTTTTGTCTACTACAAAAACAAAAATGCGTTTTTAGTCATGCAATTGCGAATGACTATTTACAATATTGTTGTAATTAATTTACGAGTATTAATCAGTTACCACCGGTTATATAAAAAATTAAGTTATACTCGTAAGTAAAAAATTAAAATTTTGCCATAAAAATGAATTACACTTATTATATTGTTACAAAAAAGAAATATCCAAAATTCTATTCAGAAACTTTAAAACATTAATAAGTTAATAAGTGAGTTAGTGAGTAAGTGAGTGTGTGAGTGAATGTGTTTGTGTGTGCTGGTAATTTAATATTTTAATTGCTTTCTGTCTTAGGGGTTAGCATTTTTTTGGCCTGCTCGACCAAAATTGTCTATCATTTTCCTCGGTTAAATTTTAAGTTTAGAATTTTTCTACGCTAGTCTTCAAAATAATACTTCCAAGCTTATAATTTTCAGCCGAGGACAACTTTTTTTATAATTCGTAAGTATAAAAAGTATTAAAAAAAAAGTTTTCGAATATTTGACCGTTAATCTGATATGGTACCACTATTTGTAACTAGATATAACATAAAATTTAAAATAAATTCTGCTAGGTATACTTTATAATGTGAATATCGACATATAAAAGGTAAATGTATTAACAGAAAGACAATCTTCACGTTGTAACTCTCCTAAAAGTTCCACTATGAGATAGCTCTATATTGGAAACCAAACTAATATTAATATATTTTAATTTATAAATATTCTACTTCAAAATTAAAAAAAAAATCTAATTTCTTTATACAAATCATAACAAATCTAAGTAAGGAAAGTTTTGTAGATACGAAATTTTCTATTTATTAATGTATCCTAAAATAGTCATATAGATATTTGAGCAATCATGTAAAGTATAAGTATACGAATAAAAACTCATTATAAAATTGTAAGCTCAATTCATAAAATTAACAAAATATTTAACAAAATGTAGGAAGTAACGGATTGATTAGATTTTCGTATAAAACTATTCTTATCTAAGTCCTTCTCCATGGAGGAACCCTAACACGATTTTGGAAAATGGGTAGATTGGTGGTAGGTAAAATAAGTATAATAAAATTAACTGTCTCATGCATATTTAGGGCTAGATTAATTATATGAGTAAGGTTAAGATAGAGCATAATATAACTAATTCATAAAGACCTTCATAGCTTTTATATTTCAAAACTAAAATCTTTTAATATTCTAACTATAATAATAGGTATGCAATTTAACATATGTGTAACTTAAACTTTATTCCTATTTTTGAAAAAGTGGTATTTTTGGTCTTTTTAGTGACTACTTTTAATGGGGAAAAAATATTATATAATTGTGTTGAGTATATATTTGAGCAATTTCAGATCTATTAGATAAAATAATAATTTCTTTTGGGCATTCATTTCATTCTAGAGATTTCAAAATGTCCATATTTTTATATTAAAATTATTTATGTCACCATGCGATTTATTTTATGCATGCATCATACTTATTTTAAAACAGTTATTACAACTTATTACGCATATATAATAATTAGCTGCTTACCATCGGTGATTCGTATTGCCTTTGAATAATATGTTTCAATTTCGGATCTTAAAACAAATTTAAATTTAGTTAAAATGTTTTCATTACCCTCAACGAGGGTAAATAGTTTACATTGTATACTCACTGTACTCTTCCAAAACAAATATTTTTTTTTGCACTGTAAAACATTTCCGTACGTGATCAAGCCGAACGAAAAACTGAAAAGAAATAATTCTCCATTAATTCTTAATAATTACCAGAATCAAGCGAGGAGACTATGTGTGCCAGTGATGCTCTATATGATATATATATATATATATATATATATATATATATATATATATATATATATAATATTGAACTTTACGCTCGCTAACGGCACTAGGGTTAAAATAGTGCACCTAATTTATATTTTGTTAAGCTACAAACCAATTAAATTTTACATAGGTGTTATTACACATATTACACTTGTAACAATATTTTTACTGATATATACATACACCTAGTGTCTCATAGTGTTTGTTCCTAGTTTTCCTAGAGATTAAAATGTTGGGTTTTCTATAAATTTTAATGGTACCTGCCGTTAAGTGTTTTAAAAAGTACAAACAATATGTGGAACATCTTGTATACATATATAATATATTTATACATATAATATATTATATGAACATTGAACATACATAAAAATGAAAAATAAATATTTGTTTATTTATTTTTTAATTTCTTGTTAGGTATATTTACGTAATCATTCATAGTACGACTAAAAGCGATCAAAATAAATACTCAAGCTAATTTTATACTTCATAATACTATGTTGGCATGTGGTTTCTGATTCAACTGAATTGGAAATGGCAATTTAATGAAAATAGCTTTTATAATAAACTCATTAATAATAGTAATAATAATAATAATAGTAAAAGTAATAATAATTATAATAATAATAATAATAATAAAAGTAATAATAATTATAATAATAATAATAATAATAATAATATTTATAATAATAATAATAATAATAATAATAATCATTTTGTGTATAGGTAGAAGTACCTATACTATCCACATTTTATAATGGTCGCGAGGTAATTGTTAATACGTGTAGCTTGTAGGTACTATGAACTGCGTATTATAGTCCTATAATATTATGGATGACTATAGATATAGATATACATAGATTCCATAAGATTTTATCGTAGTTTTATACCTATCAATTTTGAAACAAGTAATACATATTACAATACGATTGTAGAAACATTGTCGTATAAGTTAAAGATAACTTATATACATATATTATATTATATATATATATATTGTTTTAATTTGATGCAATAATACACATGCAATTAGGTACACTAGTGGGTATAATACAAAATGTAAGCGCAAACTAGTTAATGTAAAAATCTGTTGGTGCAGCTACTATAAAACTATAGGTACACACACTTACGGTAGAGTCAAGTTAAACACAGAACAGTAAACAGTGATAATACTTAAGATATATTATGGTCGAATATTGTTTTGATATTGTATTTATAATAATGAAATGTAATATATGTCGGACAAAAGCACAAACATCAAAAATCAAAGCTTAAGTCAACTAGTGAGATGGCCAGGCAGTTACTGTAAATAATTATATATAATCGTTACATATGGTTATTATTATCGATAAACGTTGATGAATAGATATTATATTTTATGTACACAGATATGTATATACATAGATACATAGGTACACGATACATACACAAGCACATGGATATACGTGCACGTATACACACGAACACGTCAAACACACATACGCGTCATCTCCTATCGAATCGTATAGGTACCGAAACGTTGAACAGTTGATTGAACAGTTGGACATTGAATTGAAATATTAAACAAAATGATCAAGTTGTTATCCGATAACATGCTATGTAAATGTATTTATATAATATTATATATATAACAGCACACATATACACGCCCTCGCACTCACACGCGCACATATGAATATAGACAAATAACTCGGGAGCACACATACACAGACACGCACACACACGCCACACGCGCGTACACGCACTCATATATTATACATGTGTATAGGTGTATATGAATTATTAAGTATATGCATAACTCATAATATGTTATATGTATAGTTATGTAAATTATATTTTTAATGTTTTGTGCAATTACAGCCATGCTCCCCGTAGTAGAAACTCCTAGATAAACGCATCATTATAAATTATTCTCTTTTAGTGTGTGTGTAGGGTAGAACGATCGAGGAACAGTAATTTATAAAACAATAATAACAATAATATTAATAATAAAAATAAAAAAACAGTGACGCTACTCGTCTGCATAATATATAATAAAATAAAATAAAATAAAAAACGAAATATTTTACAGTCCAATCGTATATACGTAATATGCACTAGAGTGGTTGATTTAGCAAACAGGAAATCAAAACTATTATATTCTATTACCAATGACAAAACCGTACTTTTTTTGTAACTTAAATGTTGCTATTATACCTCAAAGTCCTGAACGAGACAACAATCCATCGCGTTATGACGTTTCATAAAAAAAAAAAAAAGGACAATTGAAAATCAACAAAACACAACTAAACATTATGTATAACACGAGATAAGTAATTAGTACATATTATCGTGTTTTCGATAGTTATTATTATCGACCTGACCGAGGACCATCTCAAAAGTTTCTTAAACTTTGTTAACAGGAGGAAGAACAACACGACGTGTTTTCCCGACTGAAATAAAACATAATATTCAATTCAATCAAAGGCGATAACAATACATCATTATACCGTCGTATGAATATATCGATACATATACATGTATATTATATACATAGTGTATTCGTATATACTAGTATATGCATAAATATATCTCTATATCTCTATATTAATATAAATATATAGATATAGATTGAGCGTTAAAACACGTGTGAAGTATAATAATATTTTAACGAGCGTGGTGTTAGTATAATAAAACTTTGAGAATAAAAATAATAATAAATATAAATAAATTATAAAGCGTATTGAACATTCTGAACTGTTTAAAAAATAAATAAAAATAATGTAAATATAAATATCCACAAATATTGAATATTTCATACATCTACAATACCTCTCAGAAATCATTGACCCATTCAAAATATAATTTTAGTAAATTCATATTTTCCCTTAAACAAATTCGGAAATCAGCGCAGTCCCCTTCCCGAATTCGTTTAAGAACAAGTTCATCAATAAACACAATATGAACTCGTCAAAGAGATATTTCGAATGGTACCTTATTTCTAGAGAATATTGTATATATATATGTTATATACAACCACACAAAATAAAATATATATATATATATGAAAAAAAAATATAAAAAAAAATATATATATAGATCAGAAAAGATATAAAGTTTCGCATGCCTAATATTTTTCTGTTAAAACCGCGGTTAATAGAAAGCTTTAAGAAAATATACACGCATATTTACGACAATGATATGAATAAGTACTATTATTTGACCGTGAGCACACACGTATTAGGTTGTAATTAATTTATACCAACGACCCGAATTTTGTGTAGGATATGTAGTCTAAATAAATACAGTTAATGCATACACATAAATGTATTATAACTCTATTTATGTATTTGTAATTTTTAAATGTTTTAAATTCTACACAACTGTAGTATTTTTAAGAAAATTTTGAGAGGTCCTTAAAACATAAATTTGTTGTAGTTAGTCGTAATTATTAGCAGCTTTCTATGTATGTAAATGTAGTTTCCAAATAGTTAAAAGAAAAAAAAAGTTTTTTTTATAAGGTCTACTTCGCGTGTAGGCTAATTTTGGTTTTTTCAATTATAATTTTTAAAAACTTCAGTATAATAGAAGAAAAAATATCAGACAAATTTGAAAAGAAAATGCATTATAATGCCAACTACTTTAAGACCCAAATTATTTTTCTTCATCATTAAAACATACATAGTGGTATGAGTATGTACAATAATAAAATTTAGAACTTAATTATTTAAATCGAAGAAATTGTGAACCGTGTAGGACGCAATGTGGTAGAGAAAAATTATATGTTATATTTGATCGATTACTAATTGATTTTCATACTTTTTGCAATACTTAAATTGTTAAATCCCTTTATTCCATTTACAATTCTTAAGACATAAAATTATATTATTACATACATACGTATGTATATATCTCGTTATATCAAAGTAAAACCATCATAATATGATAACTTTCATCATATTATGAGTAATGGTAAACTTTTTTTTCTTTTAACCTCAAATTAATTGAGAGGGGAGGATTTTAAACCAAACACTACCGATGATAATAAAAATAAAAAAAATAAACATAAAAAAAAACAAAAAAATAAAATAAAAATGAAAATAAAAAAAATACTAAAAATTATTATTAAAATGATAATAATTAACAATTATAGTCATAATAATAATAATAAAAAAAATAATAGTGAAAAATTATAATAATATTTTAATTGTAATAACATTAATTATAATTTTTATAATAATGATAATGATAATGATAATAATAATAATAATAATAATAATAATAACAAGAACAACAATAATTTTAATAATAGTAATAACAATAAAACGCATAATAGTAATATATATCATTGCTGCTGCGGCATGCATTTAATGTATTACTTACCTTACTGTCAGCGAATAATAAACCAACACCTTCCATGCAAACTTGTAGTATACCACCTTCCCCGGTAGCCATGTCTTTGACAGGAAACTCTCCTCCTAATTCGACGCCAGGTATGATACCTTGTCCTCTTTCCGCTGCCTTTTCCATCGAATGTTTGATACGGGTGTACAAATCTTTGCACTGTAGCATATTATGGCAAGTATAAAATAAACAAATATATACCAATTATATCGTAGACAATTTAGTATCATATAGGTGAGTACAGTGAAAGTGAAAAAAAACTAACAACCTTATAATTTTTCAATTTTCAACATCAATAGTGTCATAATATGACTAGTGTCATAATACCTAATGTAAGTAGCTATGGAGCAAAGTTAATTATTAGGAATTTATACCAAATAAGAAGTCTATAATGGCAAACCTGGCGCCTTCTGCGTTTCCGTCCGAATCACAGAGGTACCCGTGAACCCAAATAATATGTTTGTGCATTCATTGTTTTCGAAAAATATACATTGAGAACGAAATATTAAGTTTAAGATTAATTAGACACGTGATATCTTAGACGTCGGACGTACACGCACCTAAGCTGATAATTACTCACATAACACGAGTGCGCATTGGTCGTCGAAAGTAAGACTTCTGTTTTGGCATAGTAACAAGAAATACCTACGTCGAAAACGTCGAAAACGATCACTTACTTTTTTTGTGAAATATTTGTTCAGCTGAAGTTGTCCACCGTTGGCGGTTCTCCACAAACAAAATATTTTACTCCTCGGGCTATAGGTCATGTTCACTATCCGTTCGTACCACCATCTACTGACGATCACTCCGCTTACCGATCTCAACACTAGCCCGTCATCTCTCACTTCTAAGAACAGCAGCTCCCCCGAAGAATCGCCACAGTGCACTGCGAAACTTTGCCTGTGCGCCTGTCTCGAATTCGACGGCTTCAAGTCCACGTCATTTCCATTCTATAATATACGTTTATATATACATTATATTCGTATTTTATTAGTGCACCCGAGTATTATTTTTTATGGCACTAAAATGCTTATAGTTTAAAAGCAAAATTATATTCATTTTAATACCCATCTACGTTAATTATTATCGGTGTCTGTGTTTGATAATTTAAAATAATATTCTGGATAAAAATCTAATAGTTTGTCTGGGAAATAAATTATTTGTTATAAAGGGTTTCGCATTTCAGAATTATGAAAAATACAATTTTTGAAAAATTTACTTAGATCTTTCAGTATGCTTAATTGATTCGGTAGTACTGCTGTTAATTACTTGTAGTAAATCTTAGACTACATTTTTATGTTAGCTATTAATAAAAACGTACCAAATTGGAAAGTTGAGACATTAAACTGGTTATTTCAGTCGCATAACAATTTGTCACTCTACTTTTTCCAACCAAAGTCCTCACGATTTTCATCACGTTTTCTTTAGGAACGTTTACCATGATCATAAATGCTATTAGATTGTATATCATTATTGACAGAAGTTTATCTTCGTCATATTCTAGGCGTTTCCGTTCGCTTTGATTCAGATTTTTATACCTATAATAACAAGACGACAGTATTAAACTCATTGTAGCGGTCAATAATATGGGTATAAATGAAAAATACCTTTCCATCATTTCTACTGGCCCTTGATCCATTCCTATCATGTCTCTCTCCTGGCTAACAGCATCGATAAATACATCTTCCCAAAATTTCAACTGATTCCAAACCGGGCTCCGTTCTTTTCCAAGTATACCTGCGTGACGTCATGTGGTCAGTTATAAATTAATAAATGTGTTATAGCTGTTCGCCGTGCACAGGTTATACGAAAAAGTAATATTACCTTCGAATAAATATGTTCGTCCTGAATCCGGGCTAGGCGACCCCGATGCAGTGTTCAATAGATTACCTCCGTGGTACCGAAATCCAGCGCTTAGCGATGATTTACTGGACCAAATACTCTGAGTGCGATTTTTATTCGTTACCTTGAAAAGCTATAATAGTAAATTGTTTTCCCTATAACTTGGGCTGTACGTGGTATAGATTTATTTTAAATGGTTTATAATCGACCTGGTTCATTTTGGAGAATTGCATTTTATTAATCATTATGAGGAACGAGTACTACTTATGACTGTAAACAATTGAAAATATTCTATACACGCACAATTATAACTAATTTTTCACGATACTCACCCCCGAATTGTCCAGCTCACTGTCCGACACAGCGCTGCGAAAGAATGATGTGTTATTTCTGCTGTTGTTGCTCGTCGTCCGTTTCAAATAAAACGATGGGTTATTAACTAATACGGAGCTACTGTTACAACTGGATTCATCTGATACCACTACAGGTCCAATAGTAGCCACTTCTCCCTAAATAAATACGTATTAAATTGTTTTATCGATATTTTTGGGATTTCATAAGCGAATATGTAGTGGATTATTTTAACAACAAAAATGGGTTCAAATTATAAACAAAATCGCTTATAATCATATAGTTTTTAACATATTATTTACCTCATTTTCCAAAAAAGGATTCGTTGATATTTGTTCTTGTTTAATATTTTCAATATTCATTAAGTCAGTGAAAACTTCACTTGAAGAAATATTAGTAGTTGATCCTTCGCCATCGTCTACTAATGAAAAATCTTGAGCAAATTTTCCAACTGCACTGGTCTTACATTCTGATCAACAATAATTTACAAAGTTATTCGGTAAATAAAATGTATGATCTATTGCTACATTTTATTTAACTTGTTACGATGTAAACTAAAACTATAAATTAAATACAATATGCATTTTTTGTTATTTAGTCATAGTCAGTATAAGTGTTTTTTTTTCAAAACACAATAATGTTAGCAATCTATTTAACAAAAAAATAATAGGACTTTTCTAGGATATTTTGAAATTTAAATCTTTTTTAAACATCTATACCCAGGATAATCTTTGGTGGTCTTTACACTTTGTCGGAAATATTTCGTTAAGTCACTTCGGGTATTTGCGACATTAAATCATTCCTCCAGTTAGCTACTTATGATAAAATATATTTTTTCGCTACACAGGTACTTTTGTGAAGTCAATTGATATCGGTAAGCATACATATAGATAGTGTAAATAATAATAGATGTATATAAACATTTAGAAAAGTGGTTAAATGTATAAGGAGATATTTACCTGATAATCCGGATGTACTAGTTTGAGAAGATTTTCTGGATGCTTGATAAACACTTGAAATTGGTGAGCTAGCAATACTTGGACTTTGTAATGGTGACTGTACATTTTCATGGCTACCATATGGACTGGATGTCTACGCATAAAAAAAATAGAAAATTATAATAGAAAATAGTGTGGGTATTTGGGTTTTATGTTTATTCCTAATAAATAAACATTATATAGTTTTATCGGTGTAACGCCATTGATAAAATGTATTTTTAAGTAGTTTTAAGCGTTTGAATATATTTTAAAGGAAAT
Source organism: Periphyllus acericola (assembly GCA_949715065.1). Taxonomy (NCBI): domain Eukaryota; kingdom Metazoa; phylum Arthropoda; class Insecta; order Hemiptera; family Aphididae; genus Periphyllus; species Periphyllus acericola. The sequence continues at coordinate 15,800,072 of OX454264.1, forward strand.
TAAGGTATTGTTAAAATTTTAAATCTATTAGTGAAATGATTATTTTTATTATAAATAGTCTTAAAAATAAATAAATATATTTTCGGTTAGTACAGTGTATCTAAAATTTATACAAATGGTACCCCGGATTTTTCAGAATAAATTTTTAAATTGTTTAGTTGTCTTGCAACATTTTGCATAAACTAAATACTTGAAATCATATTTGATTCTGAGCTCAAAACTATTTTGAATTATTTTTTGGTTGCAATAATGTAATACTGTTTCCGAGTGTAAAACATCTGTCTTGGATATTTTGCCCACTGAATGTTATTAAATTATCTTAATTTAATAGTTGAATTACTATAGTTAACATCGGTCTATTTTATTTCAATATCACTTAATTTAGTTTTTAATGAATAAATCAGATAGTTACTTGAGATTCAAAACCAGCCATAGATATGTCTTTAGCCCAATAATGAGTATGAGCTATTTCTAATACTTGGAATGCAGATGCTAGACCACCTCCACATTGATTACTAAAGGACACTTCTAATCCATGAATTATTGCTAATAAGGCTTTTAGCATTCCTTTCCAAATAGGCCTACTGATGTACTGAAAACAAGATTAGTCTTTCAATTTACCGTTGTAACTGTAGTAATCATAGGTTTTATTACTGTCATTCAGATCTCTGTAATAACTAATTACTAATAAGGTATTAAAATTTGTTGAATAATAATTACCACATCATCAATGTGATCGCTTGGGCTAATTTTGTTATCCAATGTTCGGTTTAGTTTACTAACTACCAAATTGCGGTAACCCTCTTCTTCCATCAATTTTTTGAATCTACTGAGCTTGAGCCAACCGATTCCTTCTCCATCGAGAATTTGTTTAGTTACCTACGATTTAAAAATATAGCAAGCATTAATTATAAGAACATCACAGGTTTTTTAAAAAATACTACATCTTTCAAAAAAGTTTCATTGTCCATCTGGCTGTTAGGTTTGACTGATTTTTTGTTTGGTTCTCTTGATGTTTCGCTTAGTTTTCTCGGGTTTGAATGTCTAATCAAATTAGACTTTTCAACTAAATCATTTCGACCTGCTAAAAATAACAGTTAAAAGTATTTATGATGTAAATCATATTAGAAATTAGAATGTCAAGAATATTTGGAACATTAAAATTGATTTATATGTATTTCAAAAATTCTCAACATTCTCATATAAAAAATCATAAAATTATAAAATAGTTTTATGTTTATGAATACGTTATTTTTCAGAAATTTTAAATTATTTTAAATAGTTCATATTTCTATCTTATTTAAATTGAGAAAACATTCATTTTTAACGAGAATATGAAAATTAGGATGGATATTGTAAAATCAAGATATAATACACAATTTTAATATACTTCCAATAATACTCGAATTTTTCAGCTTTAACTGTTTAAAATTTAAATCGTAAGAAGTTATTTCACTTAAAACCTAGAAGGAGATAATATTTCTAGATGCATAAATTTCTTTATCGAAGATATTCCTTTTTAATGAAAATTTTTAAATTTCCTTTCATAAGAATATTTGACACTACCTAGTGCATTTAAAATTTTTATTTTACTTAACATTCCCTCTGCAATATACGACTGTCAATTCTTTATGAATTATTCGTTTACAGAAGACCATACAATTTTAGAAATTTTTATATATTATTGTTTTGAGAGTAACCATAGTTAATGGTTTGGTAATGGGTCGAAAGTAAGTTGAATCTAGAGATTTTTCAAATACATTTCTGGTGTATTATACAACTTAGAAGTAATTTTGTTAAGTGGTTCTCATAAAATATATTCTTCACATTCTTAAAATAAATACGCATACTTTTCTTTTTTTTATATTATTAAAATCGGATACGAAAAATGAAAAAAAAAAAATAATACTGAATTGTACCTTTAGTTGGGAAAGGTCCGGATGGTGTTCGTTCTTTAGTTCTAGTCACTGGCAATGTAAGTGATGATTTGTTATTTTTTGGTTGTTTGTTACCTGTTTAATAGTTTTATACATGCAAATAATGTTACAATAATTTTACTACATAATTTTATTCAATTAACATGGATGAACAAATACAATTTTTAATTGAGTTAACGAAACTAAATCCATAAAATGTTCACTCTAGTTTTAATTATTATGTCATGTGAGAAGCTCAACAGTTCGCTACATGGGGCTCCCGCAGAATTGAGTGTCATTAATCCTAATGTAATTCTCGTGGCTTACATATATAAACGCAGTATTTAAATTTGTACAAAAAAAACAGCGTTATTCGGTCGTCAACCACTAACGCTTTCTCAGGAAAGTAATTTTAAAACCAAATATTACTAATCGACTTTGCTTAAAGCACCGTTACACATAATGATCTTTAGACTAGTGAGTGACAGTATCATGCCTCTCAAAAAAAGTTAAAACCGATTAAATGGAATTTTAATCACAATCGCAGCTATAATAATAATAAAAGAGAGTGAACTTGAGTAAAATTCACCATTTTCGTTTTCTTTGCATCACCGTAACTTTTAAAAATAAGTAACTTCCAATCAATCTATTAGGTACTCTATAAATTGTTGACAAGATCCTATATGAGCATAAGGTATCTATTTATGAGATCCAGTTTTTATTATTTACATGAAATCAATTAGAAACTAAGAAATTAATAATTTTATTATATGAAGAAATTTATTAAAGTAGTAAAAATATTAATAAGTATTATGTGTGTTATTTTAAGCAAATTAATTCTCACCAAATAAATCATTAAACATGCTTGATGTTTGATTCGCTAATCCATTTATATCACTTGTTATATTCGAAAAGAAATCTTTAGTAGCGCCAGTTCCCATCGATGTTACTGATGGTTTTCTAATTTCTGAAATAGAATTGGATAAAACAGGATTTGTTGTCGTGTTTGTAGATTCATTATCATCATCATCGTCAAAACTTAATTGCTGTTGGCTTAATGAAGACGATTCACTTAATAATCCAACCTAAATGAAAAATACAAATTTGATATAAGTTTACTAACTACTCAAACTTCAAAGTTGAATAAAAATGGAAAATGTAGAACATATTTCACTCAACAGTAATAAAATAATAATTCAAGATTACAAAAGAATGTAGCTGAGAGTTAATACCTTAAATCCTTTTTTGGAAGCAACTTGTTTTGCACTTTTCGTTAGATCACCAATTGTGCTTTTACCGACATATGTCAAATCGTCAAAAGTATTTTTGCTGACACCCGCCGCTGTTTTACTTGCTTCAAATGCACTTTTACTGGCCTCATGTACGGATTTTGTAGCTTCGCCTGCAGCTTTTTTCGCTTGGGTAGTTAGTTTGTCTGCTACATGTGCTAATATTCCTCCAGCACCTTCTTGACTACTTTGCCTGGCTGTTTCTCTAACAAGTTCTTTAGCTTGAAAAGCAAAATGTTCTAATATTGAACTGTTTTGACTGGATTGTCTAGTCAATTGTTGGTGTAAGCTACTCAGACTTCCTTTTCTCGACGAGGGTGGACTTGATAAGATATTTTGTTTTTTTTCCGCTGTTAAAGGTAACGTTTCATAAAATTCCTAAAAAGTAAGAAAATAGTGTGTATTAAAAATATGTAGTAATAAACTAAATTGAATTTTTTATTCAAATCGTTATAATAATGTGTGTATTGGGTTGTATATTCAACTTACTGTAGATGTTTGTGATGTAGGTCTATAATTATTATTTGGTTTTTGTGCTACAACTACATGGTTTAAAGCAGAATCACTACCACCTGTGTTATGTCTGCTTAGAAGAAGTTTGTTACCCGAAGCATTTGCAGTCAACTGTGAAGGCGATTGTTGCAATTGACTACATCTAACGATGTCCTACAATTTGACAAATACATTTGTGGTTTGTATTTATAATTCTAATTTCTAGGTATTAAAAATATAGAAAGCTTAAAATATATAATCATATGAAAGATTGACGGTGTATAGATTCTTTGTATAGGCTCATAAAGAGTAAACAATATATGAGTAAATTTATAAAATTACTTAATTGTATGACAGTTATCTTGACCCCAAATACCTCAAGGGAATCATAAAATATTATAATTAAAATAACCATATGGTTAAGAATACAATAAAAAAATATCTACTACCACTGAAATTATGTTTATAAGTATATTCATATTTATCTTGATGCAAATTGGAAAAAGAAACCTTTATTTTTAACAATTTGGCTTATGCATGAGATATTTGTTGCACTTTATGATTATTTTTCTATATTATGTTAAAAGTTCATATCTACTCGTATAGAAATTATGATAATCCAACCCGTAGGATATTTAAACAGAATTAATGGTGCTTTTAACCACGACCCATAGGTTGAGTCTTAATCAATTACTAAAGTCAAATATTATTCGTGAAACTACTGATATTTCTTTGTGAGGTAAACGGGGTTACGTTCTAAAAACATTTATAAACGTGATATCTATATTTAGGTATTGAATACAACATGCATGCATTAGGTATTATCAGTTTTATAATCATATTCAAAAATACAAACTATAAGTGATTCCGGTTTAAACATGGGTGAGCTCATGTCACTGTGGCTGCTAGACGGAGATGAACCATTAGATTTACTGCCAGTCGATTCAACGGTCCCATCATCATCTGCACTATCATCTGCCGCCATCGGGATTTGTAACGTTATCGGAGGTTCATACGCAGAATGTACACCTTGTACTATTGGCCCTATGTTTAGTCTTCGATTTTCTGAAGACATCAACAATTTTTTGTTTAATACAGCCATTTGCGGGTTTGAAAAAATATTTATAAAAAATTACAAGTAAGTTCAATACCTATTTTGATTGTTCTAATATCACCAATAACATTGACTTTGAATCCTTTGTGGTAACGCGATGATCTCTCGTCATCACTACTGCCGGTGTCACTGCCCTCACTGTCGGACCGATGACTTAATTCTACAAAAAGTATTAAAAAGAAATATAGTTTTACGTCTATCACTAGGTACACACGCGTAGGAGTCTGTAAAGTGATATTACCGAATACCGAAGGGCGGTTAGAATTATTTGTGTTGACATTCATTATGTTTTGAATCTCACAGTTTTCTTGCCAGACGGTGAACGTGATAGGTTCCAAGTTATTCGCGAACCATTTAAGTTTATCTCCAATCATGAACGGATCGCATACACCTGTCTGGATCCGTTGGAAAACTACGTTGTTCGGCGTTAACGCCCATTCGGCGAAATAATCTACCGCTTGCGTCCGAGATAGTTGACAAGTGAAAAGTGACGGATTCGGGCGGCTTTTCAGAAACGAATTGATTTGAAAGAATACCACTGGTCTGGGGTAAAGTCTCAGTGTTCGCGAATGTTCTGTTAGATTAGCTAACACGTCGCCGGACAAGAAAAAACGAACCATGGCCACTCTAATTGCAATATCCACTGAGTCAATGTCAACCATGTTGTATGGTGTATTTGTTGATGTTTGTCTTCTAAAAAGGGTTGAAAAAAAACAATACCTCTTTTTATGTTGAATGAATAATACGATAGTCGGATAATGTGATAAAGTATAAATCATTTTTTTGGAGTACAAAAACGGTCTTATCGAAAAGTTTATCAGTTGTAGCAGGGAAAATGATTTTGTTAGTATGTAATTATTACTATTATGCTTGTTATTTACCAATTTGTAATGTACACAATTATGAGACATATAAGGACTCATGATATAATACATAATTATTATAAACACCGAAGTAAAAAAATATTTATTCACTTAATAATATTATAATTTTTTCAACGTTATATTCAATTATTTTAAATACAAGTAAATTAATTAATTTTATTTAATTTCATTATTCTTTAAGTTTTTAGAATCTACGTTTTTTTTATAGCGGATTGCTTATAGTTTTCTCAATGACAGACTATAGTGTATTAAACAAATAATTTCCTTACCTTATTTCTTTTTCCTTGTCAATGTACACGTCTTTTTTAGCGAACTGCATATTTTCAATTTTTCTTTTCAAAACCTCTTCTCCCGTATTCATGTCGATAGAAGGCCGTGTTATTGACATAATTTCATTTTCCGGAAAGTAATTCGTCGATTTATTACTAATGTTGATTCGAGAAAGCCCATTTAAAGCCTATTGCAGTACAAATAAAATAAAATCGAGTTTTATTGACAAGTCAAACTATTATGGTAAGAGAAAAATTACAGATTTTAAGTTATTTTTCAGTGTTATTGATTCCGATTTAGGTAATGGTGGTATAGCATCTTCTCGGTTAACAATTATTGGTGGAGTTATTTTGTTCGAATCCAAATCTACTATCCAAACGTCTTTAGGAAACCTGTAGAACAGAAGTAAATTGTTTTTAATCCATTTAATAACACAATTAATTTCAAAATAAATGGATCGATTTCGATTACTTATATAAAATCAAAAACTAACCTAAAATCTCGTTTTGTTGTAAAAAAACTGGATGGAACCCCAACTACATAAGGCACAGGGCTCTCGAATAGCTGAAAGTGGCACAAAATACGACGGTTAACATTAAAAACTATTTCAACTATTGAATTGAATTGGTTTACCATTTCCGATTTTGGTAGGCTAGTGGGCAGCAATGGTATTACGGTAAACATGTATTGTAAAGGATACATAAGTGCCACCAAAGCCATTACTGACATGGAGAGTGCGTTATAATCTTTAGATTGGAAGACTACCTAAAATATTATATTGTATTATTTATAAAATGTACACACTCAATTTATGTTATTTGAACAAAGACAATTATAAACTTTACTTACTTTACTTTCTAATAAAATAATAGTTAGTACGTAGAGACACGTATCTACCCCTAATAACTCTAGGGGTAAATGTAATGGGAAATCGACCAATGAAAATCTCGTATGGTCCGGTAATGCGAACGTTAAAGGTGGTTGGCACTGACTTTGTGAAAATAAATAAACCTATACAAATAACATTAATATCAATTTGGCAATATAAAATAAAATAATTTAAAAAGTGGATAAACTTTTGGAGTACTGGTTCTACATTTAATGATCACAGACTTTACTTGTAACTTTACCAATATAAAACACAAAACCAATAATAATAAAAATTGTAGTATTTTATAATATATATTAGCCTACAATAAAAATCGGTTGAACACCATCAAAGTATGAAGTTATGTATTAATATTTCTAAGTTTTATAACTTTTTGTTGTTATACATTTTTAGTTCTTCTTACAAGAAATTAAATATTAACGTTATTTAACACAATATAATTCGTCTTACCTCTAATTTTGTTTTTCCTGGTACGGGAACTGGAGTGCTAAGCAAACGTAAAATCCACATTTCAATTTCTTTGATATATTGTACAACTCTGGGTGAATTAGCCTGTGTTAATAATCCAGTTAATAAACTCCATATACATTCTTTACTGTAAGCAAAACATTTTGACATTTATTAAAGAATAGCTGACTGACATTTGTTAAGCGTAATATGTACCTTTTATGTCCTTCTTTTCTGCTCCGATTAATTTTTTTATTACAAGAATCAATTATGTTTTTTAAATAATACAAACATGAACGAAAATTTGAAAATAATGGATGATGAGAAAGAAGGCACAATGATGTTAAGGAATATAAATCTTGAGATTCCTGAAACGTAAAAATTAAAATTGTTGTAATTTAAGCTACATCATAAAAAAAAGTCACTTGTAATTATTATTTAGCGACGCAAACATATTTATTATATAGTGCTTTGATAGCAAATATAGGTACCTATATTATATATTAAAATATATCGTAAAATTAAATATTAAAATAATACTTACTGGCTGCGCTGCAATATTAGTTGCAGACATATCACTTGATTGCTCTGTGGGATGTTCCTCGGATACTGATCTACTAAATGAACTTGTGGAGTGGCTGCATAAAAAAAAAATCAGAAATTAATTAGGAGTATAATGTAATTTTGTACTTTTATTATAAATGAGATAGCCGAGGACAAAAACGTATAAAATATGTTGAGATGATTGAGATAATATGTCACGCATTTATTTAACAAATTGCTATGGGAGGTTCGAGTATTTTTGTGCAGTTGTACTTATGTAAGCTATTTGTTACCACTAAAATAATAAGCTAATCGTTCAAAGTTTAAATGATTTAAAATTAAAACAAATGGTTCGGTAAACGTCTAGATATTATTTTGGAAACAAATAACATTTAGAGAAATCGAGTTCAATAGCATGGTTAGGTCAATTAAACTTAAAGCATAATAAACCATAGGAGCTAAAATGTTACACACGTGATGAACTGAAAGATTTACCATTTTAAAAATACCGATGAATGGTTCTTTTGGTGTTTTTTTGAATATTGCTCGTCACTTGAATCAAAATCCTTTGAAGTATTTGTATAACATTGGCTTACACGCCTATAAAAATTTACACAAACACCGTACCTAGTTCGAGCTATTTAAAAAAAAAGAAAATTAATAAAAATAATATAATAGTAAGAAGTAATAAATGTATGCTATAATTTGTTTTAAAGTACAATGTTTTTACGAGATTAACTCACTTGTATCTTTATCTGTTAGTGTGAATACAAATGATGTTACTTTGTTCGATTCAGATCGACTGCGTCTGAAGGAAACACATCCTTCCGGTTGACAAAAATATGACATCGTTTCTGGTAGTATAAAATCTTTATGATCATCTGCTGGATATCTTCGAAGTAACACTGGGTTCTAGGTTAGTTAAAATAAAAAATGTTTAAGTATTTTTTTATAAAAGTTATGATTAGGCATATGATTTTTTAAATATTGATGGAGGATTGTTTCGTTTTATTCTTATTAATAGTGGTGGGTTCAAAGTTAGGCCTACCGATTTCAAGGGGAACCACTTTATTTTTTGATTATAATTGAATGTTTGATAATTTAATATACATTAAATAAATATAACTTAATATTCCTGCACATGACTAATTTAAAAATAGTATCAGTTTGTATCAGTTTATTATAACTATACAGTGCACAACTAAATGTTATAGATTTAATTATTTTTTTTCATTCGAAAATAAAATAAAATAAAAGTAATATGATAATGCCTCTAAAAAAAAAATAAAATATTTAAGAATTGCTTTTGTATAAAAATATTTTCCTAACCAAGAAATAGGTAAAATAATATATCTAGTTATAGTATAATTGTGAACAAAATAGAAAAAAATATGAGTAAGTTATACTTACTTGAATATAAAAATTGTCGTCATTATTGACCGCCGTTGAACTGATTCTACTGTATTCTTCATTACTGTTTTGTAATTCATACAAAGAGCTTCTTTTTAAAGAATTAGGATGTGCTCCGACAATAGCTAAATAGTCGATAAGCCGAGGGCAAAAGTATTGGCTCTCGCTCATAGCACGTAAGTATTATTTTAGAACTATAATAAATATTTTTGGAAAACTAAATTTACTGTCTAAGCAGTTTAATGTAACAAAAATATAGGAGATATATCACAGTTTGGTGTGTTTTGTTTGTTTTACGTATTTACATACATATAATAAGTATTGCTCAAGTTTAGAGATTAACACAAAAAAAAAAATAATAAAAGAGAATATTATGGAAAATTCAACATGTACTTATAAAGTCGTGAGATCATCACTGGATATCCCTGCCACCGAAGTGTTTGTATCATAATATGTAAATTACGATTGAAAACCAATGACTGGTATTATGTCACATTGTTGAAAACTTTTTCGTAAATCTTCATAGCTAAACAGTAGCTCCGATTCGGTTGAAATACATCTCGATAATTTTTGTTTGTCATAATCATGAGCTGTAGTTTAGAGATGCATAAGTTGTTGGCTCTGTAAAAATCACAAACAAAATATATGTTATTAATACGAACCTATATATTTTATATGTATATTTAAATTGTTTGAAATTATTATTATAATTAGAAATGTGTTTCTAATAAGCGTGTACTCAAAACGTATTTTGGAGTATGAGTATCTATTCTTTATAGATTCGATGCAATTAAATCCCTTAATACATATTGAGTCATCTGTCATTAGATTATAAATAACAAAGTTGTCTATTATACTTAAAATTATTTAAACAAATGAAATATAGTTCAATTAAAAAAAAAATAAAAAATATCATATCATAATAATAGAATTGAAATATGTTTGTATTTAGAATATTTAATAAATATATTATTGTAAACTAATATATTATATTTATTCTAGGTTGATTGAAATGAATATCCCCGCTCATTTAAAAATGCTTAGCACGCTATTCGTAAAGTCATTATTTTTAAATGTAAAATATCTCAATTTTCTTTTGTGAATCGGCAAATTATATTTATAATTTAGATAAATGATAACTATAATGAAATAGCGGCATTCTCTCGAATTCTGTTTTATGATAAAATATAAGTGCTTCACATACCAAGCATACGAGTAACGGCATTTTTATATTTGAAAATCATGCAAATAGTGACGCCATATAACCAAATGGAATTTCAATTAATTTTACGACTGTGCGAATATATTTATATTTTCATTTGGGGGGTAAAAATATGGCAAAAAAATGAAATGTATTTATACTTATAGAAGGTTCTAGTATTGATTTATTTATGTCACACTACGGTAAGTTCATTAAAATGTAATCTGTGTGTATGAAATGCCCCAGTTGCGTAGTAAATAAAATAAACGAATATATTTTCTTCTATAAACGTATTGGTGTACCTATTGGCTTTTAAACAGATTTTGAAAATGACGATACTCATTCGTGTGAAATATGATACATAAATAACACAATAATTAATGAATATAGTGCAGACATACGTATATATTATATAAATATTGCACAGAGACATATCACGCCCTATAATTTTTTTTATTAATACATCTATAACGGCAAACTCATAAACACCATTATTTTTTAATGTATATATTTTTTTCGTAATGAAAAAACACTAAATATTGAATAGGTATCTACTCTCAAAATATGTCGAAGAGTAAAAAAAGTAAAAATATTTTTACTGTCTTTGGAACTTTCATATTTTTTATTACGTTTTTTTTTGAATTCCGAAACAATTGTTTCTTTTTTTAATGGTTCATAACTGTATATAATTGTGATTTTTAACCAAATGTGTTATAAGTTATAATCAAGTTATTACAGAATTTATAACTATTAATACTGCAGTATACTGCATAATATGAAAGACTACTGTTATTGAAGTTACTCTTTGTTTTAAACTTATTTCAAAGAGAAATTGAAATACATAATAACGTGTACATAATACATATTAATATGTCACGTATGAAGAAACCAAGTGAGTTTATACAGAAAATAATAATTTATTTTTAAAATAATTTCAACGGAAGAGGGAGTGGGAAATTTCAATTTTCAATTAAATATTTTTTAACTTACAGGTTATAAATGATATTGTTATTCAAGTTAAATAACGACTGCGCGCAAGACATTGTATGAATTTTCTGTAATTTTCAACACTCGACCTTGCGCAGTGTTGTTGACTGTTGTTCTACATTTATTCCAGTCAGGTCGATTATTATTAATTAATTGTTCGCGAAATTATCCCATTAAATTTAAGTGTTCATTTTATACGAATAACAATCATGAATACTGTAACAAAATTAATAATAATAAACGCGATAATGTAATTACGCGTTGGTTGCTCGGCGTGGTGACGTGTATACTGTATATACTGTCTACCAGCCACCAGGACACAGCTTTGCAGAGTGAGTTTTTAAAGCTTTCGGATCCACGAATTCACTTATTAACACTGTCAACAACGTTCTATACATTCTGTTTTTCGTTGTCTCCAACGCCTACTAAATATATGTACCGGCTTAGACCAGATTCCTGAGTGGTCATCTTTTATTACTGCAACAACGCGCATTGTTCATAATATGTAGTATACACACATACACATATACACACACACACACGCACACACACTCATACCACTACTATTGTATCGTGTCTTCGCTATCCGATGGGAATAATACAATATATGAAAATATATAAACGCAACTTATTGTCGCAATGAACATACAATAATAATAATAACATTAATGTTTGCAGGGTAGAGAAAATTGCATTTTATATTAATATCTCCGTGATGAAAATTTATCTTCACTTTTATCTTCACACAGCACAAACCATAGTTCACAAGAAAAATATAATAAACAATTTTTGTATCCTTATGCGACAACATAAAATTGTTAAACAAACTATAATGTCTTATGTTTATGCGACTTAAGTACCTATTCAACAAAAAATAAATTAACAAACGCTCGTACTATATCCTGCTATTATAATATTTAAGTAATCTTTTTATTCCAATATTAAAATACTGAAAAGAATTTAATAACCTTAAAAGTTGCTGGGAAATACAGTTTCATACAAAATCTAATAAATTCAACATTTTGTTTGAGACACGGAATATTTAAAGTTATTTAGTTATTCATAAGTAATATTTTGTACTCAAACAATTTATGTATTATTCAAATTGTTTAAATAGTGTTATAGAAAAAGTTTTGTTTTAATATCAGTTTAACTCAAAAAACTATGTTTAATAATTTAATTCAATATGTTTTTTAGTCATACTTAAGAATATTCAATTTTTAGTAAAAATGAATTGCTTAAATATTATATTATTTCTGGATAATTTTTACTACATAATTATGTAGTTTAATAGTGACCAAATAAAAAAAAGCAGGCACTTTTGCTATATTAATTAAAATAACCATTTGTAATGCTGAAAATTGTATTACAAAGTTAAATTAGTAAAATATTATACTTTTATTCTTTTCATACAAACATAAAAATAACTTGCAAATAAACTTGCAAATAACTTTAATCTACGCTATTTGATTGACAGCAGACTTAGTCTAAGTAGCTTTATGCTAAGTATGGTGCAACACCGAAGAACTTAACAATGTATTAACACGTTTTAATTTCATTACACAAAATAAGGTGTATTAATAGATTTTAGACTAGCTTTTAAATTTTCATAGTAGTGTAAGATTTCATATAATAGAGAGTTTTCCAAAGTTTTAAATGATACCCGAGTTGTATGCAATTTTGCATGAAACTAAAAAAAATTCTTTTGGATAAACTTTTTGTAGAAAAAAAAGCGCAAAAAGCATTCTGAATTTAATAACAGCCAGGAAACAACAAAATATTATAAACGTTACTTTTTTACAAATTTATAAATAATTTTAACTTGCGTAATTTTTTCGAACAGTTTTTCAAACTTTAACTTTAACATATTATCAATGCGTAGGCGCAAATATTTTTCATACTAAATCCATACGAGATTAATATAACAAGTTTTCAGTTTTCAGCATTTGTTATTCTCGTATATTAGAAATACGCCTTACTATTACGGAAAAATTATTGAAATCGATACGTATACAATAGGTGTATGTGTATATGTTTGAAAATGTATCAGTAGTTAATAAATGACATTAAGATAGTGGAAACAAAGAAATACCTCCCTCTGATTTTGTTCATTGATTTCATTTGAATTGCACACGGTCGAACGTCTTGCCTGTAACTATATTATTATGAATTGTCTATAGAAATACGAATATCGAAATTGTTCAGATATATTTCTGTTTTTATTAATTTTTATTTATGTTACAGATAAATACATCGAATCACTGAAATCATAAAAAATTAGAAATAAAAAAAAAATGTTCACAAGACCAAAACGAAAATAATATTAATCATTTTTTATATGTAAATGAAGGAAAAACATTTGAACACACTTGTATGTTTTTTTATTTTTTTAAAAATATGTATGCGGGTCTACATGCATTTTTTGATAGAACATTACTATCATCGCCCGTACGATATTGAATACTGAGAAAACATTATTCGACAAAACAAAATGTTACATTATACAGAACAAGAGACGATAATTCGTGGGTTATTTACATAATTTATTGTTAGGACCCATGTTATTTAAACTTTTGAAATAAACAAAATAAAACTCGTCTTTTCGGATTGGTTCAACGTATGAATATTCAGCTTTGGCTACGGGACGATTGTAGGTGTACCTAGTTACAGGGGCGTATATATGAGGGGGATGCCCCCCCCCCCGAAATGAAAAACAAAATTATTAAAACATTTTATTTTGGACATGAATAATAACTTATGGCTGAGGAGTAATTTAAGAATTGAGGAAAAAAATAGAGACTCTTCATTAAAAGCACATGCTCTAAGCAATTCCTTAAATCAATATCAATTTATTGTTAATCTTTTTGTTTTGAGTAGCATGCTTTCCATGACACACAATTTTATTTGTCTGAAATGCTACGTAAGCGATATACTACGAGTATGTAAGCGATGAAGAAGTTCTTAATAAGTTTGCTAGCTTGCCGAGAAACCTTGATTTTGTATTATAATTTTTTTTTTTATTTATTAATTATTAATTTGTTGGTATACCTCGTATTTAAAATGTATAATATTCGTTTATTCTTGTAAGAAAATATGTAATTAATTTTGAGTGACTGTAGTAAAAAAATTGTTTACTGCAATGAAGAGTTTTTATACATTTTTTACATTACATTTCATAAAAAATAAAAAAATGAGTTTATTTTTTCTCTGGTGAAGTAATGATGATAGTCCAAATAGTCCAAAGGTCTTTTAGCGTTTAAGCAATATTTGTCATTGTGCCTCTTCCGTCATTTCTCCCTAAACACTAAATACATAATCGGCCCCCTCCGAAATTAAATCCTATATACGCCACTGTCTAGTTAATATTCATGTTTTTACCTGAAAGTTTTTCGAGCTGTGCGTGTCTTACATGTACACGTCACGTATTATTGCAATATTCAAAACACTCTGTTGACGATTACATTACTACGAAACGTCGACGTCGGTTTTCGATCGATTTAATCCGTCGATCCGTTGAACTCATGTGCTCACCGTTCGGTCGGTCGGCGAAAATATAAACGATAGTAACAATACCAATAATATTGTGACTACAACAACACCAGCTTATCGAGCGGTGAACTATTATTTTTCTACAACCGCAACGTCCGGAGCATTTACGTGTTTAGACGCGCGCACTGACGTCCCCAAAAACGCACAACATTGTTCGCAAACGGTGCGCGGCCGGAACCTTGGAAGCGCGAAACAACGATGCGCGGGGAGAGCCGCGATAAAACAAACAGCCGCGCCGGCGACGGAACTGGGGCAGCACACCGAGCACGTTCAACGACGGTTCGTTCGGTACGTCACGGTTGTTGTTCAAACACCGCGCGGCGGCAGCAAATACGTGGTTGTCCCCCCGGCGCGACCACGGTAACGTCGTGCTGGGAAACGCGGTGGGCGCGCAGCAGTGTCGTTCGGGCGGTCGGCCGACGTTTTCGCGCGAACGGTAATACGTTCGTGTCGATCGTCACGAAGGTGTTGCGCGCGTTTAACGAGCGGCCCCGACACGATCGACGTCGCGGCTAAACATTGGGCGGCATTAACGCGATGGTCCGCGGAAACGTGTCTCTCTACCTATGTGTATATATATTTGAAAGTGCGTACATGCATGCGTGCGCGGACCCGCAAAGCGCGTAGACGTATTGTTGTTTTTACGAATAATAACGGTTTGGCGACGCGCGACGTCCATCTGCGTGGTACGCCTTACATTTCACCCTCGGGTCGCGCCGCGTTACGCGGTGTCAATCGATTAATGCTATTGTGATCACGCGCGCTCTCGTCTTACCTTGTTCCATGTTGCGTGAAAAAAAAAAAAAAATTGTTTTCAGTCTTTCGAGGAGTGTACACGAAGATCAACACACACGGCACTGCCGACGACGTTGCACACAAGTTGCTGTTGGAAAAATGTGTGATCTCCGGTGTGTGTACGTGTGAATGCGTGCGCGCGCCAGTGTGCGAGTGCGAGTGCGCGCGAGTGAGTGTGCCCGTGTTAGCGTGTTGGCGTGCGTGTGTGAGCGCGTGAGCGTGCGCGCGTGTACGTCTTCCGTAGACCGAAAACTCAATATCGCCAGCGAGCTTCTACGGCCCGGTCGAGTTCACGGCGGGTCGGTCGGATACCCGTTGTACTTGCGCAATCGCAGTCGCCGTGCGAAAAATCAATATTCGTCGCCTCAACTTTCTGACCCACGTATTTTCCACAGGACGTTTGTACGGCTTAATATAATTCAGTAGTACTCGCTCAAAACTTATGTGTACACACGTATACCGGCATTGGCGAGGGATGTGAGGGATGCAATGTTTTTTTTTTTTTTTTTCCTTTCATTTGGACAGAGCAGATCATTACGTTTTAAGACAACCGCACCATGATATACAACTGTTAAACTGATTAATTGATCACATTTTTTGATTAAATATCAGACAAATTCGTACACTATACGTGTACCACACACCTAATGCGTTCATTAGTCGATATGCCGATTGAAATATTTTTTTAAACACTCGAGGATGAAAAATATTACCACAGTACTGTTATATCTTACTCGTATATTATAGGGTTATACATGTGTACACGTATATATTTATGTGTTTTGGGTAAAAAATGTGAATTATGGATAGCGTGTACAAACAGTACACTGCACGAAAACAATTTTTCTTCAACACCTTTGCATTACAATGAGTTTGTACAAATACACGTTTGTCACATACAAACATGGTCGCTGAAATATAAAACGTTTTACCGTACGTTTCAAAAAAAAAAAAAAAAGGAAAAACGTTATTATTATTAATTTCTTTGCATTAGTATTTAAATTGTCGTTTTCCATCAGTTTTTAAAATCCCTAAAATATTGCACTTGCAATATTTAACCCTCGATCATTCTGTACACATTTTTTTTTCTGTTACTAAAAGTTGGCAAATAGTAGTTCAGTTGGTTAAGAGATCGCGTGGCGTATATAAGCAGGAAGTTGATTCGGAACTACTCACACAGTTGTAAGTGTAGCTCTGTGATAATTTCAAGTTATTGATTTTATGTTAACTTTGAGAGAAATATAGTTATTCTACAGATAGCATAAAATAGTATAAACATCAATAATAAAAACTTAAATAACATTAAAAAAACATTGATTCTCAAAATGTGTAACATAATGACATACCACGTCTCTAAAATATTGAAATATATATAATCGAAAACATTATTTTTATCAATATTATTACTCAAGTTACAACAAAAATACATAAACCATATTTTGTAGATATTTGAAAATGTCTGAAAAACGACTAACAATGAAAAAATTAAACCAATAAAATATAATTTGTGTGCAATGGCCACATAAATAGTAGAGTTATACGACATTTTTAGTGTATACACAACCTGAAAAAGTAATAACTTAGACAAAGCATTCATTAATTCAAGAATATTATTTCATGTTTTGCTCAGAACGTTCACAGTAGACATACACTTATTTTGCTTCTATCACCTCCATGTACTATTATGTTAAAATATAATGCTATAATTACGTAGAAAATGATTTACGATGAGATCCATTTACAGAATGAATTATATGTTTGAATGTTTAAACCAATGCTTACACTTTCTCAGTAAATATTAAAATACCTTCCGACCTCTATCGGAAAACTGTAGGAACACACTTTACGTACTTTGTTCACTACGAAATAATGAATCGACGCATGCAATTTGAAATATCTTCTTTACAGTAGGTACTATACCCAGTAGATACATTTTTTTATTGATTTATAGGTTTACAAACAACACAACTATTAGAGCAAATTATTTTTTTTGAAACTATTGTTGTGGATACATCTTTACTTTACCAAAAACACTTTAATAAATTATTGTACTTAGTCAATACATTCAACACTTCATAAAAAATCTAAAACTATTAGTTAAAATTATTTTCGATATAAATTGCATACAACTATTGTAGCTAACTGCCTACAATATTGGTAATTAATGGCTAAACAATTTTGTATCTAAAATTTCATTATATGAACATAATAAATATTGTTCAACAATAACTTAGTTTTTTTATTTAATTTCAGTATGTTAATGTTTATATTTTTTAAATCAAATTTGGTCTGGTGTGAAAAAGAATCATTACAATATTATTAAACAAAAAGAAAAAAAAGTCATAGCATTTCAACAAAATAACGTATCTTTCATAATGCACAATAAACTGAATTGAAGCTTTCCTTTAAATCTTAAAAAATTTATTTTTTAATAATTTTCAGCTAATTGTTGAAAAGTATATTTTTTCATACTAGGTAACATGTCTTATTACTTCAACAATGTATAATAAATAATGTAAAGGAAAGTTTGATTTTTAATTAAAAATCAACTAAAGATAAAACTATATGAACTGTATAAAATATTATTAGCTTAATAAACGTTTATTAATATTTGATAAATATTATATAAAATATTGAATAATAATATTGCATTAATTTGTATAATCAAAGGACTTAATTATGAAACGAACTTTATGACATTGATTCGGTTCAAAAATTAAGAAGTACCTAGTATGTATAACGTTTCTTAATATGTATACCATAAGCATTATCTCTAGGCGGTGTTTAAATATTAATAAACTAATAAATAAATAAATCTGATGCAGCATTATTATTTACTCAGTGTATATTTAGCAACAAATACTGCTAGTGTGAAGTAAAATTCTTAATTAAAATGTTTAATATTTAAGATGAAAACTTAAAATATGAAACGCTGATTTTAATATTTATTTAAAGTAATTTGTATTTCGTGTACCTAATTTATACGAACGTTGAACTACGCAGTATAGATATCTAATTTACTTATTTATACGGAGAAAATATTTGTAGAGGATTCAGGAGGATTAGACAGTGATTAATTATGTATGTTCGGTTGTCAGACATTATTATTATACATTTTTTAATTTTTTAATTTTTACAAGAAAAGTGAAGAAGTAGGTAGACTTATTAAGTTATAATTTAATCATTTTAACTGTAACAAAATATCAAATTAGTATAATAATTTAAACAAATACACGTATAATACTAATTGCTGATAACTTATATATCATCCTTAATGTAAAAATTAAAAATGTATGGTATGATTAAAATATCTTATTTTCTATAGTTTTCAATAAGTTTAGATTCGTTGGCAGTTCTTCAAATTTTTAAATTAGATATTTATAAAAAAAAGTCGCTATATTTAAAATATGATTCTTATTCTAAATCAAGTTTAGTGTTTCAAATTTAAAACATTCAACTCAAAAATTCGATATCATACAAGACAATATTTACCAAGTACAGTTATTCCGGAATCGACGGATTTTATGGTGACGAGGATCTTGATTTTTTATATGCTAATTAAATAGTTTGTCACTAATAAAGCTATTTGTTACTATATCGATCCGTATAATTAAATTATTGGTTTACATTAAAAACTATATAAAACGTATTAAAATGTGTTTATTCGCAAACATTTTGGTTTTTTTTTTCAGGAGACCTGAAATAAGGCAAAAGTTTTGTTCTGGCTATGGTAAAAATAAAAATAGAAAATGGGTTTATCTCATGCTGCATATGAAAGTCCACGCACGTCTATGATTAAATGACAATAAGGTCAATCCTCGTTTATTTCGTAGCTGCAGGCTATTTGGTCAGATATCGATATGACTTTTATTATTTCCGTTGTCGGCCAATTTCCGCATGCCAACAATGATAAACAACATTATTCGTCTGGTACCCCATTTATGCACTTTAACAAAACAATCATTATAAGGATGATTCCTGTAGGACTTGAATGTTATGTATTTCGTACGTGCGGGGACGAATAACAACGATAAAAAAAAACTTTGCTAGGAGCTATTTATCCCGTCCGTGGAGATTTTATAATCTACGTCTGTAAATAATAATAGTACAATAAGTCACTTAGACAAGTGTGGTGAGTGTGAGATATTGGACAGTAACGTAATTCATTTAAATGTTTATGATATAATAGGATTAAGATTAATTAACTCAGAGCCGAGGTAATGGCCCCCCTCTCATGCGCACCCCCTCCCCCGGAGTCTCTACGATGTTAATATTTATAAAATCATAATCAAATAACTTTTTTGAAATAACAAATATCGCGTCATCAAAATTCGTTGAAATACCCAATTTCGTCAAAGTTTCATCTTCAAACTTCATAAAATTAAAATTTTTTTATTGTCTACAAATAAAGTCTTATGAAAGATCTTGTATCCAAGAAACACAAATTAGTGGATAATACGTGACGAAATATACTAGATGGTGCATTCTCGATTTCAGTTGAAGTTTTTTGGAAAACAATTGAGAAATTACAAAAATAATCCTCCCGAATACCAACTTTGAGACCCCATTTCCAAACAATATCCTCCCAGATTTTGAACAGAATCGATCGAAATCGTGTACACAGACATACAAAGAAAAACACACATCATAATAAAACCAATACATTCTCTTCGTTTTACTCAGACTCTAAAGTAATATTTAAATATGCCTCATATTATAATTTTGGTAACGTTATATGATGTTAATAAATGTTTACAATTTAAGGCAACTTATAGTAGGTAAAGTGGGCTATAGTTAAATACTCGGTAGATATGATGAATCTGAAAATCAATTTTTAATATTAAAATCTCCGTAAACAATTTTCCTACAATAATATTTTATGAAACACATATGAGGTTACTTAATAAATATTGCTCTAAATCTTTTTCATTTTAACAATAAAATTACTTAAAACTTTTTCTGTTTTACGTAAACATACATTAATAAGTTTGAGGTATAACGTCCTATTAAGTCTGTTATATTAGAATTGGATTATATTTAATAATTTTTATTAATCTTATACCATAAAAGTGATTGTATATTTTGTAAGAAATTAGGTATAGTAAGACAGTTCGTTTAAAAAATCTTTCCAGCTTGTCTAAGTTAAAAATGTTATTCTAATTTTAATTTTACAAAGTTTTTAGTTTCCAGAAACCAATTTTCTATTACAAACTATGCATAAAAAATAAATCAAATTAATTTCGAAATTTCGTATTTGGCTAAAAAGGGGGACGTATAAATGTATCGGTTAAAATTTGATAAATTCCAAAAAGATTATGCACAAACATTAACCTAGAGTCTAGACAAAATTTCAAAATTACAATTTGGCCAAAAATTGGAAACATTATCCGCCAAAAACACAATTTTGATTTCCAAATTGTAAAAAGTCATTTCCAAAACACAATCCGTATAGAACGGAAAATTTGGGGGGAGGGGGTATAATTTCATGATCATCTTTAGTGGTTACATATTATATTCATAATGTTTTGATTAAAAGAAAAGCGATAATAATGTACTGAAAATGAGTTATAATTTATTATTTTTTTTTAAATCGGTGATATTAAAAACTTACAGATATATAATACGCATAATATAATATCAAACTATAAAAATATACGAGTAGTTAATGACAATGTTTTAATCATCAACGTTTCGATTAATCTTTTAACAGAAAAAAAAAATTATATCCCTCCTGCGTTTGTATCGACTAGTTGAAATGTCACCAGACACAAAGTTACAAGTAAGTATTTAACCAATAAAATTACTATAATATTATAGATTGTATAGTTAACCAAATTAGTGACCCGAGAGTGTATGAATTAAAATCGTTTGGTCAGTGATTGGCTATTTGTTTGTTACTAAGCTATATTAATGCATTTTACATTTTGATGAGTTTTTTTTTATGAAATTACAATATATTTTTCATTGTTTAATTTATTAGACAGCGAGGTGGTATATTTATAGAGAAGTACATCCGTAGTTTTATAGGTATGACAAATGGATGTTGATACGATTAAATGCAGCTACATATAAACGCCATACAACTGTTTCGGTGTTTCACCAATTGTACAAAATTGTGCCAGTTACTTAATGTGATTCCGCTTAAATGGTTGGGATCGACACTACGGTTATTGTTAGTAGGTAATACTGGAAATTATTACAGTCTTATTTAAATAGATAAACATTTTTCTGTTTATTCGATTTTGAATTTTATCTTCAATAATTTACTTAATTTGTAAATTTTGCACGTTAAACGCATAAAATACATAACTATTATTACTACTTTTTTATACACAAAATGTTTCCAAAAAAATATATGGATTGAAATGCCAAATACTTTGATTTCATGGTGTTATTTAAATTATGTCCAATAAAGCCATATTATAAACATGATATCAATCATTATTTGTTTTTTTGCCCCACTAATATATTTTATTCCTTATTTATTCAACACTGTGAATTGTACGAATGCTTTTCACAAATAATTAAGTAGTAAATATTTTAAAAATTAGAGTACTTAATTTGTTGTAATACGTGTTGTCTTTTTTTTATTATAAAATACGAGAATACGACTGATTTCTGATATACGAGTATACGGGTACTTGTATATTAGGTCTAAATACAGCTATATTATATAATCTTATGCTTACGACGGGAACAAAAATGGTCGAAGGAACCAAAAATAATAAATTACAACTAATAAATAAATACGAAAAGGTTGAATACAACTTTATAGGTTCACTAATTTGATGGCAAAATAACTATGCACTTACGTGTTTGGTTGAAATAATAAAATGCATGATAATATTATTGATTTCCATAAAAAAAATGTATACATAACAAATGTTGTGTTTAAAAGTGAAAACTTAAAATCATTTTACCAACGTAAAAATGTTAAAAGTTTTTTGTATCATCGAATGAAAATTTAATTGCCTCCTGTTTACACCTATCGTTAGGTTAGGTTTTAAGGGACAATTCATATATACGAATTACCGGATTTAGAATTAGCCTATTTTTCCGTTGGCCATGACGATATACTTTATTTGTTTTAATACTATAAACGTTGCCCGGCAAATTTGTTTTGCAACGAAATTTTATCTGCGGCGAATCGTACGGAGTTGAATTCATTTGACATTCTGCGTGTTAACGAACCTCACATAAAACACATACCTTATTTCCAGTTCATGAAAAAATTATTTTTTTCAAAAATATGAGGTCGACGACGATGAGGTAAGCAACTCTACATCATCTACATGTACATATACGTATATTAGTATCGTGCACAATTTTTCCGGGAATAAATAAAAATTCATTTCGGTCACCCTTTCCCGGCCACGTCAACGTCCGGCGTTCGATCCGAAAAACCCTCGCGGCGTGAAAAACTCTACCCACGTAAATGTTTAATATTTTTTCAGCGCCGACGCTCGAGTGTGCCGCTGCACTTTCGATGCGGCCGGCAATAGAGAGATGTACGTGCTGGTGAGATGCGTCATATGCGGACGGTCCAAGATGGTCAGCGACACGGTCAAGTGCGACGGTAAGCGTACAACGTGGTTCGACTATTACCGACCGTAATCATCACGCTTCGAAAGTTCATATTCTTAAACGTACATTTACCGCTTTACAGCTTGCCACCGCTTCGCGCATCGCCGATGCATCTTGGGCGGGCTGAACACCGACCAGCCGAGCGGACAGTTGACCGTCCGCGCTCAAGTGGCGTGCGGCGAAGGCCGGAGGGAAGTTCGTGCGGATGCGGGCACACAGACCGGTTTGGCCACGTGCGACGTCGCGTCCGGCGACGAAAAGGGTTACGAAGACAGTTGCTCTCAGGCCATCGTGGCCACCTGCCACGTCGCTTGTGGCGATGAAATCATTTACGTGCTCCCAGCATAGCGAGGCCACTTGCTACGTTGTGCCTGGTGCAAGTGACCGTTCCCGTGGACGAAGTCCCTCGAGTCGGCGTGGCCACTAGTCGCGATGCGGCCGAGAAAACGGTGGCCGCCGAGTGGTCGGAGGAGGAGAATCTGCCGCGCGTCGGGCAGCCGGCCACCGTGACAACCGTTTCAGCCTTCTCGAGTGCCCACCCAGAGTCCCGTGCATCGAACGAAATCACCCGAGTAGTTTGACCATAGAAATCCAACCGTACCGTCGCACTTGGTCATCCTCTCGGGGTACGTAGCTCGTCCACAAATAGCGCACGGCACGTGTCCGCGCCACTCGCTTCTGCCGCGTGCATCGAACGAACACCGTCTGCACACGTCAACGTTGCGGCTGGAAAAAAATGGCGAATACAAACCCAGTCATCAGCAGTCCGCGGCGAACGGATTCAATATACGGTGCTCGTTCACTTACCTCGTTGTCGGCCTAGTAGTTTTGGAATTCATCGTTATATGGATGAAGAAAAATTGTACATGAGAGAGAAAGAAAGACGACCGTTCGGTTGTACCGGAGAAAGTCAATTGACTTGAAATCGATCGGTCATCCGCGGACACGATTTGTTACGATGGATTGGCCGGGCGACGTTTAAATAGTGTTTTAAACAATCATAAATATAGTGATGGCCAACGAAAAAAACCCCTAATTCTATTTAAAAATAAACACTGCTCGCAATGCAATATCGGACTCGAAACCGTGAGATCGCGTCTAGCGGTTTTCTTCTAATATTATTGAACAATTAAACAAATCGTTGAAATCTTAAACGAATGTATTACGTTTCGAACAAAATTATATGTTGGTTTGATGATAAATGCATTTTGAGTTTACGAATAGTTATACAAATTACACTTGAAACGGTTCCTAGTCATTATGAAAATCGATACATATCGTAGTTTAAGGATGTCGGAGCCTATGCGATTTCAGTACAAAAAAATCTCTCACCTCGCGAAATGCATAGATTTCGTATTTATTCTTTTTTTTGTTTTTTAAAAGCGGAAGATTTTAACATGTCGCATTTGCCTTTGAATTTCAAAATTCAAAATTACAGAAACTTTAAACGAATATCCTAATAGTTTCAAATGTTGGTATTTTTGAAATATGTTTTCTCTATTTTATTTATTTTGTATATTAATGAAATTTGTGCTGCTAACATTATGGGTACAAAAGTAACATGCGGATGATACCTGTTCGCTCTTCTAGCATAATACATGAGAAGGTGTATATGAAAAATCCATAACTGGTGTTCGGAAAGTACTATAAATATAGAAAGAAAGAAATCTATCTTTAAACATAGAAAAAACAGTGTTTATTCCTTTTTCTATTAAAAAATGTCTTTCTACTGTTAACTCTATTACAATACATGACTGCTCTAAGAACACGATCTGTAACCCAATAAACTGTAAAAAAATTAATACATTTCTAAAAATAAGGTATTTTGGATTAATTATTGATACTAACTTGAAATGGAACTTACATGTTAACAATCTATTAGGCAAATTACAAAATATACAATTTTCAAAATAACATTGTTAGAGTTTGCTTAAATAAATTTTCATTAGTAGGATCAACAATTTAAAATTATAAGGAATTAGGAGTCTTGCCAGTAAGAAAACTATATAAAAAAAATAGCTATTATGTTCTGTATTAAACGACATGAAATAGATCATTCACTTATTGATAATAATAAAAAAAGAAGTCCGAAAATCTGATTTTCTAGTTAAATATACTAATAAATCTTTTGGTTATGCATTTGTAGATTACCTAGGCCCAACTTATTTTAATTCTATGCCTCTTCATTTAAAAAAAAATATTATGATATGTAAAAAAATGAATATTAAAGGTTATTTTAAATTGTTGAAATGCTATCATTAATTTTTGATTACTTTAATGTTGTATCATCTTAATTAATTATTATTTTATCTTGTTAAAACTATGCTTTTTTTATGTACAATATTTTCTTTAATTTTACGTTGGGTGATAGTTTAGTGAGTATAGTTATGTGATATGTTAGATAGATCGGTGTAAGGAATTTAATAAACGTTCTTATTCTTAGTAAAATTTCTTAATTGCATACTTATATTTTTATCTGCAAATGTCTTAACTCCCTACCTCCGACACAAGCTCTTAGATTACAGGAGGTAGGTAAATCTAAACTGTAATGTATAAACTTGTAATTTGTAACCATTCCTTTGATTTCTAATAAAAAAAAAAAAACGCTCTTATAATACTTTATAGCAAGTCTTCGTCGTATCATATACATAAAAGAATCTTATACTACACTTTCAAATATGAAATCTAAAAACTAAAAAGTATATCAAACTATAACAAGTCGCAATTCATGACAATAATATTCTTTAGCATTTATTTAATTTTTAATAAACATTATACATATATCGATTTATTTAATTTCCGATGAACCTGTTTGAATACTTGAAATATATACTTCGTGAGCTACTTCAACAGTACAACGACGTTAGCTGCATGCAGAGAGTTTTCATATTCACCTAACGCTTAGATAGCTGTAACCGGAGAAACCTTTAAGTTCATTTAAACTCCGAGGTGTATCCGTATGAACGTTTCTGTGCAAACTTTACGAATAGGATCTCATCTTTGTTCTATAAAGTGCAGACTGATTTAAAAAAATCGTTCTACGGTAGAATTATCTTCACCAATTCATCCGAAAAGTAAATCTCAAGACTTTATACCTGTAGTCGTTGTAGATTTATCACGTCGAAATGATAATGTGAAATTGGCGACATTTGACTTACGAATAGAGTTCGAGACCAACGCGCACACGTTCCAGCCAAGACTGCTGTTTATTGCCTGATATTACACTATCAAGTTATAATATGCGGTACATTCAACGGAGATGTTAGGAAATTGTAATTTTTTTTGTAATGAGTCTACAGATACTTTTTTTGATTAAATTAAAATCATTTTCTTTTTTTTTAAATATCATGCTTGTGTTTTATTTTACATATACGTTTGATATAATATACACATTATGCCATGATTTCAATATTATGACGTGATTAAGTATCCTATGACAAAAACCGCAGCTATAGTGGGAAACAAACCCACTGACTTATGTGATTCGCATGCATTTATTAATTAATATCAATGTCGTACCTGGTATATTATATAGATAGTATGAAGAACGTAAGCCCGGTTTAACTTTTCTTTTTTTTTAAATGTTTTACGAGCTAAATTCTTTTTAAGAAACCACATGCAGCGATAAAATATCTGTATTTTTAAATTTTCTCTTCGCTCGGAAACGTATAATTTAATTTTGTTTCCAACATTATTTTTAATCAACGCACAAAAATTTTACCCTCTGATTATTTATATTTTTATACCCATGATATGAAACAAATTGAAAATAACCATTAAAAGAATTGACCTTTTTCGAAAATTCCATTCAAAATATCAAGATAGCCATTTTATATTGTAACTTTTATGATGCTATACATTAATACATAATTATTAAATTTACACCTGCACGATTATGTAGTAGGTAAGTAGGTTATGTCAGTTTCAAGGCAGGACAAGGGGGAGATTTCAAATTGTTGGAGTAAAAGCAACCAAGTCAATGCTGCCAATTGAATGTTTTAAATGAATCCCTTATTCTTCTTTAGTATAAGTATTAAGCCCTCAGGAAATTTTTATTTTTACCAATACTGCTATTATATAATGTGAGTGTAATTTTGTTATTACTAATAATATTATAGAATCATAATCAAAATCGATGCTGTATTTAGGAATTTGCCACTCTGGGGCAACAAAAAAAAGGCCAAATTAAAAAATATAATATATTGTATTTTAAAAACTTTTGGGTAATAGAATTTCTAATGATTATTAAATCAGGGTTATGTTAACAAATAACTGTTAATTTTCTTAATATTACATGTAGGAGATAATATGAAACAATTAAAAAAACAAGACGCCCCCTAAAATCCGCCTCCCGGGGTAATAATCCACTGCAGCCTCCCCTTAAATACTGTCCGGGTCATAAACAATGGTAAAAACACTTTTAATCTCGCATGATAACATAGATTTGTTTGTTTTATAGCGTATTTAATATTATTACTAACTAAGTACTCTGAGTGAAAGAGGGTGGGAGGATCAGTTTATAATATTTATTTTTTAAAAAAGCAAAAAGAAAACTTTTTAAACAGCAATCCCTACAAAAAAGACATAATCTTGATTGTGATTTTATCTAAAATTAAAATACCTATAAGTGCTCCCATCATTCTACTCGACTAAATTAACTAAACTAATTACGAGTATATTTTACATACGCTCAAAGTTTTCATCGAATGGTTCATAATAAAGACAAAAATGTCCATACACATTGATATCTACCTTTCTTTCGTACACCATTAAGACAGTACCGTCATTGCCCGTCGATCAGTATCGCGTTTGTGTGCATCGGTGTTGAGTGTGCGTAAAAATGATTGAAAAACGAAAAAGAAAATTGTTTTTTTTTTTTTATTTAACGTATGTTTTATTATTTTTACTTTGTTTAGTGTTATCAATCGGATTATGGTATCAGTTATGTCTCGTACCAAAGTGATCACATTAAGCGGCGACCACTGTATATATTATATATATTGTGCAGGCCAAGTGTGTTTTATGCTTTTTTCGGAAAGTGTTAAACAATAGAAATAAAAGAGCCACGTTGCTCATGAAAGTAGGACTGAAGTGAGGTTATGGACTAAATAACTCGGCCTTTTTTCACCGTACATGTTTTTGTTGTGATATCATTCCTTTTTGCGGGCAAAACAACGGCCATAATGTCTGTGTCGTCACACCAATAACGATAGGAATTAGGAAAATCCGGTGACACTGGTAGCTCGACAACTTTTTATGAAAATATAACCAACATTTTCATTGTAAGACATGCGTGTGCCTGAAATACTTAACGGCCGCAATAGCACGCGCACTGTGCGTTTAGCGACGTATTGTACCACGGAACAATGCAAGATTAATATTGAAGTTTGAAAATTGACTTCTACAGCAATGCGATGTATCGACTTGGTATCAAAATATTGCCCGTTCAAATCAAGAAAATAATGATTGGAGTAGCTGGATATTTCAAAAGATAATCATAATTTTGACAGTAAGGCAATATAATAATATTATACCGAAAAAATTGGAGGCGCTCCGACACCCATAAAATTGAAATGTTAATAATAAATCATAATTAACAAGTATTTATGTTTACACTTTATTTTTTTTTATTTTTTTTATAGCTTTAAGTAATAACACTAATACAGCACAACAATTACACAAGTTTACACTTTATATCCTATATTATTTCAAACATACCAGTGATAATATGATTCGAGGAAAAAAATTCACTTATTAATTTTTTGAAATCAAAAACAAAACTTATATTACAGATCAAAATTATCACTTAATTAAAGAATTGATTAACCTACATTCTGTAAGCTTATGCAGCTTGTGTTGGAGATATGGAGCTATGATTGTTACTAAATATAATAAATAAGAACATAATATAAATATATGTAAAAATTGAATATTACATATCATTAATAAACATTAATGTTATAAAAAACTAAATGAAAAGTTTATGCAAAAATGTATATGATTAAAGAGGAACTTCGGGCTTCAACTAATGTAATAGTTCTCTTGATCCATGGCTGAATATCGAAATCATTTTTTGTAAATAGCAATTTGAGAATTCCAGTAATTTTAAAATGGGTGTTGGTGGTAAAAATTTGAAGTATAGGAACTAACATATTAAGTAATTTTAACTTACACACACCACTTATTCAGACAGACGATTTTAACTCGATTAAGCGATTTAATTGCAGTGAAAAATTCAAATACATAATAGTAGATTTTGAATTTCAATCAGTTAAAAAGAAATTAATAATGATATCTGGATCCTTATGCAATTGCTTAAATAAATTTAAACCGTTGAAAATAGAAAGGAAGACCATTAAAAAATCACGTGATATATGTGTTCTAGACAAAATTAGATTATTATGTTAATTAGCAATAATAGATCAGTAACGTAATATTAAAAATGTATTAGAACTAAAGTCATAGAACGGTCATAGACGGGATTACCAACATAATGTAATATATAGAATTGGTATAAAAAGGTTATCGAAGTATTAATCAGTATCGATTTTGCAAGATAGTATAAAAATGACCACTATAGGGTCTTCAATCCAACCTTTACATGTAATTTACATGTAATTTACTGTAATCCCCAGTAATCTTTTTGATTTAAAAAAAAAATAAAAAAAAAAATAAAAAATTAATTACCATATCGACCAAGTAAATATTTATGTAAAAACGAATCAAAAATACGTTTCATTTTGTAACTCACTTTGGACTGTTGTATATAGATCGTTTAAAAGTAACCCGATTGTAAACGATTATTTCTTCGAATGCTGTAAACAAAAGTGATAATTTTTAAAAAGATTATTTTCGGCTTATACTTCTTCCACGTCTCTGGTCTAAGAGCGACGCCATTTCGAGTCGATCGGACGGAACCGGTTGTAGTAATTAAACGAGACCAATCTCAAAATTAGCGTTTTGCAAATGCAAAACTTCCTAAACGAATATTAAAACATTCAATTGGATGCATCGCGTTATTTAATCGGCGAATACAACTGCGGCGGCAGCGTAACCGATGACTGTCAGGATCGCCGGTGTCTAACTGCGATTGAATGTGAAGTTGATCACACGAGAAACAATTAAATGCAAAAACTTAACATTTGACAATTCCGGCAATTTAATAATTAAAAAAAACTTAAACATATTTTATTTCGGTTGCAGCCTGCACGTTTACCTACTTAATTATCTAAAATAATTGCTACGTGTAACTGCAGGAGTATACTACTGTCTCTCAATTATACAAAATACGACGATTTCGTGGATTACATTCGAAAGTTAACTTCAATTACTAACCTAATATTATTTGGCCTGAACAAGAATGTTGATGTTGTCGAAGAACAACAAGAAAGTGACATTTTACTCATTTCCGTGCTCAGTACTTAATCGATACACCTACGTCCTGAGCAACGATATACAAACATTTTCACTTACATATTTTACACAGCAAAATATGTTTATTTAAAAGTTCTATTGAACATCGGATCAACGATTTCATTATAACAAACATCACAAATAATAAAATATATAATTATAAATTATATATATTATTAATAGAGTAAAATCAAAGGTCGGACTTATTATAGTAACGCATGTGGTAATCTACTATTGACAATACCAGTGATACATCTACGATATCTCGTATACACAGCCAACTGTATGGAGATAATATTTATGTCAATGTTGCAGCAGTCAATTTCTCTGAATAAATGATAATATCGTAATATTAGAACTTTCTGACTGAAATACTTTATACTGTAATACCAATATGAATACATGAAGCTACAAATCTTATACTTGACACTGTCATGCCAGTACGCCACTACGTTCAACAATTATTTATTTGGTTTGCATATTAATACAACGCAATGTATGAGATTTATTTTGTGTAGTGATCGAAATCGTCTACCGAACCATTAACACAACATATGATTCTTCAAATGCTAATTCGAAATACAGATTCTTCATGTTTTAATGTATTTATTAAATGTAGAACATGGAAGGTTCAAGCGGTGGAAATTAAGTACTGTCGGAACAACTGATAATGATTTTCGATGTAGATGTTCTCGACAATCTTCCAATACCGTTTGATACAACCGTTATATTAGAAAAATACTCTGCTAGTTATAATCAATCCACGAACACGGTTCTGGTTCAAGAAATGAAACGGTTTAATGACCTATTGAACGTAATAAAATCGAGCCTGATTAATACAGAAAAGGCTGTCAAAGGCAATACAGTTAATCCGTATCAGTTCCATTGTTGGTGAAAACATTTTATAATTTTTTATAATTTAATTTTTAAAAATTGTTTTCTGCGACGTTTTTATACAAGGTTATACAGGTATATACGAAAATATAACCTTGTATCATTGATTAATAATATATAAACAAATGTATTAAACCTACTTTATAAACCTACTATATTCATGTTATGTGAAAATTATATCTGAGTATTCCGGAGAGTGAAATACTTGGATTTGACTTGAAGTTTAAAAAATTGCCTAACCACGCCTGTGTATGTATTTGTGGAGGTCAAATACTGGTATCTAATGAGCTGGAAGAGCTTTGTCAGAGCATTATAATTGGGAAATTCCAATGACTTGGGCTAGAAATGCATATCAATCTTTAATGCCTCTGGGAAGTTATATAAAAGACTTTATACAAAGAATAGAATTTTTTCAAGTAAGATTATACATTTTATTTAGCTTTATTATATCGAACAAATGAAATATTTTTCCATCGATTAAGTATCGTGATACGGCTTTGTGTGAATAAAAATAATACAAATCTCCGATTAAATCTTTAGTCTTTATAAAATGTGGACATCTTAAGCAAAAACTAACAAAAAAAGTAAAAAAGTTGCTTTATATCTAAAAAAAAAACTTTTTTGCTCATTATTAAACCATAAATGTCTATAGAACTTTAAAAATAATTTAGAAAAATGACAATTTTAATAAAGAAAAAATATATAAAGCATTTAAATATATTAAGTTTTTTCTTTTTGTTTTTCTTAATTAATAAGACAGTTTACAATCTGTGTAATAATTTTAACAATAAGTAAATGTGATTATTAGACATGTACATGACGTGAATAAAATTATGAGGAAATCACCCATCGGTAACACCTTTTATATAGAACATTTATAGCTGGTTTTTCACTATTTTTACTTCAATCTACGAGGTGGGTTTTTTAGGATTGCGATAGAAGACGTCTGAGAAATAAGTGAATTCTAATGTGCGCTTAAGTTTTGATGGAAACGTTTATACAATATTTGTGCTAGTTCGGTTGTTGTTTTTATATTTAGGTCCTTGTGTAAGGTAAAAAGTTTTTCCAAAATGATTATTTATTGAAAACATGTTCAGGTATTTTCCTAAACAGATTCTGAGTTTATGTTATTAATAATGGTCGTATGAAGTCAAAAGGATTTGATGCGGAAAATAGAATTGGGGCTCTTAAAGAAGTATGGGTGAGTTTGGTCAATGCAAGAACGTCGAGGTAGAGCAGGTCGTGAAATACTTGTAATTTGTTACCATTTGTATACAAAAGG
This sequence comes from Periphyllus acericola, assembly GCA_949715065.1. NCBI lineage: Eukaryota > Metazoa > Arthropoda > Insecta > Hemiptera > Aphididae > Periphyllus > Periphyllus acericola. The sequence goes on from OX454264.1 coordinate 15,833,031, forward strand.
ACGTGAAAATGAATTTGATAATTATGTACTACCTGAGATGATAAGAACAAGTAATACTTTATGCTAAAATCTTACAAGTTGGTATAGTAACTCCCTTTTTGGAAAAAATGAATTATTAATTGCTATTTATCGAATAATGATAGAACAGAAAAAAATAGTGCAATTTATTACGTTTTATCCATAAGGTCGAATTTAAGTGTTTAATTCTGGCACATTAGTTGATTTTTTAACAAATACGCTTCTTGGTAGAAAGGTAACCATGAAAAATTTTTCCAATCCAAACGACGTGATTTCTACAAATTGTACATAACGATCACGACTGAATTTCAGTAGTATAATCTAAACATAATTTTGCTACTGTTTTATTAATTATTAGATTTTTTAAATCCAACCAATCGAACATGGGTCAAGAAATTAACGAAAACCAAATTCCAACTAAACCCTCGGCCAAGCCTCCTTTATATCGTTCGCCACTAACAAAATCATTAAGGGCGAAGAGTCGAGAAAAAAGTGATCAGCACCACCACCGGACTATGGGCTATGCCGAGGTTCCGTTGAACCCACCGTCAAAATTTTTGAAAAAGAATTCTAGAAAAGTGACGATACCACCTGTCGGTAAGATGCGTGTACTGCGCTTATAGTTACATTATTTTTACACGGACGTTTTTCAGAAAAAACGAAAACTTGGTGCTATGTGAAATCGGCTCCACAACCTCCCGGCACCGGGGAAGCTGGAAAGCCGTGGAAGCAATTACCGAAAGCTGCGCCGAAAAATTATATTCGGGCGCACCATACCGACATCATGAGAATGGTGCCACCATTGCCGAAGCCCAAAATCCAAGACACGAGGGACGGCCACTCTTTCGATTTGACCAATTCCGGCTTGGTACCGAAATATCTTATGAAGAAAGTAAGTGAAAAAATATTCTTGTTTAAAAGTCAAACACGTTCATCGGTTACATCGAATCGACATTGTAATGTCCGTATTCCGTGTGCCCATTCATCCAAAAACCTCTTCGTATAATATCTTTACAAGAACGAGTCGTGCCCATATCATGCACAGGCACTGTCTGCGATACCTAACGAAACACGTGTTGTAGTATGGCAAAGTAAACTATAGTCACACTCGAGCTTTAAAGTGAAATGTTGCCGTGTGTGGGGGGGGGGGGAAGGAGAGCGGTGACAATGAAATTAAATCGATGTTGACCTAAAACTTTCTTTAAAGAGATACAATATTATTTTATGACGACGTATTTATTATTTTGACATTGATTTCGTGTTTTTCAAAAGACTTACGGCAAAAAGCCCAAGTACCTGATTCGAATGAACTATGAACACGACACAAAGAAACGATTGGAAACCGAGAAAATCATTGCCAACAGGCCATTGTCGCCATTGCGCCTCATAACAGCTGAAGAGCAAGCTGAAATGATAAAGGTAAGAGTAACGGTATTTAACTATTTCGTATCCATTTTCACCAATGCCATCTGAATGTTTTACGCTAGGGGCTTGAAAAAAAAATGAAAGATGACTACAAGGTTTTTCATGTATTTCCAATGATGAACGAAACGATATCGATGATCCGTAGAAAAGAGCAGTATAAGAAAGCAATTGAAGACACGGAAAAGAAAATCGATTTATTGACTAGGTATAAGACAATTTACGTGGCTCGGAACGCATAAGATTGTACAAGTTTTTTAATTAATTATATGTAATGGCATAACATGTAAGGTGCGTTTAGAATAATATGGTCCGAACGCGAATGAACGCGAACAAATGCTACCGAACGAATTTGTTCGTTCGTTCGCTAGATTTGGCCGCACCGTACATTTACACCGTTTGTTCGGTAGCATTCGTTCGCGTTCGTTCGCGTTCCGACCATAGTCTAAACGCACCTTAATGAAATTGTCGCAAAATGCCAATCTCCCTTTTTCTTTTAGATTCTGAGCAAAGCAAGAAATGTGTTGGTTTTACTATGATGTGTGTTTATTTTAAAATTTTTAATTTTTTTTCTCGATGTCTAAACTATTTGGACCGATTGCTCCGATCATGGACGATTGTTCTTGTTTTGATTGTAACTGTTGTCTAATTGGCGCATTCAAGAGGAAATTTTTCAAATTTCTCAAATGTTTTCCATATAATTGAGAAACATTTTACGGAATATCGGTGGTTGGCAAAATCGAATATTTATTTTTTCAAAATATGTCATTCGGATCCGAACATCGGAATTGTTAAATAGTTAAATAGTTGTGTACAATTCAAGTTAAGTAAAATTCGTGACAAAAAAAAATTAGATTATGCTGAAAACCGGTGGATTTATGTCGTTTTCGTCAGTTGTTCTCAATTATTTGAAAACCTTTTGAGAAATTTATAAATTAACTCTCGAATACACTAATTAAACAAAATTTTAAAATTTTAAAATAAAAAAACAATCTTTGATGATGGGAACATCTTTGCTGTTCGAAAAAGTTCGGACATCGATAAAAAATTAATAAAAAAACAAAAACACATTAGGGTGATATCAATACATTCCTTACTTCCCTCACAAAGTACACTGTATAAATATTGTGTTTGATAAAAAAATAAAATATTAGTATACATCTATATTTAATTGTATTATTGTTTTTTTGTTCATATACTTTATTGTTTTAAAAAAATTGATTACTGCTTATTTTAAAAATAATATTAAAATTATTTTATAAGAATAATTAGTCCCAATTTGTACTGTTAGAATATTTCAATTTTAAATCAAAATAATTTTGATATTTCTTAAAATTAAAATTCTTTTTATTCGTGTTGGTAGAATTTCAAAGGGTATAATAAAATGGGTAAGTACGTCCATTTAGTCATAATACCATATCATTCAATTTGACATTACTCATTAGAGTACACGAAACTATTGTATTGTAATTAAACTGTAAATCTTTCAAACGTATATTTTTTCACTCAAAACACATATCACATGGCCTCACGTCATCAACGTGGAGCTGTGTCAATTTTACGTCCGAGAATTAAGCCCTCGTGCTTCATCCATCCTATACTTTCGTAACAGCCCGTATTGAATACATCTGAATTTTGAATAAAATATTTTGATCATTTATGGAAACGCATGCATAAAAATCTAATTAGGAACAAATTGATTTATAGAAAATTAGACGTTGAAGATGTTTACAAGTACGAAACTATGATAATCATCTTGTGTATTATACAGTATTCATTACATTTAAAGTTTTAATAAAAACAATGTAAAACGATTTTTTGTACATATAATACGTATATGTAAAATATGTTTGTTTTCAATGCATATTTAGCGCAAGTTGCAGTATACTATTTGACTAAATCGACGGTATAGCGTATGCAATAAATTAGGCCCTACGAAAAACTTCTGATCCGTTTTTTCCCAGAAGTTCTTATTCTTTCTCCTCCACAACAATGTCGTCAGCAAAAAAACTTATTACTTTTTTTGATTCTTAACCTGGAGTCTTTTCTGATCACAGATAAAGTAAAACTCGTAGTATCGAATCAACGATTTCGCTACTATGATATCATTATTGCCCCTCAGAGCTAGGCAAACAAGTTTATAACGGCGCTTAAAGTATTGTATCCGTTCAACGGTTGGATTAACCCGAATGAAAGTCTTATTCAACCACTTGCAAATGTATTTTTAAGCTCTTCACACATAGGTAATAGATAAACAAACGGCGAGCTAATTTGCTGAATTATCATTAGAAGAAGTTTTGGCGTCTTTTGTATTAAGTTTTCAAAAAAAAAATCTCAGTAAATGATTTTAGAATGGATGTCAAGTATCACGTGTATTATATACTTTTAAGAACTTTATATTATTTTACCTATACATTTTGCCTTCTTTCCTTGACTCATATTCACATATTGCATTAGAGCTGTACGTTCCTGAAGCCACCTAAAAATCCCGGTTATATAGTTGTGTCTTTGGATATTGATACAATTAATTCAAAATATTCCTTTTTTTCTATTTATTTTTCAGACTTTTGATGTTTTTATTATTAATTACAATTGTGCTATATTTTTATTTTCTGTTACCCGCAGAGTACTCAAAGGTAATTTTAATATTTAGTTATAGATTGTAACTGTCTAATTTCAGTTATTGTTTCTGCTCTAATTGAAGCAATCAAGTAATTTGTAGAAAAAAAAGTTATTTTATATTTTATTTTAAAGAATACGAGAATACGAAAATGAATAAGAAAAATTCAGCTTGTGGATTTTTGAATTATAATACACCAATTAGGAAAATTATGAACTAAATCTAATAAAAAAATAGTATAGTTGAAATACCGATGAAAAAGTTTATACTTATGTTACATAATATAATATTAATTTAACAAATTTTGATAATTTTGCAATTTCATTTTATGTGCCAACTTTTCTTTTTGCTGTAACAATACTCAATTGAACTAGATTCTTTATTGTCACGAGAGCAGGTACCATATTTCGTGTTAATCGGACCCTTTGCATTGTGTGGTTAGGATAATTTACCTATACTCTTTATTGCTCTACATATATATATTAATTATGTATAGGCAGCTAATATTGAGATGTGAATTCTGATGTGTGCGTGCGTAAAGTCAGTAAATTTCAATGGTAAACTTTTAATTTTTAAATCATCATAAACATTATAACAGTTCTTTGAAAATAATATGCTTTATTTTATTTCCATTAATACAGTTATAAGGTATACAATAAATTAAAACATTTAACGGAAGTACATAAACTTAAAAAAAATTACCTTATGGGTTAAAAATGGACTATAGTAAATACAACTAATACTAAAAAAGTAAGCTATAACTACATAGTTGAAATAAATATACGAGTTGCTTTTAATAGTGGTATAATCTACAATAATCGGTAAGTAAAATTAATAGTATGCATTTTTCACAATATTTAAGATTACAAGTATAATTAAATGCTTGTCGACTGAGTAGCTATTTTTAGCCTTCGACAGTGGTTCAAACAGTGCTAAAACGAACAAAAACATATTACAATTAGTGTTTTAAAATATTTAAATTTATTGTTATTATGTTACCGATATCTTCGTTTGACGTCGACCACCCAATTCGTTCTGCTTTGTTTTCATTAACTAACCAATGCGATAGTGGTTTAAAATATTCAATCAAAGGTTGTGCGTCTATTTCACTCGATTTTCCTCCGGTAAGAATCCTCATGACTTGTGGCCATGATTTCGAGTAGCCCATGGACATTATTTCGCTAAAGATAAATTAATATAAATTAAGATAAAATATAAATAACCATCAAATAACAAAAACTGCTCTACTTAAAAAGTTTTTAGAAAATAATTAAAAATACAATTGGGAGCACATTTGTTTGTACCGTAAAATATATATGATAGAAAATACTAAAGATATTTATGAATAAATTATAAATATTCAATTAAAATAAACTGCAAACGTAAGAAGTCTTAGAACCAATTAATATAATATTACGTACATCTCGAATGTTCTTTAATATATAGGAAGGAGGAAAAAGCTGTCTTTACGATGAACATTATTACTAATTGCAACACCTATGGTCCACGAACCGCGAAAAGGTGTGTATCGTCAAATGTTCTGTAATGTTGAATTTTAACTGTCTGAACATTGTATTAAGAATACTATTAAAACCTTTATTATGGTTTCTTCAATTTAAATTAAAATTTATTCGTTATTGAATTATTATCTTTTATAACATTAGTACGAGTTACGACTAACTATTTATCATCTGTTTAATAATTAATATTCTGACTTTCTTTTTAACGACGGTTTACGTAACAGTTTATTTAGGTAAACATAGGATTTTCTTTCAAAAACCTTTTTGACTAAACTGGACACCATTTTACAGATGTGCACGAAAAAGGTTCAGCAGGATATCTGGCATTTTTTAAAGTTTATAGAAAATTAAATAGTTATTTATATGATTTAAATTATGTTTTGTCAGTAACTCTACTGTCTATTTGCTATAATTTTCATACGTATATAAATTGAACAAATAAAGACGAGCTTTTTATGGTAAAATAACGTTTATTTAACAGTCATAATTTTTATTCTTTTCTACGAGACTAGGAATCATCAATTTAGTTAAATAGAGATTCTATTTTTTATGTTTACTACTAAACACAACTATAGTTTATTTAAATTATAGTGTACGCCCCTAATTAATGGTATGATTTTTAACAATTTATTTTCAAAGAGACAACAATTAATTAATAAAAAATAAAAGATTTTTAACAATTATATTGAATAAGTTATTTCATTGTTTAATTTTAAAAATAAAATAAAATAAAATGAAGTAGTTTTTGATGCACGATTGCGTTAATAGTTTTTGTATAATTTAATATACGGTTAAATTGAAATCCAGTTAGGAAATGTTTAAATTAAATTCATATTTTGGATTTTAGATAATACCAAAATAAATAACATTATTTGTAAGTGTAAAATAGAATACAATAGTATATAAAATATATTAGAATAATGTATTAGAAGACAAAAACGTTCTTAAATTGTAATTGTGTAAGACAGTTGTCTTTAAATCAACTACACTATAATATTACTTCACTCATATTGTAATTCTAAAATTGCTGGTCTAACTTTAACATATTAATCAAATTAATTGATTTTGCTACCTTAGTATTCGGCCAGCTTCTCTTGAACGATATATGTCACAAGTATGTATTGGACCAACATGTCCTGATGCTTTGCATAAGGCATCGTGTATTTGAAATTGTAAAATTATACTAATGAAGTACCTGAAATACAAAAATAATCTTACAGTTATGACAACATGTAGTCTGAAATGTACCTATATCATAAACTCATAACTATCAAAACATACAACATTAATATTTTGTGATCATTACCGGTCACATCAGTTTCAACGCGTCTAACGTACACACTTAATTGTCCCATCAGCGACTTTTAATACTTTTTTTCATTGTATAACAAATGTAAACAATTGCAATAACAAAACTCCACGGGTAGATTAATAAAACAGTACATATAGGTTTTAAGTTTTCACTTCATTCCGTATGAATATTAAAAGGTATATAAATTAAAATCAATACAACATTGTTTACCTAAAATTACTTAGCCTAAACTAAAATAAAATATTTCACAACACGATAAAATACATCACTTTATTTTAAATATAGAAGTTGATTAAACTAGACCTGTGTAATTAAAAAATTTAATATATTTGAAATTGACATAATATATTATGGCAGACGAGTAAGATAATATCATTATATTACATATGATTATATTATATTATATTACATATTATAAAATTATATCATTTAACTACTGTATTCATTTTATCATCTGAACCGCTCTTATATCAGTTTCCAATATTATTTTTTTTATTATATATAACCCATTCTGTATGTCACTAATCTTTGTCCATTTTTGTAAATAATTTTATTATATCATCAATTATCAAAATGAAAAAAAATAAAATAAAAAAAATACTGTACTAACACAGTTTAGATGATTTTTCAGGATAAATTTATAATGATAAAAAAAAAGAAACAGTAATATAAGTATCACTGATACGTACTCGTAATTTAGTATAACTTTTTAGATTTTGAGAAAGTAAAGGAATATCACGTTGAGTTTTATTACGATGAGATTTTTTTGTTATTATAATTGGTTTGGGTTAAAGGAGCATTTCTAAACTGGTGTGCAGTCCATTTAATTAAGTAAAAATGTAACACACGTGTTACTTTACACTTTACAGAGTGCATTATTGTATTTTAAAAGTTATATGTAATGCAGACATTAATAACTTTCCTAAAGAGTAAAGACCCTTAGTAGTTCACCTACTTTTTATTTTTATTTATTACGTTGATTTTTAGTTTTTAATTATTCAATGAATTGTGCAGTAATTGTAATTGACAAATTAACTATTACTTCTATTATATGACTTATCACAAAAGTATTTATAGTTAGGGTACATTGAGGTCGTCTCAAATCGTTTTTCAAATGTAATGTTTAATAAAGTTGTTGTTTTTTTTTCTGTAAAATTAGTGTTTGAATTAGTGTATATATTTTCTATTATTTTTATCATAACTGTTTTTAAAATGCCAAATTATTTTTTTGGTGTCAATTTCATATGATGGTACTATATTCAAATTTTGAAATTTTGTATGCATAAAAATCGAGTATCAAATCGAGTAGTCTTAATTGTATGTTGAAAATTAAATTTTTCAGAAAAAAATATTCCACTTTCAAAAAATATAAATGTATACTGTATCTAATTTGCGATTTATTTTTTTATCATTTATACTCTCCAAGACTCTTGACAAATATTAATTAATTTTGATAAAATGTGACACAAAGTATATAATTATAATAGCAATATTGCAGTGCCCAGTCCATTAAATATTATTCCGTGCTTGCAATTTATTTACCGTTTAAGTGACTCACATGAGTCAAAGGCGTATAAATATACTTAAATTATCTAAATCTATTATTAAATTAATATTTTATAAAGATACACGCATGCAGAATACGAATAAAATACTTCAGGTCAAGCTTTTGATAAATAATATACATACTTTATGTACGGAGTATCAGCAATAACATGGTATTTCGAACTTGGATCAAAATCTTTTTCATCTCGGGCTATCGGCGGGATAATTCCTTGGAATAATAGTTTTAAATCCCACCAGCGAGCATTTAGATTGTTTACGCCTTTGGAAAATACACTCCATCGCCACTATAATGTTCGGTTAATGAATGTCAACTGTCTACATCTTATGTATATTTTATTAGAAGGGACTTTTAAGAATATAATATATTAAAATAAATAAACCATGTGCAGAAAGTGTTCCGCCAAATAATATTAAAAAAAGAAATGTTTGGAATGTAATTACCGTTCGAAGAGTTAATTTTTTAACAATAGGTGTCTCTACATTATTGATGTAAGACTTATACGAAAAGCGAAAAATCGCAATAGAATCATATTCTAAATTGATATCATATTGTACTGTTTAGTGTTTATTATTTTTATTTCTTTATACATTCATGTCTTGTATAAATTGAATTTATTACCGGGTGAGATATTTGAAAGAGAATTTAAAAAAAATTAAAAATTTATAATTAATTGATAGTAGATTTTGTTGCTATATTTCAACATTATTCTCGTAAAGTATTTCTATTATAATATACTTGAAGTACCCATATCCCTTTACAATTCCCTGTGAGAGGGTAGGTTATTAAGTTTCACTTTATGGACAAAATTATTTGATACTAGACACCGAACTTAAAATTATTTTTCCAGATGTCTTGTTATAATATTTTAATAATATTTTCTTAAAATTACTCATAAAATGCATATTTGTGCATATTTTCAGTTTAAAAAGTGTGAAGCGTCAACATTATGAAATTAGAAATTATTGTAATACTGAAATATAATAGTAGTTTTGAGAAAAGTGAACACTTAAAATTGTATTTATTTTACTTATATGTAAATAAAATAAATACATTAGACTAATTTCTTCAAATGTTGACGTGTTATAAAATTATTTTGATCAAAATAATATATTATATATAATTCTCGTAAGTTCGTAGGTATTTTTTTTTATATCTTATGAATCAGTATAATAATTATAATAATAATTTTTAGTCTGTAATATTACATTTAAAATGAATACTCACTAAATCAACTGAATAGGCAAAAGGTAGATAAGCAATTTTGTCTAAAGCCATCTCCATTAAAAAGTCTATTTGACTTTCTAAAAAAAAAAAATGGCAATCAATAAAATATGTATTTTATTTTCAAATTTAAATTTTGAATTTTACCGTAGTCGTCGGTTATATTATTCAAGAGTCCAATCCTATGTAAATGTCGGGGTGTCGAAATAGATAGAATAATTGAATCACTTAATGCTTCATGAAACCCTAAATTCATGGATTCCACAGTCTAGATTATTATTTTAAATATAAACATAATACATATTCAACGTGAAATAGTATTTACCTGGATTTGCTCCTTCTTTAAAAAGAATTGGCTGATCTGAATAATGGAGATAATATTGAATATGTGCCATTTCATGGTGCGTTGAAAACAAATCGTCCATTGAAACTTCGGTACATTGTTTTATTCTAAATAAATATAATTTAAGAGTTAAACATTTTTAATAATCACAAATCAACTTACATACGTAATATATCAACAATTATAATGCTTAGAAATAATAAAAATTATAAAAATGATCGAATAGTGAATTTTTCAAACAAGTGAAACTTTATATATCCGTTTAGAGCTTTAACTAAAAATCATTAGCGAACAAACCAATAAAAATGCATATCATTGATGTTTCTCAGTTTAACTGAGAGTATATTTAATTTCACCGATTGTAATACTTTAATAACCAGATTAAAAGGTATGAAAAGTTTGAGCTTTAGTTCGATAAATCAATAATCAGACACTACACAAAAGTGCATTTCTATTATTTTTTTAATAAGACTGGCAATTAATGAGGTATTAATAATACTTTTAACTTATATAAGAATACAACGTAAAATTATATTTATGTATAATGATTTACCTGTAGTCATATTTGTTACAAAAATCCCAAGCTGATGCTTTACACGAAACTGGTCTATTTGTTGGCTTTTCTAAAATTGAATTATGCCAAAATTCCACTGGCATTGCTTTTAAGCCAAGTGATGTAAAAAATTCTTCAGAAATTTGGAACATTCTGTTATGTACACAACAAAAAGATTTATAATTTATATGTTTCGTCTCAAAAATAGAGGTTTTTTTTTCTATTCTAATTGGATTGGAAACAATTTATAAAAATATTCATAAAACCATTTCCATGATTTCAAATTTAAAAGATTAAATCACAAATCAATTGGTTAGCTTTCTAAATTAAAATAACATATATCGGAAAAATATGTTTACTAAAATGAATATCCCCGTAGCCAGTTTTGGTTAAATGTTTTCCATGAGTTAGATCTATAAATGCCTTACATACATTTCGATGGATAATGTGAACACATTAAAACAGTTTGTATGAAAATAGTATATTATAATTTATGAGACACAAATTTTAACTATATGAAATTGCAAAGAAACCTATAACTTGATGAATTAACATTCAAATCTGGCACCCAGTAAGTGTTTATAAGAATTGTTTGTGCGTTGTGCTATGTGTTTTTTTTTAAATTTTTATTGGTGATCAAGACGTTTGCATTACTTTAAAGGCGTATATCCTTGACGTAACATTTCACTAGAAACATCAACACGTCTTTTCCTTGGATATGGTATCACTAAATCAATTATGTTTTTCCAGTTCTGTGCCCACATGTTACCTTGTGAAAAAAAATAAAACTATACAATATATGAACAAAAAAAAAAAAATTATTTTACTCATAAAGACCTTACATTTTCTTCGCCGTTAAATCATTAACAAAATATAAAAACATCCGAAAAAATTTGGTTTTTTTTTTAAAAAAACCACTGTTGAAGTAAAATTGACGATTGTATTATATTACGAGTTTCATGTTGTATGAATAATTTATTTTACACTTAATGCTCGTGTATTTAGAGAGTAAACAGTAAGCTTATTTAACCAATAATTTATTAACAACCAACCTAGTAGATGTGCGGGAATTGGTCCATCAGCTCGAACCCTGCGTGTGCCATAGTAAGAAACTAGTTTCCTGCGAACATAGGCGTGGAGTTGTTTATAAAGCGGTTCTATAGATGTCCACAAATGTTCAAGCTTTCCTTTAAAATTTGCATCTTCATACATCGCTATTTGATGTTGACCTGCATCTTCAAAACCTACAGAATTAAAAACTTTATGAGATGAATATTTATCATATATGAGTAGGTCATAGTTTTGGTGGGTGTAATTGGGTTGTTGGGATCATCAACTTCTGAATATAGGGTCTCATTTTTTTAAATAACTTCCAGTTTAATAAAATGGCAGTTTTTCATAAAAACAAGGAACTATGACATTTCAAGTTCAAAATATAATATACTGCAAACTAAAAAAAGGTTATATGAAGTATACAGTGGAAAAGATTTCGGATGAAAAACACATTACCATAAGAACTACGAGCACTGTGATTGAATCAATCAGTTCCAAACGTGTAAGGTTAATATATTAAGTAATTTAGTATTTAGTGATATTCAAATATTATTATTAATGAAACAAATTGGTGGTTTTTTTTTTAAAAAAAAACGAATATTTAAATTTTGTACAGAACTTATGCAATAAGATTTATGTATAAATAAATAAATAAATAAAAATGTTCTAGGATTGACGGCTGGACTGAAGGGGGCGTCCAATAACGCTATTTCAAGTTGTGTATTAAATTGGTAGTTATTCGATTTTATTTTCAGTTTACCTATTGACATTGCAGCTTCGTTAGCCAAGTCCATGTACTTTATGTACTTGGGTCGAATTTCCTGTCCAATATTAGCCCTCCACGAGCGCCAGGTATACAAAAGTTCTTCAAAATCTCTTGAATTGGCCATCACTTTGACTAAATCTTTTTGAATTCAATTTGAAATAATTATTTTATTATTAAAACAGCAATTTATTATACTAAATGCAAATAATTTATTGATACCTGGTTCAAGACTTAGATCACAATATGTAGTCAATCTATTATTGAATGGGCATATTTTTGATTTTGCATAAATATCCTTCATTTCATTTAGAATTGAATGCATCTTTCAAATAAAAATAGATAAATTGCAAAAAAATTAGTTACTAATTATTTTATTAATTTAAGTTACATAAATGGTAAAGTTCAAATATAGTTACATGTTCATTTATTATATTAGTTAAGGAGTCATAGTAGGTTAGGAAGAGGGTTAATGTTAGTTTTAAATAATGAAAAAAAAATTAAGCAATCAGTTTTATCATATAACTATATAATTAATCTTATAATCCTTAGTCTAGGCTTATCAAGCATGCATGCAATTTTTGTGTAGTATTTTATATTTGTCTAACATAAAAATGTGCATACATAATATTTTAAGCTATTATATTTATAGTTAATTTGTAACTATACTTGAATAACTTTGTAAACTTTTTGTGAGTTTATCATAAGATTTATGATAAACTCACAAAAATTAAGCAATTTTGTAAGTACTATGTGTGTTTATTATGCCAATTATTATGCCATGCTTGACTCAAGAAATACATTTAAGAATATATTATAGTTACATACATTAATATCTAACAGAATAGTTTTTTAATTTCTACTTTTCATTATTTTAGTAATAATGCAATATTGTATTTAATAAGTACATAATATTAGTTAACATTTTGTTTACAGGGAACTGTTAACCGAATTTAATTGTGACTTTTGAAGTTTACAGTGTTATACGTTAAGCTATGATCATAATTAAAGATAAACAAACTAATTAAATTTTAAATTGTATTCATTTAAAATGTAACGTCTTATATATTATATACTACTAAAACAATCACCTGATTTATTTTTATATCTGGTACATTTGATTGACCTTTCAGAGCCAAAATTTTAAGTTGTCTTTGTATGGTAGGGTCCGATATGCGAGTCCACATAAAATCTGAAGCTTTTCTCCAAGATACTCTATTGAACTTTGACTGTAGTTTTTGTTCGTCTATCTTTTTAATACAAGTGTAATGGTTGTAAGGATTAATTATAAAAAAAATGTGTTTTTAAATGAAATAAATTTGTTTTTAAAACATTTGTAATTGTTTGGTCATCTGTGATAACAATAATTAGTCGACTCTATGTCACTAATATATATTATATTCATGTAATATACATCATTCATCAAAATGACTCTTCACTACCTATACGAGTAAAATATGTAGATTGAAAACAAATTATACCTAATGTACAATAAGGTATTAAAAATAATTAGGTACGATTGAAATCAATTAAAATGCATGGAGGTAATATATGTACGTATGTAATATAAAACATTTCATTAGATCTGCGAAGCTAAATTTTTGATTCTTAGACACTAGAAATAATTATCCTTAAATACACAAGTGGGTATAGCTGATACAAATCAAAAAATATACATCAAGTAACTTGTCATTAAATTCAGCCAAGTCATGGGAACTCAAAATTATTAATAACTTGAAATTAATCTGTGAATAACTTTAAACATATTTCAATAATAATATTAAACTTGATGCATGGATTTTTATTTTTTTGATCCTTTCTCCTTCCAATACAACTCGACTTGGCTGTCAGTTGGAGTCCTTTAATTTTAGTTTAGAAAAATAGTACTTAGAGTAGATTATTGTCTTAGCTGTTTGATTGTTATGAAATAAGCTTCCAAACGTATTTAGACAATTGTGAATTCACCATTTGTTTTTTATTATATTCCGTTATATTTGTTGCGTATATCCACTGTGCAGTTGTCACTCTATTGCACAATGCTAATGCTTCATTTTCCCATTCACGAAGAAATTGTGTTGCTTCATCCACATTTGTATTAAGCCCCTAAATGTGATAAATATTTTATTTTATTTATACCGATTACTTAACATTTGTATGTATTATAATTTATTTTACATGTAAGTAGATAAAATGATTTTAATAATATTGCTTGTTAAAAATCCTAATTAATTATACTTAAGTTCAAAATAAATGTTGATAATAACAAATGTAATATATAATACAAGTTGCGTAAATTACAAAACCATTTCGTCGTTTTCAGTAATTTTTTTAACGCAATTTTCGATTGATCTCGCTAAAGTTCCAACTAAATTAAATTTAAAATCGAGTAATAGATACATGTACATAAAATAGAATAGAGTACTTATAGTAAAAAAAATTATCAGAATAATGTATTTAACACATAAGTTACAATAGTTGGGGTAGAAGTTCCCAACCTTTTTTGACTCTCAACATCATAAACTATTTTCTACCAATTCTGACGCACCAGATAGTAGAATATCGTGTATTTAAACTTTTTATTTATATTTTATGACTTTGGTTTTCTTTAGCTAGGTATAACCCAACATATTATACGGACATATTATATTTTATAAAAAATTAAGTACTTTTAACACATTTACTTCTAAGGAAATCATTTTAATTAAAATTAAAATAGATTTAACATTATAGTATTGAGTATGATCACAGATTATAAAAACAATAGGTTTTATATAGGTTATCTATATTATTATATTAAAAGATTAAATAAACGCGCAAATCATTTATTTTTAATTGTAAAAATATGTATAGTTTCATTATATTTAAAACAATTTCAGGGCAATTTCAGAAACCCTGGTTGGGAACATTTGAGTGAACTCTTTAGTAAAAATTGCGAAGTATAATAATATTGAATTCAGATATAAATACAAGTTGTCAAATATAAATATAAATATAATCAACTAGCGAATAAAAATAAATAAAAACATACCTGAATTTTCGAATAATCTAGCCCCAACGAATTTTTCATTAAAACGATTGTCAAAATAATAGCAGTTTTCATCCAGAGATTAGTGATTTCCATTTCAAACATATTTTACGTTATGATTAAATTTTAAATAGTTTTAAACTCGTTTCTTGAAAAAATAAAAAAATGTTATTTAGAAAATTATTCGTCTCTAAAATGTTTAAAAACCATGTTTACATTTAATAAAAAATATTAATTTATTAACTGACAAAGATTAGTTAAATATCAATGAACAACGTATGTGTGTCCTATTTGGTTCACAAATGGCAACTGTCAAAGAAGAATTATTTGAACGTATTTCTTCAGGTCTCTATTGTAATAACTTGTATTGTGATCATCATCTGTAACGGACAGCAATTACATTATAATACGCTTACCAGCTATACCATTTTCACTCATTATTTAATTTGTGTTCTAACACATCTAGATATTTAAAAATTAAATTTCATTTTTTAAATTATTAATTAAAATTTCATTTTTATAAATTATTTCTTAGCTTTCATGTCCATGTGGACAATGGACATATAAGTAAATAGTTAGTATATAAATTAATTGGTACAAAATATAATTATGATTCAAAATAAAGGATTATAATCAATCAAACTATTAGGTTATATCATAAAATAACTAAAAAGTAAAAAAAAAACGAATATGTGTGGATGCGTTCAAATAAAAAATTAAAACAGTAAAATACACAAAAAATGTTACTGATCTTCCATGATTTTAAAATTGTATTTTTTAGTTTGCGCATAATTAATTTTCATTAATACATTTATTTACCAGGTAATAAACGTTTTAATCATTCTAGAAATATTTTAAGAAACATAAATTTAAATAATGTCTTATCACAAATTACTGGTATTATTAGTTTGTTATAATCTATCTAGATCTTCATTATTTTTTACCGAATAACAATTGCGTGATAAACACAAGTAAGTGGGTTATTGTCTATTATTGTACTCATTAGTTATATAAATTACTTGGAATTCAATGTTTTTGTTAAATTTTATTCTACTTTGTTCTGATTAACCACGAAAACAAAATATAATATATAATATAAAACTTACCGGAAAAGAAAAATATTTTTACCTATATATTTCTTTCAATAGAACAATACAATCTATTTAATATCAACAATTAAAGCTCGTGTTAAAAAAATGAAATCACCGAGATGTACGCGCGTACGTCCAAAACAGTTTGCACCAAGGACGTATCTTCCTTCTGCTGGAACGATCATAAAGCGTATTAAAGGTGCGCCACGGACAAATGGTGGGGAGCCCCGTCCCCCGGCGACTCGCTAAAACCAACAAGTATAGGTGCCCACAGAATTATTATCACTGTGGTATACACATATCTTCTTCGTGTTTTTAAATCTTCGACATCACTCCCGTGATCGCTGAGGTGTAGAAATGTCTGCCGCAATCGCGGTGACGATGGTATTGCTAAACACAACAGCACCGTATTAAAGTAATCAAGTCAATCACTTTCGTGCACGTAAGTCGATTGCGGTCGGCGTTTTTGATAAATTATGCGTGTGTGTTAATCTCGAGTCGTACATTTATCATTTAACGTCCGTACTTTACGGCACAATACGTATTTACAAAGCATAAAAACAACGGCCAACAATGTCGCCGTCTTTTAACCATTCGAACGACCGCAGTTCCAGTAACGATATACATTTTGTCGGATTGCGATATTTTCATAACACTCAAAGCGCTCCGAAAACCGAGAATCCTCCGGTGCTCGAGCGGACTTCCATGTCCTATCATCATTTCGGGTGGAGACATGCTGATGATCACGGGTAAGTATCGGACACGATAGAACGACCGAGTGACTTCAACACACACGTTTGACGTTTCGCTTTGCACATGTCGTCTCCAGAGAGAGAGAGAGACAGAGACAGAGAGAGAGAGAGAGAGAGAGAGAGAGTGTCGTACTGCCATTACACATTTGAAAGCCGTGTTAAATTTGTACATTGCACCTGTTATGGCAAACAGCAAAACCCGTATACGATTTGACAACGTGTAAATTTTTTCGTTCGAACGCAATTTGTGTAGGTACAGAAGAGCTGTGCCTTCAATATTTTAATAACAGGAAGTGTAATTTCCTGCAAATGTTTATCGGCCTGAAACACAGATTAAGATGGCTCTACTTTTATGTTATGGTTCTTTAGCACGGTACAATACCGTTATAATTTGATGAAAACAACTATCTAGTTTGCGATGGTTTACTTTTGAATCGGGTTATATTTGTATACACGTGTTGTACCATTTTATTTTTACTTATTCACCATAACGTACATAAGTGTGTGTTCACTTAAGTTTTGTACACTATTTATGGAAATATAAATTAACTTTACACAATATCTGTGGTAGCAATAAGAGCATAATACTAATTATTATTAATGCCATTAATGTTTCATACTGCTATACCGACGATTTCACTTATAGGTACCTATGTTTATTTATTCCTAGTAAGAAATAAATAATTATTTTAATCAAATAATCAAATAAGTAATCAAGTACCTTCAATGAATACTTCAAAAAATTCATAATACGATCCTACAGCACTATGAAATTTAATTTAGAGAAACTTTTCTAAATTTTTAAATAAAATGTCCACAGAATTTAAAAATTTTTACATATACATATATTTATATTAAAAATCTTATATATTAGCATACATGTGATATGTGAAGTAGTAAGGTACCTATGTTGTATTAGTCTTTATTATATTTTAGAATACTTAAATATAAATATCTGTAAAATTACTTATTAATTATTATACTTTACCTTCGAATAAGTATAATTTTGTTTCTAAAATATACTTCTGGATCACTATAAGTATGTATATTCTTAATTTAGGGATAAAATTATCCAGGATTTGAAATACATATTTAATAAGTAATCAAATTATTCTTACAAATCTTCTTTTATTTTCCGTTTATTTTATTATAGTTTATTTTACGATTAAATGGAATTTTACGTTTAAACTAAAAACCCTAATGTTGTACTACAATAATAATTTATGCGATCCCGAATAAGATTTAATGGTGAAAATGAAATAGTCAAGGACTGAAGTACCCAATATAGAAAGTATAAATAATTCGTTTGTGAATAAAATTGATTTTAAATTATATAACTCACTACAATTCCAGATTGTTTATGGTAAATCACAAATACGAGTGTCGAGTATATGTACTCAACATGTTATGTTGGCCAACAAGTCTTATACTATTTAAATTTATAATTTCTCTAATCTTAGTCTCAATCTATTTTAGATATTTTCGGATATAATATCAATAATTGTATATTAGAGAACAACAATCATTAGATGACTGTGGGTTTTATATTTTATTTTTTCAATACTATATGTGTATCTCTATTTGGTTTTTTCACGGATTGAAATTTATTTTGTGTTTAAAATTAAAATAGATTTTTATTATTACATTTATTTATGACTTTCTCATAGATATGTGTATTATGTCTAAAGCTTGTAAACTTAAATTCAGCCTAAGTATATTTTATATGTGATCCGTAATTGTTTAAACTATATACAAATGAAAACTACTGCAGGAGTGTTACCTTTAAAGTATCAAATTCCCCTTACCATAAGAAATATTTAAAATTTTTGTAGCATTATTTTTCTCCGATAATCTAATAGAGGTGAGTAACGGATCAAAAAAAAAATCACATAGTAAATTAACACTGTTGCCCTCCTCAGAATCTAACAATAATGACTAATGACTAAGGATTGTTTCGACATTAACACAAATGTACTCGGTGTAAATAAATACGGCCAGAAAAAAGTGTTAATACAGAAGTTAAATGGGCCAGAGGGGTAATTTTCTTTAAATTCGAAAACCACGATAAATCGATAAATCATTGCTTTTGAAAAATCGTTTAAATCGTACCGATAAGTAATCACAAAAGTTAATTAAAATGTTATAAATTATATTTCATTAAGATTTCAACAAATTGCTATGAATAAAATACCGAATGAAAAATCAGTTATTCTATAATCAAAATGATTGTTAAAATTATACTAATCATATAGTTTTAATGGTTATAAGCCGGAAAGTTATAGGTATTCAAAGTTTTTGTATACGGTTAATTGTATAAATAATGTTATTTTATTCTGAATATGACAAAAAATATTTCAGTTATGTCACTTCTAATTAATATTGAAACTAGTGCAATTAATAATTACTTAATATGTCTTTAAAGAAAAAAGTTATTTTTTATTATAAATAAGTAGGTAACCAAAATTGGTATTGCTAAAATCAAGTGTTTTTTAAATTAAAATAGTGTCAACCCTGATCATACATAAAATAAAAATAATAATGGTAAAAAAAAAATTATATTTTCTTGGAATCTAATACTAAATACTAAAATACGATATTATATAATGATACTCTGAATGAATTCAGTGTCATGCTAACTACTCGTACATATTAGTTTTAAACTCCAAAGGTGATCAACACATTTGGAAATGATTCAAAGCAAAGCAAAATTATCTGTGTTAAGTGCTTTTTTACTACTTTCAAATTATAGTGATCATAATATCAGGAGTAAATATTACGAAATCGAGGAAACATATTAATAGGTCCAAATATAATCATATGAAAAATTTAACATTATACTTATGAACTTTCTCATGAAATAATGTTTAATTATTATAAATATTTGTTTAAGTTATAAATTATTTACATATTATATCGTTAACATTATTGTTATAATATGAAAACATATTCTGTAGGTATTACAAAAAAAAAAATTCAAGCTCACCGTTAAAAAATATATTGCAAATTTCAAAATGAATAATTTTACGACAAATGTGTAATTAATGCACCGGCAGGTTACTTTTCTTGAACTAAACTGACCATTTGGAAAAATTACGTCTCTAAAGTACCATAAATATCCAATATAATAACATGGAATAATTTAAAACGGTCGAATGATTAATAATCACGCTAGTTATCATAAAATAATTTTTCGTTTCTTTCGAAACAAATATACGTCGTGCATTTATTTGGAATACCGAAATAGATTTATAATCTGTACGATATAAAATTCGTGCGAATAGATTAAAACAAGCGTCTGTTTAAATTAGTGTGTAAAGTGAGGGAAAAAAAATCGAATTTAAATGATATACTTTTTGGGTTTTTCAATTAGAGTAGTGTATGTAAACTATACGAGGGTGAAAATGAAGAAGAAGTGCGATACCATAGTCGTTTTCATCAAATGGCCAGCCAGTAGAATATAGTTTTATTCCTCTCTCGTTGATCATTAATCACAAGTTTTTACGAGCGTTTTCCCCAGTGTCTACCACGTTTGCCCGCATTTGGACCGGCTGGAAAACAGTTTTAATTAACAGCTAAATGTCTCTAATAGCTCCCTCGACATTACTTTAATCTGGAGCTAATTAGAGCTGCGGCGAAAACTCTCCTCCTCCCTAAACGTCGCCTGTTCACATTGGCACGTTGGTGGACCGCTGCTTGCTTGCTCCGCCTAACATAAAACCACTTTTTAATCTCTGAAGGAAATTGTAAACTCGCCCTAGCTCATTTGTTTTCTTTAACAGCCCTCCGTGTGTATGTATTTAGGATCACTGTCACACATTTTAACCTATTGGATTAATGGTTTTTACTACAATTAACGAGAAAATGTAATCTTGTTAAATATCTCATTAGAGATATAATCATGGATATTTAAGGTCAAACGAAGAAATATGTTAAAATTGAATATCGTGCACTGATGTACCTACCGCATAATGTTTCTGAAGGCGTCTACTGAATTTTAAAATCCATATTATTGTGTGAAAATGCTTATTTATTCTTTTTTTTTTTTTTTTGACGAAAAACAATACTAAAACCGTTTTCATCCGTCGTATAAAATATGTATTATACGTTTTTTTTTTAAGCGTTGGAATGCGTTGCGTTATAATTTTACTGTAATGACAGGACCGAAAAAATGACGATTTGAATTACAGAGTGGGCGTTAAATTCGTTGGTACTCGGCAGTACGAGTACAAGTAAACTAATTAATATAAAGTACACCATACCGGATTAAATGGTCTTAACTGATTCTTCAGAGCACTTTAATAGTTTAATCACATTAAATTATTATGCCTTGTATAATGTATAAGTTGCTGCAGCAGACAGCACACAGCCGACATGGCCGATTTCTTCCGTAAATAAGGTTAACACCGAACGTGCTCAAATGTGCGTAAAGGAATTGGACGGGATAAGTTACAAATGTATTTGAGTCTTACGTAGGTTTATAATTTATTAATAATGAGTAATGACATACATAATTAACAGGTAATCAATGCACGTGAAACGCAGCCCGTATAAAAGAAATAAGAATACTACCATATTTAATAATAATTATATTATGTACATATAATCTGTAACAGATTTCAATGAGAAGTGTAAGTGTTTGTTCTTTTTTTTTTTAATTTTTATTAAATATTCACATATCATGTTAGTAGTCTTACTATATTCATACGAATAAAGCGCGCACATAAATGATTTACAGATTTCAATTAAATACTATCATTTATTCATATATGTTCGTATCATCTATTATTAAAACGTTTCATAATAATGTTAAATTAGTAGTAAATAGGAATGAAAACAGTCACACAAAAACATACAATTATCTCTCTCGTAAAACTAAAATAAATAAATTTACAATATTGTTAAAGAACATTAAATACGTAGATAGAAGTAATCAATATACTCGGTAAATAACAATATCTTACTATAATACGAGTACGTGTAGGTACGTGTATTATGATATTCTATTTTTCAGATTGTTATTTTAAACAAATACGTTACTGGAGAACCAGAACATCATTTATTTCATAAAATAAAAATATTTATATTTGTCTTATTTATCGTATGCTCTTTAAATAATATCTACATGTTCGTAAATGTTTTTTTTTTTTTATGAAAAAAGAGTAATAATATTATTTTCAAATTGTGTTATTTTTATAGTACAGTATTAATATGATATAGAATATATAAAATACATGTTGATCAATTTGATCGTTTTATCAAACGCTTAAAAATCAATAATTAAAAACTGCTATGTTACAACGTGATCAATTTGTATTGTTTGATCGGAGCGTATTAAAATTAATTTATTCGATACGTTTGTTATGATACATACGGTCTGTACAGAGACTCACAGTTACCGTCTTGCTCGTGTGTTCTAATATTATTTATTGTATGATAGTTGTGGTTTAATTGAGCAGTGGAGTTGTGATGGGATTGAGTTTGAACAGTGGTAGCCGCGGAAGGTGTCGGGCAATCTATTTTTATGCGAGCTTCGTCGGGAGATCTGATACTGGTGTTGTTCTGCGGATCATTACTACCAGTACCACATGTCCGACTTATGGATCCTCGTTTTTCCAATGTCGCGTCGTCTCTTGAAGATATTTTAGCTTCTTGCTGAGCTTTTTTACTGCGTTTCCATTTCATTCGTCGATTTTGAAACCAAATTTTCACCTGAAATTCCAAACGTTTTGATTAAACGATGACGATGTACGCCTTTGGTGCACGCACGAAGACGAAATAAAAGCAATCGGAAAGTCGAGTACGCCACAGACGAAGTACACTCGGTTACAATAGTTTATGTACGTACACACGCAGAATTATCAGTACCAAGTTATAACCGTGATCGTTGGCAGGGTAAGTATATTATTATATATATCATGCGTGTACGTAGGTACCACCAATTTATAATATTATGTTATACGTTTATGGTCTGCGATAAATAAATGTACGGGAAAAAACCGCTTCTGTCAATATTGCTTTACAATCAATAATATTTATTTCATATCGCGCGAAAACCTGATATGTATGAGATTCGTACCACAACCCCATCGTTTGGCGTGGTTACATATAGGCGTGCACCAGCAATCACGGGAGAGTTATGAGGTTAGAACGGTTAGAACCCTTATCGATTGTGTTGATACTTTTTTTTACCAAATTTCGAAAACAACCCCATATCGTTATCGCATCTTTATAAATTGATTAATTTGAAATCCATCCGTATTATCTTTTTTCGTTTTCAAAAAAATATTTTATTATAACTTTAATTTTAAAATGAATTTCAACACACGAATGACCGGAAACTGTACCTAGTGACTAGTAACACCGTTCATGTCCACCTAAGCCAGTTTTATTATTATTATTATTATCGTTATACATTTAAAAGCGAAAATGAATCAATGTTGTTTAGTCATCTGATCGCGTACTACTGGAAAACTTTTAAGACAGGAACCTACATCCCCCGTTGCATATTTCAATGAGATTTAAAGATTTAAACCAGCTTACTGGAAAATTGTATGTAAGCCAATGGTACGCAGTTCTACATTCTACGTGGACCTCATTTTTAAATTTATATTCGCAAATAACAAATAGAAAAATAGAACACTCGTAACATGGACTTAGAAGTTACATGAATTTTAATGTAGAACATTATTTTCATACTTGCCACGTCCAACAAAACAAAATGTTTAATGTCATATGAATCGAAAAGCTGAAAACATCCTAATAAAAGTTCATACAAAATTATTACAAAATTCAGACTTTAAACGTAAGATAAAGGTGACTTATTCCAACGACTAAAATAAATTTTTAACAATATAGAAGAAACAATAATTGTTTAATATAATTAAATTAATCATTTAATAAATATTATTCTTAATTAATTATTGTAATATAATTACTATAATAAGATAATTTTTACATTTAAATTATACGCAGAGACAAATAAAATATGATATATTTAAGTTGTAAGTGAATAATAACATATAATAACATATTTATTTCATGAGTGTTATTAAAAATAGAACGGACAATATTATTATTTATGAGCATTGAAAATTCAAATATATCTATTTTAGTTTTTGGCATCTTTTCATGCAAATTAAAACTTGTATACACATAGAAATAAACGTAGTGCGTTTTCATTATTATCAATGAAAAATATGGAAATGTACTTTTTAATTTAGCATAAAAATAAGTATGTATTTGTGGCTCAAGTTCCCGAAAACTTTCTTAAATATTATTTGCTATAATATAATAGCATTTTGTTTCAGATTTAAATATTTAAATTGTTAATAGTTCAATATTTTATAAGTAAATGAGTATTCTTATTTAATACTCCTATTCGTCTCTTGAAATTATTCCTAATACTCTTTTGAAATGTGATAACCTCAATGACGATAAGAAAAAAACTTACAAAATAAAATATTAATACTAAGTCTATATTAGTACAACTTATAATTTCATTGTCCACTGGTTCTTAATAGAAGTAAATGTTTAGATATTTAATAATACATAGAGCTGAGGCATTAGAATGATTATATTGATTATATTTCAATTTCAAAACGAGAGACGAATAATTTTCTTATTATATATTTTAAACTTTGTTGTTCGAAGAAGTGGGCGGTTTCTATTTGCTGTTTGAACATGTGGACCAATTATTAGTCTCGTACGATGAATGTTTAAGAATCGTTCCATTTAATGTGTAGTTACTAGCTTGCAATTTTATACAACTCGTCGAAACGTTCGAAGTATAACTAATGTACTGACATTAGGGATGAATATATAAATAATAAATAAGCGAGCACATGAAATCGAAAAAATATGGTTCGAGGATTTTTACATATTCAGCATTAATCAATATACTGTTCGTGTATAGCAAAATGAAAACATGACACATTATGTAAGGCGGGTGGGGACTGTCCACTCGTACACTGTTATATATATATATTATATTATATTATATTATATAATTATAATTATCATTTAGTTTTTCACTTCTTAACAATTTCTGACTAGGTTTGTAAGTTTGTGTAATCATATAGATTTACGTAAATATGTAAAATCAACAAGGATCACAAAAATCAATCAATGTCTTTTAAAAAATGTGTTTCTTAAAATTAATATATATATAAAGAAGTGTTTGCTTAACATTTCAAATATTATGTAAGATAAACTTTGAATATCCTAAATCAATGATTAAATAAACGAATTTATATCTTGCTAAGAAACTTGTTATTTATAACAATTATTGTTATAGCCTAAATAGGTCAAAACAAGATTTAAAACTTATTCTACTAGGCAAATCAAGTAATATGTTATCCGAAAAGAAATAAATGTAAAAAAAATGTACATATTACAATGATGAAGAAAACTTAGACGAAGAAAAGATAAATACTTAGGGTTTAGAGTTTTATGCTAATTTCTTATTTAATATTCACATCACCCGGACTATAATAGATAAACTATAGTTTTTCAGTAGGTAATCAAACGAAGACTTTATCAATTTATTTTATAATAATATTCGTTATTGATTCAACAACACAAAATATACGTATGAAAACAATATTGAATGTAGGTACACGTTTTAATTGAAACCTGCACAGCGCTGTCTTGAATCCTAAGTCAATATAATAAAAATCGTGGAAAAATTGCGTCAAATAATCCCTGTTAACATTAACCGAGACGTTAACATGCGCAATTCATCCAATCACGTTGCCATTTCTCGCCCAAACGCGCGTTACTATCTTTTTCTTATTAGTATATAATAGGGTACGCGTTCACGCACAAAAACAATGGCGCACATAATTAATGACGCAAGATCGGTACCTACGTTCTTCACTATGTTATACTCCGCGTATTGTTACCTAAATTATTTTATGATCCATTGTCGTTATATAGTGGTGCTCTATTTATTGTTTATACGCCGAACAATTAATAATTATTTATTTGATTCGCACGCATGGTTGTGTTAATATTTCAACGTTAAATTTATTTGACTTTCAAAATATAATCTCAGGATTAAATTAATTTGAATGGATTATGGGTCGTATTGGTGGAAGATCCAATGATTAATGTTATAATATATCTTTTCAGAAAACTTTACTTACTTACTATTCAAACATTCTACTTTAAAAAAAATGATTCTCCCGGACTTGAATCTTATGTTTCATATAAATCAGATTAATCGCACTTAAATTGAAATAAAATACAGAAACGCTAAATTAAATAATTACCCATTTTATTTATTGTTTTATAATCAAAAATTTTTCAAGACAGTATATTGGTATATATTATTATTTTAAATAACAAGGGGATGTGTGAAATCGTTCGTATCATTTTGGTTTCTTAGCCATTTTGGATTCTGTTACCATTCAAATCTCAAATTATAAAATAGAACTTGAAATAATTTAAGTTACATTTAATGATATAATACATAACATTTAAAATATTTGCTTACCAACACAAAGAACACCGAATAAATCATCATTAGTTTTAATCAGCGTTCAAAATATTTAGGGTGAAAAAAATATTCTTATACTACTAATGTAAATTAAATACATTTTTTTTAAAAATATTCTAAACCGTATAGTAAATAAATTATAATTATAAAAATAATCAAAAATATTCATACTTGAGTTTCAGTAAGCATAAGATTTGTTGCCACTTCGAATCTTTTAGGTCTGGACAAATATTTGTTTTGTCTGAATTGTTTTTCTAACTCTAGAAGTTGTTGGCTAGTGAATGCAGTTCTTGGTCTTCTCGTTTTTCCTAGTAAAGCATGTGGGTGCGGACCTGTAAATGTAATCGATTGTTGAACAATATTTTATTCGTAATAATACATCACGAGACATAGGTACATATTATTATTATTAAATGTAATTTTTTTCAATCCTCCTCATTTATTTTCTTCACTCTCCTCGTTCGCTTATGCAGTCATAGATATTTTATAAGTGAATAACGAGTTGAGTTAGCAAAAACCTCCAATAGATAAACTTTGATGTCGGCAGAGTAGAATATTGACTTGTGTTGATACTGAACAAATCATTGCTGTGCATCAATATGGTCCAAAGAAATCGGTTAAAAATCTAATTTAACATTTTTAATACTTGAAAAAAAACAAAGCCGGATTCCTTGTTATTCAGTTACATTTCCACAGTATAAAACTTCAAATCATCAAAAATAAATTAACCGTTTTATTTAAAAATATACTTCAACCAAACAAAACAAAAAACACACAAATATTGTACAATTATACTCGTACTTCGTTAATTTTAAGTTTTAAGTTTTTATTTGATTCCTATGTACTTATTGTAATTAATACATTTTGAGTTCTAATTGTGAACAAATATCTTAATATGTAACTAACAAATACTTTCATAGCTCTTTATGTTTAAACTCTACTTAGTATGGAACTGGGCGGAAAAAAATTCATTTATTTACTATAGTTTGTTTCTGGTAATTTATAATCATAACTCATATAAGATCATATACAAAGGAATATAATATCCTCATAAGAAAATGTTGATAAGTATCTGTTTATAAGTATTTGTTTATCACTCAATTTATTTGGTATCAACTATAATTAATTCAATTGCGACTTATCTTAATATTTAATATATTAATTTTACATGCATGTCTATGTTATAGTATTTCTTTTTTATGGTGTATAAAAAAACTACTGATCATTTCAATGTTAAATCAAACAATTTTGATTTTTGACTTTGATAGATAGGGAAGTTAAAAAGATTTTGCGTTAATTTTTGTCGACAATTTCAGCGAATATACATTTATAATTTTAATAAGACTTCAGACTATAATAAATTGCTATTAATAGTCAGCTCGAGTGATAAAAAACTTAAATACTATGAATTAGTTCAACTAATCTCATAAGCCACTGTGGTTGTAATCAACATTAAATTATGAAATAAAAATTCACCTTACAATAATGTCCGTTCTCAAATGCAACTGTGCAATATATAAAAGACCAACGAAATGAGACTAATACCAAGTGTGTACTCGTATAATTTCTAAAAGCGTAATTTATTTTACCCACCTAATTTCATATTCTGATATTTATCTTAGATTTTCACTTAGGCTTTTTGAACGATCGATACACTATTAATGTATTACAGTTTTATAGTTTTTCTATTTTGTAGTTAATGATTATTTTTTTTATTTAGTCCACGTAAGAGCCAAATAAAATAACTGACTCATCAGTCATCACGTTTGCCATTGTTTTTCATCGACCGTTACACTATTGCAATCTCACAACGTTGAATGAAAAAATGAAAAGCCCTTAATACCCTGTTGACCGACTGCATAGGAAATAAAGGAAACACGTTTATATAATATTTTATTAAAACAACTATTGATTGAGCTCATGTACTATTGTTATTTTCGAACAGCGGAAAAATGTTTCTACAGGGTAATGCGATATCAACACAAAACTATATATATTAAGAATGTCTGAAAACATAAATTATTTAGCTTCTATGGAGTTGCCAACGTCTAAGAATTCTCGTACATAGTAAAATTCATAAAATTAATAATATAAATTATTACTAAAATAAAATATAACTGCTTTCACTTGTTCACATGTACTTTGTTTTGTCCACAAGAACCAATGAACATTTCACAAGCATTGAGAAGTAATAACTAGATTCGTTAGAATAAAATTATTATTTGTTTTAGTGAGACTTTCGTGAGATTTCATAATCTGAGGAAAACACTAAATTTCAATGTTGGGTTGTAAAAACATAATCATTAACTATAACGAAATTGCATTGGATTATTAATTGTATATATTAGTTAAGCGTAGAACACTAATTTTTATTAAGTATTTATCAACATTATAGTATAGTATTTTATTTTGTGGTCTTTATCGCCATATTACTTATGTAAATGCACGATTGATAACATATGTAGATTAATCGAATAAATAGATAATTACATGAAATAAAATCAATTTTGTCTAATTGCTTCAATGGCTGTTTTACACAAATTCTGAATTGAAATTGTAATAAAATATGAATTATCTTACATTTTTTATATTCTAGTGTTTGAAATTGAGAAATAATTTTTAATGTGTCTAGTAAAAATCTACAAATCGTAACGAATCTGGGCATCTAGCTATTGTGTAATATGATAACTGAAAAATATATGTTATCCATCCTTACTATTATTACGCTTAAGTAAATAATCGGCGCTTTTAATAATAATATCCGAATTTAAAAATGATAAACAATAGCTACCGTAATATGTATGACTATATTGAAATGTACCTAATGAATTTCGTTTTTCAGAATAGGTACAATTGTTGTCTTTAAAAATACATCTATTAGGCAGTTTTAACGTAATTTTTCGTCGATGTAAAAACGATGTTTCAATGCGAGGACATTAAAATGTAGGTACCGCTTGAGTTTTCCTCGAAGTAAATAAAGTATAAACGACCCGATGATATCATGGGTAACATAACAGATAAAATGAAGGGCGTAAACAAAAAAATAAACCACCGCGCGAAGTAAATTGGTAATTTCACATTTGGACGTGACGTACAGTTTTATATTATTATATTATTATTATATTGTAGTACAGATTCCACAAATCCGTTTTGTTTCGAGAAAGTGACAGTATACTATTTCTTTCTAGTGCAAAACAACAGCACATTATTGACTTGTACTGAAACGAATGCCCAATAAATAATAATATCCTTATTTTCCGTGCAGTGTACACCGTTTCTGTTTTCGTATGTTTGTGTTCCGGAAAATGAATAGAATACTAATTGACGCGTTGGCGTCGCAATCGAGTAACATCTTTATGAGATTATTATTACCATATTATTATGTGTACACGAAACGCGCAATGTTGATACCCCAACGGGAGACTCGTCACGGTCAACAATTATTTATTATTATTGCATTGTCGTTGCGAATAAAGAGAGCACTGCACTAGTGCACATACTGTCGCGAGCGCTGGAACAATCGATAATGAGAAGTGCGTGTGCGTGCGTATAGATGTGTGTGTGTGTATAAATACATATATATATATATACAATACATATATATACATTCGTGTGTATATGTGTGGGGTCAGTGTGCGTGTACACTGGGCTTGGCGGCGCGACACGATATAACTGAACCACATGCCGCGAGTAAACACAAGATCACGCCAAATGACGTCCCATTGTAACCCCGGAGGATAATATTCGTACGTTTAAGGGATCGTATGTGTGATGCTGCTTATTATGATGGGGAGACCTTTTCTAATCGCGTGCACACCCTTTATAATATATTATATGATTTGTGTTTATCCGAGAATTAAATTATCATAACAATGGCAACTGCTGCTGCTGCTGCTGCTGCGAACAAATGGTTAAACGTTTAGTCAATGTTGTCATTATCTATTAACGCACCCCCCGTCCACCCCGGAGCCCCATGCCCGATGCCACTTTTGCCGGTGCTGACGGTTCTTGTTCGTTTTTAAGCTACTCTCGCGTGCGCGACCCTCCCGCAATTAATTGGACGCTCCTCCTAATTGCGACCGGGAACGTACATATTGTACATGAGTCAGTGATAAAGTATTATTATAATCTTGTGGTGACATATTATTATTATTATTATTATTGCAACGCCAAACGTTACTTCGATGATTGGGCCCGTGTGGCGTGCACGTATCATAATATTATTCCGTCATATAAATTATAGTACGGTTGTATTTGACTTTTGGTTCTCTTTCGACGTTCTAGCACCCTGCACTCCTCGCTCCGTGATACGTGATTCGTATCTATACTTCGGTCACAACAACGGCAGTCGCAATAATATCACGTTAGAGATGTAATCTATTTTAGATATAACTGACATTTTGCTTTGAATGCTTCGATATAAAATTATTTACTTTTATTTTATTGTCACACGACTATTTTATCGGTCATGGACACTAAGTGTGGTAGGGTAGCACGACTAGCGAATAACCCGTAGCACATCGGTCAAACTTTGATGACAAGCGATCATTTTATTTTACAACTTTCTGAATAAATATATTATTATATAACATATATATACAATATACATACATAAACTAAAATTCCTCAAATATTATATTTCCATTAGTCTGATAGGATGATAAAATGTAATTATTGTCTTGGCCGTACAACAGTAAAATAAAACTATTCTTAGTCTAAAACTAATATTATATTTTAATGTGCTGTAGGATGTTATAATAATTTTTTTTTATAAATAACATATTTAGTGACACGTGAATTTGTTCAAAAACCTGGGTAACTCAATTTGGACTCTGAGTCTAAAAAGTGTTCATCACCTCTGCTGTATGGAATTTTAATCTCAAAGACAATTTTCGTTTTAAAGTGACCAACTCTTAGTGATCTGATGAGAATATATAGAATATACTTATTCTAAGTATTGTACTAGAATAAGTGAGGAAAATTCATGTTTTAACCGTATGTACATTGTACACTCATTAAAACAAAATATTCGGTTATTGTTGACATGTATTTGACAAATAATGGAAGTATTTAGCTACGATATTTGATTCCGGTTTTCAATTTATTGAAAATAAACATAAAAATCGATATGCACACACAAGCATATTTGTGTGTGTGTTTTAAATATAGTACATTAAGTTATAATGAAATTTTTATACTCATTATACCTACTACTACAGCTTTTTATCCATCCCATGCGATTATTGATAATTTAAATTTAAATTTTAAATCACACATTATTCGTCAAACGACTCTTACAGACATATCCGATTGTGTGCTTTTTTATAAGGTGCAAAAACTAGTTCAATACAACTTTAATGGCTTAATATATTGTTAGTAATTACAATTAATAATCGACAAGTGTCATATAATAAGAATCCTAATATAAATAGAGGAAAAATAATTTTATCTTTAGTCAATCCTTATTTTAAATTTTTTTTTTGCTTCAAATGATTAATTCTGATGAATAACAAATTTAGTTTCTCAACACGATTATATTTTTGAAAGCATTTTTAAATTTATCAAAACCTTATGAGGAATCTATTTCCTACTACTTACTTCTGTAATAGAGCATAATATTTATAATGTTATAACACCTATTTTCGTATAAATTATATCTTAATAAATAAATTGATACATTGATCGTAAAGTATTTACGATTTATTATCTAATAACAATTTCGCCACATCGAGTATTACACGCACATTTCAGTACCTAATTTATAATTTAATTGTGGTAATTTTAGTTCTTGCCTACAGATTAAATATAGAAGAATGATGGCATAATTGATAGACGCTTTTGGGGATGTAATTTAGGACGTTTGCCGAATGTTTACAAAGAGCAAATTGTCCGCATCTGTTGAACGTTTTTTTCTACCGGGTTTCAAAGCAATATAAAAAGGGACGACGCCCGGGAGAAAACAAATAAAACTGGTCGCTGCGTAGCACTCTACCGAGCCAAAAGCCATTTAGAAGACGAGAGGGGAGGAGCGAATCCGGACGGCGGGATTGCCTACTTAATTTAATCACTTAGCCTTTGCTGTGTGGACCATCACAACAAGAATCGAGGGAAAAGGAATTCAAAAATTTCCAATACAATTCACATCAGGCAACATATCAGATATTATAACGCGCTCAAATGGGCATTTTACTTGTTTAGTAAACCTTTACAAATTAAGTATCGTTTGATAATTTGAAAGTAGGGAAAATGAATCATTTATTATTATTTTATTCATCATATATACTAAACAAATTCAATTACTTAACGATCTTAGCATTTGATTTTAAATGCCTTAATACGCTTCCAAATAAACATGATGGTTATTTACATGTAATATTTGTCCTTATAACTTATTCCATCGTGAAAACTTCAAGAGAATAAAAAAAACCACTCCACCATTTAATATATTACATAGTACATGTATGTATTTGAAAATCCAAAAACGGTTTGTAGAAAACAATTAAAATAATCTTATGTATTTTAACAGATCCCGAACAAATAATTTTGTTTTTCCATCGATGTGCAAAATTGTGTTTTTTTTGTTCATTTTTTTGTCTGTGGCTATAGATATAACAATATATTATATAATATGTCTTATATTATACAGCAGATATGTGAGATATATCTTGACATTAGATATATGCAGTATATCTTTTACAGATAAAAAAAATACAAAAACGTTCTACAAAAATAAGGAGAAAAAAGGAATACAGTAATAATATTTCAAGTATAAGACGTAGTCTTTTAGAACTTTTGCGGTTCTCCAAAAGATTTGTTAAAAATTGTATCATAATATATACGCACTTCATGGTTCATATGCGTCAAATTGTGAAGTCACCGACCACCGTTATATCGAAAAACAATGAAGATAACGATAATTTAGGGAAATATCATATTCGATACTTAAATAAACGATATAAATGCAGTAAAACTTGTCAATTGATTTTCTAAACGGAGTAAAACAATAAAAATACCAAGTTAGTTTGAATCCTTTTTAAAATACAAAAATAATCGCTTTGAAATGCAATAAAGTAGTAAAGCAACCAGCCATAACGTTTGAAGTACTTTCCGATTTCATAGTGCACCTACGTTTTATACTTTTCAATGTCATATTGTGATGGCTACCATATTCTATTTGTTTCTTAAATAGAATTATTTTTGAAATTATTTCGGAAATTTTAGGCAATACATATTTTTCAATTATAATATATATATTTGTCCAGTGTTTACTGATCTTATAGTTTTCCCTTCGGTTTATGCTAAAAGCGATTTCAGATAATTGTGTGGCCCCTATTAATAAATTGGTATAAACCATTACATTTTCTTCGTGCCATATGTTACCATAACTTTGTGTAATATATTGAACGCGATAAAATATGTAAACATATTTTAACAAAAAATAATTTGTATAACTTGTTTACAAACAAATATTGGATTGTTTTACGAAACACTTCTAAGAAAAAATTAGTAAATAACATTTTCTTCGCATAATACAGTATTTTCAGCTTTATTATGTTATAACGATGAGCTATATTATGTTTTGTATAATATTAATTTAGGAAAAAGTGAATTTTCTAACTGCTGAAAAACTGATTGTTTATGATTATATATGTTGTGTAGTTAAGCTTTGTTAACTGTTTATCTGTCACTGTTAGGGTTTTCGGTATACTTAGCATAATGGCTATAAATTTTACATGAAAATCCCTCGAGATGTTTTCTCTTCAGCTCAGTCGTTTTATCGTCCCTGTTGCCACTGCCGTGGAAAAAAAATCTGCAATTCCAAATAGTCTGGCATATGAAATCTCGTACATTTTCCCCCTATTGTAGAATACATGTTTCAAAACTACACCGACTACTCAACATTGCTTACAATAATCAGGGAAAAAAGATGAACTTTATAACACACGTACGTACATTATATACTTCAACTAAAACGTTTGTATCTTTGTAATGATTGTATCTATAATTTAGAAGATTTCTATTGCAGCGCGTTTCGGTGTAAATGAACAACTTTAATTAAAAAAAAAAAAACATTTAACTGTCTGATTTTAGGTCTAACAAAATAACACAAAAACATATCATGTACATGTCTTGGATGGTATAAATTATTAAAAGCAATCATATTATAGCCACGTTAATTTTTAAAAGCATTTATATTGCCCTTAACAATTATAATTTAGCATTTGAAATCAATATTTTTTTATACCCAATTTGAAAGGAAAAACTATGAATTCATTATAAATTGTATTACAAGACCGATTTGGGGTACTTATAGAATACGTGCTCTGTATTAGAGGCAAATTAATTAATTGTTATAAAAATCTATTCGACTTGTGTAATTTAACATGCTCATGAAGAGATTGTGTTATTTATAATCGTAAAAACTGTATTTGTTCTCTTACAGTTCTATGATAAAATTTAAATCGTCTACGATCGTGTTTTCCTGTAGACTGTTTTATTCTCCGTTGTATCATTCAATGTATCAATTGTGCATTATGTGAACGGACAACGTATTTGATTAAATTTTACAAATAATACATTGTGATGACAGTACGGGCACGCCGTATTATAATTGGTGGTTTTTTAAAAAAAATCCTTCGTCTAATCTTTTAGAATTCAAATGACATTTTTATCATAGGCCATCGTAATCATTGTACATAATAAGTCTTCAAATAATGACAAGAACCATGTAAAACCAAATGCTCTGGCTGACAACAATATTTTAAATTACACGAGACACGAGGAATTAAATATAATTTAACTGTTTAAATGAGTTAAATACCGGAAAGTTTTGAAATAAAGCATTATTTTTGCAAAATAACAACTTACATATACAAGTATGTACAAGTATACGGCAA
Source organism: Periphyllus acericola (assembly GCA_949715065.1). Taxonomy (NCBI): domain Eukaryota; kingdom Metazoa; phylum Arthropoda; class Insecta; order Hemiptera; family Aphididae; genus Periphyllus; species Periphyllus acericola. Next base: position 15,868,684 of record OX454264.1, read on the forward strand.
TAGTGAGCGAAATATTATAAATTGGCTTATCAATAAATGTTATTTTATTATACTAAAAATATTTAAAATTTCAAACTTTTCAATATTATGGCTTATTTATTTGTTTATATTTATGTATAATAGGACCGTACATTTTTTTTGAGCAACGCTATATTTTGATTTAATTTAAGGTTATTATTATTATTATTTTTGTATGATCATTTCTCGATACAATTTTTCATTATTTAGCAATTTTTAAATTAATTGAGGTTAAAACATATATGCGACCAAGTATAATATGTTGACTGTAACTCAGAAAGAAGAAATTGATTTTATAAAAAAATTGCTGTATTATAATACCACACATACACATTACTACATGTATCATAATTTAAAAAATTATTTAAAAATAAAATGCAACAAATTCATTACTTATGAGTTATGACACAGTGGACCAGTATAAATTTTATTTTATTTTGGCCTTTTATAATTTTTTGGCTTTGGAAAAATTGTATCCTGGTTACATTTTAGTGCAGGCACTACAGAGTATTTTGACATTCATTCTACTTTAATTCACTGTACAATATGGCTTATATATTATACTAAATAAGATTTTAAGACGAAAAATAAATAAACGTAGTTGTTTTAAGGTATAATAGTAACATGATAAGCTATTTTTGCTGTGCTTTATAGAGCAAACGCTTTTTAATTAACACAATGTAAATTATAATACCGTCTCTCGGCTAAGATTACCTCAACTGTTGTATAAATAATGACGACAAGTCAGAATTACATAATGAAAGTTTTTATTTGAAGGATACACATTCATTATCATTTCTAATTAAAGACAAAGCAGCGCTGTCGTAGGTTTGTACCCTCATCAAGAATTGAAAACTGACATTGGTCGAATGGTTATACAGTCTAATGCTTTCCACCATCTGCATAATAATTCTAACCGTTCTCAATACTGTGTTCAGTTACCTTCAGTATTTAATCGAATTCAATCCTTTAAATAATTTCTGGTTAGATTTGTATTCGAATTTTAAATTTATTCTTGTATAAACTTGATGCATATACATATCCATATATTATATATATATCATAAAGGGTATATATATATATATATATACCCTTTATGATAATATCAACAACAATAGCAACAGAAATATAAATTGTAATTATTTACAACTAAGCATATTGCAAGTTATAAGAACATAGGTCATAAGAATTTTTATTTTAATATTGAAATAGATCGATCAATCAAGTTTTTTGTTGGCATCACTCATATGATTCATGGCGCATTTTTACTTTGAGTATTCGTCGAATGCGTATTTATTAGTTTTACTATAGTTAATACGTCAAATATACCATATATCAATATCACCCGAGAAAATCAAATTGAAAAATAAATAAGATTCATTATAATGACCACGAATCAATTATATTTTCTTGTCATACAATAACGGCTAATTAGTAACTATCGAAATATTTAAATATTTTGTTGTAATATCTGTTTGATAAAGTCCTGATTGCTCGAACAGTTTTTACTTAATTTCTGTGTAAACTCTCATTGTAAAAACAAAATATCCAGAAGTATTAATATTATTTATTTTTTTTAGTATTAATTCTTTATAGATGAAATTAAAAGATGAAAATGTAAAGAATTAAAAGTAAATTGAACATACACATTGTATAGCTTTTAACAGCTCATAAATGTAGGTACCAGATGAAAATCCAGCACAACATAATAAAAATAGATAAACAAATATTAATAGGTATTTTATATTAATTGTCTGTACCATCATACTGCTTATTATACATTTTTAAATATATAGTATACAATAATAATTAGGTTTTATATGTTATACGAGTATCATAATATATTAATATGTGTACCGTTTTGTTTCAAAAAAGAAAAAATTTATAATATAAAAAATACTAATATATTTAGTACTTTCTTTATGATATTTACATTTTTATTACGACATTTTTTATTCGATTGAAATCTTTTAGTCATCTCAAATCGGAAATAATATTTTTCATAATTGCCATGTTTTCTGTACTTATACACTGTAAGAGTGAGCAAATTTTTTTTTGTTTGAATTACATGTTTATTTAAAATATTGTTCCACTATAATTTTGCGTTAGTATTGCTGGATATTATAAATAAAAGATATATTTTTACACTTATTATCGGCAGACGTTCCGTGAGCTATAAAAAAGCTGAGAGCCGCTTAAAAAGCTTCCTTTTTATATTTATGTAAGTATCTCTAACAGCCTTCAATACTAAACAGTCGACTTGATATACAATTTGCAGACTTATCGGTATAATTTTGACACTTAGAGCTCTATTAACCTCTTAGTATGGCAGTACAAATACGTATGGTTTTTAAGATACTAAGCGTTTCAAGTATTAAAATATTTTTAGATAAATTAAAAAAATTTCAAACATTATAAATAACTAGTATTCATCTTGGATAATAGCTGGCATCCGGTGCGAAAATAAATATGTATACCATATATTTGCAATAAAAATTGTTCAAATTAAAATATTAATGACGAAAGTACAAAACAAATATCATAAATACAGTATGTTTGTGAAATGTTCAACAAGCAAATTGTATTTGTGATGCACCTACTAATGATAACCATGTTCAGTTTAACACTTGGTCACTTAAAAATAACACTGAGAACTATCGTGAAGAGGAATATTATATCGTATTATGTTAATGTGGAGTAATATATTATATGTATAATACTCGTATATGTGTGGATAATATTTGTGAACATTTTTTTTCACGAAACATTTTCGAAGAAGATAATATGTTTGGATAACGTACTCCCCATTAAATTAGGTCAGTGGACACAATTTATTATTGAGTGTAGCCGAACGATAATTTCAATCTACAAGATCATTTTACTGCAAAGCCCGATGTTGATTTAACTAATATTCGGCTAATTAGTTTAGATTAGAACCTATCACTAGACAGGCGTATAAATATATATGAGATAATTATGAACTAGTTATAACTTATAAATTACTTGATAGTTATCAAATAATGCATTTTTCCATACGGGTACACTGCCATATTCTCTTATGCCGTGATCGACGTTATTTGAATATCAAAATCATTTTAATTTAAGTTCATAATACATTTCACATTTCGTTTTATGAATAATTTTTTTTAACGTATCCGTTAACTATTAATTTTATAGGTTTAATTTTTTTTTACCAAGCCCTATTAAGTCTTTTTATATTTTTTAAAATTGGAACGCGTTGAACGTCATTTTTACATAATACATAAATGAGAATGCTTCACATTAAACTGTTTGAAATATATTTAAGTGAAATTGTAACACCTAAAATTTAAGTAGTAATTTTAAAATAGCGTAAAGTAATCCAACGAGAATTATAATGAAGATACTTTTTAAAATGATTCTTTTTATTTGAAGAAAGGTTTTATTAAATTATATATATTATGTATATTATACGTCTTGTAAATGAAATATTATATCCGATTTATCGTGTACAAACAATCTTGACTCTTGAGAGATATTTTCGTTTGAGTTTGAAAAAAAAAACAATAAGTATTTTACAATGTCACAAATTAAACTTGTTTGAAAAATAGGTTAGTACTTAAAATATTTGTAACATAAATAATCAGTAATCGAAAATGCATGCCTTCGCAGTTATAACTTTCTATAGTAGAAAAAAAAATACCAAAAATACGGTAGGTAATTCGTGAATATATTTTAATAATTATTAATTTGTATGATTTTACTACGTGTATATATTTCACATCCTTCCATTTTTTGTGACTCGAATGAATTATTAAATTATGTTTACTTACATAATAAGTTCTTCCTGCAGTCAAAATGTTCTCAATCTACACTAAAATGGAATTTATTTATTGATTCCATTACAATTTACGTAACATTATATTTGTTGATATTAAATCGTATTACACATTAATCATTGATGAATTACTAACTATTCTATACCATTTTGTTATTTTTGTTTTCAAAGATTGATTGCGGATAATATTACATCGATTTGATGTTCCCTATAAAAGAGCTTATGTAACTTTATTAAAATATTCTGTTTTTGCATTTTCATATTAAATTGATTAAAACGATCGAAGAATAAGTTTATATAATTTAATTACCATTATTTATGATAATTTCAGACGTTATTTCAATAAATGGCTTGATACACCTCTCGGTGTGATATTCCGGAATGCGCTCCGCTCCGACAAATGGTCAAAGGGAGGAAAATATAATTATTACCATAGCAACCCTGCCGCTCTCACAGTCATGGCGGCGGAACCAGACGACAAAACCAATAATATTACTTTAAAACAAACACCAAATTTGCTTTTGGATTGTTAGTATCAGATTATTAGTTTTGATAACTAACTAGATTCCATTTTCAAACTCGGTATTATGAACAATTTGGAAGGTTTACGTAAATAATTAAATAAAGCTAATTGAAATATAGAGTGATAGTATAGCTAATAATTGAAATGTAGGAATCTGTTTTTTCATTGATTCCATTTAGTTTAATTTTATAATGATTGCCAATTAAAAATGTTTATATATATGAAACAGACCTGTCTAATTTATATAACATTTAAATATTTAACTATATTTCGTTTAAATTAACACTTTGTCGGCCAATACAATCATTATTTTCCAAACAAAGTATATAATTATATACTTTCTTACATTTTCTTTTAAGTATTAAATTATAGCAGCAGTATACTGAATTAATTAACTTCATGTTCATGTATAAGAATATGTTGACAATATAATAAAGTAGGTAATTAGTAAAAAATGATAAAATCTTAAAAAAGTAAATCGTTATGTAGTATAATATTTTAAAGGATTTATTATACGGTTTTTTCTTCAGAACACAATGCTCATATTTCATAGAGATAATTATTTTAGGATTTCTCAATGTGGATACTGTTTTAAAATGATTAAAACTACAAAATTATCAATGTCCTTTTTTGAACAAATTACGAAAAATATGTAAACCAAATAAATCATATAAATCAACATCTTTAAATGCAATTGAGAATTTGTGAAATAACGCGACAAGGATCACAATACATGGTTTCAGTTTTATTACAAAAAAAATGGACTAAAAAACTTCAGTTGAACTCATTTTGTCAAATTATACTATATTAGCTTTAAAATATTATAGAATAAGAATCCAACACAATACAGAACATATTTTACTTTATTTTTTTTAATAACATTACCATCTGTCTGTTATGTTGTTTATAGGTAGTTTATCTAACTAAAAAATGTCCACTTTTACCTGAGGTATTGTCAATAAATAATAAAAAGCTTAGCCTAGTGAAATTTAATGCACTTACAAGTAAATTAAAAATAAATAGGTCTCAGTTCTTATTCTGCAGAGAATAAAAACAGGTTAATCTAAAGTATGATAATCATAGGTTTTATATTTCATTTTTTTATCATCGGTAAATAGCTATTTAAAATCTTCTACAATTTATCTGTAATGTTTAAACTTAACTGGAGCTCATAAAAATATCATACTGAAGTTTCTTTATAGGCCATCGATAAATTAAATTTTTTGTGAGACTAATCAGCGGTCATAAAAAGATGTAAACACAACACATACATCATCGTTTTCTTTATATAATAGTCACCACTCCATAGCATTAAATTGTCTTATTTATATATTTACCATATTATAGTAGTATCTACTAGATTTTTTCTGAAACTATTATGTCCTCCACAAAGCAAAAATGATGTACCGAATAAAACAATTTTAAAATGTTTAGTCCTATATTGAATCCAACATTAATTGCGTTCATGAAAAATGACTTTCATTAATCACTATACGAGTATATTACATCGTTGAAATCGGTAAACAATAATAAATATAAACATAAAAGTTGTTTGCGATTTCGATCCCCTTCGAAACAAGCGCTTGTGTCTCAAAAGACAATAAAAATGGATTGTGAGTTTGTTAAACGTATACTATACATACGAGTACCTAACGATTTGTCAGTATCTACTCATTCAATGTCACAAGATGTTAGCTTTCCTTGAAATGTATGCCCGTACGGACCGGGACCGGTGGCGATGATTATTTTATTTTCACTTTCATGTAAAAATATTTAGATCGTTATTAGTTTTATTCATACGAACGCCAAGTTGTATTAATGTACTACTAGACAATAAATAATGAGCTTTGATGATGTACACATTTTCCCTAGCAAAGAAGTCATAGAAATTAGGTTGTAAGACATACGTATACATCAAACAATAGTGTTTGGTTGATCATATAGCTTTCGTGTTCTAAATAAAATCCTAAATCAAACGTAGGCAATGCGGCAGTACTGAATGCTGTCGCGTCCCGTGAACCGCCGCCGCGGCCGCTGGTCAGCGGTTGACCATTCTCTGTGCACGCCCGACGGCTTCATAATATAATACGGCGGGCTGATGTCAAATCGGCGGCATGTTATCACCGCGGGCATGCGTTTCGTGTCATAGTATAATATCGTTTCCACCCAAGAGAACTTCATGAAAATAAATAAAAATAAAAAAAAAAACCCAAGGAATTCGTTTGTTTGCACATTCGCTTGACGTTGACTGAAATAATACATAAATAAATAAAAGCGGAGCACGAATATAAGATGTTTGAACAAGAGATTTGAAGGAATCATTCTACGGCAATGAAATAGTTGAAGCATATATATATTTTGTGCATACAGAGTTCACACACTCCCGAAGTGATACCGACTCGATTCATCGAAAATAATCCAAAATATGTCTGGTACAAAATAGTATGATTAATTTCATTTCAAGCAATATGCGCGTGCTCGGCAGTTGGAACTGTATAGTTAATGGTTTTAAATCGACGATTGTTTCCTATTTTAGATCTACGCGCGTCATCATGTACTCGTATTGTATCGGTGTGTTCTGCCCGCGCTCGGTGCACGTAGATGTTTAACTTCGTTCGATACAATATATTATTACAGTTTATTCTTCGGGTTCAAAGCGCACCACAGATAGCAGAATATTCTGTCAGTTCGAAGATAATTTGTCTTAGCTTCTAGTTTGGTCGATTCGTACGCAATTGTTATTTCGAAAGACATCTAAATAGTACATTTGGCGTACCAATATAGTTTCAAACCTATATACAATGAACGGAATTGAAAATGTTTGATTGTCGGCGTAAAAAAGTATTTGAGTAACATAATATGACAATCATAGCATTAAGCATATCATATCATAAAATAATAATCATATCGAAAAATACTTGTATTCAAATCAAACACATAAACTCATATCGTTTGATAAATTTCATTACTAAAATGTATTTAAAAGATCCGATTAACGTTTTATTAAATATTCAACATCAATATCCACTTTAGCTTTTAAATATTGGTTAAATGTAATGGTAATAAATAAATGCTTAGAGATGCCTGATTTGAGTTATTATGTTGTAATATGTATCTAGAAATGTGTTATTTTAGTGAAAAAAAACACTTTAAATTAGCTATCGTTTATTATAATATTTATATAAACAACTTGATAGTTTTAATATTTATAGTTACACAATAAATTATAAATTAAAATCAATAAAAACAACGCCATTGAGTCCTAAATAATGCATTGTTCAGCATTAGTTGAAAAACTTATATGTGCAGATTGACACAATAATTTGCTTATTTATAAAAAATTCCATAATAAACATGTATACGCATACGGTAACAACTGATTTAGACGTATTAACGTATTTATAGTTAAGTGAAGAGTAAAACTTATAGCAATTAGCTTATTAGCAGGTATTATAGGTTTACGGCAATCAAAACTTCAAATAAAACAATACGAAGAACTGTTAGTATTTTCATTAATAATTATATTAATATGTAGTTTAAAACAATATAGTATTGGTTTTATAAATAATTCGCCCACTTGATAAAAATTATAAAATTAGGATTCACATTCAATAATTTAATCCTTTCTATATGTCATGTTGATACTTAGTTTTAATTATTACCTATTGTTATTTCTAGGCTGGTTTTATTTGGCTTATTTAAGTTTGCATTGTTTGGATACTCTTTATTTGGTAGTGTTAGAGAGGAGTGAAAAAATTTAATTTAATTTATGAATATGCATTTCAGTAGAAATCCGATAAAATTGTATTTGCTTGAAATAAATAGCTCTTTTTATTTTAAGTACATGGAAAGATAAAAAATATTTGGACGATAGGAATGGTTTTGTTTTATTTTATAGAATCCGGAGAATAATAACAATATGCAAGCATTGTAAAGACAAAACTCTCTTGTAAATGTGTTTTATAAATGTAGTATAACACAATGAAAGCATTGAAATGCGAAAACGGTTAAACTATGCGACTTCCATAAGAGGTTATTAAACAGTCATTATTTCTTTCACACATTCATTTTAAGGCTGAAGGCAATTAAATCAATTTTATCGCTATTATGAATATCTATTACTGTAATCAATTATTACTTTCACTGATAAAAACAAAATATAAAAAATGTTTTGACAAAAATAATGACTATTTGAAACGATATTCGTCTAATTATTATAATATTATTTAATAATAATAATTATTAAACGGATTTTAATTTAGTATACAAGAAAAAATATTTAAATTTAAAATTAATGAATACATTTAAAATATAACTCATATGTTTATGATTAATACATGATGCAAATAAAACATTTTAATTCGGAATCATTGGTCGAATAATGGTCTTCACAAGTGAAATAGCTAAAAACAACATATAATTTGAAGTTTTCAAATTTAAAATTACGGCGATTCGATCTTAGCATTGCTTTATATCGACTAAAATAAATTGCCTCTCAACTTTTAACATCAACGGTGCATATTGCTTACACATTAGTTCTGTCGGGTTGTATTCGATTTCTAAATTATTTATGGGGATGTTGTTTAATAATAGTATCCCTTATCGACATTACAGCATTCAATCCCGGGTTTTCTGTTCAATATATTTTATAATTATGAATTAGTTAAAACTCCAATATCTCCAGAAATACGTTCCAATTGCTTTGTAGCATAAAATATGAAATTAATTATCGGATAAAACTACAAAAAATGGACATGACACGAAAATAATTTGATCGAAATGCAAACGTGTAAATACTACCGACTACTGAGGAAGTACTGACATTTGTACCTAGATAATTGTGTCGAATCGTTGTCGTTTGATATCAAGAGGTGTATAGATTTTATATTATCGTGTCATTCATCAGAAAATACTAAAAACATACACGAACATTTTACAATAGTACATAACATGTGTATTTATTTGTAAAATATATCATTATTCCATATTATTTAAAAATATTTAAAATATAATCAGTATCAACTCATTCAATATATAATGGATTACACGCCGAGAACTTTCCGATGTAAAAACTACATAAAAATATTCATTAAAATTAAAATCCGTTCTCTAATAATTAGCTATATTTTCCTCCGCATATTTCAAAATCCTAAAATAACGGTACCATTCTAAAAACAAGGTAGTGTTTTCTTTTTACAGTTTCTTGTGTGTGTTAAACTTTTCGAATTGAAAATAATTTTTTAAAACGATGTAGCGACGCATTATTTTTAATTACAACAGCCGATTTCAATATTGTTTCGTCGAGTTGTTCGGCTCGAGAAACCTGACTACATGTTGTTCACTTAACGGAGAACGCAAACGAACGCGTTTGAAATTAAAAACAATATTACCTGTCAAATCGTGTAATCTAGGCCCAGCGTAGAACATCCCTGCTCTGGCGAACCATTCGAGTTGCATCTGTTGTAACTGACCGGCAGACACGTTCGACCGATTTACGGTCGCGGTCACGGCTGCCGGGACCGTCGATTGGTTCGAGCTAGGAGAGTTGTTGTTGTTGCTGTTGTTGTTGTTGTTGGTGGTGTTGTTGTTGGTGTTCGCTGTGTCCATACGGGGTAACGGTTGAAACGCTGAAGATCCGTGAACGAATCCGAAACCACCGTTCCGCCGGTGATGATGGTCTCGGGACAGCATGTCCGCGGCGGAAGAAGCGATCGGGAAGTCGGACGACTTCATGTAGCTGGCACTGTAGGTCAGCGATCGCATCGCCGCGGTGGAAACGGTCTCGTTCTCGTCGCCGTGCTTGCCCTCGTAGCCGAACAATAATTGTTGTTCCGGACCGGGCGATATTGACGCACTGCGGCTCGAGCAAGGCGTCGACGAGCAGTCGGACGACGCGGTCAGCGACGTCTTGCGTGGTGCGACTTCCCGGTGGCCCAGCAGCGCTTCGATGCAAAACGAAGTCTTCTTCGACTTGGACGGCGACTCGTTGTTGACGGGTTTCTGCTTCAAGTCCAACGGGCTGGCCGAGTACCGGACCCTGGGGCACGAGTCGTCCTCGACATCGGACCGTGACATACTGTTGAGAGTCCCGCGATATAACGTAGTATCGACTTGTTATTAATTATGATAATATGTATGTAATATAATATTTGCGTCGATAGATCTGATTTCCGCCGAATATATTATATTATGTTATTATGATTGTATTTTAATTTATTATGATATTATAATTATATGTGATATTATTATTATTATTGTTATGATTATCAACTCGATGTGTTCCTATAGCGCACATGTGGTTGACTGTTACGAGACGAAGTTGATCGTACGGAGAACGACGGTAAAAACCATTCGGCTACTTAACCGAGGGACGAGGGTTGGCGATACAGCTAACTGCGCGTGGGGTGAGAAAAGGGTAAACGAACGGAACGACCTTATTGGTTGCCGTTTTGTATAGAGGACCACGCCTCTATCTCTTATTCTTTAGTAGTTGGCATATATGGGGTTACGGGCTTTTAACAACTTGTTAGTATCTTTACCAAACGCACTGGTCGTATTATTTGGCTTATTCATTTCTGTTCACGAGAACGATGTGATTTTATATCATTATTTATATGCTCTTTTTGTCACGTTTATAAATCTAACAAACATTATTTGAGTAGCCAAAAATAAGAGTAACACAATTGTGAAACGTAGCTTGTTTAGCATTTTATAATTTAAATAAATAAATGTATAAATTATATATTTACATATTATATTAATATATTATACATCACACGCGTTTATACTAAAAATATGTTTATTACGGTGTATGTGTCTACTGTAAATTATACGTATAGATATTATAAACTGGCCGGTGCCCATGCTACTAAAATAATATAAGTAACATATATATAATAACTATATGTCTATTGATCAAAATTAAAATAAGTTTATTTTATATTTTAGTCGGTATTTATTTCTACCTTTATTATGTTAAACTCTTCTTGCAATCAATTGTTTAATTTGTATGCGTAGCGCCCATTTATATTTGTACCGTACGCGATTATATTGATTTTTTTCAAATGCTTTATTTGTCGACAGTCCAAAGAAAAACATTCATAATTCATCTTATGACTCCCAGTTGTTTTACTGCGCTTGCAATATAATTGATAACAATTTTTATACATCTTTGTCATTGTTGATTTTTTTTTTTATTTCCACCCGACGTTCCGTTACTAGATACTTTGAGAACTACATTCAGTTTTTTACTTTGTAAAAGTGTATGTTGAGTAAATAAGTGTATTTGTGCCTTGTTGGCGAACATCAAGCTCTAATATACCCTGCAGGGACTACGGGTAATAAGCGGCGGATCTGATCTAATCAGAGTCCGCACGGTCTGCCGAAAAACAAACATAGTTCTCGCAATTCCAGTCACGTACGAGTGGGAAGGCTGGCGTGCGAGTATTAAGCTATTTATCGTTTTCCACGACGACTTATAGTTAAGTTTTGCGTCGTTTGCGCATGATAATGTATACGCATTCTCCATTGTGATCGTTCGAATGAAATATTACAACTGTTCGAATTGAATAAGTTGTTCTACCCTGCAATATACTGCAGTGTAAAATATAAAAGGGCGAATTTGGAATCGACAAAATTTTTCATTTCGAAATTAAATGTCAGTTAACGTACAGATATTATTGATCAGTCATAATAACCGCTGATACTTGTTGTTCTTGAGATTTATCGAAGAAAACGTATTTAATCTGAACGCAATTTTTAATTTGACCAATAATTATTAAAAATTTGATTTTTTGAACGGGAAAGAATAATTAGCACCTTTTACAATATTATTTAAAAAAGAGCTGCACACAGGGTGCATGTGAGTTAGTCGTTAATAAATAGACGAAAATAAAAAAATAAAATTATAAAGAACGTGAGTAAATATTTCTGAAACACATTAAATACATTACTCAAAGAATTGTTTAATTAACTTTTCGTTACAATTAATACAATTGTTACCTTAACTGTAGTGTTATTAAAACTAATTTTTAATTTTTAATTATGTAATATACCTACTAAACGTATATTATTTTTAAATAAATTGCATTAATAAAATTTGAAATTCTAACAAAAATCAAAACAAAATTATACGCCATGATTTCTGAGATGGTTTAAATATAAATTAGTTTTGTTGATAAGCTTTATTTGTAAGTATTTAATGTAAAATATAATAAATATATTAATCTAGAATCGATGAATTCCTGAATTATGAAAATGTTAAATAATTATAAAATATTGCCACTAATATTTATTTTTATTTTTCTTAAATTCATATTCTTTAAATCATATATTCTATTCGGAAAATGCTTAACTGATTAAAAACGAAAAGAAAATTAAAGAAAAACGCACTAGAAAAATTATAAATGCCGAACATTTTCAGCGAATTTTAAAATAAAACTTTAAAACATGTAATGGAAGAAACATATACAGTATTTCATGTTTTATTTATCGCCATCAATTTTAGGTAGTATTACGGTTATAGAAGGAGATAAACATTCTTCGGTTGATTTTAATATACCATACTTTTATTATTAGTTATTTTATTTTATTAGTTCTTTACATATAATCTATTATTCCTATTATATTACTTTCTAAGCACCTGAATTATGCATTAAATATAATTTATGGAATGTACATTGTACATAGTAAATTATAATAATAAATACAAGAAATATAAGCAAAAATAATCGCTTACTGGGTGATAATAAAAATTACTATTATTCTTGTTTACAATAATAATAATCTCATTAGTTTTTTCTAAATAAAAAATAACATTTTTTTTGTAATTGTTAACTATCAAGGCAGCTAATGAATCAGTTAACTAAATATCTAATTTTAAGTATACATAACTATAAATAAATATTTCTCCCACCACTTAAATTCACATTATATAGTACATTAAAGTTATAAATTAAATCAATAAATCATAACATATACATTACAATTATGAAGATAATAATTTAATAATATTATAAACTATTATATTTAAACGAAAACGATAAAGTAACAAATGGATTTTTAAACACATAAATAAATGATAAACGAAATTAGTTTTTTCATTATTTTGTACTTGAACAAAAGTCAAAAACATTTATGGTCGTTTATGAATTTCGATACTTACTACAAATTTATTCAAACCAAAATAATGAACTGTGGACTTTAAAAAATTTAAAATTAGATTTTACTTTTGATAGTTACATGCATATAATATTATATCTATACAAATTGAGTGGTATACTTATGAATGATACTTAGGTACATAAGTCCATTAAACATCTTGTTTAACAAATACACCAAATAATTACCACCAGGAATCTATAAGTGGTCATTTACCTGTGTTAGGTCAGGTCCCTGCTTGATGAGGAATATCGTGTTGGTTTTAATGACATTTTTTTTTAAACAATAATTTTCATTCATAAATATTAATCAAAATAATTTTGACTTTATTTAGTTTAAAAAAACAATGAAATTGAATGTTATATTTGAGATGAATACAAAATTAAAATATGATTATCGTCTATAAAGTCAGCTATTTCACGTGACATTAAAATATAAAATTAACTATAACTTATTTTAAAACAATGCCGTTTTGTCAGCGCTTTAACCTCTCCGGCTTGTTTCTTAACTACCTATAGTAAAGGGTTTCACTAATATCTCGGAAAACATGGGGAATAAAAATAACATCAGTATCAGATATGGTATACATAAGAATATTTTGGAGCCCTTTTATAACTTTGAAATAAAGTAAAAAAATACATAACTTTACCTCTCCCTTTCAGAATCTGAGAATACATATACGATAAGTTCTATAACAAGTTATTTATTAATTTAATTTCACAATTTTCATTCGATATAAAAAAAAACACAATAATGCAATATAAAAACGATTCATGAACAACAGAAAAAAGGAGTCTCATTACGAAGCCGCCATTTTGGAATGATGATACGCTACTCGGCACTGAGCTCAAGAAACAAAATAAAATCTAACGAAGCGTTAAATAATTTGATTTTAACCTACGCATCCCTTGCTTTGTGTAACCAGAGGGAAAAGCAATTTTCCCACCACACTACATATAAGTTTACAACCCATATTTTCATTTTATGCTACAGTTGTTTACAGTGGCGTATCCAGAATTCTTTTGTATAAGGGGTTCAAATATAAACTATAACTATATATTATATTATATAGACCCTAAAAAATGTAACACTCGTATTCATATTTTTGAAAATATAAAGAAGTCAAGAACATCGAACCCGTTAGCTATAGCTTCTTATTTCTAAACGGTAATGCTTATCAATATTTTGTTATTAAATTTCACAAAAGTTAGAAACAATTTTCTTAATTATCAACAATACACTTAATTGTAATGATATATAAATTACGACAATTTATATGTGTATTTACAATAAAATTATCATATTGTTACTAATGTCATATAAATGTTGAAGTGTATTATGGTAAAAAATCCAGAGATATTGGGTCGAAATTCTTTGGTTTTTAGTTTTATAAATATTAATTTAAATACATTTCAAATCAAATAACAAAAAGTCGCATTCGAAGACTAAAATTACGTCTTAAAATAGTATCAATATTTAGTTTTGTCTTATAAAAGTATTTTGACCGTAAATCTTTTGCAACTTACTTTAGAGTTCAAAACTTTAACACTTGGTAAAATAGCTCAGGCCCAGTCATTTATGAAGTTTTGAAGTCATAAAACATAAATTTACTCGTCTTGAGTCACCAATCAAAACTTGTATATATATACTTAAAGGAAAAAAATACAATATTATTGTCAAGTTTTATGTAGTATTTTTATTGGGAAATTTAGTCTGAGAACAACGAAAAATAACTTATTTCAAGTGTCGGCTGTATTCACTTCATAGTTTATCCTGACTTAATGAGATATAATTTAAGAATTTAAGTGCAAATTTACAACCCAAAAGTTTAGTCGAAATGAAAATGCCATACGCTTAACAATGTAAAACACGTACAATTAATTTATTACTCCTTGCTTAAAATCCAATAAAAGCAGAAAAACTGTGCCTTTATACCATATATTATATTATCTATTATAAATTAACTACCTATTTATTTTATACTTCATATCAGATTATTGTCAAGGTATACTTTTAATAATAATAATAATAATTTTATATATTTAAACAAAGAATATGAATGTTTTCATTTATAAAATTTGACTTTCATTGAAGACGATTTTAAAAATAACTTTTTTCAAAACAACGGTCTATTATATAACAATAACATATAAACAGATTTAGGTTCATTAGTAAATTTAATTTGTAGACCGGGTTCAAATTACTTTCATTTTTGAGAATACTTGGCATTACTCAGGTTTCAAAGCACACTAGAGGAAGACATTTTCTTCGTTCACCTGCAAAATTAGTTTTGTTTTTTTTTCACTAAAATTTAAGAAATTTAGCTATCAGGTATATTATACACTTCATTGATTTGTTTTTAAATTTATTATTTGATTGATACAATTTATTTATTTGTTTTCAAAAAGTAAATGTTATTTTGATTTCTAAGTATTAATTAATTGATATTTCACTATTTTCTTATTTTTGAAGCGTGATTTCCAGCAATATTTTTTTAAGTTTCCGGATTTGGAAATTTAAATGGTCCCTCAAGAGCTTAAACACTATATCTTATTCTATGTAATTTAAGTATTTTAAAAGTTTGCATAGAAATACTTGCAAGCATAATAGTTGTTTAATACGTAACAATTACCCAAGTTTATGATTGACCTTTTTAATTTTTATGACCTATCATTATAGGGCTAAGTTAATAACATAAAAGGTAATCCCGGACCGATTTACATTTGCCCAAAATAACAGTTGTTTTTGAAACCTGAAACATCTATTTAGTGTTCATAACGAAATAGGCACCAATATGTATGTAACCAATAAGTACGAGTATGTATCATTATCTATCTTCATTTGGTATACAATCTCAAACACTTTATCACAACATTTTGTTATTTATTTAAATGAAATATGTAAAATTCTCTGAACGTTTTCAATTAAAGATTATAATTTTGTATGTTCCTGCAATGTAAAATTTGTATTGAGTTTTTTTTAATTTCAGATAATAAACACTTAACTTTATGTATATGATAATCAATACAATTATATTAGATAATACTTGAATTTAAATAAAAAAATGTATTAGATTATTCTATCGGTTTTTGAATTTGTTCTCGATTTTACATTTGTATTTAAATCAATAAGTGGGTATGAAATACCTAGTAACAATCCAGTACTAGAGCTTTTGAATTAAACTATCCTTATCAAATAATATAATTTATTGCCATAATTTAAACACGATAATTAATTACAATAATGAAAAATTTTTATGAAATAACTGGTACCCACAACGTCAAGTTTTAGTACAGATTAATCTAAAAAAAAAAAAATTAAAATATTGATGTTAAAAAATGAATCTTTATACTATATAGGTACCGGCAACTTTTCAAGAAAGTTTTAAATCAGTAGAAATCAAAAAATTCTAAGATCATCAAAATGTCGAAGGAAGTCGTTTAATATCTCTTAAATATTTATGCTACTATTATTATTTATATTATACGCATTTAAATGTTTTTTAAATTAGTCCTATACTACATCTCGTTGAAAAACCATGAACAAAAAACTGTCTACGAATCTCCAGACGCCAAAATCTGATTGAAATAAATACTGATCTACAACATGATGTTAACAAGATATAATAATAAAAAAATAAATGTATATATATATATATATATGTATGTATGTATAAACATTGTATCATTTTATCTAACACTAACAGTATAAGGTTTGCCAAACAACAATTTCCCATATGTGACTTTTGTATTCGCACGTGATTAGATTACGGTGATTGGTAACAGCAGCTCCTCACATTCTCGCCACGCACAATAAAACTATCACTCAGTCTGTTCGCACACAATTCCTAACGAGATTACATTTAGTTTGAAAACACCATATGATGTATTATTAGTTAATATACCACGTTTAAAAAAAACATTGAAAACAAAATAATATTATAATCATTTTTTTCACAAATGAAAATCCATTTAAAAAAATCTACTGTACACAGTAGAATGTCTGTTACAGAAACTTACCGTGTGATATTTTACCGAACTGTAATGTAAGAATATAAAAAAATTAAACTATGAGATATTTTTAGCGTGGTTAAGAACGCATTTTTCACGTATAAATTTGTTATAACCATTGGTTTGTATAATTAATCTTCTAAATAATTGGGTAAATGAATGTTAGTTTCGCAATAAACTTTTCCTACATTTCTTGACAATTTTGATATTTGTCTCATAGGTACCTACATTTTATTGGAAAATTTTCCTTTTTTTCTTTATCGATTGCATAAAATTATATCAAAATGATATGCGTACATCAGTTGACAGATTAGTTCCGATATTACCGTTATATTTTTATAATGTGTATAAATCGTCGTACCCGAGTCCGGACGAAGGCTAATATAAAATATATAATATATATTATATTCTTATATTATGATGTCATTATAACATTATAACATTTAATATTAAGTATGCTATATTGCAATAATTAGTATGTTTGGGTAAGATCAAATGCCTTAAAAAAAAGTTGGACATTTATTTGATCTGTAAAAACAAAATATATTTAGGAAAGTAGTCCTCAACATTTATGAAAGATAATCAAATTAATTATATTTGAAAGTATTTAACGGTTCTAAGAAAAAATAACCATGGTATAACTTCTAATTTTTTGGTAACGGATGAAATAGCTTATTTGTGGTAAAAACAAATTAGTCATCATAGTTGTTCATATTACCTATTATATTAATATACTACACACAGTTTTACTAGTCTTCCTGTTAAAATTTATTCTGTGAGATACGTACTCCGAGTGTTGGTCCTGTTTAGTGCTAATTGCATATTGTTTATGTAAATCTGAAAGCAATATTGAATCATTGCATTCCAAAACGAAAGTATTTTTAATATCTTTTAAAGGTATTTACTATATTTTTGAATATCATAATATCAATAGAAACTCGAAAATCTAATATTCTTATAGCATTAATCTTTTTTAGTAGATAGAAATATTTTTGAGCAAGACACATTCATTAAAAAAAATTTTAAATATAATAGCTATTGTTCGGGAAAATAATCAGAAGTATCAGAATTCAAACATAAGAATTAAACGGTTGGTTCCAAAATATTCCAATTATTTTTCACGTTTTTAAATAAATTAGAAATAGTTTTGCAAAATTACATCAAATATTAAGCCATAAACACATATAGAATTTTAACAAAATAAATATATAAATAAGACTGCCGAGTTTTTTTACAATAGGTGTTTCCTTACCAGAAGAAAACCATTAAAATATTCATAAAATTGTGTTTAGAGTAGGTTTCTTCTGCGTACAATTTCCAATCTGAAATTATGTTGTATAAAACTTTTGGTCAAAAATCACCTCCACAAAACCTCAAAATAACACTTCTTGTCCTGCCAATAAGCCCTCTGAGTCCCTCCCTTATACTAATTTTCAATCAAGTCCGTCCTTTTCTTCTTTTACATCAGATCATAATTCCAAAACATCCTGTGATATTCAAATATACTCGTAGGATATAGTGCTTTCCAAATTCCTTTCCGATAAAACTTCTATTATTTATCTCACTGCCATAATTAACAAACAAATAATTCCATAAACAATAATAAGCATTCCATTGCTTCTAAAATCAATTGTATGTACCTATACTTCATCTCTTTATAAAATATTACATACTATTCGAATACCATAATTTAGATTCATAACTCATTATATATTATTTTAATTTAATCGTGTTATACAATCAACGCTCTATTATACACAATTATTATTATTAGGGACCGGATTTATATGCACAAAAAATCCTCAAAATATGCTTCTAAAAATGCTGTAATATGCTACAAAATATGCATTTATTTTTAAATATGCACTTAAAATTGAATTGAAAACGTTTTATTTAAAATTATTTAAAAATAAGTATTAACTAACTAAGTATTAAAAAAGGTATAAAAAGGTTTTAAATATATAAAAAAGTATTTTGTCGTCTTCACTAAGTTCGCCATTTAACAATCTTTATCTTCAATCTATAAAATATTAGCCCACATTAATAAAAAGTGAAAACAAAAATTGAATTCATATTTTTCCTTATTGCACTGGATTATCAGAAGTTGCTTAATGTGTTAGGTTAGGAAAACCACGAAAAATAAATATAATATGTGCTATAGATAGTAATATGTGCTATAAAACTACAAATATGCATTAAATATGCATTTAATAGGTAAAAACGTTGAAATATGCAAAATATGCAAAATACAATTAGCGTTATTTTAATAAGAATGATCTAAATCGGGCACAATTCTCATCAAATTTCACAAAGCTTATTCCAATACATATATGCATTTGCATATAAATCCGGTCCTTAATTATTATTATTATTATGTACATTATTATATTCACTAAATATTATATTCATCTGTAATAGTTGAGCTAAGCTTTTAACATAAAAAGTTCTTAAAATTAAAATAAAACATAAATATATAAATAAACTTTTGGTATATCTAAAAGTTTTTAATCGAAAAGAAAAAACATTCTTCTCTTTAATCAGAATATAAGATGACAGACAATCGATACCTTCCTTAAGATATTTTTTTGTCAAAAACATACTGTTTATTTTCAATAAATATATTTACAATTGCTTTTCTCAATGTTACATTCTCTATGTTAAATTGGCAATAATGTCATAAAAACGTGGAACTTCCATAACACGGCAAAAAATGTATATAACTTGCCTATAATAATCTCAACTGAACAGGGCCATAGGCTAATTAAAAAAAATTAACTATTATTTAACTTTAACTGAAATGCCTTTTGCTCATGTCAGACCAAAAAAATAATAGTTTTCCAGTTTGCATGTTAAATGAATAATATTTTATTGATAATATATACTGAGCCACACATTTTGGTGATACTTTTTATACTTATTTTCTATAAATTATACTTTTGAACAGCAACTGTCATGAATAAAACATTTGATGAAAACGCTTTTTGATGAAATGTACAAAAAAAAGAAGCTTAACTTAAGTCATACGAGATATTTTTTTAGTAATTGTGACGCGTGGCGCTATCTGTAGCATTAATAATAGCCACTATGTTACAGAGTTTTTGGATGTAGGGGGGCGCTTGGTATAACTGCCATAGTTTTTATACTATACTCAGAAATATTGACCTTTAAAATTAATCATTAATACCTACCACCCATACTGAAATAGAATGTATTTTATTATATCACACGTCTTACGTCTATCGCAAACGAAACAGCTAACTGGGAGGTACAGTGTCTCGAGTATTATGTTTCTGGGTATTTACTTGATGTATTGATAATCATATTAATATTGTTAGTTTGACAGTAGGGTGTTCAAATTACCAGGAAATTATCTAAAGTAAGAGTTCAAAGATCAATCCTAACCTACTCAATTAACATGATTAGTACAAAATTCTATTAAAAAAAATGAAAATTATTTATGTGAAGCTAAATTAATTACTATATTATTTATTCGTATACTACAATTTACTTAACTAGGTAGTACAAAGTTCTATTCAAAAAAATTAAAGTGATTTATATACTGTAATAAATACCTTAAAAATAATAATGTATTAATTTGATTTGATTTGAATAGCTAGAGTATAATAATAGGTAATCAGCGCATTAATAATTTTATTTGCAAGAAATAACTATAACATTAAACAAATATTTGAAACATTTAATCTATAATTTAGTAAAACTATATTAACAATTATCAATTATTATCAATCATGTTCGAAATACGAGTATTTTGCAAAATTATCGACAATACCTACTTATTCTCTAAAATCTAAATAATCAAAATACTTCTGTATAAAAATTATAACAGTTATTTTATTATATCAAATAGGTATAACTAGATATTAATCGTGTAATGTGAGTGTAACATTAGAATTTTAACAGTTCTTTAAACAATATATTATAGGTCGATTTATCGTTTAACTGTTTTTCTGGGGAGTATTTTGTAAATAGTGTGCAAACAATAATTAATTGGAAACAGGAAATATTTAGAACTATTGAAATTAAACCGCGAATAATGAATGCTGATTCGGATCTTTTTCACTGTACGTGTCCATAGGACATATTATATTTTAATTATTAATTATGAATTTTATTAAAATATTTTTCATATCTATAATACATTAATACGAGTACGTATAAGCATTGATTAAGCATACTTAATCAATGGTATAAGTCTTGCCAGTCGTGAGTATTGTTTGATTATGATTTCTGAATAGAACTTTTTCTACAGCACATGTCTAGAAGATATATTTTATTAAGAACTATAATTTCAAACTTTTTTCTTTACTGGAAATGCGCATTATAAAACACAATTTTCGACTTAACACTAATTTTGTGCCAAAAGTAAACTGTCAGTTTTTTTATCAACTCTGATTTATAAAGTTTCTATACATCTTCGAAAAATGAATTGAAATCTAATTTATGTGTAGAAAATGTATTATAATTTTATCACAGTAAAAACATTTTGAAACCACGAAAACAGACTCTCTGATCCAGGCTATAAATAAAATATGATAAAACTCATTGTGTGAATTGCAGTTATTCGACCAACGAGATTCATGATCATCACCAAGTATGAAATAGTAAAGACTCCGCGGTGGAGTGAACGCATTGTGCACGCCTTAACAAAAAAAAATTACTTATATATTTTAAAATATTGAAAATTATTTTTAAACCATACTTATATAGCAGTTGAACATGCAAATGTTTAATAACAGAAATCGAAAGAAACGCTTAGTTTTGTGCATAGCAGTCATTCAACTAGTGAAGTAATGTATAATTTTGGTTGGTTATTGAATGGAGAATTCACTTAAAAGAAATTGTCTTGGAAATGTAAAAATAATTGTTTTAAAAATCACAAGTATACTATTCATATTCAGTTTAACCATAAAGTAAAAATTAAAAATTATGTATAGGTGAAAACATGAGTTTTAATTTCAGGCTAATAATAAGAACCAATGTTATAAGACACAAGTTTGATCCAAGATAGATAGCTTATTTTATTTTTTCAAATGAATCTTTTTACTGTTCGCATTTATGTTATTTTAATTTTATTAGAAAACTATTACAACCTGGTAATACCTTGATACGTTTAATAATTTAAAAAAGGTTACACAATAATTACGTATAATAATGATATGCAATGATAACTTATAATAATGATTACCTATATTGTATAATATGTAATAATAATAATTAAAACATCTATCTATGTTTACTTCTTACAGTATAAAATTATAATAACCCCACTGAGTTTACGTCAATACGTTGACTCAGAGCGCATAACTGAAAAAGTGTTTAATTTTGTGTAAATAAACTTTTTCGAAAACGGTTTTCAATACTGGCCAAAAGCAAAATATTATACAGACTATATTGTGTTAGAAATGTACATTGGAACTGGAAATTAAATATGTTTGTTTATTCAATACAACCAATCGGTAGTGTACTCAATGGATCATGAATGATGGCTAAGAAAAATTAAAAATTTCAAGTAAGCAAAAATCAAGAAAGCCAAACGCCACGACAATTCAGTGAACAAAATGTCCTTCAGCGATGGAGATAACGACGGCAGCATGATTGAACATTTAGCCGGTTTCGACTTGGAACGAGACTGCAGCGAAATGAAATCCATACTTAACCATTCACAGTAAAGGTCTAGAAACTACTGCTGATGAAAGAGGCGATGCCTGCCGCCTTGGAGGTTCCAGTCTCTACGAAGACACAATTGCAGCGGCAGGGTTAGTTCCGATTCTATAGAAGAGGAGACCACTACCGATGGCCAGTTTAATACAGACGAAAACTACAATGATAATCGTCAGGATAGCGGAGACGTAGTTTAACGTTATAGAAGAAGATGATCGTCGGGAAAGAGTAGAACGAATAACCACACACAGAAATGTCAGAGGTAATTTTATTAATTGCGTTCCTTGTTTTAATAGTATTGTCGATATACTAAAATATTTAAATCATTGATAACAGTGGTGGATTTACAAGAAACGGGGACAATAAAAAAGATATTTCTTTTCTCTAAATAAAAAAATGATCTGATATAAATGACTTGACTACAATTAGAAATAATTGTAGTTAAGGAGTAACAAAAATACATAAAAGAAGGGTAAATGCCTACCATATACTAAATATTTTGTATACAATAATATTCCAGAAAATAACTCATAATTTGAAGGTTAATATAAATAATGAAGTATGTTAAATTAAATAGAAAACTCAGTATTTGACAACCTGGACACATTTGTATGAACGTTACCATAATTTTCACCTCTCAGTATATTTTAATTTTGCATTAACACTCTAATAATTGTTGCGAATAATATATAAAAATTTTTATTGACTATCGACTTAGAGTTATTTATAAAACATGTTGTTATTTAAATAACTCTCTGGGATTGTGCATATGACCGATTAGTGGTTTTGTATATTTGATTACAGTTCTGGTATTAAAATAATACTTAAGATAAACGTTCAAATGTCTATAACATTGACACCCAATGCAGTTAGAACAACTCCGAATGTCGATGCGTGAAAATGGACAAAAATGGCAGTCCACACCATCAGAGCGGTGGTGGCGAAAACGATGACAGAGAAGCCTATGAAGGAACGATAGAAGATAGTCAAATAATAACCATTGTAACAGCCTGGTAAAATTGTCACTTGTCATTGCCTAAGTCAAATAAGAAAATAATAAGCAAGAAGGGAAGCAGAATAAGTGAAAAAAAATATGATTGAATTCGAACATAAATTCGACATTAGCATAGAAAATAGGATATTAACAAACACAGCACCTATATCTTTATTTTCTGGTACAGTATAATACAGTTGTCAGACTCTTTTTATAGAATCAAAAGTTACAGGTCCCAATCCATTCAGACAATTTAATTTATTAAAAAAGTAGTAGTTTGAAATAATTGATATTAAAAATTAATTGTAAACTCTAAAGATTTTAAAACAGACGACCGATACATCATTCAAAATGCATTACAATTTGAACCCTTGAAACATAAAATCGTAATTTGTTTTAAAATTGCATTTGTCTTTGGAATAGTTGATATTCGAGCGAAATGGAATAAAAGAAATTCAGACATAGAACATTTTAAATTATTTAGCGCGGTGATAAAGTATTCGATAGGGAGTACTACTTTCAATCCAAATAATATTCTACAATTTATTTTCAAGAATTTATAATTGGTTGTAACTAAAATTGACCAGATCAATTAAGAATGTTCTTGAATTGTAAATAAATCATAAATAACTCGTTGGGACACAATTTTAAAAAATTTGGCGCGGTAAAACAGTATTCGACTAGAAATTATTTTTTCGAAAGATGATAGGTTCATAAAGATTTTCCTTGAGTTTTATTATAACGCGTATGTTCGGATTTTTTAAATTGTTGTCTTTTTTATGTCCTATCTCGGGCTGTTTGGGGTAAATCATCGGTTAGAAATATTTATTTTTCTAAAGTCCAATACATTTCTTGATGACGTTTATGAAATAATCTAAACGACTCATAATTCTGGCGCGGAAAAACAGTTTTTGAGAGCGAATGTCATTTTGAAATGACATAAGATTCTTCTATTTATTCACAATAATTATAATTCGTTGTATATATCAATTATAACATCAATTACGAATATTTTTGAATTTTAAAAGAATCATGGCTTATGTTTTTTTATGACGCGTATGATCAGAATTATTGTACCGATGAAGTTTACAAAGTTATCTAAACTATAAATAATTTGTCGTTCTTCGAGTGAAACAGGATATAAGAAATTCGTTGGGACACAATTTTAAAAAATTTGGCGCGGTAAAACAGTATTCGACTAGAAATTATTTTTTCGAAAGATGATAGGTTCATAAAGATTTTCCTTGAGTTTTATTATAACGCGTATGTTCGGATTTTTTAAATTGTTGTCTTTTTTATGTCCTATCTCGGGCTGTTTGGGGTAAATCATCGGTTAGAAATATTTATTTTTCTAAAGTCCAATACATTTCTTGATGACGTTTATGAAATAATCTAAACGACTCATAATTCTGGCGCGGAAAAACAGTTTTTGAGAGCGAATGTCGTTTTGAAATGACAAAAGATTCTTCTATTTATTCACAATAATTATAATTGGTTGTATATAACAATTATTACATCTATTACGAATATTTTTGAATTTTAAAAGAATCATGGCTTATGTTTTTTTATGACGCGTATGATCAGAATTATTGTACCGATGAAGTTTACAAAGTTATATAAACTTTAAATAATTTGTCGTTCTTCGAGTGAAACAGGATATAAGAAATTCGTTGGGACACAATTTTAAAAAATTTGGCGCGGTAAAACAGTATTCGACTAGAAATTATTTTTTCGAAAGATGATAGGTTCATCAAGATTTTCCTTGAGTTTTATTATAACGCGTATGTTCGGATTTTTAAAATCGTTGTCTTTTTTATGTCCTATCTCGGGCTGTTTGGGGTAAATCATCGGTTAGAAATATTTATTTTTCTAATGTCCCATACATTTCTTTATGAAGTTTATGAAATAATCTAAACGACTCATAATTCTGGCGCGGAAAAACAGTTTTTGAGAGCGAATGTCATTTTGAAATGACATAAGATTCTTCTATTTATTCACAATAATTATAATTGGTTGTATATATCAATTATTACATCAATTACGAATATTTTTGAATTTTAAAAGAATCATGGCTTATGTTTTTTTATGACGCGTATGATCAGAATTATTGTACCGATGAAGTTTACAAAGTTATCTAAACTATAAATAATTTGTCGTTCTTCGAGTGAAACAGGATATAAGAAATTCGTTGGGACACAATTTTAAAAAATTTGGCGCGGTAAAACAGTATTCGACTAGAAATTATTTTTTCGAAAGATGATAGGTTCATAAAGATTTTCCTTGAGTTTTATTATAACGCGTATGTTCGGATTTTTAAAATTGTTGTCTTTTTTATGTCCTATCCCGGGCTGTTTGGGGTAAATCATCGGTTAAAAATATTTATTTTTCTAAAGTCCAATACATTTCTTGATGACGTTTATGAAATAATCTAAACGACTCATAATTCTGGCGCGGAAAAACAGTTTTTGAGAGCGAATGTCGTTTTGAAATGACATAAGATTCTTCTATTTATTCACAATAATTATAATTGGTTGTATATAACAATTATTACATCAATTACGAATATTTTTGAATTTTAAAAGAATCATGGCTTATGTTTTTTTATGACGCGTATGATCAGAATTATTGTTCCGATGAAGTTTACAAAGTTATATAAACTATAAATAATATGTCGTTCTTCGAGTGAAACAGGATATAAGAAATTCGTTGGGACACAATTTTAAAAAATTTGGCGCGGTAAAACAGTATTCGACTAGAAATTATTTTTTCGAAAGATGATAGGTTCATCAAGATTTTCCTTGAGTTTTATTATAACGCGTATGTTCGGATTTTTAAAATTGTTGTCTTTTTTATGTCCTATCTCGGGCTGTTTGGGGTAAATCATCGGTTAGAAATATTTATTTTTCTAAAGTCCCATACATTTCTTTATGAAGTTTATGAAATAATCTAAACGACTCATAATTCTGGCGCGGAAAAACAGTTTTTGACAGCGAATGTCATTTTGAAATGACATAAGATTCTTCTATTTATTCACAATGATTATAATTGGTTGTATATAACAATTATTACATCAATTACGAATATTTTTGAATTTTAAAAGAATCATGGCTTATGTTTTTTTATGTCGCGTATGATCAGAATTATTGTACCGATGAAGTTTACAAAGTTATATAAACTTTAAATAATTTGTCGTTCTTCGAGTGAAACAGGATATAAGAAATTCGTTGGGACACAATTTTAAAAAATTTGGCGCGGTAAAACAGTATTCGACTAGAAATTATTTTTTCGAAAGATGATAGGTTCATCAAGATTTTCCATGAGTTTTATTATAACGCGTATGTTCAGATTTTTTAAATTGTTGTCTTTTTTATGTCCTATCTCGGATCTTTGGGGTCAATCATCGGTTAGAAATATTTATTTTTCTAAAGACCAATACATTTCTTTATGACGTTTATGAAATAATCTAAACGACTCATAATTCTGGCGCGGAAAAACAGTTTTTGAGAGCGAATGTCATTTTGAAATGACATAAGATTCTTCTATTTATTCACAATAATTATAATTGGTTGTATATATCAATTATTACATCAATTACGAATATTTTTGAATTTTAAAAGAATCATGGCTTATGATTTTTTATGACGCGTATGATCAGAATTATTGTACCGATGAAGTTTACAAAGTTATCTAAACTATAAATAATTTGTCGTTCTTCGAGTGAAACAGGATACAAGAAATTCGTTGGGACACAATTTTAAAAAATTTGGCGCGGTAAAACAGTATTCGACTAGAAATTATTTTTTCGAAAGATGATAGGTTAATCAAGATTTTCCTTGAGTTTTATTATAACGCGTATGTTCGGATTTTTAAAATTGTTGTCTTTTTTATGTCCTATCTCGGGCTGTTTGGGGTCAATCATCGGTTAGAAATATTTATTTTTCTAAAGCCCAATACATTTCTTTATGACGTTTATGAAATAATCTAAACGACTCATAATTCTGGCGCGGAAAAACAGTTTTTGAGAGCAAATGTCATTTTGAAATGACATAAGATTCTTCTATTTATTCACAATGATTATAATTGGTTGTATATAACAATTATTACATCAATTACGAATATTTTTGAATTTTAAAAGAATCATGGCTTATGTTTTTTTATGACGCGTATGATCAGAATTATTGTACCGATGAAGTTTACAAAGTTATCTAAACTATAAATAATTTGTCGTTCTTCGAGTGAAACAGGATAAAAGAAATTCGTTGGGACACAATTTTAAAAAATTTGGCGCGGTAAAACAGTATTCGACTAGAAATTATTTTTTCGAAAGATGATAGGTTAATCAAGATTTTCCTTGAGTTTTATTATAACGCGTATGTTCGGATTTTTAAAATTGTTGTCTTTTTTATGTCCTATCTCGGGCTGTTTGGGGTAAATCATCGGTTAGAAATATTTATTTTTCTAATGTCCCATACATTTCTTTATGAAGTTTATGAAATAATCTAAACGACTCATAATTCTGGCGCGGAAAAACAGTTTTTGAGAGCGAATGTCATTTTGAAATGACATAAGATTCTTCTATTTATTCACAATAATTATAATTGGTTGTATATAACAATTATTACATCAATTACGAATATTTTTGAATTTTAAAAGAATCATGGCTTATGTTTTTTTATGACGCGTATGATCAGAATTATTGTACCGATGAAGTTTACAAAGTTATCTAAACTATAAATAATTTGTCGTTCTTCGAATGAAACAGGATATAAGAAATTCGTTGGGACACAATTTTAAAAAATTTGGCGCGGTAAAACAGTATTCGACTAGAAATTATTTTTTCGAAAGATGATAGGTTCACCAAGATTTTCCTTGAGTTTTATTATAACGCGTATGTTCGGATTTTTAAAATTGTTGTCTTTTTTATGTCCTATCCCGGGCTGTTTGGGGTAAATCATCGGTTAGAAATATTTATTTTTCTAAAGTCCCATACATTTCTTTATGAAGTTTATGAAATAATCTAAACGACTCATAATTCTGGCGCGGAAAAACAGTTTTTGAGAGCGAATGTCATTTTGAAATGACATAAGATTCTCCTATTTATTCACAATAATTATAATTGGTTGTATATAACAATTATTACATCAATTACGAATATTTTTGAATTTTAAAAGAATCATGGCTTATGTTTTTTTATGACGCGTATGATCAGAATTATTGTACCGATGAAGTTTACGAAGTTATCTAAACTGTAAATAATTTGTCGTTCTTCGAGTGAAACAGGATATAAGGAATTCGGTGGTACACAATTTTAAAAAATTTGGCGTGTTAATATAGGATTCGATTAGAAATTATTTTTTCGAAGCGATATTAAATTATTAGGATTCTTCAATTTTATTTTAAAATAATAATTGGTTCTCTAATTTAGATATTAAATGAAGAAAATGAATCTTAACATGGGTTTTCTAATCACGCGTATGCTCAGATTTTTTAAATTGTTGTCTTTTTATTACTGGGCTTGGAAAAAAAAATTGTTTGAATAATTTCAAATTAATATAAATTTAAAAAAACATTTTTACTTTATTTTATTTTACACCGAATGAAGTATCGGTCGCCTCGTACGCTTTTTCCAGAAGCAATCAAAATTATAGAGACTCACTTTTTTTATTATGAAATATATATTTTATTGTATTTTTAATATTTTTTATTTGTAAACGCCTGTCTTATAATAGTTATGACGAATCAACTTATTTTTTCAAGCGTTAATTTTAAGTCCAAAATTAAAATGTTTTATTTTTTTTTTTGTATAAAAATGTTGATTGAATAAAATAAACATTCTAATCATTCAATCAAGTGTACGATTTTATTCTTATAAATGTATTTTTAATGTATGTTATCAACTAAATAAAATTATATAAACCTTATTTATCCTTTTCTATGCTTTACGATCATTATTATGTAGACCTAAATGTATGTTTACTTATTTTTTAGAGCACTGTTGATTTATTTTGAACGTATGATTTTTAATAAGGTTTTGAAAGAAATATAATTTTAATTGATCATTTTTAAAAAATACCACAATGATTCAAATGCAAGTTTAAAATTTTCCCGCTCAAAATTTTTTTATAATTTATCTTGGTATTATTAATGCAAAACAATTTGTATATAGTGCATAACTTAATTTATATTTTTTTCAAACCATAAGAAATACATATTATAATATTTTTTTTATAAATTACAACTTTTCGCAACGAAAAGGTTTAAAATAATTGGTTTTTGCAAGATATTTATTTTTTTATTACCAAGGTTGTTCACCGTTCAAGATCTCATAAAAGCATTCATATAAGTCACAAGGGCAGACTTTTGCCCGGCACCTTCACGATAGTCTATTGCTGGACGATTAATACAAAGTTTTATATAGTATATAGACACCTACCTATTTCTACTGCTATACAACAATATTATTTTTGATGTTAATACACATTACCATTGTGACTAAGGTTAGGTTATGTTAGGTTAAACATTTAAAGAACTTTTTAAGATATATTTTTTATGCATATTTTGCTAATATTTAGATGTAATATGCGTGTTACGTACGATATTTAATTCTACGCACTATTTTATAATATGTTGTCAACCGTGAGTTAACCATTTTCTTCATAAATATATGTAAGTATCTTAAGTTTTTTAATTTTTTTTTACCTTTTTAATTCTAGATAGTATATTTGATTATAAATTGTAGGTTCCACAACCCTCATTTCAAACATATTCGTTTCGTAAGATGTTTATTTTTGCACACTTATTTCATAACTTATAAAAAAAACATTCTATCGCGTCTATATGTGCTGTGTAGTATTTGGTTTTAACAAATAATATAAACATAACTTTTTTTAAATTGGACAAAATCTTTTTAAGATATTGGAATATTAGATAAGAGAGAAATTTTAAAACCATGATTTACTTTTAATTATTTTGCAATTGTCTGAAAAAATTTGTACAGAATTAAGAAATGAGCTTTTGCTGTATACCTATTAACGATTTCCAAATCAAAATAATTTAACATAGAGCCAGAGGAGTAATAAGACACGTTTGAAACTTTCGTGTTGAATGTAAGTGCATTCTCGTAAACGTGAGTGAATATATTTACATAATATTAAATAATGTTCAATGATTGCAAAATAAATACATTTCAAACTCCATGCACAAGCTAATTAATTAAAATCGGACATTTTTTTGCAACCCGTATTTCTTTTCGCTTAAATCGTTATAACTTATAAGTATCCATTATCATTTAAGTCCACTTCATACCTATTTAAAAGCCCACCGAGATACTATAAGAACATGACTATTTGTGGTTTTTAAATGAGTAATCGACCATCAAGTAAATTTACATTTCGTACCAATCAATTACCATGATTAGCAGCAAGGGCATTATAAAAGAAAAGTATTTTTGTCCAAAATTTATATTTTAATAAACTGTTCGGTTAATTTGATTTGCAATAAGGTTTTTGATAATGTATAATACGGATAAAGCTTACCTTCTGCGTTATATTCACTGTCTAAGAACTACGTCACCGCACGACATTTTGAGTGCACATTTTATCACTTGACCAAAGAGTTTAATCGCGGAAAAATAAATATACGAAAACCACAAAATATATTTCGAACATTGCAACCTGTATTTCCGACGAGATGGTCCAAAAAGGTGGTGGTTTTGAGGGGGAAGCGAGGGAAAAGTTGCGAAACAATAATATAACATATTGATATCAATCAACAGTTTTGAAAAATCAACTTTTTCGTGGGTAGAACAACGAACTAGCTCAGTAATTGTATACAATGGAAACGTAACGTAGCCGGGAGCTAACCTGTCCATTGGCATTTGCGGACGAAACGACAAAGGTCGGTAGATACAGGCAATGTAAATTAAATCTGGTCGAGTGGTACGAACCCAGGTTTCATAACCGCGGTAGCGTCGGAGGTTGTTTCGAAATCGTGGGGCGCGAAACCGAAAACATAACGGATAAGACCGTTGCAGACCGTGGATAACGGCATGACGTAGGTGCGTACGATGACGGGAAAACCGTATCCGCGTACAGAGCTCGCCGATTTAAGCTGCCGTGGCGACGGAACGTTTAGCTACAGTCCGATGTGTGAGCCCGTTTCGCGTGTAGGTTTGCAGTGCTTGTAACTTACATACGCCGCGCACCGTGCCCGTGAGTGCGTGCTCACATTTACCTGCCCGGAAGCGCGCGCGTTAACTTATTATTATTGTTGATGTTATTATCTCGGCGCCGCCGCCGTTATCACTCGATGGTCCGTCGCCGCCCGTCCGGCACGCGGCGCCCACGATTGTTTTTCCAGTCAGTCGAACAGCCGTCGCCGCCGGTCGTAGCCGTGCGCCTACCCGTCTACCGTGTTCGCGGTACGAGAGAGAGAACGAAGAGAGTATAGAAAAATAAAAACTGGTTTTTAGGAAAACGTACCTACGGATATTTAGTATACGACAGTACAGGCGCGCGCGCGCGTAAGACTTTCATTGTTTTATTGTTCGCGTGTCGTAATAATATTTTCTATTCACCCGTAACGCCGTTATTATACAAAGCACTTCTACGCGTTGTTTTATCTTCTCTTCCGGTTCTCGTCGACGGCGCACACAACACTAGTATTATAACACTGCTGCACGGACGCGTGACGTTCTACTCAACATGTCCGAGTACCGTGAGATAGAAGAAAACTTTGAAACGATCAAAGGGGTAAACGGCCTTACCGTATATTATAAAATTATTATTTTCGTGCACAATTTTTTTGATAGGACCCGGATTCATATGCATTTCCATCAGTTGCGGATTTACAACATTTTTCTGGGGGGGGGGGGGTTCCTGAAAAATTATATAGATAGATTTCAAAAGTATTAAATTTATTTATACTAAAATATGTTAACTGTATTTTTATTTATGAATTAAAATACTGTATTTACATTATACATATTATTATATTTAACAATTGTATAATATATTATACCTATGTTAATTATTTATATTTTACAAAATAAAATCAAGCCTTCTTTTATTTTTACAAAGTTCGGATAAGACTGCGTCAATATATAAACAATTTTCATCCTAGCCTGAAATTAAAATTAAATTATTTTTTTAATACATTTTACGAAGAATTTTTTTTCTTCTAAATTTAATGAATAATTTATTCTTACCTCGGTCATAGTATTTTTTAGGTATGTTTTGATTCGCTTCAGATTTGAAAAAGTGCGCTCATTTGATGCAGTAGAAACTGGTATAGTAGCAAGGATTTGAAGAAGTTTGAAGACAACTTGGATACATTTCTTTATTGCATACTTTCATAGCTTGTATTGCATTTTATGGTTTTTTTTCCATGTTTTTTAATCTCATTTGCCATAAATTGTATACGTTGATAATATCGAATGATTAATGAACTCCAGATCATCTTTGTAATAATTTTATAAATTTATAAATTCTATAAATTGTAATAATAAGAAATAATACAGAAATAGTGACAATAGTGTTGTAATCGTCGCTTCGATAAATCAATGGTAAAATACATATTTACGTAAACAAATAAATTCGTTATCGCAACATTACCGACAACTGGGAATTACCATTACTGCCGAGTGCCGACGATTTTATTTCGATAAAAATTATAATATTACTTATCACATAAAAATAAAATATCTTTAATATATAAACCCTGAAGACTATATTATATACCTAAAATGTAAATAAATCTGGGGGGGTCCAGACTCCCTGGACCCCCCCCCCCCGTAAATCCACCACTGATTTCCATGTTTTTTTAACAGTCTAGTCCGAATTATAGTAAACAGATCAGAAATACAGTTTTATTTTGACATGTACTATGGGTATTGCGTATTTTTGTGTTTTACGATTTTTCATTGCATATAGATGGTTTTTAAATGCACATCGTTAAAATGTCGTCATCTTTAAAGTTATATCTACAGTCCATGGAGTACCTACGTGTTCGAGCAAACGCGAAACGATTGTAATATTAGTATAATCGTATCGTTCCTACACCTCTGTAGCCTGTAGATACATGCAACGCCATATTTATGCAAGGACAAATAGGACATTAGTCTACTGGACCTGTGGCGGCTCGTGTATAATATGTACACAAGTGCAATGGCACTACCTACCCAAATTTAAGACAAATTAGAAAACATAAAATCATAACGATACTACAAAGTTCCAGCAGTGTTAAGCAAATCATTTTTCAACATTTTACATTCAAGATATGATATTATTTCAAAACTCAGGATATGAAAATATACTTGGATCGAGTTATTTGAGTGGCGTGCGCTGGAATTATGACGTGGTGTAGGAGCTAAATAGTGCACACTGCACACTGCACACCACAATCTATGTGCAGTGTGCACCGTTGTACCATGTAAAAACATGTCATAACACGCAATTCACCTTATAAATTATAATGGAATTTATGTGCACATTACAAATTTTATCAACCAACTATTTCGTGGTCGTACGACGACTTATTATTTATTTTTACTCGCACTTGTTTTTGATATTCCGATTATCAGCTGATAATGAACGTCAATTATTACCGTAAATTCGAAACAACAGTCGTGTCTTTGTTTTCTATTTCACTGTGAAATGTGTTTGCTTTTCTGTAAATTGTAATGCTGCCGTAATTCGTAGCACTACCTGGCTACCTACTTAAGCATAATCAATTATGTGCAATACTTCATTAAAAACTAAGCCACCACTGCACTGGACCCAGAGAAGCCCACCAGCAACTGAAAATAAAAATAATTTTTTAACTTTAATCATATTATGGGAATTATTAGTGAATATAATAAAATCTGACTTGATAGAATTTAGTTTTCTATAAATATTATTAAAATCACAATTGTAAAAAAAAAAAAAAATTCAATTTGTATATATGTTGTTATTTAATAAGCCACAAATAACATTGATCGTTATTTTAAAAAAATAATATTGTTCATTAATTTTATCTTAGCGTTGAAATAAATAGTGTTAGACCATAAACATTTTGTGGCTCAAAATTGTAAATTGTGCTTAGCCCATTAATTGGTAAATCGGGGACTTACTACTTGTTCTCGGATGTACCGAGTTCGCTCGTTTTCTACACTAATATTAATCCGCGTTCGTTTTTTTTTCACAGCTGTACGTCAAAATGACCCAAGCAACAACGCAACACGTAAAAGAACAGGAGAAATTAGAAAAAGACAAAGAAATTCTCGAGGGATCTAACAAATTACTGCGCGAGTGTAACGACAGATTGCTGAAAGTGAACGAAAAACAGCTTGGCACTTTGGACAAATTCAAGGGTAAGCCATTTTACGATGACGCGTGGATAATTTGGTATATTATTGAATTTCAAGAAGTTGTGAATTTTTTTTATTGTAACTTACCTATTCAATTCGGTAGGTATTTTAGGTTATCTTACTTATCATGAAGCGTTGGCTAATTACATTAATTTAATTAGACTAATTTTTATCTATAAATAGACAATAGTATATTCAATATTGTGTTCCGTATAGTCACGATTCGTTTATCATTTTGATGGCGAGTTATGGATAATCGGTTCGTCCGTCGTCAGTTGATCGCCTATCGCGTGTACGTGAAAAACACTCGGGACAACTGCCACGTTCACATAAATTTAACATATTAAATATTTCGTTTCTTACAGTCCATTATTATTCTTATTATTATTACAATAAAAACACGTATTTAAAAAATAAGTTTTGGCGTAAAGTTTTATAAAGTCTATCAAAATTGAATCCAACGTATTGATTATGCTTATTGTATATTAGTTATTGGTCGTCCGATCATGGCTGAATAATCATTTCTAGTTTTATGAAACACAAACGATTTTAATATTAATATAGTTATCAGAAATTAGATAAATACAATTTTTAACATTTTTACAGTTAATAAATTAATATAATTTAAAAACCTTATGATTATAAATAATTTTTTGTCAGTTCTTTAAATCAATAACATTTTTATAAATTTGTTTTGAATTTAGCCGATTTTAGTTACTTCAGAACGTGTATTTTAAAAAATGTGACGAACTAGAACTATCGTTAATAACAATATCGTTAATAACACTGTTCTGTTCTTTTGTGCGCCTTGTTTTGGAATACGGAGCTGTAGTCTGGGACCCTGATAATTTAAGACAACTTGAGCGCGTTCAACGCAGGTTTCTATGCTATTCTAAATCTAGCTTTATGCTAATAATTCCTTGTGAACCTCATAGGCATAACTTTATGCCAGTTACTTCTATCCTTGGTTTGACTTCCTTAGCTGAGCGTCGACGTATCGCTGGTATTAAATTCTTTGCTTGGTTATTAAGCAATGAAATCTATTCACCAGTCCTGCTTTCTAAAATCTGTTTCAAAGTTCCATCTCATTTTTTTCGTTACACTGCCGCCTTTTATATCTCGCACTTCACCACCAACGATATGACTAATGAACATTTAAGGCGCGTCATGTCGAATGCCGATGCAGATCCCACCTTTAACGATTTGTTCTTAATTTGATTATATAAAAATTCTGTTTTTAGTTTTTTCTTTTTGATTGTATATAAATTACTATCTCAAATATTCTATATTAAGAAGGGCCTAGCGCCCTAGCCTGTATAATTATAATAAATAAATAAATAAACATAAACTATTATCGAAATAGTATAATAAATGTAAACTAAATAAAATATAATAAAAACTGTATATTCATTTACGTTTTTCGTCATTCTATCGCCTAATATATAATATTATAATACGTATAATATAGTATATGTAATATGTATAAATATTGCTCTAGTAGTGTGATGGCTGTTGAGTTAAGATATATTTTTGATAGAAAATGTACTTCACATTGAATCGTCGATTGCAACTATTTCCTAATAATAATACTTACATGGCTATTTGTTGTCGAAATTAAAAAAAAATTTTGGATCCCCCAGAAAATAGCTGAAAATACACCACTGCTATTTTTTAGCTGTTTATTATTGATAATTGCTTTAGTTTTAATCATACATTACAGATAAAATTAATTTGCAAACCACTGAATTGGATGAAGTGAAAAAGGTATATATAAAGAAAATGTCTTCAGAACTTATGTATAACTGTTTAATTTGATTAATTTTAAGGAAAACGTACAATTAAAAGACTTCATCAACAATAAGCTTCAAAATGTACAACAGCCATGCACCGGTATGTAACAATGGCTTTAATACAAATTTAAAATTTATCACAAATAATTGTACTTAGTTTTAGATACATGTTCAACAGATACATTAAAAATCTACAATGCAACACTACAAGACAAAATAACTGGTTTGGAAAAACAAATTCTGGCATACCAAAATACAGCGCGCCAAGCAGTTTCTAATACTAAAGTTTACGATGTAAGTAAAAACTCACACTATGAGTATTGAGTATGTTTTTTTTATAACTGTTACCTTTTAATAATATTTTCAATTTTAGCTTCTAAATCAAGTGTCCAAGTATAAAGTTAAAATTAACACATTACAAATCGAAAACAAATCATTGAGCGAACAACTTTTAAACTTCCGAAATATGCACAATCAGGTAAACAAAATATATTAATTGTGTAGATAACATTAAATACAAACTAACAAACTACAATACTAGAAAATTGAAATAGGGAATTCAAGAACGCCTATCACCCACCATCACCCACCCCCAGAGACGATTAAGGGGGGGGGGGCTAAGCGGGCTATAGCCCAGGGCCCCCCAAAAAAATATTATGAATATACAATTAAAAACAATTATTTTAACAATATTTATTTAAAGATACAATCAAATTAAAAAATTCTTAAGAACAATAATTATTAAAAAAATACATATAGCAAAATATCAGTTAACAAAATAAAAAAATAAAATAAAACTTAACTAATAAATATCAGTTGACATATTATAATAAAAATATATTTTTTTTAAATTAGGGGCCCCAGTTAGTATTCATTAGTGTTGAAAGTGGGATCAGAATGAACTAAGATTTAGGTATTTAGTAAATATAGTAACATACTAAGATGACTATGATTATAACAATATGTAATATTATAACCATAATATAAAATGTAAAAGGCAACTGGACAACATTAAGTAGGTACTATATATACACACAACACACAGTTTGACGTACTGTACAGTAAGAGTATATATTGAAAGACTCTATTTATATGGAGCGTTTGACGTCATAAACTATTATGTACACCCGTTTAGAAACCTGAAAGGAACTCCCTGACATTATAACTAAGGAAAATAGTGAAATACAATAATACGTGTTTACAATGATCGAATACTAATTATCAGTTAAATATTTCAACGATTAGCACGCGATGTAATTGTATACTCGTATTTGTATCGTCGCGGTAGTCCTGCGGAAATAATATAACATTTTAAATCATATTATCTAATAATAGAATAAATTTACTTAGATAAAAACGATTAAATAATATACACATGAAGGGAAGTATAAGGGGAAATGTAGTGGGGTTATTCAGTACTGTATGTTAATAGTTACGAATAATGTTTAATAATTTTAAATAATATACGTATAAAGGTGGATTAATGGGGTTACTTCCATGTGAGACTAGGTTACTTTCCTATTGAGGGGAAGTATAAGGGAAGGTGTAGTGGGGCTGTCTCCGAATGAGACTTTATTATTTTTTTAAGTATGTATGTAGACTAGGAGTGGAGGGAAAATATCTACGATAATAGTCTGAGTAGTCTGACGCATCCGATTCGATTTTAGTTTATATGATTTTTTTCCTAAAATAAAGGGAGTGGTATAATTTACATAGGTTACGTGAAAGATCTGAAGGCGCGAAAAAATATAAAAATATCAGTGGTGTCGGCGGTGGCGGGTGTAGTAGGTGTTCTTGAATGCCCTAATTCTATCTACTAGTATTCTAATACTGTATACTCTGACGCTTTTGTAAAGTGTATATTTTATATACTCTAATAAAGGAAAGTAATTTGTTATATTTTATTATTACTTAGTCATGTTGTTTTATATAATTGTTGAGCTGTAATAGTAAAACTAAAAGCTAATAAAAAAAAAAAGGAAAATAATTTTTTTTTTTTACTATTTAGTAAATATAAATGTCTATAAATGTACAAAAATTGGTGTAAGTGAATAATAGTACATTTATTTATATTTTGATGTTAATAAATTTGAACCTTATTGCTGGTTATTTAATTAAACTATTATTTTAGATTATAACTGGAATGCAATTAAACAATCTCAGTCATGCCAATGGTGGTAGTCAACTGGAAAGGACTACTGAGTGTACTCGTATTTATCCTATGGTTGTTGATGAAAATTATGAAAATGAACTAAAACCACTGCAAGTAAATATAATTGACAGCGATGCAGATGAATCAGCGACTCCATAATTCTTATAAATATTTTATTTCAAAACTAAATTTTTTTAAAACTACTTTACGGGTTTAATTTATTTTATTTTTCATTAGCTTAAAAAAGTTTATTCATTAGTTTATAGATTTTTTGGATAAGTTACATCATAAAAAAAATTATAATTTATTAAGAGATTTTTTGGTTAAACAATAATAAACTCTTCGTTCTACGTTTATTTGTCTTCAAAAACCTTCAACTATTGTTAAACTAAAATGTAGCACTTAATTTACTTTCTAATTTTAAGGATCATAATTCATAGTATATTTTTCAGCAGGGATTTTATTATTTAACATTTATGTATTTATGAAAATAGGTCTTGTTTAATTATTTTATTTTTAAAAATATCATAAAAAATTGGTATAAAAATCTTAGAAAAACAAATATATTTCGATTTTACTATAATAATAAACTTAACCATTT
The DNA here is from genome assembly GCA_949715065.1 of Periphyllus acericola. NCBI lineage: Eukaryota > Metazoa > Arthropoda > Insecta > Hemiptera > Aphididae > Periphyllus > Periphyllus acericola. The sequence goes on from OX454264.1 coordinate 15,908,777, forward strand.
TTATTTTTACAAAAGAAAGAGTGCTTTTCAAATTTTCCGTGGACGCTCATGAGTGATCATTTTTAAAATTATTAAAAGTTTAAAAAAATTCTTTCAAAGAATAATAAAATTTACTAAATACTGATTAAGTTTACAGTGAATCTATTTGATTATTAAAATTTTTGAGGTCTTTACTTAAATTTATAAAAGCAAGGTTCTTATCGATGAAATTCGAAACTCTGATATTTATTACATGTATTAAATATTTTCACATCAACATAACAAACTTTAATTTTGCCAGGGGGTTGATCATAGTTAAGTGCAGAAATATTTTTCTTCTTGTTAAAATGATTATATTGTAGATCGATCATGAATAAATTTAACTACACTGATTAGAATAATAAATAATATTTTACTATCACATGCCATACGCCCATACACATAGTTAATACTAAAATGTAGGGCTGCATCCGAGTTCCGTCCCATATATAAAAATTGAAATTAAAGGTATACTAGTTCCGTCCCAGCTTTTTTTTAATGAACATACTAATTCCGTCCCAGGTTTTTCTTAATGGATAATATACTAATTCTGTCTTGTATCAAGTCTTTTAGAAATAAAGATGATATTTATTTCAGTTATTGCACCAAATAATCTAATTTAACAATATCCTATTATATAGAAATAAAGATAATATAAAATAAGATTTTAGTTAACGAAACTAAATAAACTTTTCAGTCGTTATTTGTGCGTTTACGTGTCATTTAATATACCTATTAAATATGGATACTATGTACAGTGAAAAAGGTAAAATGTTAATTATTAAAAATGAATTTAAATTTTGTTTTCATAAAGAATTGAATAATAATATTGAACGCTGGAAGTGTATTCAAAAACAATGTAAAGCATATATAAAAATTGGTAAGATAACTAAATTAATAATAATTAAGTTTTTATAATAAGGCATATAGGTACTTAAAATAATTTTTTACATTAGGAAAAAATAAAGGAATTGTCTTTGAAAATTTAAATCACAGCCATGATAGAACTGATGAAACTAATTTAAATCGTCAAAAGCTTAATAATAAATTAAAAAGAAAAGCTGTTGATGATATTTGTGAAAAACCAGCGAAACTTATTCATAAAGATCTTTCTAATCATGATGTTAATACAATTACCTCTAATGATATTGACTTAATTAGAAAAAATATCCACCGTGCGAGGTCTTCCATATTATCAATGTTACCCACATCCATTGAAGACGTTCATGAATTTTTGAAAAAAACGACGATATATACAAATAATGACGAACATTTTTTAATTATAAATGATCCAATTACACACATTATTATGTTTACTTGCAATACAAACTTATCTCATTTAAGTAAAATTAGTACTATTTATGTTGATGGAACGTTTAAATGTTGCCTAAAACAATTCACACAATTTTTTACTATTCATGGATTAAAAGATTCAAATAATTATATTCCATTAGTTTTTTTTTTACTGCCAGACAAAACTAAAAACACGTATGAACATGCTTTTAAATTTTTAAGAACAGAATGTGATAATCTCCAGTTAAAATTTACACCATAAACTATTTATGCAGATTTTGAAAAGGCTATACATAATGCCGTATATGCAGTTTGGCCAGAAATAGACTTAAGGGGATGTCGATTTCATTTAGGTCAATCATGGTGGCGTAAAATTCAAGATCTAAAACTGTCCACTTTTTATAGGAATAAAAATTCTGAGATTGGTAGATTTTTAAAGTATATATTTGGATTGCCATTTTTAACACCAGATGAAGTAAGTGATTTTTTTGCGTCTGAAATGATGGGAATCAAACCAGTTGATAGAAAAATAGACTTATTTCTAGATTACTTGGTCGATAATTATATTTCACCTGAATCTACTTTTCCACCTCGTATCTGGGCTGAATTTTCGCATAGTACTTTCCGTACCACAAATAACTGTGAATCATTTCATTCTAAATTCAATGGAATGTTTTATCATGCCCACCCAAATATTTATCAATTTATAGAAGCTTTAAAATATATACAACAAGATTCCTACATCAAATTAAGAAGTACCATAAAACGAAGGAACCCTATATTAGCTAAAGAAGATTTTAATTTTTATTAAAGAAAAAATGTATAAATATAGTTCAGGTCAAATATCACGATTGGAATTTGTAAAAGAAATATTCTTTAAATTCAATTCAATTTCAAATTTTTAAAAATGTTTAATATTTATTGATTTTTATTATTTATATTATTACGATTAATTATAATTAAATTATGAAGATGTACTAATATTATGAATACCTATGTTTTTTTGTAAATATTTTATAACAACAATACTATACATATTATATTTTATTATTATTTTAATTCTTCTTTTTTTTTAACCGGGACGGAATTGGTATGTGTCTTTTTTTAACCGGGACGGAATTGGTATGTATCTTTTTTTTAACCGGGACGGAATTGGTATAAAAAAAGGTTCTCGGGACGGAACTAGGATGCATCCAAATGTAGTACCCACATACCTAATGTAGTACCCACAGTGTTCGAGGAGTCTGTCGTATATACAAGTGACCTATCCACCCTGTTATTATTATTCCACACGTGTACTTTTAATATTAATGAATACACAATATTATTTGCTATGTTATATCTCAAATGTGTTACTTTATCAGATACCTAGTATAATATGCTGAATATGGTGTATCAAATATATAATGGTAATACTTATGGTGTTTACAATACTAAATTATATTCAATACTTCTTCCAGGTGTCAACCCTGGTTTTTTGTACCCAGGACCATTAAAAAATAAATTATTAATTTAAAATTATAAAAAAATTACATAATAACTGGAAAATTATATCCATCCATACTGAAAAGCCTTCAACATATTTACTATTGATATAAATTAGAGAACTATGAGTTTCTCTAAACATGAAACTCATAAAAAATAAAATATAAGTATTTCCATTTTTAATTTGCAAAAATATCTACTCGTAATCAGTAAGTACCTACCTTGATTGGTTTCAATTAGTGAACGATCAAATTGTTTAGTTGGAGTGTATTGATCAAGAGTTTGCTGATCTACAGTTACGAATTTATTATTATTTAAAAAAATGTATTTTAAATTATTTTATCCAAAAAGCTTAAACCGAGGTAATTTACACAGGCTTTGAAAAAGCGTTTCGTTAATACCATTATGCAAAGACTTAATCATCAATGTGGTATATTGGAGGTGCTGTTTTCTTAGAATAGTTCATTAGCTTATATAGTTTATCAAATAGAAAGCTCAAAGCAATCGGATAAATATAAAAATCACAAAATCTATCATGGTAATAACAGTCATTGGTTTCACAAGGTGACCACTTAACTGCAATAATTATCCTCAGGTTCATAAATTATATCACATTTTTTATAAAACATTTAACAATTTTACTTTTTGTTGATGATACCAAATATAATAAATCAGATTTATGAGGCCTATATTTTTTTTGATCCCCTCTTATTTAGAAAACAACATAACGATCACATGGGTAACCAATTTTGTAAGCATAGAAAGTAATCTAAAATCGAAGAAAAAAAATTGTCTGAGATTTATTTTGTATAGCTGCTATACAACCTAAGTGAGACACTCGAGTATGAAGACATTTTACATTTTATGAGTACGATATAATGATATATATATAAAAAAAAATATCTAACACAAATTATTTTAATATTCTTAAAACTGAGAATCGGATAAGGCAATACTTTATCGAAGATTCCCCTAAAATATATTCCCTCGAACTATATTGTACATTATACAAAGATATATTACATTTAAGTTATGACCTATAACCCCTCACTAAAACTTATTTGTGCAGTTAAATATTCTCACACTAGTTATATAGAAAACGTCATGCACTTGTACATGCACTCCTGTACAAATTCCAAACAGCATCATATTAATTCAACGACAACCCAATGTATATGATTAATAAAATGTGATTTTAAAATAAATAAATATTTTTAAATGCTAACCTGGCCAAAAGTAAAATACTATATAATTAAGTTAAAAATAAATTGAAGTACCCAATGGTAAAATTGTTTATTTTTTAAATATAAACTGTTCACAATCGGCAGATTATGGGGAAAACGTCGGCGACGTGACACAAGACTTTTTCTTGATGGTGGCCACATTGTCCACTAGCAACGAGAATGCATGACAATATGACCTCACTAGAATGAGAAAATGTCTATAAATGGAAACAATGGTAAATTAGTTGGTGCCGTAGGTTCCAGTCCGATCAAAAGTGCACCAAAAATTACACTGTCAACCACGAGACTACGAAAGAAAATACCGTCGCTGATCAGTACCTAACGGACGTGATTTCCCGGTAATGAAGAACCTCCGAGAAAAAACACAGTGCGCAACAATGGACGAAGTCACACGAACAGAAACTTGAATTGTCGTAAGAACCATTATAAATTATTCCGCCGGGTCTAAATAAACTATAGTTGTAGATATGGAATATTTCGAACGGCTACCGTTCATTCGCAGTTTTCATAGGAAAGAGGAAATAATCACTAAACCTTTATTTTCTGGTGCATTCAAACACGATTATTGAACACTTTTTTTGAATCGACAGTTGGATAGGCTTACATTTTTCAAGCAACTTTCATTTATAATCTTTAAAATTGAGTATAAAATTGAACTGAAATCTTTTTGGGTTCATTCGTACCAGAAAAAAAAGATTTTGTCTTCTGGTTTATTCTCTCATTTTTTAAAATGGAAAATATCTAGGAGAATTAACAAGATAATCGTTTAAAAGTATATATATGCACCAATAAGTATCTTTTACCTATAACTTTATAAATCAGCCGACTGAAATAACATTATTAATTGAAAATCGTTTTAATAACTATTGAAACCTAAATCGTTGTTTTTGTAGGTGTCTGGTACTCAATACGCTAGTTCAGATATCGTGGAATCAAGATAATCAAGATAAGATATGGATTCGTACACAATCATTTGTTAGAAGAGCAGTATCTGGGTACTAGATAGCATAGACATTAACTTTGTACACCAAACATATAATAACAAAAGTTTACTCATTACTTCTATTTACATCAATCATATTCATATTGAGCTGGTTGGTAAATGTTACAATGCGATAGATAAACTATGTGAAACCGTTTTAAACTCTTGCACTAAATCATAATTTTTTTCCTATTTGATATACAATTTTTTACGGAAATCGGGAAATATAAATCAACACTTTATTTTAAGTTTATCTGGCGCAGTAAATTGCAACTTTTGATTTATTATTCTTTTTACGTAACAAAATTTAGATTCATCAATTAATTTTCAATAACTTCAATATTTTGCTATTATATGATTTGTAATCGTTTTTATATGTATCGTTAGATATTATACATCATATATGTTTCGATAGATATTATACATTATATATCATACATAATACATATACAATGTACATCAATTATTAAAATTGACCATGCAGTTTGGGCAGAATCTTGATTAATGTATACCGAATTTTAAGGAGAATTACGTATACATTAATCAAAGTAATGACTATATTTCGGTCTATTTTGAAAATTATTTGGAGTTAAATATTTAAGTTGTTGAAAATAAATATGATGAATCTAAACGGTAAAAAAAAGTTTTATAAATTGTAAGTTGTGTTTTATTATTATGCGTATGCTCAGATTTATTTTAGAATGCTGTTTATTTTTTATATATGGTCTTGATCCGTTTAAAATGCTAATAATTGGAAATATTAGTAATGAGAAAACCATTTTATGATTATTTATTGGTCTACATTCCTAATGACTATGGTACCTACCCTAATACTGCTGTACCTACGATAATGGTTCATGTACTTGGTTCCTGAGCCCTGAGCTACAGCTGTTTGAGTAGCAGATGACCGCAAGACTCAAAATGAAGTAAACCAAATATCCGGCGACCATTGTGAAAACCTCAGCGTCATGACAGAAGCAATTTGCTGGTTGCCACATGATGCTGCCTGAGAATACTACCTCACCGGGATGCACAAATGTATAGAAATGGAAACATTGGAAAGTTCGTTGATATCCGAAGGTTCTAGTCCGATCGAAAGTGTACCAAAGGCTACAGCGGCAACTACGAGTCTACAAAAGTAGTTACCGGCACTGGCCAGTACCTAATAGATTTCCCGGTGAAGAAGAACAGCTGACGTAGCCATCGAAGCGACGGTGGTTACGATAATTGGAGGAAAAAACGAAGAGGAGAACACCTATGCTGATAAATGAATAATATTCATGTAGTGAACTTTTAAATATAAAATTAAAATTGAAAATCTGATGAACAACATTTATACTTATTGTCATTTATCTACGTATACATTATATTCATATATATATATTTCGGTCCCAGTCCAACGAGTCGACTCTCAACTTGCACTCTCCGACTGTTCTCGACTGCGGTTTTCCAGAAATTCAATAACTTCGTCTTCCAATTTAAAAACGGGTCGTACAGCTTTAACCTCGGCTTCTAACAATTCTTGTGACATCGTGTACGATTCATGGAGATCAAAATGGCCCTCGAAAGGGTATACAATGTCTTCATAAACTGATGTATGGTCGAAGCCTGTGTTACTTGTTGCAGTCGGCTTAAAAAACAATCTTTTCGATTGTTTGATCTGTTTTTTTGCTCACCATATTGATGCAGCACGTAAATATTATTATTATTGAGATGAAAGCGTATGGAGGCGATATCTCGGTCTTTGCAGTGGTGTATTTACGGGGGGGGGGTCCAGGGGTACTGGACCCCCCCAGAACCTCTCCAAAAAAAAAGTAAAATTCTTGCATATTTGCAGAACCCTATTTATGTAGCAGGCACGTAGTCAAAAAATATTCACTAGGTGGGCCGATCTTAGATGGGCCCCCTACCTAAATATATTACCTTGTACCTTGTAGGGGTGGGCCCCCTACATTATTATATTATAAAGAGGTAGTTATCAGAATATCATTACTATAAATATATAAGTATATAACCTAATAATACCATAGTTTATCAATATGCCAATAACTAATAAGAGTAATAAAAAAAAAATTGATAAAATACATAAATAAAAATCAAATATAAATAATGCTTTTAATAATAATAAAATTCAAATATTCAATATATAGACATAATCTTTAAATTAAATACAATTAATATAATTTATGTTCTAATATAACAGTATTTTTCCATTTTTATGTTTAATAGAGAATCTATTAACAAATTCATCTAGGTCCAAACTTTTGGCAATTTTTTTTTCTATACAAATACTTGACAAACTGACGAGTCGGTCATTTGACATACAATTTCGCATATAATTTTTTAATCTTCTTAGACATGAAAAAGTCCTTTCACACGCTGCGCTGGATACTGGAATAGTGATTGATAGAATGGTTAATTTATAAGTTTCATTAAATACTATTTTATATTTTTCAAGGAGATCGACCAGATTTATTAAGCTTTTAATTTTTATATTATTTTGGATTTCATATTTCTTAATAGTCGTAGGTAGTATCTTAATTTCTGACAGGAACATTTCTAAATCTATATTGTTGTGAAGGGCCAAAGGTTCATAATTTAAAAAATTTTCATTTTGTGGATGCAAATAAGATATGGAAGATACAGTGCCGGCGCTAGGGGAGGACATATGGGACATTTGTCCAGGGCCCCGCGCTCTTTAAAGGGCCCCGCACTTGTTAAAGGGCCCCGTGATTTTTAATTATCATATCTTAATACCGTGACTCGTGAGACACATTGACATTTTATATCAACCAATTATAAATCTATATTATGACTATCGTCTATCACCAGTTTACAGTTATTTGGAAAACGATATCTAAATTTAGCCATAGTACAAATCGTAATCGCGTATTGTATTCCCGTATCACCGTATTATAGAAGGGTACAAAGCTATATTTTTAAAATATTTATTTGATTATCTAACATTAAGTTCGACATTAATTGAGTATTTGACCGCAGTCCACTTTGCACGTTCAACGTTCCTGTATTTTTTCAAATATTTCTGCATATCACAAGAGTAAGTTTTCATTTTATGAAATTATTATTACACTTTAGTTTAGAGTATAGTTTGTAATTTCCAGTGTTGTGCACTTGTGCATTATCTAGATAAAAATATTTAGGTAATCTAGTAAGGAAAAAAATAAAAATTTTTCAAACTTGCACATGTTATAACAGTTATATTATAGTTACTATAATAATACCTAATATAATAATATCAATAATACATATAATACTTGTCAATCTACTTAAAACGTGTCTATAACGTGTTATAAACAAATATATTAACTACTACTACTAAACAACTATATTATGTTCATTATTTTGTTTATTATTAACATTATAATTTTTATTCAGTAATTGTTTAGTCATCATTTTAAATTTTAGTATAAGGTATTACTAACAGATTATAAACAAAATACGTTTAAAAAAGAAAAAGTTTTATTATAAAGTGATTATGTTTTTATAAATTATAATTAGGTATTAAGTAAAAAACAAAAAAAAGCAGATTTTGCTTATTTTGTGTCTCCAATAGTAAAATAAATCATAATCTTATACTTTATTATTATTATTTTTTTTAATTCAAAGGCTTCGATTACAGTGATTATTAGCCTAAGTGTTGTTTGCATCCTAAAATATGTACTTAGACAATATTAGAGAAAAGTGCAACTAATAGAAAAAATAGAACAAACTTTATATTATTTTATTTATAAATATATAAATATAATTTGTTGGTTATCTTTGCACAACACTGGTAATTTCAAATAAAATCATCATAAAATCATTGTAAAACTACAAAACAATTTCAAACATTTAAATTTATTGATACAAATTATTTATAATTAAAAAACATAGGTTATTATGGCTGGTCGAGAACGAGATATGTTTAGAAAGTATGAATCGGGTAGTGCTAAAAGACAGAAAAAACGAAAGAATGAAGAGTTTATTAATAAACAACGCGGCTCCATTAATACATTTATTTCATTGAAAAGAGATGATTCAGATGAAGATAAGTCGCTTAAAAGTGATAATAATGATGAAGAAAATAACTTAAAAAGTAATAAAGAAGGCGAGTCATCGAAAAATAAAAAATATAATTTAGACGAAGATAAGTCGCTTAAAAGTGATAATAATAATGAAGAAAATAACTTAAAAAGTAATAAAGAAGGCGAGTCATCGAAAAATGAAAAATATAATTTAGACGAAGATAAGTCGCTTAAAAGTGATAATAATAACGAAGAAAATAACTTAAAACGTAACAAAGAAGGCGAGTCGTCTAAAAATGAAAAAGATAATTTAGATGTAGATGAAGATAAGTTGTTTAAAAGTGATGATAATACTGAAAAAAATAACTTAAAAAGTGACAAAGAAGGTCAGTTGACTATTTACAATTTGGATGAGTGGAAAGATCCAGGAAATTGGCCAAATAATATAAGCCAAGAAGTTAAATACAAAATTGTTGAGTTAGGACCTACCCATTTAAAGAATTTCGACTTTCCAGCTACAATTCAAAGCGATGGATCTCAGAGAAAATTTTCTCCAAAATTATTTTACCGAATATTAGCAAATAATGAAAAAGTAGATCATGTTTGGCTTGTATACTCTCCAATCAAAGATTGCGTATTCTGTTTTTGCTGTAAAATTTTTATAAATGAAAAATGTCACAGTGATTTGGCAACAGTAGGTATAAGTGACTGGAGACATGTGTCGGACAAGTTAATATCTCATGAAACATCGCAACACCACGTTCAGTCTGTCAAGTCTTGGTTCGAATTAAAAACTAGAATAGAAATGGATGAAACAATCGATAAAAAACATCAAGCGTTGATCGGAAAAGAACAAAATCATTGGAGAAATGTACTTATTTGAATTTTATCAATAATTCAATTTTTAGCTTCAAATAATGATTCATTTAGAGGTTCTTCGGACGTTCTGTATACTAAGAGTAATGGAAAATTTCTCGGTATGATAGAAATGTTGGCCAAGTTTGATCCTGTTATACTGGAACATGTAAATCGAATTAAAAATAAAGAAACCCATGTTCATTATTTAGGGCATGAGATACAAGATGAACTCATAAAAATGATGGCAGCTGAAGTAAAGAAAAAAATAATCGATTCAATAAAGACAGCTAAATATTTTTCAATCATAATGGATACAACTCCAGATATTAGTCACATCGAACAACTTACAATTCTTATTAGAATTGTAAATATGGATGAAAAAAATACGAAAAGTGCTCCAGCGATAAAAGAATATTTTTTAGATTTCATTAATGTAAAATCAACAACGGGATTGCATTTATCAGAAATACTTATTTCACAACTAAAAATATATAATATAGATCTTAAAGACTGTCGAGGTCAAGCCTATGACAACGGCTCTAACATGGTCGGACAATATAAAGGAGTACAGTCTCGAATTTCAAACATAAATTCTAGAGCTTTTTTTACACCATGTACTGCTCACAGTTTTAATCTAGCTCTCTGTGATGCAGCGAAAAACTCACTAAGGGCCATCACTTTTTTTGGTATATTACGTCGCGTATATACTTTATTCTCAGCTTCTGTTAGTCGCTGGGATATATTAAAAAGTAACTGTAAACAATTTACAGTAAAACAGTGGTCCGAAACTCGATGGGAGAGTCGTTTAAATAGCGTTAAAGCATTGCGTTTTCAGCTGCCATTTATAATGAATGCTCTAGAAGAAGTTTATGATGACACTAATGATTTGGTAGCAAGAAGTGAAGCTCTATCGTTATTAAAAGAAATTTCTAGTTATGAATTTATTTTAAGTCTGATAATTTGGTACGACATTTTAATGGAAACGAATATCGTAAGTAAAAGTCTACAGAACCATAACATGGACATATGTGTTTCAACCAAATTGGTTTTTGGTCTTCTTGAATATTTGAAAAATTACAGAGAAATTGGTTATGAATCAGCCAAAATCAAATCAAATGAATTAGTAAATTTAGTTGGCACAGAATCAGTCTTCAAAAAATGTAGACTTAGAAAAAAAAAGAAATTATTTGATTATGAAGCTAATGATGAAGTTATTGAAAATGAAGAAGAACATTTTAAAATAACATATTTTTTTGTCATATTGGACCAGGCTATTAAATCATTGGATAAACGTTTTAAACAACTTGAATCATATTCAAATAATTTTGGTTTTCTATACCACATTGGTAAATTAAAAGATATGCAAGACGATGAACTAATGAAGTGTTGCAAAGACCTACACTTAGTTCTTTCGGACGAATCTTCTAAAGATATAGATGGACAGGATTTATTTGCGGAAATTGTGATTTTTCGAACTTTAGTTGACGAAGAAGTTACACCTCTTCAAGCTTTGGCAGAGTTAAAAAAAATTGGTGGTTCATTTCCAAATATTACAATTGCAATACGAATAATGTTGACGATACCAGTAGCATCGGCTTGTGCAAAAAGAAGTTTTTCGAAACTCAAAATAATTAAGTCGTATTTAAGAAATTCAATTGGACAAGACAAATTATCGGACCTTGCATTGCTTTCAATTGAACAAGAGATATCAAAATCGATAAATTATGAAGAAGTCATCAACGCATTTGCTCAGAGTAAATCGAGAAAAAAAATATTTTAATATAAAATTAATATGTTCTTTTTTTTTTTATTAGAATAAGCCTCGGCCGCGAAGGCCACTGGCTGACGTTTGACAATTATTAACAATGACATAAGATTAGTTATTACAATGATTTTGTTTGTACTTTAATATGTTCTTATTTCAATTATATATTTATATATTGTTGTTGTATGTACCTATATAATTAGTTATTATTTTATTATTTTTAATCAATTTTGTGTTAACACATTATAATAAAAAAAGGATAAGAATAACCTAATATTATTATAGTGACATAGTGTTTAAAATTCGAAGAAAAACTGTATTTTTTTTAAAATCCTAATTTAAAAAAAAGCTAAAATTTCACCCCTCTCTGAGAACCTAAAGGCCAATACCTATGTCCAGGGCCCCGCAATACCTAGCGCCGGCACTGGGAAGATAGTATATTTGTATTATTTGTAAATCGTTTGTCAAGTTCATTAATTATGTAATCTAATGTTGGTAAAAATAAATTAAGTTTCAAATCAGACTTTGAAATGAATTTCTGTTTTTCTAAAGAACTTTCTTCTGTAAGAATATACTGCCGAAACTTTTCTGGGATTTTTTTTGTTCTATTGTTCTTATTTGAATTTTGAATAGGTATTGTTATATTGTTTTCTTTACTAAAATTAGTAGCTTCAATATAAAGTTTATTGAAAGTGATATTAATTTCCGAGTCATCATCTATTATACTTTGAAAATCAGTTTTTATTGATGAAATTAAAGTTAAACTTTCAGCCATTTCTGCATTTACACTTTGTAAATAGTCACCATTTTAAATTATAAAGATAAATTATTAATAAATACGTTGGCGTGCGCTGAATGTGAGTGTTCGACAAACAAGTTGACGACCATAATAATAATAATATTCTATATGAATCAATATAATGCCAATACCCTTGCTCAAAAGTATTTTTAAAATAGACATAAAAGTATACAACAGTCACTGTCCAGATAAGATAAGAATAACATGACATGCTATAGTATACTATAGTATGGTATTAGTATTGGGCTTTAAATAGCAATTATTTCCTAATCAATCATTGACGATATTATGACATAAAAATAAATTATCACCGATTCTTGGTAGCAACAGAATTTAAATGTAATACAATATAATATTATATATTTTATTCCAAAAATGGACATGGATTGAATTTAGTTACGTAACTTATTTTAGATTCTAATTAAAACCCGATATATTTGGTTTTATTTGTGTAATATTAAGACAATATTAAAAATTTCATTAAAATTAAAAGCCACCGTATAATAATGGGCCCCTCTGAATACTTTGGGTGGGCCGGCCTACGGCCGGACACATAATAGGGTGGGCCAGGCACACCCCGGCCCCCCCTTAGCTACGTGCCTGTTATGTAGGAATGCCCGGACATAGTTTCTTCCCGTAAACAAAATATTATATAAAATATAGTTTAATATTAGTTACAACAGCTAAAACAGATACATGTTCCAGCAGCATGGTTTCAAGTTATAAGTATTATATTTAATATTAATAATGTAGAAACTGAGGACCCCCCCCAGAAAAATTTGAAAATACGCCACTGGGTCTTTGTGTTTGGACCTGTCTCTTAAATAATTTTCAGCTCTCAAACAATGATAAATATATTTTAATTAGCTTTGAATACTTGTGTAAAATATACTAAACTATACAATTTAATATAATAATATTTTAGTTTTGTATACTTCGGACAAAATTCGTCCAAACAAAAGGTTTTTTTCCATTAATTGTGCATATAATAATGTACATTGAATTAATAATAAAACTAGTATTACAGTTAAAGATTTATTATCATAGATAATAAATCGTATTAATATAGATTATATGACGTGATGGCAGTAAACTACCTATTTTTAATCAACAAAATTATATTTGGAATGAATTTAACTTGAATATGGTCAATAATACTGTCTGAACTTATAAATTCGAAACAGTGTTTATATACAGTGATTTTTCAGAAATGTTTACCCCCTTTTTGGCCGTAAAAATATTAAATTTTTTTTTTCAATGTTCATGGTACCATAAAAACAATGTTTTCCGCAATTTTTTTCCATGCCACTTAAAATAATACTATGGTGATATACAGTTGTTTTTGTTTTTTTTTTAAATAGGAACAACATATTTTTACACAAAATATTATTCAGTTTATTTTTCTGGAATTTTTGTTGTAACGTAGTCAAAATTCGGACCAATAATCTCGGAGTTATTCAAGTTTAATTAGTTTAAAATTGTATTTGAAAAGTGTAAAATTCGCGTTTTCTCGAATTTCTATCATGATATTATGTACTTATTTTTCAATAGAATTTATTAATTTCGATAGAATTCGACCAAAAGGATTTCTCTGACTTATTCACACCTGATAATTTGCTGATGGAGAATTTTATCTAGTTGCTTTTTTGAGGGGGTCATTTTTTTAATTTCTCCACAGTTTTCCGAATAATTGAGAAAAAATTACATAATACTTCAACTAAGATCGAGAATAGACATTTTTCTATTTCATTATGAGATGTAGCCAACAAAAAAATATTTACCAAAAAATAAGCATTGTAAAATTTAATTTTGACGAAATTGGGTATTTCAACGAATTTTGATTACAATTTGGTATTAGTCATTTTGAAAACGTTCGCATTCGTCGACCATAATTGTCGGTGAATAATTTTTTCATGTTTATTTTATTCGGTTTTTTTAAATATGCCAAAAGTTAAACAAAATAACAAAATAAAACAAAATCACAATTCTAAGTTGAAAAAGTATGTTACAGAATTCGGTGAAAATATTTTTTCAACCGATGAATTAATTTCATACTGTTTCACTGCTTCTAGTGCTAAGTACCTAGTAGGCATTATATAATTGAGCATTTAGTTATCAGTAGGGCAGAGAAGTTATAGGATTTACATGTTTTTATCTGAGCCTCTATTTTATAGCAAACCAAGATATAAATATAAGTCATAAGCCCTATAGTTGAAATATTAAATTTTTTTTTGCATATTTTAAACATTTTTTAAAAAATTGCATATTTCGTTATTTTCTCCATATTTCATGCATATTCTACACATTTGCACAATTTTGAGGGGAAAAATTGGTGAGTATCATTAACTGATTCAGTAACAACAGTTATATTTACAAAAAATAAATTGGGCGATGTTGCGGGGGACGTTGGAATGAAAGTAATTACCAAATTTAACCAAGTTTTGGAAAAAAATGATGGGTTTGCAATAATATAAATAATATTAAAAATGTTGAATGGAGAAAGTTCATCGATGGATGGCTTACCAGAAGATTTAACGGGAAATGATTTAACATTTTATAAATATGCGCCAATAACATCTACAGAAGATAATAGTATCTACAAAAAGCTATTAAAAAATAAAACGTCGAAAGAAGTTTTTATCGTTATAAAACCATACTGGCTGATAATCGGCGATCATTCGACGTAGAAAATATTAAAAAAGGATTAGTTGTTCAATGCAATAATTTATCAGGTGAGAAAAAAGTTATTTTAAAACTATTTTTATATTGATATATTTAATATTTATTTTAAGGATAAAGCCAAGATTCAAAATTCGAAAAATCTATACTGGGTGCTGACAATCACCGATCATTTGGTGTAGAAAATATTAAAAAAAATATTAATTGTGCAATGCAATGATTTATCTTTTATATCAAATTTTTTTATTTCACTATAATATAATTTTTTTGTGCATATTATTTTGCATATTTAATGGATTTCAATGCATATATTCAATTTTTTCTGTGCATATTTTTCCAATTTTACCTCCTATAACTTCTCTGCCCTAGTTATCAGTATTATCGTTAGTCTATACGAATACAATTTTACCGTAGCATTGATAAGTAGGTATATAAAATGTATATAAAATATTTTATATTTGTTATGATATGTTATGTTAATTACAGAAATAATCAATAGCGACTTTGGGTGGAGGCAAGTTAGGCGGCGCCTCACTTAAACTTTTGAAGGAATAATGTTCGATTAACAAATTTCTTAGTTTATGGATAGCGCCGATGGCCCAAATTGTTAAATACATATTAATCTATACTTGTTTCTTTTGGAAGAAATTTGACTTTTTGAAATTTAACGATAAGAAATATAAAGCAAATAAGGATTATATATATTATGAACAGACATTTATCGTTTATTACGCCACACATACGGGTACAACATTGGTTGTATACTATAATACAATATACTATCTATGCGATAGAGATTATAGCCGCTGTCTTTCTTAATTCTTATTAAATAAAGGCTAATACTAAATACTGTTATAGGTATCACCATTGATTAAATATAAAAATAAGAAATTCCTGTTGGTTAAATAGGTTTGCTTAGTCAGACTTTAACATAATATTAGAACAATAATTGTCACATGTAAATTTTTTAAAGCATTTGTAATCTAAATAACCCGCAAAGTAACTGTTTGAACAATCTTCAAGTGTTCCTTGAAATTCACACTCTTCTAACATAGGAACATCAACTGTAGATAAAGATGACAAGGAAAGAGTTGTGGAACTGGAACTATCAGATTCATCTCCTGAACAATTTTCAGTTGATCCCACTCTGATAAACAAATTTATGTCCTCATCCGGTTCAAAGTTTGACAATACAGTTGGCTGCATCAAGTAAAACTTAACATGCATACGGAAAGTTGTTCTGAACAGTCATAGCAGTAGGATTACTGGAACATCATAAAAACAAAAAATATTAAAATCTATCTATATGCTTCATACACTTTTAACATTAAGACTTAAACATTATAATTACCAATTATAACCTCCTCTTTGTCAAAAAACTGCAAACATATTTTCAATGACATCTGAGTTAAGTCTTTGTGTTAGCAAATAATTATAACCAATATCATCTTGTTCTTTATATAAAATAATTATCGCACTAAGTGTCCATACCATCCCATCAAAACACACTGGTTTGGTATCTCTAAGTGGTTTGTTTGGATCTGAAGATATTTTTTCCAATGATTCAAAGCAAGACTTTGCTTTTATTAAAAGTTCAAGTTGACGTGGATTTTTATCAGATAAAGCACATTTGTTGGGATTTGAATTGTAAAGTGAAATACTATTTAGACAATCGAGCAAATCATTTCTACAGTTTGAGATGCTGTTCTAGATTGTAATTGTTGATTCATAATACAAGTCTTTATTGCAGTTGCTACTCTATGACTGAATAATTGCATAGCCAGTTTATATGACATCTTTTGAAATGGTCCGGGTTGTATATGTGCATCGGTTATATGCAGTAAAGAACGACTTGTTGAGCTTTTTTTATCGATGTCATAAGTATCTTTAAGGTCTTTGAATGATACTTCTTTTCCATTAAATAAAAAGTTATTTCTTATAAAATGATTTCTTAAATTTTTAAATAAATGAGTACCTCATCATATATGGAATAAATTTTGTTATCACCAATAAAAAAATATGGCTTATATTTAGAGATATTCAAATCTTTATACGCGGCCACATTATTAGCACCTTGGTCACATACAATAGCTTTGATAAAAAGTCCACATTGAAACAAACGTTCTAGTACTTCTGAAATAAAATCAGCTAACATGATGTGTTTGACCGATGTAGCAGGTAGGAAATATGCGATTGGTAATTTCCATGTTGAATACAGCCCTCTAATCATGAATACCATAGCTTGCCCAGCAAGTTGATTAGTTCTGCCTTTGGAGCCTAAATCTTCGTATCCTTCAACTAGATCTAAATACTTATTGAATTCTAGAATTTTTTTTATTTTCATCTCACCAAAGACCACAGTGCAATATTTTTCTTGATCGCTCATAGTATCAACTTTTGTTTTCAACTGCTTAAACAAAGCAGAATTAAAGCCAGGTAGACATTTGAAATTTCCAATCCAACGCTTAATGGAAGTGAGTACAGGTAAATTAATTCCTTTAGAAAAAAATAAAAACTTGTATCCTGAAGGAGACTTATAAAAAAGACTCAAGGCAAACTGTTTTTTTTTCTGAGACCATGGTTATGTACTTGACTTTTTCCGTGATATTTGCATTTTAACCAAAGTTTTTGAATTTTCAGATGGAAATATTAATAAATTAATGAAGTCTACAGATTTGTTATGTTTATTTTGCAATTTTGAAGAAATTAGATTTTTTTTAATTTGGATATTATGACTCTTTTTGACATCAAAACCTTTTTTTTGTGAGCAATGACTTTATTAAGCTTTTTTTATAATATTAGTATTAAACATGGTCACAGAAAATAATTTTTTCGGTTTAATTAAAGATGTAAAATCAATAATTTTGTGTATTAGAGTTCTAGTTCTTAGTGTAGTATCCGTATTGCTAACAATTGAAGACGAAGACTGTAATTGTTGAGATGTAGTAGGTGTTAAGACATGAATGGTTTCATTAGGGCTGAGTGCCATTGCTAACGAAGAATTTATTTTAGATGGTGAACGATTTGTTGGTGATGATAATTTTCTTTTTGTGACGACAACACATTGCTGTACAAGAAGGTTTTTTCATGTACTGATTTGTTGGTGTAGTAATATGTAAGATCTCATCATCTACTGTAGTGAACATCTGGGGTACAGAAGATCTTCTTAAACTCTGTTTATTAGAGCTTGTGAAATCGTTTTCTACAAAATAATGCTCACCAATGCGCTTTTTGTATAAATCTGTATTATTTAAGTGTAATAAATCAGTATTCCCTGAAAAGTATATGAATAAAAAATTATAACTTTCAACTAGTGATGCAAAAAAAACTATAATTTTATTTTAAGTTTGTACAATGTATGTACAATATGTTGTTTTACTATGTTATTAAATGTAGCTTAATGCATTTTAGCACATATAAAAATAATGTAAATACAATTTTAATTGCTTACATTGCTCAGGAGAAAGCGATGTATATCAATTTATAAACGCATGAGATATAGCAGTAAATGCGGTAGATAGGGATAGTGCTCCGACATTAATATGTTATATAACGACGAAATTATCGGGGAAAGCATTAGAAGTAGTTAAATACAAAGATACAACCAAATGGGCTAATATAAAAAAATATTTAAACGAAGCCTTCGAATCGCAATATTCAGCTTCGGCTTTGCAATTACAAATAAATTTGATAAAAATGAACCCTGGGGAAAATGTAAACTCATATACGGAAAGAATTGAACAATTATACTATAAACTATGTAACATTTATACATTGAATAAATCAAAAGAAGCTTCGATTATTCAAGAGCAATTAAAAGAACAAACACTAGGATTATATATTAAAGGTTTAATTAAGCCAATAAAAATTATGGTAAAAGCGAGAGATCCAAAAACATTAGAGGAAGCGAGTAGTGAAGAATTAGAATTTAACGCAGAAAAGGAATCAAATAATTTTTTTTATGCGAACAAACGTAACAATTTTAATAACAATAATACTAATAATGGTAATCCGTCGAACTATAATAATCACAACAGAAATAATTATAATAATCATTTTAATATTAAACCTTTACAATGTTATAAATGTAATGGTCCAGGTCCAGGTTTTAAGAAATGCATTATGCACTGAACCAATATTACAGCGATAAACCAAGTAAAATAAGACGGAGAAAAGGTAACCAGTAGTATTCATAGGATTTGGGATTATTTAATAGAATTAAAATTATCGATTTATACAATTAGTTATATGAATATTTCAGTTTATATAATATATTTTGGGAAAACTTTGGAATATTATAATAATAAATTGTAAAAGGTGAAGGAGAATTTCTTAGTAATTAGAATTAATTATGAAATTACCAATTTGTTATAATAGAAAAAAAGAAAAAAAATGTATGATAGATTTAAAAAATTTCATTGTTCCACCCTGAAATTTTTGTTTCGGGGGTGAGGTGTAATGTACTGCGTATATTACTTTAATCCTTGAAAGTTTTTTATAGTATTAATTTATATAATTTGTATAATGTATAATTTGAATAATGTATAACATTGTTAAACAAATACGCATAATTAAGTGACACGTGCAAACCACAAACGGAAGTTGCAAGTGCCCTCTTAATCAAGGACTGCATCGGGTCAGATGCAACAAGAAAAAACAATAACTGACGGATGTACGATTAGCACGAACAGGGTATATAACAGCTCCGGATTTGCACATAAATCAGACGTATCCAGCCATCCAGTTCAGAAGCTCTGCCTGTTATCATCATTGAAAGTTTAATTTTTGTTTTATGTTGTTTGATTAAATTTACAAGTGTTAATAAACGTAATACAGTACAAGTTCATATTATCTTATTCTTTGAGTAACTAACATTTTAACACTTGAGTATTGTTACTGCTGGCTGAAAACCCGGCACGCAACAATGGAGACTAAGGTCTAGACTGTAGTGTAATAGTAAATAGGTAGTAAAATTAATATATTTTATAATAAACAAACATTTGGGTTACCCAAATAAATAACATATTATACATTAATTTTTTTGGTATTTTACATAATTTTAATTTACAACTACAGTATAAAAAGTCAAAATATGCTTACCATAGTTCAAAATCCATTGTATTGATGTACTCACATTTTTGGGAAAACGGTAGAGTTTAAGACCCAAATCAGAACGAGCACATTTACCACAGTTAACATATGAACATTTAGTTCCACATGGACGTGACATTTTAAAAAATTGAATGTCAATAACAATAAAAGAATTAATATGTAGAACATAAAAAATATAAAAATGTTGTTACAAATTTAAATTTTAATTCCATAATGATAATGATAACGGACAAGTAATAGCTTAGTATTAGCTTAGTCTATCGTTTTGGTGAAAAGATAAATTTTCATGGCTGAATAAATTACCTACCGTGCAACCTATTGGGGATCCCACACTAGATTTTTGGGTCCCATTTGACTTCATGGAGTGTTATTGTGTTAAAGATTTTTCCTATCACTTGGACTATATATGTATATTTAATCAATGGTACCACCCTTTACTTAGGCACATACGGAGCGCATTGTGCGCACATGCTCAATTCCAATAATGCAATTATTGATATAATGATATTATTGATTAATTTAATGTAATCCGCGAAATCCGCGGCCGATAACCGCTTCGTCCGTATTGTGTGCATGTCTATTGGAAATAACAATTTAATTTTAGACAGCAGACGATCGTTCCAAGATAGCGCGCAGCGCGGTCGTTCGCGGTGATAACGGTCGACGCGGGAAATAGGGATGGCATTGTGCAATGTGCTAACGGACAGCAAGAAGCAACACGCACTAGTTGAAGAAGCCATTTGATTCTCGTCACCCGGCAGTCGCGAAAAACGTCAGGATTTTGAAAATCACCTATTCTCCCGAAGTCGCCGTGCGTTTAACGTCCGAAAATGACGTCCGAGTTTGCAGTTGGTGAGCACGTGTGGTGAGTACTTTTTAATTCGGCTCGCAACGCCTGGCAGGCCGCGTACACGATGGCAGTTATATGGCCGTCTTACGTGTCACTGCGCACAGGTATATTGAATCACGTTTTTCTAAATGATTTGTGTTTGCTTACAGGGCAAATTGTAAAGCTAATGAAATGTGGCCAGGACGCGTAAGTTAATCGTTATAATTATATTGTTATATCCTTATTATTATATTGATGATCAATATTTAGGTTAGTAGGTACAAACTCGAATTTATTTCGTATCACGTTCGGCTCTTGATATCACTAGTGAAATTAATGAGCGATTTAAAGTTGTTTGCGCCACTAACGCAGACATAAATAAGAAACAATATTTAAGATAGTGGTACGCGGGACACATACCTGCCGCCGCGCCGTAATCAACTTTCACGGTCATCGGTCTTATTATGGTTCACCACCGATACTCAACACACACACACACACGCCCGCAATCATAATTATTATCATAAATCATAATTTTAATTATCGTTTATCGATACTATAATGGGTGTGTGTGTGTGTGTGAATTATGTAATTGTAAAGGCCCAGCGCCCATTTTATTACTATTGTCCGTTTCGGGTGTCGTTGAAACTCTTGTCGCAAACACATATTTTTTGTATCGCCGCGAATCTGTTATTATAATTATACCCTATTCAAGAGTACTCCGGTTTGCGCGTGTACGACTAATCTCTGTCCGCTGCCCGACCCTCCAAAATTAATTAATCGGAAATAATCGTTTCCGGTCGATTCTTATCGCCGCGCGCCGTTATAAATCGAACGCCATCGACTACGACGCCGTTATCACCAGCTGACGTGTGTATTATAAGTTATAACTAACGTAAATAATATTGCATATAAACTATTATACACCGTGATTATAATTTATTGAAATTTTAGTTCACCGATAACCGGTAGTGGGAATAGCATGCGCAGTCACAACCAGTTTTCGTCCGCCGCCTGGTGTACTCTTAAATTGAATAGAGTTAGTACCATAGTATTTTGTTGTCATCAGTCTTGTAAAAGATACTTTTTAAAAGTATTCCAATACAGGTACAGACACTTGATTTCAAAAGTATTTAAAATAACACTTAACTAATATTACACATTCTGAAAATGATTGATAAATTATATCAATATAAAAAATAAACTATAGGCCAATTTCAAAAATAAATATTATCCCAAAACTCTTTGAAAAAATTATCGAACCAAAGTTGACGCATTTATTTACTAATGTTCTTATTGATGAACAACATGGTTTTCGTCGCGCTAAATCCACAATAACAAATACTTTGGTTTTTTATTCATATTTAGTTGATATCGTTTCATTAGGTGGTCAGGTAGACGCTATCTACACAGACCTCCGTAAGGCTTTTGACAAGGTAGACCACGATCTTCTACTAGCAAAATTAGATAAATTGGGTGTGAGAGATCCACTATTATCTTGGTTTTCTTCATATTTAAATGGTCGATCTCAAATAGTGAAGATCCATAATTCATTTTCTAAAACAATTAAGGTCATGTCAGGAGTTCCACAGGGTGGTCATTTATCACCCTTGCAATTTATTTTATTGATAAATGACTTAAATAATTGTTTTAAATCATGTAAGTTTTTATTATTTGCGGATGATATGAAATTATACATGCCCATCAACTCTTGTAATGATACGACTTCCCTACAACATGATTTTGATCTATTTTCTAGTTGGTGCTCATTGAATGGTATGGCTCTGAATACCTCTAAATGTGTATCCATTTCATTTAAACGTTCAAAATCTTGTATAAATTGTCAATATTTTATTAATGGTACTGCTCTCAACTCTGTCAACCAAGTTCGGGATCTAGGTATTATCCTATCAGCCGATTTGTCTTTTAATGCCCATATTAATTCAACTTATGGGAAAAGTCTTCGTGTTCTAGGGTTTATTAAACGCACCTGCTCTAATTTCAACGATGCACTATGTATGAAAGTTTTATATTGTTCGCTAGTAAGATCTTTACTTGAATATGGAACGGTAGTATGGAATACAAATCAATCTGGTTTAGTTAATAAATTAGAAAAAATACAAAACAATTTTTTACGTTTTTACGCTTTTAAAACTAAATATCCGTATAATAACACTGTTGTAATTGCTAAATCAATAGGTTTAAAGTCACTTGAAACTAGAAGATTAGTATATGATATCACGTTCATGTATAAAATCCTGAATGGTGTTATCAACTGTCCAGAATTATTACATAAAATTGGCCTTAAAGTACCCTCTTTTAATTCATGATATAACCCACCTTTTGTTATTCCTCATTCTAAATATAATTACGTTACTAATAGTCCGGTGTGCCGTCTACCAATATCATGTAATTTAATTCATAATTTTGATTTTTTTTTTCGACTCCTGTACTAAGCTAAGAAATTGTATTTATAATTTAAATCTTGATGTTTAATTTGATTTAATTGTATTTAATGTTTTTCTCATTTGTTAATTTAGCGATATTTTTAGTATACAATAACTGTACTCTTATCCTTTGGGGTGTTAAAATATTTATTTATTTAAAATAAATATTATTATTATTATTATTGTTATTATTATTATTATAAACTTACCAAATTACCTACCTAACTTAAACTTACCTAACTAACCTAATTTATCATTTTAATGTGATAGGCTTAAAAAAATATTTGAAAATAGTATTTGATTTTAAATACAGATACTCTGGTAAAGTATTTAAAATATGTATTTGAATACTTATAATTTTATAATTTCTAATAAAGGACAAACAACAATGTTTTTCATCAAATTTTCCACAAAGACATACACGGTAATTAGTACCAATTTATCATTCATATCACTTTCTTCAGTCTAACGTTAAATTGATACGTACAGGAGACCGCCCCTATTCACTCATCAATGTCCATAGCAAACCGCTGGGCCTAAAGACTTGAAATTTTGTATAGAGGTTCTTTAAGCAATGCAGGGGCGTACTAAAAATTTTTTTTCAAAATTCGAACTCTTAGGCTGTGATGGGCAAAGTACGGCCCGCGAAAGTATTTAATCCGGCCCGCCGAGGGTCCATTGACATGAATAGTATATGGCCTGTATAGTATAAAAAAATTCCCGTAATATTCTGAAAATGATCGAAGAAAATAGTTTTAAATATATAAATGGATTGGCGGGGATTGTGCGCGGTCGTACCCTCACACCGTGGTTTAGGTAGATAGTAGATACTATGTTAATAGGTATATTACTTATATTTTTGTTCATATTAATATATTTCCCGGATCTCGGTTTGGTGCATACTTATCGTAGTTTTCGTATAATAATATGTATGACGTGCTTATGTGTATAAGTTTAACTATAGTTTTTAAATTAATTATTATTTAAGGTAAAAGGTAATTTGTAACATTTGTTTGTAATGCTTTAATGTTTTTATAATATTATGATTCAAAGCTTTAACACAATGCATTTTTTCTGTAATTCTGGCCCTCCTCTAGAATTTCTTAAACTTTGTGGCCCCCCATTAAAAAAGTTTGCCCACCACTGTCTTAGGGGTACAAGGGGTTTTTTAAAAAGTTTGTATACATTTTATATAGCTATATATAAATTTTTTTCCCAACTGTTAATCGTGTTTATCGGTGTTTGCATAACATTCCAAATCCACAATTTTTTTACAGATTTTATAATAATAAAATAATAAAATTAAAAATAATAACAGTGCTTGTACCGTCAACTAAAAATACAGATGTGATCTTTTTTATATTCATAAACAATAAATAATATTTATAAATTAACATTAACTATAATATGCACTACAACTCAATTCTATCTATATAAATATATTATCCAATAACTAAACTATCAAAGTTAGGCTCATGTAGGTAAAAAAATAATTAACAATAATGTAAATTACATACCCAAATTCCTTGGGTCCCAAATGATCCTCAGCACCATTCAAATCTGACAATTACATGGTGTTACTCAACTAAAATAATTTGAACAATTATAAAATCAATAGACATACCTAGCTAAAGTATTTAGTTTTAAATAATATAAACAAAAGAATTATGGAATTTTATAGTCTATTGGTTATTATACACATTTTGAACAACTTGAAAAATGTAATTGTTAAAATATAACATATTCTACTTGTAGAAGTACAAGTACTTTATTGTAATTTATATGTAATTCAGGGAATGTAAGACCTGTAAGACCTTAAAAAATGCTTTTATGCATCCTTAAATTTTCTAAATAATGCACTAAAAAAAATGCAGTTCAATTTTTTTAATTTTAATAAATTAGGTATAAATAATATTTGATAAAATTTAATAATTAAAAAAAAATTGATTAAAAAAATTTTCTTAGGCATATCTACAAGAGCAATAAAATAATTAATATTTATTAAAACAATTGATTTATTAATAATTTATAGGTTGAAGTTGCATTTTAAAACATCAATGAATTCAATGCAATTGATAAGTATAAGAATTAAATAAATTAAATTATTATAGTTCAATTCAAATTATTATAATAGACATAACTTGGTAGGTCCTAGGGCGATTTAAATATATCCCATTGGGAAATTCTATTCAGGGATAAAATTGTTCTACATGGGCAGTACCCGGGAAAGTTAAAATACAGCCTATATGGGAGATCTGTTTAAATATCAATTTGGTACTTTTTATATGGTACCTTTGAAGATCTGTATACTTAGGGAAGGCTCAATATTTATATGATGCTTTTGATGTCATAAACAAATAATATTTATACTCGTGTAGAAGTTAAAAGTAAGAATTACCAGACTTTTTTTATTAAAGACAGTGTAGATTTTTTGGAATACTTATATTAATTGTGAAATTTTCTGTTGATTTGCAATTTTATATATTGAATATTTTGTTTTAGGTGTGCCTGCCGAAAGATTCCGAAAGATTTATGACAAATGTTTCCAGATATATTTATTTTTATGGTCAATCGTTTCAGTAAGTAAAACAATAATACAGTAATACCACACATATGTACTTATACATATAGTCATATATATATTTATGTACATGTCGTTTCACTTAATACACATAATAAGTTTTAATTAATAAATTTGTTAATAATATTTAAATGTTAAACTCTAATCAAAGATTGCTCTTTATTTATTGATATGGTTGGAATTAAGCTAGTCTAATCGTTAATCTAATAATTAAGCTAGTCTCGATAGCTAATCATCAGCTATCGTAGAAATGATAAATTACATATAACCATACTTTTTTTTGTTTTTAAGCGCCTGGATCCCATTAATGAAATTAAAGCCATATTCTGAATATATGGATGTATATATAAATCAGTCTTCTGCTGATCTTGACATCAAAAATGCATGCGGTTTATTAGCAAAATATGTGAAGGACCAACAGAAGGATGTAAGTGTCTTCAGTATATTTTTAAATATATCCTTTAAAATATCACACACCTATTTTCATATGGACTGTTTTTTTTTTATTGATATTAAGGCTTCAACCCAAGGTCATTAGCCTGCGGAAAGTTTACATTTTGTTTACAATTAGTAAATAAATAAGTAAATAAATAAGGGTTACATGTTTATGGGTTAGTAGTTTTACAGCTTTATATAATATTTACAATACAGTTGTTAGTAGTGAGATTTTTTTTTTTTTTAACATTAAATTTTGGTGTCGATTCCGATATATTTGAAGAAGCTATGTATTAAGTGAGTATTGTGTTCTCCTAGGCCCTAGGGCTTCCTCCATCGATGAGGGTTGGTTGAGGATTTTTCTTGCATTGACATGCAGCGGGCAATCTAGGACTATGTGTTTGATTGAGAGCGGTACGTTACATTGGCTACAGATGGGGTGTTCTTCATGTTTTATGGTATATATGTGGGTGAGGTTGGTATGGCCAATTCTTGTTCTTGTGTTGATGACTTCAGAACGTCTAGGAATATTAGGCTGCGAATGTCATTTGGTGACTTTCTTTTTTATCGATTTTAATTTGTTTGACATTGGTATTTCATCCCAGGATTTTTGCCACATGTTGGTAATGTGTGTGTTTATGGTTCTTTTTATATCTTGGTATGGAAGTGTGGTAATGAGTGAAGACGAGTTTGAGGTGATTGCCTCATTTGCCAGTGAATCTGCTTTTTCGTTTCCTGGGATGCCTGTGTGAGAAGGAGCCCACATGAATTCAATCACTTTTTGGGTCGAGGAGATGATGTTATGGATTTGGTTAATTATCTCATTAGAGGGGTTAGGTGCTTCGATGGCTAGAAGGGCGCTTAGGGAGTCACTGATTATTAGAATATTGTTTGCGGACGTTAGATTTGCGAATAATAATGCTTCTTTGATGGCTTGAGTTTCCGCTGTGAAAATACTGGCTTCAGGTAGTAGTTTGAAACATTTTGAAGTACGGCTTGTGCAGTAAGCAAATCCTACTCCAATATTGGTTTTGGAGGCGTCAGTATAAATATGTTTGAAATCATGAAATTTGGTGTGTAGAATTTCGTTGAAGATTGCTGTGATTGTTGCGTGTGAAGTGTTGTTCTTTTTGAAATGAAGGAGTTGCGTGTTGATTCTAGGGGACCATTGCCAGAAGAGAGTTGTTGTAAATGGAGAAAAGGTGTCTGTTTTGATAAGACAGTTTGAATTACTACACAGTTTGATGTATGTATCCATGTTTTTTTCGCGATTTGTTGATGTTCTGGGGCTTGGAGAGGAGGTGAATATTTGTGTTGCCATGTGGTGTTCAAGGTTTTTTTTCTTTGCTGCGTATTTTAGGACTTCCATATTTCTACGGATCTGTAGAGGAGGCTCGCCTGCTATACAAAGAATGCTGGGAACTGGACTGGTACAGAAAGCTCCAGTCCAGTTCCATATGGACTGTTGTAACGTGACTATTCGCTAGATGCTGGTTCGGTATTAAAAAATATTTTTTTCCCTAGGTCTCCAATATAGAACATATCCCTTACAGTCCAAATTCTCCAGACTTAAATATGATATAAATCCTAAACCATCCCATGATATGCAGATAAAAATACGAAGACTGTTATATACATATATAAATCTAACGTCATATTTATATAATCAATATTTTATGAAAAAAGAAAAATTAGATCATTTATAATTTTTCATTACTTATGTATGGGAGTTTATTTTCAACTATTGTAAGTCGTAACCATTAGTCGTTTAACTGATTATAGTTTGAAAAGACCAGTTTCATTTATTGTATTCTCATTAAATATTCCAAAATGATATTTACATTTGAAACATTCTAGACTTAGTATTTGAAACGTTTTCAATTCTCATGTAAGTCCTATTGCCGGCATTAAATCTATTTCCAAGCTTATAATAATCCATAACAATCTAACATGTTAGAGATTTATATCCTACACAATTCCACACACCATTTTATTCCTATCCTTTCAGTAATTTTAAGAAAAACTGAAGAAAAAACAAAATATTTCGTTTTAAAACCGTTAATATTTATTTTCATCTTTAAACATGTAATGAGAAGATTGAAAACTTAATGCAATGCTAACAATAAGCCATTGTACCTGCTCTGTGTTAAATCTAGGTGATAGGCTCTTTAAATATTTTTTATTTTGCCAAGGTTTCAAAGTTTCACAAGTATATTATTTTCAATATTCGATTTAAATTTATACTGGGATTTGTTCGAAATCGTTCTTTGGACGGCATGATATTCATTATTACTTTCAATTGTAGATGATAATTCACAAACAACATAACAAAGGACTTCCTCTTGGAACTATTAACTAGGTTCTATATATGCACAATCTTACAGCATTTAATTTTTTTTGTGTTGTCGTTTCATTAAAATCTAAATGTAAGATAAACAAGTCCACAAATGTTCGGTATATGCTTATAATTTATGTAAATATATTATGATTTCTAATTATCAAATATGACTTGATAGTCTTCAGTTTTCTAGTAGTATTTTCAAAATAAAAAAAAAATTTCATTGCCGATTTAATTTGTATGTAGGTACTTAATTATAATTATTAATTAGACTTACCAAAAAAGTATAGTGTTCTAGTATATTTAATATAATATATATATGTATATGTATACATATATGCTTTTAACTATACCGTGTGTTCAATTTTAAAGGTAACAGGAATTATTTCGATCCTGTGACCTTGAATTTGATTCGGGGTTTTTATACTGCATATATGACTTATAAATACATATTTTTTTAATAAATTCAAATTTTTAATTTTTTTTTATCAGCGCATGCGCAGTAAAATAAAAATTTCTTAAATAGCAACCACTATTTTGGAGACCGGATTTCGATTTCTTTATTTTTTCTGAACAACTTTGATCTTTACAGTTTGTTGATATCTTCAAAATTGCCATTTTTATGATGGTCGAAAATTTTAAAACAGTTAATTCGTAAGTATCGCATTTTTCAACGCTCTATCTTAATTTATAGGTATTATTATAACAATTTATTTAATTAATTTTTTAATTTAATAAATTGTTATAAATTAAGATACCTATACCTATAAATTAAGATAGAGCGTTGAAAAATGCGATACTTACGAATTAACTGTTTTAAAACTTTCGACCGTCATAAAAATGGCAATTTTGAAGATATCAACAAACTGTAAAGATCAAAGTTGTTCAGAAAAAATAAAGAAATCGAAATCCGGTCTCCAAAATAGTGGTTGCTATTTAAGAAATTTTTATTTTACTGCGCATGCGCTGATAAAAAAAAATTAAAAATTTGAATTTATTAAAAAAATATGTATTTATAAGTCATATATGCAGTATAAAAACCCCGAATCAAATTCAAGGTCACAGGATCGAAATAATTCCTGTTACCTTTAAAATTGAACACACGGTATAATTTTATTTTATGATTCAACTACTAACAGGCCACAAATAACATTGATCATTATTTTAAAAATATAATATTGTGCATTCATTTTATTTTAGGGTTGAAAGAAATAGTGATAGACGCTTTGTGGCCCAAAGTAATAAATTATGCTTGGTCCATTAATTGATAAATTGGGGCCTGACAACATGTTCTTGGGTGTACAAAGTTCACTCATTCTTTTTACCCTAATATGAATCCACGTTCGTTTTTTTTCCATAGTTGAGTGACGATACCAAAGCAGTAACACGGTCCGAAAAAGAAGTGGAGAAAATTGAAAAAAACAAAAAAATTTTTGAAAGATCTAATATATTACTGCGCAAATGCAACAACAAATTGCTGGAAATTACCGAAAAACAGATTAAAATTTTAGAGAAACTCCAGGGTAATTTGTTTTACGGAAAATTTGGTATATTATTGAATTTTGAGAAATTGAAAATTTTTTATAATGTAATAGGTACAGTGTACACCTGTTAAATATGGCAGGTACTTGTAATGTATCTTTTTTCGTGGGACATTAGGTATTCTATGCTAATTTTTATTCATATATAGTATATTGATTATGTAGAATACTAAGTTCTATTAGTTATTGGTCGTTCCTGTATTAAATCATGTATTTAATAATATTTTGATGTTATAAATTCTCAATACTTATATTTAGCAGTTAATTGCAAATTTCTATAATTTTAATTATACGTTACAGATGGAATCAATTTGCAAGCCACTGAAATACTTAAACTAAAAAGGGTATTTATTATTATAATATTTATATTTATATAATATTTATATTATATTTATTTATATAATATTTATATTTAACATTATGAAAATGTTTACTAAACTTAAGTTTAACTATTTAATTTGATTAATTTTAAGGAAAACGTAAAATTGAAACAGTTAATTAACAGTAAGTTTGATAATGGACCATCCCT
The DNA here is from genome assembly GCA_949715065.1 of Periphyllus acericola. NCBI lineage: Eukaryota > Metazoa > Arthropoda > Insecta > Hemiptera > Aphididae > Periphyllus > Periphyllus acericola. The sequence goes on from OX454264.1 coordinate 15,939,737, forward strand.
AATTGTTGGTAATTTATTATTTCGGATTTATTATTTCGTTATTAATTCTAAATACTTAGTTTTGCTGCTTATATTTGAGAATTGCTTTAATTTTAATCATACATTTCAGATGAAATCGATATAAATATGACACCTACTGATTTAAATGAAGTGAAAAAGGTATTTATAATGAAAATGTCTAAGTTTCTAATATTAAATATTACTATGAAGTAAATAGGTAATTTTTCTGGACTTTTGATATTATCTCTAAATGTACAAACATAGGTGTAAGTGAATTAATACTACTTTTACTTATATTGAGATGTTTATAACTTTTAACCTTATTTCTAGTTATTGAAAGTTACTATTGTTTTAGATGCTAACTGAAATTAAAGATGTTCTAAAGGCTCATTTTGAAAGTATGTCGGAAATTACTACCGAGCGTGTTCCTCCTATGATTTTTGATGACATTGACTGTGAAAATAAATGACAGCTATGAATGACAGATGAATCAGCTACTCCATAATCCTCATAACAATTTTGACCACAACTAAATATTTTTTAAAACTACTTTCTAGGTTTAATAAAATATTTTTTTCATAGGCTAAAAAATGTTTATTTGTTAGTTTATGGTTTTTTGAATAAGTTGCTTCATAAAAAAATTATAATATATTCAGAGAATTTTTTGATAAAGCAATAATAAACTTTTTTTCTACTTGTTTATTTGTCTACAAAAACCTTAAACTATTGTTTAACTGAAATTTAATACTTAATTAAATTAAACATCATTACATTTTATTACTCGATTTTGTGTTATAAATGTGAAATTATTATTATGATAATTTTCATCATTGTTATAATAAAATGTTTGCACCATTTATAAATATTGATTATTATTTGTACCCATTAATATCAATCCAATTTCAATTCTTATAAATGTTTAAAATTCTAAATGTTTTGATGTGATTCAATTCATTTTTTGGGTAGCTTGCACATCCATTATTTCAAATGCAGATTGTATGTAACCCATCGGAAGGTCGATTGGAAAATTTAATGTATGGCTTTAATTTCTTTAATAGGATCCAGGCACCAAAAAAAAAAAAATTTGTTTATATGTAATTTTTCATTTATATTACAGCTGATAGTTCTTACTTAATTCCAACCATATCGATAAATAAAGAGAAATCTTTGATTTGTTTTTCATTTGAATTTTATTAACAAATTTAAATTGAAACTTATTAAGTGAAACGACATATACATAAATATATGTGCACATTTTGTGTGGTGTTACTGCATTAATTTTCAAAAAAATTGTTTCAATACTATAATATAATATAATATAATAATTCTATAGAACGGTAGTATGGATAGATGTATATTATTAAGATCAGGTATTAATTATGTTACCTATGTGAAATGTAACTGCTTATGATGAATATAATAACAAAATATTTTGTTTAAAGTTTTTATATTTTAAAAATAATAACAATGTTTGTCCATAAATTAAGGTATTTTAATAAAAATTGAAGTTTGCTAATGTTACTTGAAACCCATAATTTAATTTGTAGCATTAATCATAATAACCTGTTAACAATGTGAAAATAACAAAATTTATAATTCATTTTATTCCATCTATTCACAAAAATGTTTTTAAAATAAAATAAAATTTAATATATTTAAAACCATATGGTAGATCATTTTATATTATTTTCAGATTTATAATGGATCGAAGTATGTTATCGAAGATTAATCGTTTAAAAGTAGTTGGCAATGGTTTATCAGAAATACAAAGATTTAAAAAACCTCTAAGAAACATTGACGAATTTTTGGATTTTAACACATTTTTTAAATACTGTAAAAAACTAATAATTATTAAGTCGAAAGAAATTTAAAAAAAAATACTTAATAATTAAAATTTAATATTTATGTTGAATGTACTTATGAATATTTTTCAACACATGCAATTCAAGACATCGCGTTTTAAACTTCAAATGTTTTTAGACATTCACACTCAATTTTTTCTGTTTTATTAAATAATATGTTTGATACAAGTTTAAAAGAGGAATCAGAATTCATAGCAAAAAGAAATGGATGGAATTTAAAAACGATAGATGCATTACAGTTAAGAGGTAATATTGTAAACCCTTTAAGAGGATTAAGTTATATACCTTTACATAAGCACATAGAAAATAAAAATGCGATTATAAATATTTAGAGTTCATATAATAAATGTTTTAAATATCCAATTTTGTCTAAATTCGACAATCGTCGTCATAAATATTTATACTCTTCAAAATATTTTAAACATCTTGAAAAAAAATCCAAATTAAGTTATAATTGTGTCGATTTTCCAACACCTCCTGTTAAGCAAATTAAAATTTTTGAACGAATTAACAGCGTTTCAATTAATATTTTTTGTTTAGATGGTGAAGGCTTAGTTTACCCAGTGTATTTAAATGAGATCAAAAAATCAAAAAATTTCGATTTGTTTTTATTTGAAGATGGTGTTATATCACACTACTGTTACATTCAAAATTTTTTTAGACTCATACGTAGTCAGAAAACACGAAATATCAAAATTAATAATTTGTAAAAGGTGTTTTACAGTTTTCAATAATAAACCATGCATAAATTAACTATGGGGTGAACATGGATTTAAAGAATATAAAAGAATGTGTGATCACAATAAGTTAGGAAGGTCTGTTGGGTTTGAGAATGGTGATCAGGACTTTATCAAGTTAAAAAACTATAAAAGAACACAAAGAATACCTATTGTCATATGTGCAGATTTTGAATGTTTTTTTTAAAAAAAAAACAACATAAAAAACGATCAAAAATTACTAAAACTTAAATAAACGTATGCATAAACCGATGAGTTATAGATATGTTAAAATTGATTATAATATTATACCAAAACATTTATAAAAAGTTTTATCCAAAAATTCTTATCCTAACTTAAAAGTTTGAAAGTTATTAATAACACTTACTCCAAAGTTTAATTACGTGTGCATTATAAAAATGTAAAGCAGGCAATTGCTTATGGTATAAATGTAATCAAAATTCATAAAATAATTCGTTTTAAAGAATCTACATGGCTTGCACTGTACGTTGAATTATGCACGGGTATGTGGGTAAGATCTAAAAATGAGTTTGAACGACAGTTTTGGACAGTGGTTCCCAACCTTTTTTATTCCACGCCCCCTTTGTAGATTTTTGAAACTCTCGCCCCCCCCCTCCCTTCTATAACATGAAAAACATATCACTTGTTTGTGTACTTTACAAAGAAATTATAAAATATCCGAGATTAATTCAATTTTATTGATGATAATAATTATAAAATATAAATCATAGTAAAAAAGTAAGTATTATTATATAATGAAATTTACAATTTATTAATGTGAAGGCTGGCAACACTTTTCTTTGTACAATTTTTTTATGTCTGGCTCAATGTTTGTTTATTAATATCTTTATTGATTATATATATGTTTCTTTATCAATACTCAATAACCGGTCATTAATTTTTCATATTTTCCATACATTTTAAAATTAAAACGGTATTTTGTAATGACTACTTACGCCCCCCAAGAAATGTTTACACGCCCCCCCTCCCAGGGGGGCGCGCCTCCCAGATTGGGAAACACTGGTTTTGGAAATTGTAAGGAAAATGTCAGATAACGTATATCAATAAAATTGATTTCTAGTGAAAAAAGGCGCATAAATACATAATTAAACCCAGTTTTAAAGACTAGGACTATAAAAATATAAAAAAAATATAAAAAAAAAGAAAAATAAAAAAAAATTTAAATATTGTATTTAGAGATACCGACTGTTTAGTTTCTGAAAAAAGCTCAAATAATATTTTTAACGATCTAATAATCGAGTTATTACCATATTTTAATACATCAAATTTTCCTAAAAATAATTTTTGTTTTAATGAGAGACGACATAATACTCAAATTTCATTGTGAATACATACACGTCATGTAATTGTCATTACATGAAAGTAATCAACTTTATACAGAATTCCAAAAAAATGGCACAACTTGCAGATTTGCTCCTAACTTCACTGGCAAAATCACGTATAGATAGATGGATTGAGACGATGGAAAAGCTAGATTTCAAAATTCAAACACTCCAGTAGAGAAGCCTGGAATTTACTCCGTAGACTAGACACGAACCCGAACCCGACAAAAACGACACCGAAAATTAAACCCGATGAATTTTCCAACAGAATAGTTGAAATGATCAGAGCTACGATGGATAAAAGAAACAGCAAGTAAAGTCACTATGAACCTAAAAACTAAAAAACGTGAAGCGATAGACAAATCTAAATGGGCAGAGAATTTTAACTCTGAAGAAGTACAAATAGCATTAAAAAGTGTGAAAACTGGTAAAGCGGCGGGATTAGATGGTATTCACCCGGAATTCCTTAAGAACTGTGGTCCCAATACAAGAAAATGGTTAGCCGACTTTAAAACCGACATATTATGCTCGGGTAAATTACCAAAATTACTTAAAACAACCAAGGTATTAACGGCTCTAAAACCAGTTAAGCCAAATGACGACGTTAAAAGCTACAGACCCATATCGCTACTAAGTGCAAGTTACAAGCTACTCGAGAGACTAATCTATAACTGAATATCGAAAACCATAGATGAGGTCTTGCCACAAGAACAGGCAGGGTTTCGCCCACAACGAAATTGCTGTGACCAAGTCATGGCGTTAACCACTCACATCGAAAACGGCTACGATAAAAAACTAAAAACGGCTGTTGCTTTTGTCGACCTGTCCTCTGCTTACGACACAGTTTGGCGAAAACGCCTACTATCTAAATTCCTCGATGTAATCCCCTGTAAAACATCACACACACTACTTAACAATATGCTATGAAGAACCTGGATGTGAAGCTATAACAAATGGGGAACCTCTTATCTATTTTATGTTTTATTTGTTTATTTATCTTTGAGTTTTTTATCACTGTTGACCATTCTTTAATTTTAATTTTATACATGTTATATCTTTTAATATTCTAAGTGTTTTTAATGTTGCTCATAGACGCCATACGAAATAATAATAATGTAATAACTTTCTAATCAATGAATTTAACTCTTTTAGATACCTATATAATATATTAATATAATAAATATAATAAATATATGTACTATTTATAGAATATGATGTATACGCAGATAAAAGAAAATAAGTATAAATGTTGTTCATCAGATTTTCAAGTTAATTTTATTGTTAAAAATTCGATACATGAATATGATTCATTTATCAGCGTCGGTATTCTCCTCTTCGCTTTTTTTCATTCCCACCATCGCTTCGACGGCTACGGTAGCGGTTCTTCTTAACCAAGAAATCACGTCCGTCGGGTACTGATCAGAACCAGTCACTACGTTTGTTAACACGTGGTTGAGGCTGTGGTCATTGGTGCAGCATCGATCCACTCGAACCTCCGGATATCAACCAACTTCCTAGTGTTTCCATTTCAATACGTTTGGGCATTTCGGTGAGATAGTGATCTCAGGCATTCACTTGACAAGTGTATCATATGTCGACCAGCAAATTTCTTCTGTCATGTCGTCGAGGTTTTCACCATGGTCGCCGAATATTTTGTTAACTTAATTAAGTTATGAGGTTATCTGCTACAGGAGCAGCAGTAGCTCAGGGCTCAGGAACCAAGTACACGAACCATTATCGCAGGTACAGCAGTATTAGGGTAGGTACCACAGTCATCAGGAATGTAAACATATGAATAATCATAAAATTGTTTTCTCATTACTTTTATTTTCAATTATTATTTTAAACGGATCATGACCATATAAATATGCACACTGAATACTAAAATAAATCTGAGCATACGCATAATACGAGTAATAAAACTTTTTGAAACGGTTGAAAATTTTCATACTTACGAAAAAAGTATTATAAATCAAAAATTTTAATGTACTGCACCAGGTAAACTGAATAAAATGTCTATTTATAATAATTGCTATCCTGCGTGAAGAAAATGTATGTCCAATAGGAATAAAATTATGATTTAGCGGATGAATTTCAAACGTTTTCTCAATACACATTTATCCAACTGTTATACTTGTATGATATACCAGACAATTAAGGATTTATAAACGGATCGAGACCTAAAAAACTCACAACATTTTAAAAGAATCTGAGCATACGCATAATAATAAAACACAACTTATGATTTATAAAACTCTTTTTTTAACTGTTTAAATTTATCATGTTTATTTTCAACAACTTAAATATTTAATTGCAGATAATTTTTAAAATAGACCGACATTTTGTAATAACTTTGATTTATGCATACTAAATTCTCCTTAATACGATTTTGAAAATATTTTATTCCAACCATTTGGTAATATCTCACATAAAATACTTTTTAAGTTAATACTTTTTTCAATAATTCATTCTGAGTTGTTCAAAACGAAGATAAAATTCGATATGAATTAACCAAGATTATGCCCAGAGTTCAGGGTAAATTTTAATAATTAATGTACATTATTGTATATATGTATATTATTAATTATGTATATAAAATATGTATATTAATTGAATTTCTATATATATGTGTGTATATATATATATATAGAAATTAAATTAATATTAATATTTACATATATATACATATAATGTATATTTATCGGTGTATACATAATATATACAATAACAAATCATATAATAGCAAAAAATTGAAGTTGTTGAAAATGAATTGATGAATCTAAATTTGTTATGTAAAGGAGTTATAAATCACAATTGCAATTTACTGCGCCAGATAAACTTAAAATAAATTGTTGATTTATAATTCCCGATTTCCGTAAAAAATTGTATATTAAATATGAAAAACATTATGATTTAGTCTAAGAGTTTAAAACGGTTTCACATGATTTATCTATCACATTGTAACACTTATATTATCAACCAGCTTAATATGAATATGATTGATGTAAATATATAAGTAATGAGTAAATAACTTTATAAGTAATGACTAATGAGTAAACTTTTGTTATTATATTATGTTTGGTGTACAAAGTTAATGTCTGTGCTATTTAGTACCCAGATACTGCTCTTAGGACAATTAATGATTGTGTACGAATCTGAAGGCTTATCTTGATTAGCGATATGTGAACTACACCGTATAGAGTTCCAGACACCTTAAAATACCAAAATGTCTAAGATTTAGTTTTCAAAAGTTATTAAATCAATATTTCATTAATAATATTATATCAGTCAGCTGTTTATAAATTAATAAGTAAACAATAATAATTGGTAGCATGAAATATTTTCAACGACTACCTTGTTAATTTATCCGGATATTTGCCACTCACAAATGACCGAATGAACCTGGTAACAGAATCTCTTTTTCCGGAAAAAATGAAGATAAATTAGGTTTATCAAGATTTCAGCTTATTTTTATCGTAAATTTAAAATTTTATTAATTAAAGTGGCTTGAAAAATTTAGGACCATCTAACTATCGATACAAAAAAAAGCGTTTTGAGGTTTTTATATCCTCTTTCATATGAAAACTCCTATTGAACGGTAACCGTTCAAATTATTCAGTATTTACTACTCCAGTTTATTTATACTTGGCGGAAAAATGTATTATGGTTAATGGTTGCGAAATGATTCTTACGACAATTCAAGTTCCTGTTCATATGACTTCGGCCACTGTTGATCACTGTGTTTCTGACTAAGCATTTTCTCCTTATGTCGGTGTTTTTCTTATCATTGTCACAACCACCTCCACCATAGCTTCAACAGCTCTGGTGGTTCTTTTCAGCGGGAAATCACGTGCGTTGGGTACTGATCATCGCCGGTCTTTACTTTCGTAGACTCGTGGTTGATAGTGTAGCCTTTGGTGCACTTTTGAATACAATTTTGGTGAAACCTGCGGACACCAACCGATTTACCATTGTTTCTATTTATAGACATTTTCCCATTCCGGTGAGGTCGTATAGTAATGCATTCTCGTTGCTAATTGACCATATGGCCACCATGAAAAAGTCTTCAGTCACGTCGCCGACGTTTTCACCATAATCTTCTTATATTCGCTTTATTTTATTTTGAGTAGTGTTTGGCTCCCTGACATTTGTCATCACGTAAAATTTTAAAAATGTCTAAGAGATTACTTGCGAAATATCCTTCGCGTTTGTGTTAAGTATTTTTTATGTTATTCTTAGTCCATTCCGAACGGGTTATATTTAATAAATAAACAATTTTACCATTGGGTACAGTAATTTATTTTTAACTTAATTATATAGTTAGCATTTGAATTTTACTTTTGGCCAGTTTGGCATTTAAAAATATTTTAAAAATATTTATTTATTTTAAAATCACGTTTTATCAATCACATACATTGGGTTGTCGTTGAATTAATATGGTGCTGTTTGGAATTTGTCCAGGAGTGCATATACAAGTGCATGACGTATTCTGTATAACTAGTTTGAGAACATTCAATTGCACAAAGATAAGTTTTAATGAGGGATTATAGGTCATGACTTCATTAATACCTGTTTGTATAGGGTACAGTGCAGTTTGAGGCCAATTACAGGCTTACCAACAATTTGCACTAAATTTATATAAGGGAACTCTACGATGGGATATTGTCCTTTCTGATTCACAGTTATGTTTATTAATATATTAATATGTTTTGTTTGCAAACATTATACCAAAATCTCTATATATTTCATAAACAATAAATATTGGAGATAAAGTGAATTATATTTATTCTTATCCTAGCTTTTGATTCAAAATTTTTATACATAAAAAAAATGTGTCTATTTTGACGTATTGCCTTCTATAATCTTTTACGTAATGTGTTCATTGCTATTATGTAATTCAAATATTATTAAATGAATAAAAACATTTCAGTATCCGAATAATAACCATGTACATAGGTTTTATTATTTAAATAAGGAATATTACGTACCCGAAATGCAATCGGTACAAGAAAACGATAAAAGGTGTCAACATCAGAAGTTTTCTATCATAGCCAATAGGCTGGTAGACAAATTCATGAGGACCGTTAGAAATGATGTAATTTTTTCGGTATTTACTATATTTTAGAATATAAGATAGACCATTTCTACAATACTTTTAAATAGGTTTTTTTTTTCATTCCAACGAATGAAATTTTAAATTCTCACGTAGTACACACTTTACTTTTTGTACTTGACAAAATGCGTCGTAGTACGCACACGATTTCGGGGCATGTCAGTATGACACTACACCACGGTTCATGGGGTTAGACCACAATCGGGTTCTGCGATACAAACTCGATAGTGCAGACGTGCTGTACATAGTATAGGGCACCTTTAGGAAAAACGGACGAAACACTTAGGTCACGAGAGATTCTACGGTTGGGTGAAATCCAGTGATGGGTCTTTTAAACATGAAACCAAAATCATTGCTCTCGAAAAAACGATTGATATTGAAAGAGGTCGGATGGATCATTTTACACTTCTAAAGATTGTTGATATTGTAGTTTAGATCTAAATTTCTTGATAAAATATGGAAAAACTATACATTTTTTAAAACAAAAATAAAATGTTTTCAAAAAATGTCTGTTAAATGCTAATTATCGAAAATACAGTCTAAGCACGTTTTTAGTCGCTACGATTAACGTTTTATAGTATTATAATGCGAGTCGATTCTCGGTCACGTTCGAAGTTTTTTTTGCAATTTTTTCTGTTTCTCTGAATCGTTCGGGAAACGGTCGAGAAATTCTAAAAATGACTCCTCCGAGTACCAAGGAGACGACATTTGCCACGACAAGAGTGCCGGTTAGTTCGTACGCGGCCGGGGGCATGGTCCCGGTGGAACAAAGTGTACGCGAAAAATAGTGTACCAGGAGGTAAGAGCACACGCACAGGATGCGTACGTGGTGCGCCGCTCGTTTCGGTAAGGATCCAGAGACGTGTGCAACGCGAAAACATTTATTATTACGTGCGCGAACAGTGCAAAACAACGGTGCGTGATAATACTGCTGCGGTCCATCAGGGAAGTTATCGTCGTCATTGGGAGAGCTGGCAGAGCAGGGCGACGCCTCTCATCACCCAGTGGTCGGGCGGCTTGTCGGTGGGCAGCGACAGCGCGATCACGAAGTTCGTCGAGTGCCCCGTGGTGGACAACGTGCCCCGTCGCTCGGCCGTCTTGTACGTGGGACACACGTACACCGGGCCCAGCTTCAGGTCGCTCCTGATCACCGGCACCACGTGCACGACGGGCATCGCGTCGAACAGCTGCTTCGGCCTGCACTCCTTCAGCACGGCCCCGCTGTCGCTCCACCGGGCCCCGTCCAGGAACAGCCCGTACACGTACACGCCGTCGTCGGCACCCACGTCCGGCGCCTCCATCCGCTTCGCGATCTGCGGCCATCGTAAGCGCGCGACGGCGATTAATACATTAATCAGTTAATGAATCCGCTTATTACAGGAAATTGTAAAACAACTTTTATTTTATTTTATCGTATTCTATTGGTAAACGCATCGATTCGTGCACAAACCCCGTATGTGAGTCTTATCTATGCGGCTAATCGCGTCTTTGGAATAATTTGTTTAGAGCAGAAACCCTACAAGTGACATCGCATAGGCGATTTCTGCACTAAAATAACTATAATAATATCATCGTTTTTCTTCAAATACAATTTGTTTAAAAGTAGTAGTTGTAAACAGGTCTTTTAAAGCACGTCCACTGATAATACTTGGTTATAATTTAACGTATGCATTATTATGATCTACGTCGGCTACGAGGTGTGCGTTATCATTAAGTGCTACCAGCTGACCCGGTAAAAGTTTTTAGCCGCAAAGAATTTTTATAAATCGCGCCCGTGAAGAGAATTCCGAGTTAAATTACGCTGCAAACATTTCTCAATGCATATTTTCAGTAGCCTTTATTGTCGTATTTTCAAGTGCTACAAGTCCCGGTCTGTTGTTATTATTTTTACTATTTTACGAATTATATGCAAAAAAAAGTTGGTTATTACCTCTTCTCACCCCTTTAAGGGTGGATTAGGGTGAAATCCAGTTATTGATATGTAGATGTATTCATAGTTTTCGAAATAAAAATTAAATTCCGAAGCTATCGAGGAAATGTCAAAGTATGTGTACCCCTTTTCACCCTTTTAGGTGATTATTAGAGTAAAATACTTTCTTCTTTCACTCCTACGCTATTAAAGATATAAGCGTCAACACTACAAGTCTCTAGGTCCAGCCGGTCCTTATACATAAAAATATAAATATATGTATGTAGACGATAACCCTTAACTCGAAACGTGATACTCTTAAACGGTATTCGCAGGTCGAGTCACGTGTTACTGGTGTCTTTTTTTTCAGTACAGCTTACGTGATATAATACTAATAATGCCGAATGGCATTGACCATGATTATATTAAAAACAAATCACTCGTTCAAAATGTTTGAACATTAGATAATAGTGTTAATACGCTAATTCCTATTAGAGTTTGGTTTGTATGAAATTGTTTGAGCTCTTGCCAATATCACAATATTAACAAATCTATATCATACAGTATAGTTTGTAAAATTACATTATTATTATAATACGACCAATGACCAATCAGTAACGTTTAGCTGTTATAAACTTATCAAAATATAAAAATAAAATCAACGCAAGGAGTTACCTTATAATCGAATGTAAGTAAATCGATCGGTATCTTATATTTTCTGGCAAAGTTCTGTTGAGCTCCGGTCAAAAAGGCTTGCGTGAAATAAAATCCGGACAGCCAAAATATACTTGGAGCTCCATGAACGTACCATTTCTAAGCCACAATAATACGTGTTGTTATATACCATGTAGGCTGTGTTCCACTCATTAGAGTATGATGGTTATTATTCAAACTATATATATTTATTTCCATATCAAATAATGTCAACTATACGTGAATAAATGGTGTTTTAAATGAATAGTTAATATTGGTTAATGTTTAATACAGACAATTTTATCACAAACTATTCAAAACATTGAAAACTATTCAAACATTGTTTTTTAACGGAATAGTTGAAAAATAAAAAACAAAAAAAACTGATAGTATGCAGTTTTGAGGTACTACACTGAATCCAATTTTCTGTGAGTATACGGTACAAAACATTCGACGCAGATTTACTTCCCAAAAAAGTGTTGATCGAAAAATATGAAATTAAATGCCAATGTAAAATGCATTTAAGTTGATAGATGTAGATGTTTTGTATATTTTTTATTTGTTACAATTGTACATTCTTCTAGATGATTTTTATAATTGTATAGACCAATATGGTTTAATTAGAAGAAAAAAAAGGGTTTTTAGATACATAGCCTGTCTTACCTAAAACGCACACATTTTATAAATTTATGGATCAAATCAGAGATTTGAATTATTATTATTCATACAAAGCCGTATCTCGATGCTTAATCGATGGAAAAATATTTATTTCCTGCGGCATAATAAAGCTAAATAAAATGTTAAATCTTACTTCAAAAAATTCCATTCTTTGTAAAAAGTCTTTTATATAACTTCCCAGAGGCTTTAGAGATGGATATGAATTTTTAGCCCAAGTCGCTGGAAGTTTTCCGATTATAATGCTCTGACAAAGATCTTCCAGTTCACTAGATATCAGTATTTGACCTACACAAATACCAAGGTACACAGGCGTGGTTAGGCATATTTTTAGATTTCTTGTCAAATCTAAGTATTTCATTGTTCGGAATACACAGATTTAATTTTCACATAATATATGAAATAAGAAGGCTTAATACAAGCATTATACAAGGTGATAAATTCGTATATATAACCTTGTACATAAAAAAGTCGCAGAAAACAGTTTTTTTAAAATTAAATCGTAAAAAAATAATAGCATTTTTCATCAACAATGGAAATGATACGGTATTTATTGTGAAATTATCTACAAATATGTATATATTGTATTTGTTAAACTTTTGATTTAAAAGCGTCTCATGTAGTAAACATCATGAATAATATACAATTAAGTTTAAAAAATTCGGAACGTGTATAATTCATAAATTAATTTATAACTAATAATACAGAAATCACAAGATTATCAGTTGCATTACCTTTCATAGCCTTTTCAGTATTAATTAGGCTCGATCTTATTACGTTCAATAGGTTATTAAACCGTCCCATTTCTTGAACCAAAACCGTATTCATGGATTGATTATAACTAGTAGGGTATTTTTCTAACACAACTGTTGTATCAAAAGGCATCGGGAGTTTGTCAAGAACATCTGCAGCAAACATCATTATCATTTGTTCTGACGATAGTTCATTCCCTCCGCTCGAACCTTCCATGTTCTACATGTAATAATAACATTTAAACATATATAGTATGACGTTTGAAGTGATTTCTATCGATTAGTTATATGAAGGTCTATATTTTTAGTTGACATTTGGAGAATCATATGTGATGGTAATGGTCCGATTGACGATTTCGAACACTACATAAAATAAATCTCATATATTATGGTGTATAAAAGTGTTGACTAAATTAATAACTATCATACGTAGTGATATGACAGTGCCAAGTATAAGATTTGTAACATGATATTGGTACTATAATAAAAAAAATATCAGTCTAAATATTAGTCTGTTATTAAATAAATATATTATATTTTATTATTTGTGGCGTATTTCATAATAAAATCGTTGCTGCGATGTTTAATAGAACTCTTAAATAAATATATTTCGGTGTGTATAATATGTAAGTGGAAATATATGTATATCGTTGCCCAAAACGCAGGTATATTACTTGAGTACTGAGCACGGAAGTGAGTAATATGTCACTTTCTTGCTGCTCTTTGATAAGATCAGCGTTATTGTTCAGGCCAAATATTGTTGGATGAGTAATTGAAGGTAACTCTTGAATGTATTCCACAAAATCGTTGTACACCGTAAAATTGGGACAGTAGTACACTCCTGTAGTTACACATGATAATTATTTTAGAGCATTAAGTTTGTGCCTGAAGGCTACAAGCAAAATAAGACGTTTGTAGGTTTTTTTTTTTATTTGTTAAATTACCAGATTTGTCAAACTTAAAGTTTTTGTATTTGACGATTTCTCGAGTGCTGTACTTGTTCAAAATCGTGGTTAAACACCGGCGATCCCAGTCGTCGGTTACGCGGCCGCCGTAGTTGCATTCGCCGATTAAATAACGCAATGCATCGAATTGAATGCGTTGGTATTCGTTTAGGAAGTTTTGCAATTGCAAAACGCTAATTTTGAGATCGGTCTCGTTGAACTCGTACAACCGGTTCCATCCGATCGGCCCGTAGTAGCGTCGCTCTTGGACAAGGGCGTGGAAGAAGCATAAGCCGAAAATCATCTTTTTAAAATTATCACTTTGTTTACAGCCTTCAAAGAAATCTTCGTTTACAATCGGGTCACTTGTAAACGATCTACGTGCAACAGTTCATACCGAGTTACATTATGTAGCATTTCGAAAATGAAACGTATTTTTGATTCGTTTTTATAAAAATATGAATTTTATCGATACGGTAATTAATTACCTGTATAGGTTGGATCGAAGACCCTTTGGTGGTTCATTAGTAATTTTTATACTATTTTGCAAAATCGATACCGGGAAATAATCCACGGGGTACGATGTCAACCAGAGTCTAAAATCGGGATGGGTTTGGTCAGCAGAAAAGCTTTCACATATCTAGTAAAATAAACATATCATCAATATAGATGAGTATAAAATGATGAAGCATAGTTTTATTTTGATAAATAAATGTCATATTTTGACTTCAGATCAATATTAATTGATATAGTTGTATAATGTCTTACTCGTATACCAGCGGTTCTTAACCTGTGGTCCGCGGCCCCCTGGGGGTCCGCAATACTCATGTCGGGGGTCCGCGGCAGCCTTACCATCTAACATAAGCTAATACGTGACATGAGTGCATTATTACAATATTTTTGGATTATTATTTTTGTTTCATATAAAATTAGAATCTAATCTTATATTCTTTAAATCTTATATTGTCTGTCGCGACCTATCTTATCTTTATTACACCGATGACAATGTGGAATTCGATACAATATTATTAATATTTATTTATCAGATTTTCTTGTTCATACAAATTGTACATGCATACAGCACTTATGTATGTTGGCTTGTCGTCAGTCGTATATTTACTACTAATAAGTGCAGTTGATCGGTTTTATACCAACATAATTTACGATTAATACGTGATATTTTTTCAAATCATCTTTAAGACATTTAAGTTTAAATGGAACGTTGGTTAAATTTAAAAGAAAGAATTCTGACGTTGGTGATGAAACGACTCCGTGTATGAAGAAAGAAAAAATAATTATAAATGTGTATATTTTGTTATATCTACTTATATAATTTGTAATATAAAATAGTTATTATAATTTTGGTTATGATAACTTGCTATGTTTCGTAAAAAGAAGGTATTCAACAAAAAATTGGTAGGGGGTCTGCGATATCTAAAAATATCTGGTCCGTGTTCTACAAAAGGTTAAGAACCGCCGTCTTATACAATACAAATATATTGTTATATTTTACAATTATTACAATATAGTTTTATAATATTTATGACATTATTTATTGCGAATACTTGGTACTCGTATCTCATTTATCAGTGCCGTAGCCAGGATTTTTTTCAGGGGGGGGGGCTAAAATATTTACTAGGGCTAGGGTATAACCGGATTTTTACAATGTAGTAAGATGGTTAATATTATCATATTTAAGAATATTGAATTCAAAAACTCCTGTGATATTTTCTTCGCTTTACCAGTGAAGTTATAACATTTTTGACATTTTTCATTTTTTGTCGCCAATTAAAGCTTGTTTTTTTTTAGGATATTTCAATAACTATAACTTTTTTCCTTTTATTTTAAATTTATTCATATGTATAAGAACTATAGGTATAAAGGAAGTCAATTAAATAATTGTAAAAATAACTAAAAATACAGATTTTAGTAACTTTGATAATAATAATAATTAAAAAAAAACCAATGCAATAAATAATTAAATAATTGTTTATAATTTAAAATCTAAACTTTTTTCTTTTTTTGAAGCAAACATATTAATTATTAATTCAGAATCAATATGTATATCTCTGTGAATATTCATCAGCGTTAAACCATTTAGTCTTGTCTCACCTGTAGAGTTCCTTAAATAAGGCTTTAATCTTTTTAAAGTAGAAAAACTTATTTCGACTGATGCAGTTGATACTGGTAATATAGATAGTATTTTTAAAAAAACATTTATACTTGGAAACAGTTCTTCTGGACACTTAGGTATTATATCTAAGGTACTTTTTGGAATACAATTTTTTTCATTGGACCATTTTTGTTTCCAAAATTCAAATTCATTTTCAAGTAATTTGTAATAGGTCTATGGTAATCATATTTATATGGTACTTATTGTAATTTCTAGAATAATGTTTGGTAGTTACCTTATCACAATAAAATACTGAATAGTGAATAGCTCTAATACTACAATCATGGTAGAATGTAGATACAAGAAACGAGTAAAACGATTCATGCCAGTGACAGGCGAATATACAATTTCTAATTTGATATTTCGGGTGAGGGGGGGGCTCAAGCTCTTAAGCCCCCCCCCCCTAGCTACGGCACTGTCATTTATATTAAATATATTCGACGAGGCAATGTAAATTCTATCATTCCGAAAAATGAAAATTACATTTTGTACTAAGTTTCTGGTATAGTGTAATTGAGATTTTAATTTACAACAATTAATACCAATTATAGTTATAAGCTAATTAATATAAAGAAATAATTCTTACCGTTTCAAGCTTTATCATCCAACTTTGAGCTAAATGGCAGTTTTGTAGCAATACCCAGTTACCCATCCTGACAGCTTCAGAGATGAGTCTCGAAGCAATTGGACCTTGTCCCTGACCTAATGATAAAGCAGAAAAACGAGCAGCGAATCCCTATAACAAAACGAGGCAGCCTTTTAACGTTACGAATTTCGCATTGAAACATAAATATACACCAATTTTGTACACAATTTTACAAATTATTATTAAGTGATACTATACAATATTACAATGCACTGCGACGTACCATATTTTCTGAAAACTTAAGTAACAACGCAGTAGGATCTGCACCAGGCGTTAATACGAAAACCAACGGCGTTGTACTATTAGAGTCATTGAACGTTGAGCTCAAATCAAATGGCTGAGGTTCTGTAAATTTTTGTTCTAACACCGATTGATCTATTTAAAAACGCATATTTCATTATATCTGTAACTTAGTATGATGATAAGTTAAGAATTTATAGAGATATAGATGATATTGAAATGTATAGTATTTTCGACCCTTTTTACTATAGCAAATGCATTTATTTATTAAAATTTTGGGTAGATTTTTCATACATTGTAATTTTAATTAATAAATAGAAATAATATATGTAAATATATATATGTAACATATGTATAATGTTTTATTCAACTTACTATCGCTTATCCTAGCATTTTAAATTAATTTTTCCTATAATTGTATTCCTTATACGTATTATAGTTAATATCGAATGTTTACATTAGCGGCCAAGTAGTTATTACATAATTGAACTTACTACTTATAAAATATCGAATGGCTGGTATAATTTTATCATAACGAATAATACGTAGCACAAGACATTTTTGAAAATAGTTGAGATGCGTATCCCATGGATCAGGGAAACTAGCCAAATGTGGTTCTAATGAGTCATATAATTTTTTCCATTCATCTGCGTTGGCTTCAAAATGAGCTCTTATATTCTGAAATGTACATTTTATTGGACCAATTGAATTTATTCTTAAGGTCTTAGAATATAGCATTTAAAACACTATATTAATAAATGTTTTTAGAACAAATACCTCAAATTTTGGGAGTTTATCAAGTCGACACAACTCATCCCAATTTTTATCTGATAACCAACTTATATAATTCTTAAATGGGTTATCCAAGCTGCTGCCACCTGTGAGGAAAAATAACCATTCCTCCATGTTGATTTCTTTGGATAAATTAATAGCCATCAGAAGCGATATCAATAATTTATCCTAGATTTTAAAATTATAAAGATTAATAAATTTGGCATTTCAAGATATTAACTTACATATTCTATTAATCAAACTCAGTTTGGATAATATACGATGTATAAAATATTTATGTATATATTATAGATGTACTAAATATAATTATAATCATTATTCAATTTATTATATTTATAATTGGTAAATTAATTTTTTTTAACATGAAAGCGTTTGAGAAAACATTTTTATACAACCATTAACCAAATATAACAATTTATATTAGTTCGAAAAGTATCATAACTTTCATAAAGATTTACGACCTTAAACTATATTGTTATAATATTAGCTTTTATACATTTTACCTTATATTTAATAACCAATGAAACTTACTTTTTCAAATAAGCTTCTACAAATGTTAGTGTACAACGAATAAGTAAAATATTGAATCAACTCGTAGGTTCTTTCTTGAATATTCGAACGTTTTGGACTATTCCTAATAGCTATGGTAAATAAGTGTATAAACCACGTAAGAGAATATTGGTACATGGGATCAATTTTTGACAATGTGTCAATGGTGAAAAATAATTTCATGGAATGTGTTGCAACTATACGATATTTTTGTCTGATTTTATCTATTGATCGTTCAGTGATTGCAGATGTCGCTTGTTTTATTTGTATTTCGTCTGCTAATACTTTCGAAGAACTTAGTATTTTTACGGCATCTTCGTCTTCTAAAATATTCCCTTTAGAAGAACTCAAGACTAGCAGGATTTCATCTTCGATATTATTCAAGGATCTAAAAAACAATGCATTTTTATATATCATTAATCACTGAAAAAAATAAAAAATTAAAATATATAAATATGAGAGATGTTATGTGTTATTTTATAAGAAATCAATAATGTTGCTAAAGAAAGTTTAGTTTATTTGAAGTATTTAATCATGAACTTCTGTTAACGTGTTAACGTCGACAGTCAACACCTCTACAGTCTACACCTATGAATATTATCAGAATTTGTTTAGCACTCTAGTCAGATATAACGTATAACCTATAGCAACGATCCGGTCCGTATTTAGTGGGAGGTAGGGGGAGTATTTAGGCATGGTGGAAAATCGTCCGCACCGGGTATTCGATGGAACTTGGGGACGCTTAATTTTCTACGATCTTTTTTCATTTTGCTTTATTATGATTCATGACTAATAATATAATTTAAATTATCTTTCGTAAGCTTATTGCCTTAAACGATTTGCTTTAGAACATTTGAAAATTTTAATTGAAGTTTATTTTGTGTACTTGTGGTTTGCTAATGCATGGGTGCTATAATTTAAATCGTATTCAATTATATTATTATACATGGAAATAGTAACTCAGTGAACAGCCATGCTATTTCTATATTCTACACGAGTTTACAATTCCATGGATTAAATAATTATATGATAAATATTATATTATTCTCTCGTGTTGCTTATAGAATTAAAATGTAAATAAATAATGTATTTGAGATACTATTTTCATTATTATTAATGTTATTAATTAATAGATCAATTATGAATTGTTAGTGTTTATTTGTACATCATACTTGAATACAAATTACAATTATATTCATATTATTTTACACAATTGATATTAAATACAATATTAAATACAAGGTTTTATGCTTAGATAACTACTATATGTATTGACTATTACTATACTATTTTTGCTTATATTTTTAATTTTCTTGTATTTATCTTATTCTTGTATCAAACGCAAAAAACTATATTTTAATGCTAATAATCTGTAGATGTAGATAACGTCTTATTTTAATAAAACAATAAAAAATATTTATTATTTACTTGGCATTTTTAGCGCCTTCAATAATCAATTTATTTTTCTCGGCTTCTAAATCAGGTCTATCTTTGGCCACTACTACACCTAATAACTGGTCTTCAAGACCAATTGGCGTTATCATAAAATTTAACAACACAACTTTTACAGCTACTTCTGGTAAGTAATGTGGATTTCTCAGTTTGGTTGTAATGTAAAACCTTAAAATATACAAACGATAGGATTTAAACAAAACAACACAAGTGATACAATCAGCCAATCGATTACCGGAAATTGTGATGATATTCGGTTATGGAATCACCTAGGTATATGCAGTAAGTCCCGCCACTTAAGAATATCTGTTTTAACAACACGGGTTCCAATATAGGATCTAATTCTTCATTGATATCCTCTAATAGTACCTGAAATAATGTAACAGTGGTACTGAAATACATGTTTAGGAGTGTATTGTTTCTTTATTAAATACTGGTTGTCCTCTGAAGATCGCTTCCTCTAGTACATTTATAAAGTTGGGTGAAGTAGATCGAATGATGTGTAATGTGTTTACACTTTCCATTGTTTTTATCCATTTATTGGCCTGTCCTTGGGGATCAATCATTAGAGCTGATCGCCGAGCATTCCTGGAGGACAATAATTAAGTAATAATATAATAGTTTGTAAAAAAAATCTAAATATTCAATACGGAAAACTTATATCAATTTAATTTCAATATTATAAATGTCATTAGTCATTGCTGATAAATGATAAAATAAATAATAAGTACGTGCGATTTTCTCACATGACAATAATTCCATTATCAATCGAAAATAAATCAGTCGGCAAACCGGCTACATTCCAAGCTCTGATGTCGGCAGGTTTTCCAAGTATTTCACTTAGTTGAAAATCTTTAGTGCATACTATATCGTTTCTGATGACTTCATCAACCCAATTTTTGATTTGACGACTTCTGTAGTCCATTGTAAACGGGCCTAAGTATGCAATGATTCCGGAACTTACCAACAGGTCACCTGCAATGACAATTGATTTATTATATTTTTATTGATGTAACATAATAATTGATACATCATTGATATAGTATACCCACATTCAAAGAGTATAAGTTACTTTCGATTGAACATACCGGTTAGGTTTAAATAACGTTCTCCTAGATTTATTGCCGTCTGGCCCCATCGCTGTTTTTCACCTCCTAATCCACCAATCAATTCTCCGGCTCGTTTCATTTTTATTTGTACTCCATCGGCTTTATCTTGTAACATAGACATTTTGTACTTATTCGCGTCGAGACTGTCTTGTACAACTTTAAGTTTCATTTCAACCTCATGAAGTTGTGAACGTTTTTCATTAAGTGCTCCCATCGCATTGTTGTACATGTTTTCCGCTTCTAATAAGGCTTCCCTTTTCGGCTTTATTTCTTTTTCCACTTTTTCGTAACTAGACATCGCTATTACCCATTTGCACAGACCTTGTGCAGCAATTGATGCTTTTTTTACTTTATCGGGATCAAATTCTGGATTTGTGAGATACTTTTCGTCGATGACTTGCATTGCTTTACTCGATATTTGACCCTTACCAAGATTAGTTAAATTGGCCAAAAATTTTATGTCGTTGAGCAACTTTTTGGACGGTCCCCAAAAGTCTTCTTTCATTTTTCCAGTGGCGGGGTCGGGAATTTTGTAAGGTTCTACGCCTACAATAATGCAAATACTTTCCATAACCAATTTAACTGCTTGAGGAGGGTTTTTCATAGATTTTACAAATGTAATATCATTAGAAGTTAAAGTGTCCAATGCAGCGAGAGCAGAATTTAATATAGGCCTCGCGGCTTCCATATGAGCTTCACACTCATCTTTTATTGCTTGCGCTTCTGCTGCGGTTTTTAGTGCTTTCTCTTCGTCTTTTTTAATGATTTCTTTAACTTTTGATATTTCTTTGTTTTCGATCTCTATCTTCTGCATGATGACTTTCACATCTGCCGCAGCAATCACGAGTTCAGGCTCCAATTGTTTCAATTCTTTTTGCATTATTTCAATGTCATCAGCTGCGTTCTGCAATTTCTCCAACCCTACTTCATACCGACGTTTTGAAGTTATGATTTCTCTTTTATAGATCAAATAATTATAAATTAAACAAATGTTTTAATGATTAATGATTAATTAATGATTTAAACGCTTAATACTTACAACCGGTTTTTGCTTAAAACGTCTTTAAATGTATAAATCATTTCTAAATAAGAAGTCGGTGTAATATACATTTTACGTTGTAGTTTTGTATAAAATTCTATGGATAAATTTCCGACTGTTATATGAAATTGTTGACACATTTTAATACAAACATTGCGTTCATGGTCGGTTAAATCTACGTCACTCAAAAATTCTGTAGCTACTGCTAGTAGAGCATCTGCTGGCCAAGTCTGGAATGCAGCGATATGGTTTAGTCATACGAGTTATCGAGAATGAATAAAATAATTCTTTCTTTCTTTTGACATGGCTCTTATTTTATACAATTATTCTTTTACCTGGAACCAATCAATCGTACAGCATTGCACAAGCGATGGAAATTTTCTTACTCTAGTTCTAAGACCATCACCAACGGGACTAAATGCCAACGAGACATGCAATTGATCTCGCACAGTTTGAATAAATAAATTGAATAAAGCTGTCAGACTTCCATCAGTCTAATAACATTTTTAAACGTTTTTTTTTTTTAATTTTGATTATAAATAAATTGTATTTTAAATATTTCAGTAAAATTACTTGAACTGTTTTCTCGCGTTGTCTATCTAATGCACGCATTTTCTCACAGATTTCTATTCTCTCATCCATCATAAATAAGTTTGGTACTTCGCCTGAATTCAATAAATTATTTATGTCTTCGACCATTCCTTCATTTTTTATCTAAACCATAAAGTTTTAGTATACGTGCATATAGTTTTGCTATAGTATATTTAGAAATATTTATACTTCAGAATCCGCAAACAAGAACACGACATTTTGATCAAATGCAATACTAGCTCGCTTAAATACATCTTTTAAATCATCATGCCAGTCATTAGTGCTATACGAACGCGTCATTTTAATCTAAATATAACGATAACGTGATTTTAAGCCGAGAAGAAACATTTAATTTTTTTATGTATTTTGGTACTTGAAATAGGTCAAATTGGGCAATATGTGCAGCAAGTCTAGTCAGTGACTGGCGACCTGATCCTCCTAAGCCAATAAGTAAAGCGTGTCCTCGTGGTTGATTTATAATGCGACAAATTCGAGAGAGGTGTTCTAGAGCAAATCTAAAAAGAACTAAATACATAGGCTTTTTGCTCATCTTATTAAACTCTTTTAGGTATTTTTCAACTGTTTTTCGAAGACCATCCAAATCGTTTATTTCCTTATAACTTTTATTAAGATCATGACGATCAGAGAAGTCACAATAAATTAACTGGCGTAATTCATTTTGACCCACCTAAATGTTATTAATAAATATAATGAAACTTTCTTGTTGATGCTAAATGTTTTAATCTAACCGTTTTGTTTTGTTTTGTAGTCAGATGAACAAACAATTTGTCCAAGTCTATTTCTATAAATTCTTTACAAACAAATCGTAAAGTGTCGAAAAACCATGAACGATCCGCCTCATCAACTAAACGATCATAATATACTCTTAAAATTTCATGCGTCCAAAGGCGTTTCATAGCTATTACATCTGCAATAGTCTCAGGAGTGGAAAACATGACACCCTGTTTAAAAAACAATTAATAATATTAAAAATATTGTAATGTTTCACTGAAATAAAGTGCAGTTGAATCATTTTTTTTACAACATTATTTGGGTAACCTAGAAATTACATATTTATATTATTTATTATAATATTCTAAATATGAATAAGTAAATGGATATTATTATGTTTATAAAATAAAATATAAGTATGTCCATTCCTCATTTAATCATTTTTAAGGTATTTATGATCATAAATTAAATGTCTATAAGTATTTGCATATAAAATGTAGCAATTAATTACTTGAATGACTTTAGAAAAGTCTCTTAAGTTGAATAAATAATGAGATTTAGCTGGAGTTGGCAGTAAATATTCAATACTTTTTTTATGTAGATCTAAAGTAGAATTTATCAACTGATAAACACATGAATCAAATTGTTTTTTGAAACCTCTATAAAACGAATACAAATTAAATATACCTATTAATAATAATTGTTTTGTCTTAATTCGACTGTACTTGTTTTCCAAATGCCAAAATAAAATTTTGGTAAAAATTGTAACCATTGTTACGTCATCGAAAGAGTTGGTCACAATAATGTTGAAATGGCGACTAAATCTTGCAGTCACGGTATTGCCTGACGACGGTGGACTCATTGCGCATAATATCAGCACATCTTCAAGATGTATCGGTACAAGTTCTTTACGATCGTACCACGGGAACTTATCCATGCATTGCCGTAAAAGTTCTATAGGGGGTTGGGCACCATAATTCTCCTTTTGCGGCATACTCACGTCGTCGATGAATATAACACACTTTGTGCCTATCAGAGGACCGAACACTCCTCGTTTTCTTTTGATTAGTTTGCTCATGATTATGTCTTGTATAGTGTTGGCTGAAGTCTGCGCGGAAAAGTTGATGAACGACGGGTGGTTAGTATCCTGGTCGATTTTCGTAAAAATGTAATCCTACAAAAGACGTGCATATTTTTTGAAACGTTTTCACCATAAACACGATTACTATTCATACCATAGTGTAAGCAGACTTTCCCGTTCCGGTTTTGCCTACCATCATCATAGGCTTATTGTTTTCTATAAGTATAGACATCAGCATGTGATTACGTATTGTATCCACGGTGGGAACAATGATTTTATTGAAAGGTATATCTTGCGGTATGGGAGGTTCTTCTTCCACGTACTCGGACCAAAGTTTCCACAGTCCTTTGCCTTTCGTCATTAAAACATATCTGTAGTCGAAAACTAAGCCTTCTTTGGGAATCGTGTTGGAATAAGAAGTGTGTGGTGATGGACATAATTTAATGGGTATGTTTAGAGCTCTGGCCACTTTTTTTGGAAACTTATCCTCCAACAATGCTCGAAACAAGAGGTTAAATTTAATTCGACTATTTGTGTCTAAAGCCGCCCCTAAAGACCAAATCGACGAAAAGAAAACTGTACTCTGTAAGAAAAATGTTCATAAATAATTACTGAGAGGGTAAGTACATAGTTAAGGATTTGACTATGTATAATATACTAATTTACTTCGATCTGGGATCTGATATCATATTCTAAAGCTTTTTTCATATGTTGTTGATCAAAGTACGGTTTCATAAAAGTGTCACAAATGTTTGTTAACGATCTGATCAAGTTTGAATCGGACGTAGGAAACACTTCCTAAAATAGTTTTAAATTAGAAAACTGTTATAATCGATCAATTGTTCACATGCATACGTTCATATTGCACCGTCTTAACATAAACAATAATGGTCGAGCAAACCGTATGATAATATTGTAACACGTTTTTTTGTGCTTATATTCCAGGTATGGTGAAAATTCGTCTGTCCACGATTTCACAAGACACTCCCAACCTAACGAAACTGGTTCCATATAAATCATACCACACCTAGAAACCTTAAAATTTAAAAGAATTCATGTATAGTACAGTTAAAAATGGAACACTGTAAACATTTGTTGATATCACTTGATTACCGTTGCCGGTGATGCTACATCCAAGTCCATTGGTTCAAAGATCAAGTTTGTCGTGTTAGCGAGCTGTATGATCTCTCCTGATATTAAACACAACTTTTTATTATCGTCCAGTACTGTATTCATACTTTCAATCCAGATGGCGTCTACTGGACCATCAAAAATCAACCATTTTCTATTATTATTCTCCGAAGAAGCAAATTTTCTGAATCCAACAGCTAAAATACCGTCTGACCACTCATGTGATGTTTGATCAAATTGACCATAAAGCTGACCGAGCGTTATAGATTTTGGATTTATTACCATGATTTCAACTTTGTGTTCATTCATCAGATTCTGATTGTAAATATGAGATAGGTTAAAATAATTTTAAATCTTTGAAGAATGAATTCATGGAGTGTTATAATTAAATTAATTTTGAAGTTAAAATAAACAATATATACTTATAATTATGTAGGTACCGGTTAATTCAAATAATATATACATTCGTCGAAAAGCATAAAGGCTTAGTTTGATACACAAAATAATAATACATTTTTAAATAAAAAAGATATTATTGCACACAATAGCCATGTGTTTATTAATTGTATCTGAACACGGAGCATCGAACTTTTTTTTAAAAAAAATGTTATCTGACATTGATTAAGTATTCTATAACATTGTAATGTTGAATTTTAGCATTTATGGCAAATATTATGATATGAACAAAATTTAAAAAAATTAATGCAACATAGTATCCAGATACAACGAATAATAACCAGACAGGAGAGTAAGGACTAAGGTACTATTTGTACAAAAACTGAATTAGGAAAATTTTGTTTTTTACAATAATATGTACAATAAATATTTTGAGACTGCAGATATTTGGCATCAATTATTCGCTCATATTTCAAACATAAATATATATAATAATGTAGGGTAAAATTAACGGTCGAATTAGGTTAGTTTACAATCAAATCAATGATTTGCGAATCACAAACTAACAATAATTATAGTATTAAACGATAAAGGAAACTCACATCAAAGCTCCCCGAATACTTACTATTTAAAACGATGAATATAAATAGAATATATTAAAAAACTCCAAATTTAAAGAAATTAGACAATATAAAATTATACAAATGCATAATTTAAAATTGTTTTATACAAAAGTAATAATCTTATTATAATACATATACTATAACATTTTTATTAAAATATACTCACAAAATCATGTTTCATTGTAAGTAGTACTTTAAGTAATATAGTTGTCACATTTAAAATGGTAACAGTATTAATAATAATGTAAATTAAACGCGACGATGTCGTACTGATATTATAACGACTACTCGGTGAACGGTCACAACACACACGCCGTCGGTACGGACTCTTAAGCAGCGATATTGCATTATGTCGTGTGTTTTTAATAGTTAATACATCATTAATCTAATAATTCTCTAATAATCTCTTAATTAATAATCTGAAATCTCTAAATCTTTTCAGCTTCCGCATCTAACTCGAATAATAGTCTATGGATTGACTTGATATTTTTACATAACTTTGGATTTCTACACGAGGGTCTTATATACTTTTTAACCATCAGTTCCCACGGGAACAGGAACTTCCAAGCGCGTTTCCGAGAACCGAGTTTTAAATAAAAACAATTGTATCTGACAAATGACTATGTGCAGTGTCTGCACGAGGGGGGGGGGCGTAGGGCCCTTACCCGAGACCTCACGCTTTTATGATGGCCTCACAACTCGATAATGTATTGTTTTTTATATATTTCTTAGTTTTGTACGACTCAAACTAAATAATAAATAACAATCTATTAAAAATAAAAATTCATAGAAACATCTGTAAATGATTTGAAAAATATTTCGTGTCCTTTATCATTATTGTAGTGTAAATAATTTATAAAAATAATTTTGAAGGGGATTTTTACGGTCACTGGACTGAGCAATAGCGAAGTGCGATCGGGTTCAGCAAGTATCTTTCTAATAAAATTACCACCGAGTAATTAACGGTCGGTGATTTTTATCGCGTGTGCCTACGTAATATTTTATGATATTTTTTTTTTATAGAATAAAAATTAAAGTTAAAAACAAATAAATATAATTATGTGTACCATATTATGTTACATGTGCTTACCTTAGTTTCAATTATTTCCAAAGCACAACTGAGTGCCTTGTAAGCTGATGTTTTACCACTAAACGGTAATCCCACAATCATAAAACCATGTCTGACAATCATCATTTCATAGATCTGTTGGATTTTTTCCAAAAAGAATGGAGTGCATTGAAGGTTTAATATTTCGCAAGCTTCTTTTATAGCGGAATTTAAAATCAGATAATCTGGTACCGGCAACTCGATGCCGGGGAACAAATCTGAAGTTAAGCCCTGTGGAGGCAATAAAATCACAATCATAACTATCCATTATGTCCCATAATAATATTGCATCCGATAAAATTATTTTACTTTAAACAACGGAATGTCATGCTCCAGAAATTTCGGTAAATTCACATCGTTGATTGAACGTAACATAAGTATATTTTCATCTTCTTCGGGGTATTTCAGCTTTAAATTACCAGCTGCCGTCAACACGGTTTTAACAGCTCTCATTCCTGTGTAAGGTATTTTATTACATTTCATATTAAGATGAATGGTATGCAATTAACAACCGTAATCGTAATGGTTTTGTGACGAAAGCTGTTCGGAACATAATTTATATGTTGCTACGATTTTCACCGACAGTGAACGGGCTAAGCTGAATCCTTGAGAGTACAAGACGATCTCGGATATCAAAGCATAGTCAGGTACCATCATGGCTACTGAACGGAATAAAGCCTGAAAAACAAATAATTTATAACCGTTTTATTTTTTAAGTAAATAATATAAACACTTCGGCAGTGTTTAAAGCAATAAAATTGCTGTTTAAATCGATATAATTTGTATGGACACTGTCTGTTACTTTCAAATTATCCGGCAGTTCAGAACGTCCAGCGTAACCGGGATTCATAGTTATAAATATAGCACACGTTTTGTCCAATGTTAAATTTGATCCTTCAAAAAATATTTTCGTCAAACCACTCTGTACACCTCGTTGAATGGTCAGTATTTGTTGCGCGACTACTGATAAAACTTCCAAGTCTATACGATTGAATTCGTCAAAACACGCCCAAGCACCACATGACAGTAAACCCTAAAATTACGACGCCTTTTAGTGAAGCTTTGGTTGTATAATCTCTTTCCCAGGACATCACTTTGAAAAATTTTCCAAGACCAATGTAGTCCATACTATCCGAACAGTTGAAGACCACACACTGCTTAGCAATGGCCTTAGCCAAGTCTTTGGTCGTTTCTGTTTTGCCAGTACCAGCGGGTCCTTCGGGCGCACCGCCGAAATTCAACTGAAGAGCGCAAAACAAAGTACGATAACAGCGGTCCGTTAACGGAGTGATCACCAATCTTGACGAGTTACCCAAATACTCGTAACCATAATTCAACGAAGCGTTTATCATAAAAGTTATCAAGTGTTCGTCCTAAAAATAAATCGTTTTCAGATGGTAAATCGTTTAGTTGCTAAAATAAATTGTCGCTTACCATCCAATAATACCGCAATTGGCTAATCCAGCCAAAGTCGTTTGTCTTGTAAATATTTTTTTGCGCCAGATCATCGACGACATCTCTCCCGTGGACATCCATTACAATCAAGGCGCCTGTATTAATGTGACAATTATTAGAATTACACGAGACTTTTTGCAAGCCCGAACTCGACCTCACCTAGAGTCAAACGCGTTTGAACTGGCAACACACCACGGACCAAATTAACAATTTTTTCAATTTGTCCATTACATTTATTTAAATACGCTCGCAACCCTTTCGGGTATTTTGTAATAGCTTCTGTCATTTCAGTAGTCCAAAACGTACACGACACGGCTAACACTGCTTGCCCAGGCCATTGAACTACCCATTCGTGTCTAATCACTTGCGTGTAGGCTAACAAAGCCTCTTCGATTATTTTGTGCACAGTAGTTTTCATTATCTGTTCTAAGTCCACCAGCCATTTCTCAACTTGTCCTCTAGCTCTCATCGTATTAATTGTCGATGTTAAATTTACAATTTCCTCTTCGCTAGATACCATAGATATAATCTCTAATTTTTCAGTGAAAACAAGAGTGGCTATTCCTTCGAAACATTTTTTTAAATGAGGTTGTACTTTCTTTGGATCCTTAGTTTCCGATAATATTTCAAGAAGCTCATCATTTGACAGAAAAAAAAATCTCGGAAAGTATAGTCGTTTTGTTTCCAAATAACTATTTAAACCCTTTTGCACCACGTCTAAAACTGTAAAAGCTGTTTTCAAATCATCTAAAATATTTTCAATATCAACCGTATTTAAAATATTTGTTGTTCTTTTAAAATTTTTCATCAAATCTTTCCAAATCTATAAAAAAAAAAAAATGTTTTTAAATAATTTTGGACTCTGTTTTCTAATAAATGTATTATATTAAGACTATTTTCTTTGGAGCTAATATGGTAAACAATGTATTTACCCTTTGAACTGTGTTAAATTTCTGAGATTCATTTGGAATTTGGCTTTGTATATCTGGAGATGAGAATATAGATTCTAAGTACATCCATGCAATTTGTACTTTGACTAACAAATCCATTATTTCATTAAAAGTACGAATTTTTTCATCCCATTCTCTGAAAAAGAGATATTATATACAATCTTTTTTTCATTCTGCATTAAATTAATTTAAATAAAATACAATATTTCTTTTTCAAAAGGTTTAGCAAATGGAGAAGATTTCATTGTGGATGTTTTCATTATTTGATCATCAAGTAATATTTGTATCTCTTCAATACCGGATATAATATATGTGCCAGTATCTCTAAAGCATAAAATAAAATCACATTTGTTATTTTAATTGTTTTAATCAAATTTATACTTATAATCCATTTGATTAAAGCTTAAATCGTTCCATTCAGCAATCATTAAATTCAATTTCTTCTCTAAATTACTTTCTTTAGAAGCACCATCTCTGATTATGTCAAATAGAGGTACAAATTTTCCGAGGTTGAAACTTAATATTTTTTCCATCGTAAGCTTTTGGTCGGCATTTATTTCAAAACCAATAATGTTTGAAATTTCCTCCCAGTGACGGTCATTAAACCCTAAATAGCCCAGCGTTAACAGTTCTGGAACTCTTTCTTTGAATAATTCAATCGACAATCGTACCTTTATAAATTAAATTATCAAACGTAAATAGAATATTAATAATAATAAAATATGGATATCCAAATTGAAAAATTTACTTAATAGTACGACTGAAATTTATTGAGCTATGCTTAAAAGGATCAAGTGAATAAAAACCTAGTTTACGTTAGTCTGTACAGATTTTATCGCAGACACTCTATAGAACACTATGACGTATACCTACTCTTATATTCTTTGTCTAGAAGCTTATGCATTTTTTAGTTAGCACTAAAATCTATTTAGAAATCATTGGAAATTTGGAAATAAAATTATACTACGATGAGATGTGATGGCTGTAAGAATTATCAACTATTATAATCCCGAACAACAGTGTTAATAAATTCAATGACTTTATGTATCTTTAACCGTTGTACATTTAATGCTTAGGACCTATGCACTATATTATATGAATATTGTACAGAAAAAATTAACATTTACCTAATTAATTTATACAAGTGCGTTAAAAAAAATGTATGTGCCATTGGCGCAAAGTTTTTGTGATATACTTACTTAATACTTGGAGGTACTTAGAATAAAGTTATAACGCCGATCAGTAAACTATTCAATATTCATAAGTCACAATAGATAAACATGTTGTTGTAACTCAAGACACGAAAAAAGATAATATCGCATCAAAAACAATTTCGTCAAAATTTAAAGTTTTTTAACATAAAGGATAACATTTTTCAAATACACGTATGTCGTCATATGCTTGATTTGTGTTACCTTCCATAAAAATAATTTAACGATTTCAAACTTGCATACTACTAATTTATTGTAGCAATATGATCGGATCCAGCTACATCATTGAAAAACTACCAATATTAACCAATAAGTGTTTGCTGTACTCAGGTGAGCTTTGGTGAGCGGACGAAAACCATGAGGTGAAATTTTGAAAACAATCACTCAACGGAGATTTTACATTTCTACGCCATTTACAACTTCGTTAAAAAAACATAAAAAGTTGTTTCGACGCACAACTAGCAATGTTCTTCTACTTATTACCTTTTTTATATTTAATCATACCCAATCGTGTACAACCAATTGGTATTGTTCGGTACATAATATTAAAATGATCAAACGTACCGTTTCCGCAATGGCCAATGGAGCCGGGGTTTTCTTAAAGGTTCGTTCAAGTTTTGTGATATTGCGATAATAGGTAGCTACATCTTGTTCAATTTGTTCTGGGTCGTATGTACCCATCACAGAATTTATCCATTGGTCATGGTTCGTCATAAAACCAAAGCAGTTGTCGTAAAGTGATTTGTACGGTGCTAAAGTATCCGCGATCTAAAATTAAAAACACTCGTATTTTAATAACACACGTTTCATTGTATGTTTATGAGCAATACGGGTTTGTAGCACTTTTACTTACAGTTTTCCGCAGTGGATATACGCTTTGTGGAATTTTGAAAAATGTTTCCTCCTTGTTAAACTCGGCAATAGTTTCCAAAGCTACTGTTAATCTGTTGTGTAAACTTTCAGATTTCTCAACATACGTTTCGATTTCATCGATGTCTCCAAATGTTTCGAATTTTTCTGCTTCAGACCGATACCTAAGTAAATCGTTGTCGAACGTTTCTCTGCGGTCCAACAAAATATTTTTGAATTCTCCCTTTTTTTTTTGAATAATTATTTCAGCGTTTGTTGTTATATATTTGTAAATATTTTTGGCCCATTGTGATGTTTCAGTAAAGTTTTTCACTAAAACTGAGTCTGCCATTGGTATAGAATCCATTAAAAAGAATTGGCATGAAAGCACCTCGCATCCTAGTGTTCCTAGTTCGGGTAAAATATCAGCTTTCGTTTTCGCTATAAAGGTGATGAATTTCATAAGTTCATCGGTATTTTTTGGCGGTGTTAATATCGAATCACTCAAAGACGAATACCGAGCATTTAATCTAAATGAGAAAAGATTAAAATATTAAAACTGATCGCTTAACTATGTGTACAATTTATACTTTTCGGAAATGGCTGAGTAAGTAGACTCTAAATTATCGATAATAACGTTCTTAAACTTATTTGCTTGTTTACTTAAGATGCTGACAATTTCAGCGAAATCAATTTTAAATACACCTATCGTTGATGATGAGCTTATATCAATTGGTATGGACAAAGAAACATTATGATACTCCATAATTTTAAGTTTAAATTCATCAAAAGTATGATCTTGAGAAATAAATGTATCCACGCTAAGTTTAGCTTCTCCGTTAATCAAATATAAATATTTCTTGACTTTTTCTACGAATACATTATTTTTTTCCCAACAATCATCCAAATATGTTTGCAATTTTTCGCGGTTTTCATGCACAACACCATGATCTAAATCAACCTAAAATACGTAGATAAAATAAAATAATACTGTACTTATTATCTCGGTTTAACATAAGTGTCTTTTCAGCCGTTATTTACTCGTATAAGTACAATTAATGTATTTATTTTTTATCCTTACTTTCAGAAATATATCTTCACTACTATAGTTTTCGTACAAGATGTGTTCAATACGTTTTAAATATAATGGTAATTCAATAATCGTTTCATAAATAAAAACAAAAAAATCTCGTAACCGTCTGTATGATGGAAAAATTTGTAATTTTTCGTTTCTGTATTTCATATTTGTTACGAAAACCGTATTTTTCTTTATAACAATGAAAAACACAACTGAATTTACAATTTATCTATATTATATAACTAATAATATAATTTCAGTAGAATTTTTATAAGCGTTGTTTTAATTATTTCCAACTACGTAAATCAAACGTTTCGTGCATATAAATCCAAGTATTATTCAAATTAAAATAATTATAATTTTTTCATTATTTGTTACTTTTATTAGATAAAATGACGTGCTGCCTAACATGATCTAAAAGAATCAGATAAAAATCGGATTTATTGCTCAATTTTAACTGTCAACTTTACTAATTTTTAATCTTCACTACGAAGGATTTGATTTCGAACTAGTAAAACATATTTATGTTGACTTGCCGTTTTTAGAACACTACATTCAATTATTTAATTTGTTAAGCTTTTCAATTATAATTAAATAGTTTGAAATAATTACCGAGAGGTCGCAACTACAAATGAGAACGGAGTAATGATTAATATCATGTCACATTACCTTCGGGTCACATATAAATTCTGTGTAGTCTACAATAGTCTTCTGTACGAATTCTTTTAACTGCATTTGCATGTTGAAAGCAACGAATTCGAAAAAAGAATGATGTCTTTTCTTATTATTAATTTTTGGCAATTGATCCCTGTACTTCTAATAAAATACATTAAGAATTAGCTGAAGGAATAAAATATTTGATCGACCAAAAATGATTACCTGTTCACATAATCTTTTGATATCATCGAACCATTGATTTCTTACGGTATATTTAATATTCATTAATGACAGCGAAACCAATTTTTTAAATTCTTTAATTGTATAACTTGAGTTTCTTTGACTTGTTTCGTCGTAATTTATGAGAACTGTATTACTGAAAATATTTAACAATACAACAGAGATTATAATCAGTGATATTTCAAATCGTCAAAGGAATTATTATTTGATTTAAACAATCTTTTTTGACTCGAATTGGTTAAAATATTAATTCACTTGTGTTATATGATCGAATGTATTATAAGGTATATTATTATTAACAAACGCGACAGTTTTGGGAAAAATTAATCATGTTTTTTAATCGAAGAAATATTAAACACAAATTAAAGAGCATAAAAAAATAGTTTTAATTTTCATCAACAATGATTATGCATTTTACTATTTTCTAATGTATTGGTGTGGTACGTTTCACAGAACTGATTGCTTAATCGATGTTATATTTTTTTTTTATTTATTAGGTCCTAAGAGCATATTCATTATTAAATAAAACAACTATTTTTTGTATCATAAATGGTTGCAATTATTGAGATGGTAATAATTTGTATCACTACAATACCATTTTTGTTCGCAAAGTGAGTGGTAAAATGAAATAGTATTAATAAAGCGGTAAAAATATAAACAACAAGAAATTATGTATATTTTATCATTTATTTGAGACAATTGTGTTGTTTTGACATCTATATGCTAAGGTGTTGTCCTAAATCCTAATACATGTATATTATGATATCCGTTGATTTAGCTGGATACCAAAAGAGTTTTATTGCTTTCGTAGACCAAAATCGACCTCATAAATTCAACGATATTTTTTTCCTTTTTAGCAAATGTATTTAGTATAAAAATATAATGATGAGTAGTGTAAGCACCGTTTTTAACACATTTACAAATAATACAACCACCTCGAGACACATGTGTCTAGAAAACGCATATTCATTGACAGTAAACCAGAAATGTTAGAATCGTCACATATGTATTTAACTTGTGCTCGTTTTCGCAAAGGAATGCCATTGAGGTTGAAACAATAACGGTTAAAAGTGTATTTACTAGCAATTAAAATGAGAGTCTTATGCTTAAATATGCTTGACGCTGCAAAGAAAAAACTACAAGACTTAATATTCACCAACGTTTGACAAATTATAAAATGTTTTCTATAGTTTTACCGTTTATTGTATTTATCTTGAGAATATGAATTATTTCTGGTTTTATTTTTTATTATAAACCGGGGGAAACGATTAATGTTTTCTACTACAAAAGTAGTATACAATTGTGTTGCGTTGAGATAATAATTCACCAAACTTACTAGCACTTTTTGTACCACAAATCGATAATTAGTAAGACTATTGGATGATGTTTTAATAGGTTTTTCTCGAGATATGTCCTAGTATGTTTTATCGATTGTTCCCACAGCGGAGCGTTGATTCGTAGTTCCGCTTTGATTGGTTTGGCCAACCGCGAAAGGTCTGTACAATACTCGTACGGATCAAGGTGTGCTATTGTTAGTATTCCTTCTTTTGAGAACTTTGAATGTTCCTACAAACATTTATTATATCAATATCGCACTGTAAAAATTGTAGATGAGTAAAAAACTGTTTTGGAATATTTCATCATACCTCAAGGGTATGACATTATTGTTAACATAATTCGTCAAACAATGCGGTATAGTTAATATTGTCGTTTATTTATTGCAAACTTCTAATGGTAATATAATTAATAATATGGTTTAGAGCCTTTTATTTTACATAATCATATTTTTTTTGTGCTGATTAATTCAATAAAGTATTCAATTTACATTATTATTACATCAAGTAAATTAGCTCTCAGCGAAATGAAAATGAATGTTTAAATAATGTTATTTCAATTTATACACAAAATTAATTATAAAAATATCTATCTAATAAAGCCATATATTATATAAAATAAAGTTTGTTTAACAGTTCCGAATATTTGAAAAATAATAGCCTGATTTATGAGAGTAAACGGTATAAACATCACTCTGTTCATAAATTCAGATTGCACGT
This sequence comes from Periphyllus acericola, assembly GCA_949715065.1. Lineage (NCBI taxonomy): Eukaryota > Metazoa > Arthropoda > Insecta > Hemiptera > Aphididae > Periphyllus > Periphyllus acericola. The sequence goes on from OX454264.1 coordinate 15,975,921, forward strand.
AATTCGGATTAAGTATTAACTGAAGAGCATCTCACGTTTGGTACATAAAATAAATATATTTACTTACTTGAATGACATCTTTTTTTAGTGCTTCTAGTGACGGTGAATATTGTAACTGTAGCGGTAAAGATCTCACTATTCTATCCATTGCTTTTTCGGAAAATGGCCAATGACAGTTTGCATCGATATTGGAACCGTACGTAATAAAGAAATTATACCTTAACAACGGGTTTTTGAACTTTTCTTTTGGCAGTAAGTGAGAGGCGTAGTTCAAAATCATATCAGTACGAAATTTTTCAGCTGCAATACGTTCTTTGGTCGCTATACTCTATATTTATGATTAAAAAATATTTCTTACAGCTCACGTGTCTTTAATTTCAAGTAAATGTTGTTTAATGTTGTTAAGTATTAAGTATTAAGTATAAGACAACCTGAGTGCCCTAACCATTGATATAAATCAAAGTAAACATTATGGCGTAATGGGACTTTTTGTTAATTATGCACGGAAATGGACATGTTCATTAAAAAATGTAATCAAATTTAATATATTAGGAGTTTTTTCGAGGCATTCACAACGTTATCTTGTAACTTGAAAAAGTTACCGAACAATTACAATGCTTCTAGGTTTTTAGTATTTTTTGTGTGACCTTATGTTTTGTCCTGTTCCTGTTCCCGACACGTACAAACCCAACCGACCCTTGAAAATTATATCGGGTCAGAAACAACACACCCTATTACAATGAAGTAAGCACAAGACCATTTTGTCAAGTTACTATTTTAGCACGATAACTGTATGTGTAATGAAATGCAATAGAATACGCCACCAAAAAAACTAAATAAAATAGTAAAAACTAAACTGCCGTGCACGCATGCATATTATACGCGTCCACTGATCTCGAACCGACTCTAACGTTATATGTATTTTATTTATACGTCGTCGCCACCATCACCCACCGTATTATTAGTTACTACTAAGGAACGGATTTATAAGCACAAAAAAACCCTTAAAATATGATTTTAAAAATAATGTAATAATATGTCACGCAAAATATGCTGCCCTTAAAATGTCGTATAATTAAAAAAAAAAAATATTTTATTAAATATTATAACGATGATGGGGAAAAAGGTGTGCATTATTTACATCTCTCATATTTCACCAATGACAGTCTTAATTCTTACAAATAATATTATTAATCGGAATAAGAATGTATACAAAAAAAAAAAAATATGAATATAAATTAAGCTTACTATACAAGACAATCAGAACAAAATGGTGTGCTATTAATAATAATATGCAGTGTCAAATTCCAAATATACATTTAATTAGTAAATGTGTACTAAATAAAAAAGTACTAAATATGTACATTTATATTTACTCGTATCTGTAGCTAGGGTCTAGGAACTTGAGGCTCTTTAGGGTACGCATATAAACGTTAAGACCATTAAAACATAAATTACTAATTCGATTATTATGTTTATAATACCTATATGTACTTTACCAACCGATTCCTAGTTAAATAATTCGGTATATTTAGGTTGATTTCTACACTGTGGTATGTTTTATGATCTTGACCTTCTAACCGGTATGACTTTTCAGAATAATGGATCTTTTTTATGACAAGGTTCTGATCTATTTTCTATAGTCTACACTGACTACAGTCTATACTAGTGGTTCTCACCCATTTTATTACTGCCACCCCCCTAATGAACAAAATATTTTTGAACGTACCTCTTATATGTGCAATTTGGGGAGGGGTCAGAATTGTAAAATAAAAATATTTTAAATAACCACTAAAAAAGTGAAATAAAAATATATACTTTTTTATATAGTATGTTGATAAATACAACGAATTATCATGTATTGCTTAAAAAAAATCAGAGATGAGTTATTGCTTATAAGTTAACAGTGTTTTACTTTTTGGTAATGTATTTTTTTTTTTGTATACTTTGTTTTAATGCAAAGATATGCTGTCCTTTATAGCCTAAAACAAGTACACCACTTCCCTAAAGCCTAAATCAAGTCAATCCAAATAAAATAATTCCAGATATGATATAAAAAAAAAGTCTATAAAAAATATATATAAAATATAGAATGAAATTCGTATTTTACTTTAGCTGGATCCGACTTATAAAGACATTTCTTTTTCTTGAAAGAATCCATAATGATTTTTGTTCAACTTTATTGAGCAATTAAGACCTATTCAGATACTTAAGTAAATAACTGGATCGTGGTTATTTTTTACGAAATAAACAATAAAAAACGATATTTATTACTTAAATGTTTCCAAAGATACGACATTTAATGTTTATTCATTTATTTTCATTCATGTAAATAAAACTAAACCCAATATATTTGATTTTTCAATTGCGTTTATTCGATCAAACTCCATATGAGGTATGACACTAAATCAAGTAATAGCAAAATCGTACATCTTTCTCTCTCATTATTTTTTTGTTTCTTTCTATTATTATTTCTAATTGCGTTTTGCCGATTTTATTAATAATCGAACTACGTTATTAATATCTCCTACCTAGTTACATTTTTTCATAAACAGCCACCGTCAAAAGATGTTTACGGGTTTCGAACTTCGATATTTGACTATGTCTAGCTATGTCTTTAGGCGCGTTTGAGTCGCCCTGAAACCCTGCTACTCTACCCTCGTGACTTTTTTCTGGTGTAATCGGTAGGAAAAGAATAACTGTTAATTCCCGACATTGAAACTTCCATCTGACGTTAACGTATCGCGTCATGCCGCTTTGTACCAAGGGTCAGAATATTTTTTATAACCGGCACTCGGTTTGATTCAATCGTCAGAAAAAATTATTGGCTTGCGTTATTGTAAAAAAAATATACTGAAAAAATGATTTATACATTTATTAGGTAATGACTGTTATTCTTTGCCATGAGATTTATGCACTTCACATTTATTTTAATTGCTTAACATGCCATTGGCATATTATATAGTGTATGCAATTTTTATTTTTATTTAGACAATAAAAAATAGAAAAATATCCGGTTCAAAAAGAAGCCGTCCATGGGCTGAGAGGCGAACTGTATCTCGAGACTCGAGTTACTCACAAAAGTCAATTGTAACTAAGTCTTTAGTCTATATACCTACTAAATAACGTCTCGTGACAATTTTCGAGCAGCGCAATGACAATAATGTACATACATATAGCGCTGTGAAATCGAATAACGTGTTGCCAAACTAATGCGTTCAGCAGAAAAAACTAAAAAGTCTGCCTAACTCATAGAATCGGCAATTTTACGAACTCGGCGTCAGAAAAACAAAATTTGTTAAAATAAAATAAATTAAATAATATTTCTAAGTCCAGCAAAAGATACTACGACAGGTAATTGTTTCCGATGTAAACGATTTCGCGGACCAGTTGTGAAACACCAAATCGTTATCGAGATTACAAATATAATACAACACAAAGATAATCATAATAATCATAATAATTTATCCGTCGTGAGAACATACAAATAAATAAATCAATAATATGTTCAAAGAATTATGTATATTTCAGCACTAAAATGTACTTTGTTCGTTGGTGCATCGAAATGAATGAAAGAAAAAAATCACAAATTATACAATAATAATTAAAAATAACAGTTTTATTAATTGTGTACAATTCAATGTTCTCATAATAGTTATATAGAAAATAATAATTTTATTCATGAAGCTTATGAATGAATCTCAGGGGTAAATTATAGGTACTGTTATTCTACGAACGAAACAGGATATGAGAAATTTGGATACAATTTTAAATTAATCTGGCGTAGTGCAATATTAAATACAATACTTGTTTTTAATACGTATGCTCTGATTTTCTATAATTATATTTTTTACGTTCTGTCTCAGAATAATGAACTGTCCAAAATACTACCTCTTTTTTAACTTTAATAACATTTTACCAACAAATTAAATATCGATCAACTATTATGCTTTCTCCTATCAAAATTATTGTCACGCTTTTTTATTATGAAATGTATACTATACTTTATTTTTAATATTTTTAATTTGTACACGTTCGCCTCATAACTTGATTAATTTTTAAGTGATTTGCTTGAGAAATTAACCTATTATTTCAAGTGTTCATATAAAATATATTTTATTCAATTGTAAATTAACAATTTTATATTAATATTTTATTTCAATAAAAACTAATATGGTGATCATTTAACCATACGTATCCCTGCTATTTTGTTGTTCCTATTATATTACTACTAACTATCAACCTATAATATAATTACCTATATGGCTATATATATATATATATAAATTGACCTTAATATCCATCAACGAAAAATATATTTCATATGCTAAACTAATTTATTTTAAAGAAATATAATATAAGCAGCTAAAAATGTAATTTGAAAAGAAGCCAAATCTTGTAAATTTGACTGCACTATTCCACATCAAAAAACCAAAACTGAAAAATCTTGGTCAGAGCCCCCATAATACTACTACTTATATTGTTCTTTTTATTATCTTTTACCCCATTCACAGGGCAATACACATATTTCGCGAACCATTTATTTTACTACTTCTTATGTCCTAATTTCCGTTAAAAAAAATGCATATCAAGATTATATATAATAAGAAAAAAGTTACTAATTAATGTAAAGGTTGTTTAAAACTCTAATTTATATTTCCAATTGTTATACATATATGACTATACCAATTCGGCATACAACCTTCTAGATCTAGATAGTACTAAAATTGCATTGTGAAAATATACGTCATGTAATAACTTTTTAATCAATGACTTTAGTTATTTCTTTTAGTTACCCATAAATTAATATTATTATATAATAATATATACCGTTAATAGAGTATTATGTATACGTAGATAAATGAAAATAAGTATAAATGTTGTTCATCAGATTTTCAAATATATTTTATAGTTAAAAATTCGATACATGAATATGATTCATTTATCATCGTCGGTATTCTCCTCTTCGCTTTTTTTCCTCCCACTGGCACAACCGCCATCGCTTCGACGGCTACGGTAGCGGTTCTTGTTTACCAAGAAATCACATCCCTCGGGTACTGATCAGAACCAGTAACTACATTTGTTAACACGTGGTTGAGGCTGTGGTCATTGGTGCAGCATCGTTAGCACTAGAACCTTCGGACGTCAACCAACTTCCTAGTGTTTCCATTTCAATACGTTTGGGCATTTCGGTGAGATAGAGATCTCAGGCATTCAATTTACGAGTGTATCACATGTCGACCAGCAAATTTTTTCTATCATGTCGCCGAGGTTTTCTCAGTGGTAACCGGACATTAAGTATACTTGATTTTGGATCATACGGTCATCTGCTACAGGAGCAGCTGTAGCTCAGAGCTCAGGAACCAAGTACACGAACCATTATCGCAGGTATAGCAGTATTAAGGTAAGTACCACAGTCATAAGGAATGTATACCAATTAATTATCATAAAATTGATTTCTCATTACTTATATTTCCAATTATTATTATTTTAAACGGATAATGACCATATAAAAATACCCACTGAATTCTAAAATAAATAAATCTGAGCATACGCATAATAATAAAACACAACTTACGATTTACTAAACTCTTTTCGAAACCGTTGAAATATATCATACTTACGAAAAAAGTATTATAAATCAAAAATTGCAATTTACTGCGCCAGATAAACTGAATAATATGTATTTTTTTTATAACTACTGATGTCCGTGAAGAAAATGTATATCCAATAAGAATAAAATTATTATTTAGTGGAAGGGTTTCAAACGTATTTTTAAACGGATCGAACCCTCGTAGAAAACTTAAAACATTTTAAAATAAATCTGAGCATACGCATAATAATAAAACACAACTTATGATTTTTACATAACTCTTGTTTTAACCGTTTCAATTTACCATATCTATTTTCAACAACTTTATTATTTAATTGCTTATAATTTTTAAAATAAACCGAAAAATTGTAACAACTTTGATTAATGTATGCTGAATTCTCCTAAAAACGATTTTGAAAACATAAAAATATTTATTTGGTAATGTCTAAAATAAAATACTTTCTGAATTATTAATTTTTTCAATAATTCATACTTCGTTATTCAAAACGAAGAGAAATACGACATACATTAATCAAAATTACACCCAAATCGCTCGATCAATTTTAATAATTGATTTACACTGTATATTTATATATATACAATAACAAATCATATAATTGCAAATAACTTAAGTTGTTGAAAATAAATTGATGAATCAAAATTTTGTTGCATAAACAGTATTATTAATCAAAAATTGTAATTTACTGCGCCAGATAAACTTAAAATAATGTATCGATTTATAATTTCTGATGTCCTTAAAAAAATGTATATCAAATAGGTTAAGAATTGTCTTTTAGTTTGAGAGTTTAAAACGGTTTTCCTGATTTATATATCCAATTATAATACTTATATTATAAACCAGCTTAATATAAATATAAATATTAATGGAAATATAAGTAATGAATGAACTTTGGTTTGTTATTTGTTTGGTGTACAAAGCTTATGTCTGTGCCATCTACCAATATACTTCTTCTAGGACAAAGGTTCGTGTACGAACCGAAAGGCTCATTTTGCTTCGCGAGATGAGAACTACAGCATATGGAGTACCAGATACCTAAAAGATGTTTAAGATTTAGGTTAAAAAGTTTTTAAGTCGATTGTAATTAATAATATACTATCGATAGGCTGATTTTCAAATCAATAAGTAAACGATGATAATTATTAACATAAATTATTTCAAACGCTTACCTTGTTAATATTCGTCCGGATATTTTCCACCAGAAAAATGACAGAAGAAAGCTGATCACAGAATCTTATTTTTCCGGAAAAAATGAAGATACATTAGCTGTTCGAAATATTCCGTATTTACAAGTACAGTTTATGTAGACCCGGCGGAATAATTTATAATGGTTTGCGGTTGAGACATCATTCGTTTGATAGTGCAAGTTCCTCTTCGTATTATTTCGTCTACTGCTGCTCACTATGCTTGTGATCCAACATTTTCTCGATCAAACGTCGTAGCTCCAATCAGTTAAGCTTCATGAATATTGCTCTTTAATCATCGTCAGTATTCTCCTTTCATCAATTTTTTTTTTTTGCTTCTCGTCATCACAACCAACGACGGTTCGACAATTGACGACTACGGCTGTTCTTCTTCATCGGGAAATCACGTCTGTTGGGTACAGGTCAGCACCGATCTCTACTTTTGTAGACTCGTGGGTAGTGCTGAGGCCCTTTTTGTACACCTCCGATCAGACTAGAACTTTCGGACACCAACTTTTTTCAAACTGTTTCTATTTCTAGACGTTTCCCCATTCTGGCGAAGTCGTATTTGCATGCTGTCACGTTGCGAGTGGCCACCAGCAAGTCTTGTGTCATGTTGCCGCCGTTTTCACAATGGTCATCCGATATTTGGTTTACTTTATACTGAGAAGCTTTTGGCTTCCATTCATTTTTGTTACGTTTGGTTTTAAAATGTTCTACTTGAATGTCTACGAAATATTTTTCGCTTTTGTGTTGCAATGGTCCGTGTCCACACTCAATTGAAATAAAATATGAAATAAACAAATTCGGCATTTGGTATTACAGTGTATTTTAAATGTATTTATAAAGGAAGTCTTTATATTTTACTTTTGGCCAGTTTGGCATTAAAAAGTTTTCGAAAATTTTTATAGGTTTTAAAATCTATGATATATTATTTATAATAAAGATTTTTGAAAATCTGAATCGTCACTGAATATATATTTATTTTTAACTTCTTGTTATAAACATTATATTAATTATTTGATTATGATTTCGGTAAATGATAAATGTATAGGGGCATATATAAATTATTTCCTCACCTATCGTTTTTTAATATTAGTTAATTGAGTCCCACACATAATTTATACAAATGAAAGCGGTAAACTGAGATATTTTTTGTGATTATTTTTCAATAACATCATATTATCATACTCGTATACAGGTACAACATAATATAGTTATAAATCATTTCACTCAAAATTAAATAGTTTATCCTATACCACACATCCAAATATGTATTTATATTTTTATTGATGCACTCAAAAAAATCCGATCTAATCCATACATTAAAATTAGTTAGTTAAATAAATTAGTTAGTAATTAAAAAGATGAGTAAGAAATCCAAAGCGCAATATCGAAAAAGAGAATATATTGAAAAAAAAAATGACGAGTTACAAGAGTAATAAAATTAGTAAACTTGACTTAATTAAGCTGTATTATTTCAATATTTACCTGTTAACAGTATTATTTATTTATTTAGATAATATTATCATTGATATTATTTATATTGTTCTTTATTATTAATCTACTGCATTAAATGCTTCAGACGGGACTCAATTTACCACTTACATTGTTTGACACTCGATTTACCTATTTCTATTTTTTTTTCGGGACTCGGATCACCTAAAAATAATAAAATTGTATTTTATTTACCATATCCGATGTATAGATTTGTGAAATACCTGTGAAACATGTAGTATAACCATGAGAGACATTCAAAGATATATTTGATTTCATAATTAGGATTACTCGATTTCAGAATTTATTTATTTATATAGCCAATACCAATCACTAAACTTTCTTCTTTTTGCATGTGATTCAACACCAAAATCACTCACTACATTTTCAAGAGATAAACCTATTTTATTTGATTTAAACGGGAGTAACTTTAAAGCTGGTTCAGAATACGTTTAATTTTGTTTATCAAGCCAGATTGATGAGCATTCCAAATAACTTAATCACGGTTTTAAACTAGACGAGTGGAAAACATTTTGAAACAATTTGGATTTTTAAACTCTGAACAATTACGTCGTATGAACACATACTCGTATATTGCTAGAGTTATATTACAATCGACAATCGTAATAATATGTTGGTAAAACAAATCGTTTGGAAGCATAATTCCTAAATCATATTTTCGATACAACTGCGTGTAATCAGATCCATTGATTCTGTGTTGAAATTGAATTCTTGCATTCCAACGCTAAAGATAATTTAAGATATATTACTGCATTGACATGTTCGATATTTATTGAACATCACGAAGAAACATTATTTAAATCAGAATAATATGATTGATCAGGTATCTATTCAATATATAGGCACATGTATAGATACACATATATAGTTGAAAACCATCAGCAAACATTAAGAGTTTATACATTTTCAGAGACATTTTAACGTAATTGATAATTAATAAGACCAGTAGATACAAGGGGTAAAAATGTCCATCAAGTAAAACACCTGAAGTAACTCTGATAATCGATGAGATAGAATTATCTCTGACAATGTAGTACGTTGACGTGAGTTGTCACATCTGCTAGAAACCAAAAAATATTAAAGTTATATTCATATATTTAAAATAATTACAAATCGGCCGTAGGCAAAGTAAGTTTATAAATATTAAGGCATCTCAAACGATTCTTTATTAACGATACATTTATTAAAGCTTATTTTACATTTCATACACGTTGAATATCTTAAGATACAATAATATTAATTACATAACTTAGTCTTCCAAAGGGTAATACTTAACATACAATGATACAATGTAGCCTTATTATATTATATATTATGTACATGTATATAATTTTTGTCGTGGAAACAAATCTTAAGTGAGAACGACAAAATTCATAGCCTATGAAAAATTATTTTGATTTGTTTAAAGATAACATTTAAAGGAATATAAATTCGAGATCAAAAAGAAAAAAAATATCTACATCTAAACACGATTCTTGGCAAAAAAAACCTAATGAAATACCGTAAAAACTGTTGCGCGAACTAATGATACACATTTCACACAAATACAGGAAATAAAATATTTATTAAACATTTTAAAGACTTGGTTCTCCTGAAACAAAATATACAAAAACATGTAATCAAATATATGTACAATATTACACGAAAAAAATAAATATATAAACCAATTAGTGTATATGGAATAGGTATATCTCAAAGAGTCGATAACAATTATTATTGAAAAAATTACAATGCTCTCACCCAGTCAGTTTGTTTGTTAACCATTGGTGGGTAAAAAGACATTTTTGATTTGTACTTCGTTAATACGTTATTTTAATTAATGATAATATATTTTTAATATCTGTGTGGTGTTTCTCCCAGCCATGAATCTGGACTTGGCGGGAAATCCGCAAAACCATGTGTGCTACTGTTGTCGCTTAATTCTGACGGAGCAGAATGCGCAGGACCTAGTTAAAAGAAAACATTTAATTTTCAGTAATATTTATAATTGTTTATTAAAAATATAGTTTGATTTTGTACAAACATGATTATATTTGTATTAAATGTTTGATAGCTGATGAAAAATAAATATTATAAAAAGAGAACTTTGGTTATTCCTGTTTAATACCACGTTTTAAATTAATTATTAACGATTATTACACAAGCTATTGTTAATTTAAAATTAAATTAACTAGGCCATTGCTTAATTTTATAATATTAATTAAATATATGTTATTCCATAGTTAACATTATAGTTATAAAAAAAATAAAAAAAGGTATGTATTATAAAGTTTCTACTTAAAAATAAATGTTTCCATAATATAATCAAAAACATTTATTTAATACTTATTTTAGGACGGAAAACTAGTTTTTATATCAGTATAAAAAGTATTAAAATGTTTGTGTTTTTAGACTAATTGAAATTATTCTGTTACACAATCATATGGTATATTAGCAACCCCATTAATTATTAATAAAATAATAACTAATAAAATGTTGCGAGTAAAAATAACATAGAGTTCGAAGACTCAAATAGTAGTACAAACTACGAAGTATAAATTTACAACATTTTATACAGTAGAATTTCGCTTACTCAGAGTATAGCGGAAGGACAAATAATTTGAATCATCGAGAACTGATCGATTTAATAGCGTGAAAGAAATATCGGATAGACTTTTTTCATTGATTAAATATTTTTATTTTCTTTGAGTTATCGAAATTCCACTGCATTGTGTTTATTGCGAGGACCAAAATAAATAAGTCAAGAATCGTGTACGGAAAAATACCTCTAAACAAAGTTATACCTACACGGTGGAATATAAATGAAAAACATTTTCTTTTAATCTTAACACACTTAATGGTAGGTAATAAACAACAAATGTTATGAAAAGTATATAATTATAATGAAAACACTTAAATATAACACCTATACGATAGTATTTAAACTGTAATTCAATTTTACAAGTTATTTGTTGTTTCTTGTACTTCTTGATTTTGCTCAAATGTTCAAAAATACTATGTCAGTTCGCTCCCCTCCGTATTATTTTTCATAAATACGCTTCCGGGTGTATATATTAATATTATTATTAATCCTTGCGTTTCGATAGTGTTTATTGGCGTACAATAAATCTAATACATTTCCGGACATTTGGCATAATATCTATTTAGTATCTATACAGCGAAAAGATTCATTCTTTAACTTGCCTACTGTGATGTAACCGTTATCTGCTGTAAATGTGGTTACGTGTTGAGTGGGCGATGACATGTATTGATGTGATGATGGTGAAGAATTACCGGGCAAAAACTTATGGTGATGACTTCCAGGTAAAGGAGAGCTGTGTTCTTGATCTATGGTTAATGTGCTAGTACCGTAACTGTCATTGCTTTCTAAATCTAAAACAACATTTTATAATATGGTCAATGAAATGCTAAGTATTAACTTTATTTTCATTATTATTTACCGTGCGAATGACTGAAATTTGAATCAAGATCAACTTTAAGGTCATCTTTGTCGTTTCGAGGTGATATCGATCCTTTCATTGTTCTGAAGTATTGGCTCCAGCGTGATCTGCCTGCGTCTTTTTTAAGCCTTTTTTCTTTTGCGCGTCTAAAATATAGTTAAAAATATTTTTTCAATGATAAAATGTATAAAACATGACGTGGCGGAGACGATGGCTTTATACTACAATTTTTTAAAAGCTTATATTATTTAATACTATTATCAATTTTTAATTATTTTAAGTAAAAATAAAAATAATTTCATTATAAAAGCTCAACATTTTTGAAGCATTTTTTAACTTGATAATGTATTACTTTCGAACCAAATAATTACACTCATAGTATCAAAGTTATTCAAACTTTTTCAACCCACCATTCGTTCGTCTCTTTGCAACATTTTAACGGCTTCCAAATAATTATGAAAAAAAAATTAAAATGTCATTCGTACATTTAAAAGTGTATTCAAAATATTATTAATTATTTTTATGGTTTGTGTTGTATATACAATTTTCAGAAAAAAAAGGAATTATATTAGTTAATCGGTTGTTTAAAATGTTTAAATTCGGCAATCATCGATTATCACAACAACGCTATAATCGCTATCATCGAAATCGTATTAATTGTTTTTCATCTTCTGTTCTAAAGCTCTCTTTACTCACAATCATCGTGGCTCACGGTTTGAATACCTCTAACAGAGTCAATATTTTTCTAAGTGAATTTTTCGGAACTTTTATTTAAAAGAAAAATAGTTATTGATTATTAATGTTTGTTATTATTAGTAGCTAAAAGTTATTGCCGGGTAGTTTAAGCAATCCGATTTCTACGGCTCTTGGAATTATTTTGAGACGGCATAAGACATTTATTTTTAAATTAATTGTTTATTATACTCTTTATTGTTTCTTATAGATATTTTGATACAAGGAAAAAAATAACAAAAAATTCCGTTCCAAGTGATTACTGATTTGTAATTAACTATTAGTTAAATTAAAAAGAGTTTGGCAATCGAAATTATAATGGAGACCCTTGAAAAATAAAAATATAAGTGTATTTTTCTTTTCCAATTTAAGTGTTTATTATTACAATTTATATACTTTTATTTTTTAAGTACTGTCTCAACTGCTCATAACTGTTCCTAGTGTTGCTATGTATTATTCTTTAAGTCAGTACATTTTAAGTATATTTTGAAAAGAAATGCCAAATGTGTAATTTTTAACACAATTAATATTAACATGTATTTATATTTTTCTTAAAGACAAAAATACATTTTTAATGTATGTAATAATATGTATATTCAATCTTATTATACTATCTGTATTGTTTATTGTTTGACAGGTGTTTATTTTAGATGTGAAGCTTAAGTAGATTCTTTAACAGGGAGACACCATGCTGAGAAAATTAATAAAAACTTTAATGAAAATTGTCTTAAAAAACCAATACATTTTTTTTATTGTTCGGTTAGAAAATATGAACAAGGTAGAATTCTAAAACTTTAAAATGTGTTAATTTTAATATATATACATTTTATAACTAGCCGACCGTTATGGGTTGGGGGGAGGGTTCGCAGGGAACCGAAGCGTCAACCATTCCGTGTATTGAACTTTCTTATAGTAATAACAACGCAGATATTATGTCAATAGTATTAAATTGTAGTCAGTCTCCTTTGGGTAATTAAAACAATGTTAATGACCACGGTTAAAATTTAAAGATACTATGGTTGGCGTATGAGCTATCACGATAAGGTGACAATTTCTTTGCTAAAAATCATCATTGGTGTTTATAAAGAGGGGACCGAGGGTTGGGAGAACTCATACATTTCTAGAGTGTAACCAAACTCTATGCTACATGCACACGGCGTAATTTATTTTCCTGACCATATAGAACTCAAATGATTTGTTTTTTTAGCCCTGAAGTTGTACATCATAAGTATCTAAGAAGTGTTATTAGCAAAATGCCATAAATATATCCTAGATCCACTACTGCAATCGTGTACGATGATCGGTGTCTATACCGAGTAGTCACTATACAGTTGACGTTATACGCCACGTAATTATTATCCCGTTTAGTATGAAATGACCGAAACCTGTAGATGTCAAGTGTAACCGAAAATTCTTTGTTAATTCATTATTGAAATTATTGTACAACAATTTGTTTTCTTCAGTTAAACCGTACACACATATTTTAGTACACATCGGAAGACGTTTTTGAAAATAACAACGCCTATAGTTGTATTCGAAAATGTAGGTTTAACACTGTCAAAATTCTTAATAAACTCGTACGTATCAAACAGTCATATAAATATATATAAATATACATGTATTGCACTATTAAGTCACCTACATCACATATGATAATGTTTATTTTATGCGTACAGTGCAAAATGTTACTAATTAAAATGCACTTTAATTAAATAAACACAATATTTTCATTAAGTCTATTATCCGTTCTTAGTTTTTGTGTTTTTTTTTACGGATTATAGCGTATAATACATGTTTGAGGTGGACAGTTTTTATTATTTTTATTTCAGTGTTTTCATTTGAAGCTATGTAGGTATGGTTTAATTAATTTAAAACTACACTGTATACTTTTAATTAGCTGGTGGGCGAGCTTGGTACTATTTGAGTCTATCATTAATAAAGTGAAATAACACAAAATGTTCAAACTAATGGGGCCATAGTTAGGGATTCACCGGTAAGTATAAGCAGTTAACTAATTTCAATTTAAATTCTGTGTAGGGGAGCCATATACAATTAAGTAAAAAAAAATATTTGATCGGTCACATATATATGTTGTGTTTTTCATAGACATTTTAGAATAAATAGCGTTAGAAAACTAGTTCGAAAAGCGGACAAGGTTAAAATAAAAAATAAAATAAAAAATAAAGATCCCTAGAACTCTTGTGTTTATCATGATACGTTAGTTGCTGATCATACTGAAAATAATTTGTCGTAGGTCTTGTTATATGTATAAATAACAAAATCTAAATTCTTAACTTATTTAATAACAAAACATCGAACAAGTTACCAAACCACAATATAATGAATGTTAAGGATAAAAACCAAAAAAAAATTAAAAACCTTTTAAATATATTAAATATTTTTAAAAAAAATACTACTTGTTATGATAATTAATGAGATATTTAAGTTGTATAATTCTTACCTGTTTTGGAACCAAACTTGGACTACCCTCATATCTAATCCAGTGTCTTGACTTAGTTGCTCCCTAACGTGTCTAGCAGGTTTTGGACTGTTGTTGTATGCCATTTTCAGCGTTTCCAATTGTTTGGCCGTGATAGTAGTTCTTGGTCGTTTGTTCGGTTGGTCACCATCCAGGCATCCTCCCTCTGAAAAATATTCAGAATAACACGTCCGATTCACACGAAATTCGTTGTTTTTGCGACTGCGAAATTATGTTTGAAAAAATTAATTCGAAACAAACCTTTGGTTTTTGCCGCTTCGTAATCAGGTTTGCACACTAGTTTTCGATCTTCCATTAGATAAAATTCATCTCCAGTGTTCAATGTGCGACCACACATAACGCATGCGAAACATTGTAGATGGTAAACAAGATCCTGAGCCCTCCGGACGATTTGTGTGGGCGGGATCCCCAAATCACAACCGGCGCATTTTGTCCCGTACCTTCTGGCAAACACCAAAAATTAGTCTCTAAATAAGTATTTGTTTAATTATTGTATAAAATTTAATCCATTCCGGTATACCAGACGCAAATATTGTAGTGCATTTATTGTATGACGCATAGGTAAAATTTGTAAAGTAAATAATTAAAAGTATAAAAATCGGTTACCCGCGTATAATGTCGTTCTAAACATTCATATTGAACGTGAAAAAGTAACTTTCAATGCTATTAGATAGTTGCAGTTGAGAAAATCGTCACGAAACTGTTAAGATTATACGGAAATAATATGTGTAGTTTATAAAAGTTCCTAATTAATTGTTTCAATTACTGCGCTCTACCATATTCATATTTTTTTTTTAAATTAACTATTTCGATTAAATGAAACTACCTACTAGTAATATTGCTTTCGTCGAACTAGCAATAGCAGCAAATTTGAATCACATACCTAATTTTGTTTTATTTTATAGCTTTATTACATTTCAGATTCAAATATATCAACAATAGTTTAATGCGTTTATAAATATATATACTAGCAGACCCGGAAAACGTTGTTTTGCCATATAAATTATTTCTAGGTAATTTATAGTGTAGAAAAAATATAACTAACTTATTGTAAGTGTGTAAGGATGTGGTAAATGAGTGAAAGAGACATGGAGCGCTATGAACGATGAGGGAATATAAAAAAACAAATCACCAAACATTAATTTTTTAAATGTATTATAATTTATTCCTCAAAATTATATATATCATTAATAATTAATTACGGCGGTAACACTAACAAGCAATATAAATTTCTTAATGCTATAGCGTGAACAATGTTATAGTGTATGTGTACGTTATAGCGTGTGTGTTATTAATTTAATCGATGGGTGAGTGATTGTTAAAAATTTGAAAATAACATAAAATAAAAAAAATATTTTTGGATTTATAGAAAGCTTTTGATATTGTAAAAATTAAAATTAATTACTAATAATTACCAAATAATTGTTGGATCTTAACAATAAATTTAGTAAAAGTAATATTTAGTAAAAGAGTAAAATAAACAGATTATAAAATACGTAAGTGTACAAATTAGTAAATTTGTATAAGTTAATCTTACTTTGACTCGAGAAAAGCGATTTGAATTAATTACCAAAGCGAAGATCATACAATTAAATGCTCAAATGATTTTCAATATCATATACAATTTATAAATCTCACTCATATAATATATAGCTAAGTAATAATTAAATTCACCCAGACGTAGTCATTAGCCGTAAAATATAAGCCAAATACAGATTTGATCTATATTATTTTAATATTTAATGACTTGTTATTTTAATTCTAATACGAGGGAGATATTAGATCATTATTATTTGTTTAAATGCATGTAATATAATAAACAAAATATTTACATATATAATAATTTCGAGACCGATATTGTAAAGGGAATAAAAAATAAATTGTATTATAATTTATATTTCCAGAGTATTATAGAAATATACAAATAATGTTTAATAATTAATAATGATATATGTAAATATATATTCTTAGTTTTCCTGCTTACACAAATTGTACTCACTTAAAGAAGTCGTCTTTGCAAAACAGCATTCCGTTTCTGGCAAAACACTTGTCAGCTAATGTAGCACCACACTCGTTACACTTCAAACACCGAGCGTGCCAAGTACGTTCCAATACTTTTAAAATAAATCTGTCTAGAATTAATTCTTGACAACCACCACACTTAGGTATACTCGCTGAAAAATCAATAATGAAATCAAACAATATTAGTAATGACTTATGACAGTAGTTTTGTTTTAAGTTTAATCACAAAATAAATAAATAACATTTGTAATCATATTATTATGTAATAAAGTGTATGTATACTAAAATCTTAGTAAAATTATTCCAACCATTGATTATTAAAATGACGGAAGTATCTTTTTTTCAATTCTAACCGAAATTAATTTAAAATACGATATTTGCATATGTTATTATTTATATTTGTTACAATATGAAATTATTTTAATGTTTTAACCTATTTTTTAAAATCATACGAGGTGTAGAGTTTTATGATTAATTATTATGTTCGAAAAATAACTAAATATGGAACACTCCATAATTTGCATACCCAGTGTAAACGAAAATAAAATGTTGTTTAATACGAGTACAATTAAAATAGTTTTATTGAAGGTCCAGAGATGACGCGTATTTTACAATAATATTTTACTGTGCTTTTTAACCAACATTTTGTTAGTTATAATTTTTATAAATAATACCTCAAATACCGGATTAGTCTTATTGACCGGAATTAAAAATACACTTGTTTTTGTTAATATTACAATAATTACTAAACTGAAATGTATTATGCTGTAGTGTAATAATATATATTATGTACATATGGTTATTCTATTATTAACAAGTAATAGTACACAATCGCCAATGTAAGTACTCTGGTTCAAATAAGCATGATTATATTTTAGAGTAACGTAAAAAGTAGGATATTTTCTTAATATGGATGCTGAAGTGTCTTACTGAAGTGCTTACATTGAAGGATAATTCGTAAGACTGGTTTTTAAATTATGCTTTCAATGAAAATAGTTAATAAGGTTTTTAAAATAGCATTGATTTATCTCTTAATTACAATTTAGTTAAGACCCTAGAAATAATTAATTGAAATAAACCAAGATAGGGTGGTATATTTACGAGTAGTTATTGGTTTGGGTAAAGCCAGCCTATATCTACATTTTTGTTCAAGAAACAATATCGAATTTCCCTTCAACCGACATCAATCGTTAGAGCACTTAGCCGTTTTGAAATATCGTGGTATCATTAAATATTAATAATACTAATAAAGCATTCGATTCAAAATAATACAAGACTTACACATTATATTTGTTGTGTTAGTGTTTACACATTAAGTGAACAATTTTAAAATTATATATGATCATAATATATCATAATATATAATATATCAGTTGTCATAAAAAATAATTATTTTTCATGACTAATAATGTGTCATTAGTATGATTGTTTTTAATATTTATGTTATATGTAACATAACTAATACCAATATTTATTGATTTTAAAGTGTTTGTCCTGGCACTAGATAACTACGAATTTTCTATACCATTTTTTAGACTTTACTAATATACTATTTATACCTTGTACACTGCAAGTTGTATTCATTTCATTCGAAAACACATAATTCGTATATATTAAAATATGATTATAATATGATGTTATGTTTCTTTCAATTATTTTTGAGTAAAATAACTCATCATTTACGGTCTCAATAATTTGTACATGGTTAATTAATCTCTAAAGATTTTCGTATTTTTAGATAAATAACTTTTCTAATTAGAACGAAATAATTCCTAGTTAAAACTTAAAAGTATGGTAGATTAAATGATTTTTTTTGTTTTAATAAATGATTATTTTTTTTAAATCAAATTTTCGAATATTTTCTGCGGTCACAAAAACATAAAATATGTACATACTCGCTCAAGCAAACGTAGACATACAATCTAAAATATATATTTTTTTTTATTTAAGTCTTAATCTTCACTTTTAACACCTTAAAATTTAATGCTGCATAATTCTTATTATGAATTAAAAAATATTAAGATTCATATTTCATGTTTCTTTTTATAAATATCGATTTGTAAAATAAGTTATTATTTTGTACATATGCCATCAATATATTGATCCAGGAGAGAAATAAGTATAATTAATTCCTGTAATTCAGCCAATATATTTGTTGATTTTGTTGTTTAATTTATATAAATAAATATAACAAATATGTAATAAATATGCATTTTAAGTATATAATTATTACTGGTATGGTTCGTAAATCTTAATTGTCTGAGGTTTTAAAAATAGTTTTTTTTTTAAATAAGAAATTACTAGAACTTACTAAAACTTTGTATAAAAAGTAAATGCTCAATTATTGTGATGACGAAAGTCGATTTGTTCTTGAAGATCTTTTCAAACACTTTAGTTAAAAGTCAATTAATTCCCGAGATACCAAGATAGGTTATGAATTTATACTGTTAAATATCAACTATAAATTTTATATTAGGTTCCTATACATTACTATTTTATATTATATACTTCCGCTAGCGAAACTTGGAGTTTCAATATCCTTATATTATAAAAAATTACAAATACGTAATAACTAATTAGTAATAACAATGCGATTCAAAAAAGTGAGTATTTACACAATTTTGTAAGTACGTCGTACATACAATTTATTACAGCAAGAGTTCGAATTTCCCGTTTGGGTTAGTTTCAGTTGTGTACCATGAGTTTTGCTATCGAACCAGAATCGTACTATTGTTTGAACCTTATGAACAGTTCGATCCACTTTTACCTATATAAGCTATATTACTATAAATAAATTGTATAATATAACAAATGTAAAAGAGTTGTTGTCTTGTATGACGGTATAAATTTATATTGGAAATAAACCGCGTTATCGCGCAGGTAAATAATATAAAATGAATATACTTGTAATGCAACACACATACCTAAAAGTTTCACCGGTATATTGTTCAGGTCCTGTTGGAAAAATCTCAAAAACGAGTTTGGCAGCCAATCAGCCGTGTCCGATTCCTCATTGCTGACGTGCAAAGACGAATCTATCATTTTCGACCGTCGAAACAATCATGCTATAAGTCATCGGTACATAACGCTTGCAGTCAATATACGGCGGCGAGGGTTACGGCGTAATGGAAAATAAAAAAGAGAAACCGTTTTGACAAGCGAAAGTTGATCGTAATCTAGCCCGAGCGAGGTCTCTGCGGACGGCTGTGCGGGTGGTGTGAAAATCTGTGCATGTAACTCGGCCCGACCGGATTCCCGACGAGTGACGGTGATGACGATGATAAAGACGGTATAGGCAATAATGATATTCAATAATTTTGGTGAAGTATCTAATAGTATTATATGAAATAAGTAGCGCTGCGACGACGACGGCCGCGTACACTGGTCTCACGAACACTGACGAGGAAATCCACGGGCTCCACTCGTCGACGACCGCCTGAGCCAACGAGGGGGTAGCACGGAGGGGCGCGCGTGCGTGCGTAAGCGTGTCTTTGTGCAAAACGTCGGCGGGGGATGAGGGTGTTGGCCGGAAGGGATGGAAAAGTACGGATACCGAGGGCGGCCAGGGGATCGATAAACCGGTGACGGAGCCCGGCGGTCGACGGAGCGCTCCCATTCGCGACGGCCGACCACACCCTGCGACGCCGGTGAAGCGACAGGCGCCGCCCCGCAAACGCGCCACAGTGTCACTACCCGCCATCCCTACACCCTGCGACCGCCACACGCTGCCTACGTGCCCCGCGGCGCGCCTTTGGGTATTGTATGCACGCCACCCTCTCCCCTACCCCGAAGACTACTTTCACTACAACCACCACCTTCCCCTAGACTCATCCGACTCGCAGCTCTCTACCACCCCGGCCGTGACGTAAGCACCACTGCAGAGCGCGTACACACATATACACAAACACCGGAGCGCCAGGTAATCCGTGGAAAGTGTCTACCGGTGAGAGTCGTCGCGCTCACGGCGGTTTTAGGAGTGTGTAAAAAAAGTTATATATTTATACGTATATATATATATATATATTTAGTATATACAGACCGAAGAGGTGGAAAAAACCTAAAGGACGTGGACTGGGGGAAAGTTAAAAGGGGAAAAATGATTTCCGCTTTCATTCGTCGTCACACAAACACACACACAAACGTACACGCATGTTTACCACACGGACGCGCAAGCATGGCATAATGCGATACGAACTTATATATATTAGGGACGTGTATATATATATATATATATATATATATATATATATATATATATATATATATATATATATATATATATATATGTGTGTATATATAAAGGATAATGCACGCCACGACTCACGAGAAAGAAGTACATAATGTGTATTATGTAGGTACCTATATAATACGCACTGAAAACCCCAATGTGCTCGGAAGCCGGAGGGAGCTGGTTTTTGTATTCCGTCGACCGCCAGTATAAATATAATATAAACGCGTATTACATACTACATAGTGTACAGCTAGTATACAGTGATGTGCACACGGTCTATCGTTTTGACGTCTAAAAACGCGCCGACGCTGCGCCGCCACATTTGGAACTTTAGTGCCCCCGCTGCAATTTTATAAGCTTCCCGTGGTTAAATATACATGTATGTTAACAGCAATGTATTGAATGCAGGCATTCCATAGAAATCCTAGGAATTCTATAGAATCCTTTGTACTATTTGGCAATGTATTCAATTTTAAAATGTTATTTTAAATTTTTCCTAAGCAGCCTATACAGTACCCCTTAGATAGTTAGATCTATACAGAATGCCATATTGCCATTGCTGTAAGGTAAAGTATAAAGTTCAGAACAGTATTTAATCAAAACATTTTAAGATTACATTCTCGTATTGGAACCGAGTGGTCACGAATTCACGAGTGCAAAATGCGTTTCCATGGGCAAGTCTAATTATTATTTTTAATAAGCTGGACTTGGATTTTGTTCCGTCGATTCCGCGTCAAAGACCGCGAGATATCATACCTCATGCCAACAATATGAATACTGTGTATTATATGAATAATAGTAGCCCTTTACTGCTATTAGTTCTTTACATTCCTAGTCAGTGCTATAGTGAGCGGTCGCGTCAGAAAGCCATGATGACCATTATATGCATACATTTATAATAGTAGATAAAATCTTATATATATTTACGATTATACTTTACAAATCGGAATGCGCAAGGTGCGGCGTAACTATATATTGTAGTAATATATATGTAATGATATATGCCTATACGATACTCTTGTAGTCAAGCACACATTTGTTTAACTAAGCTAAAAACAGTTTTTGAAATTTAAAGCATAGGAACTGCGTCAATCATAATCGTACTGATTTGCACTTCACATTTAGTTATTTGGTGTGTATGTATAATTTAATTTCAATTGTTTACCACGCAGTGATCAACAACTGAATTCTAATACTATAGTTTATAAGTGAATAAAATATATGCCATGTATTAAAAAAGGTTTACTTTTAAAACTTTATTTTTTTCACAGTATGCTTTAAGATTTTAATGATAAGGATTTTTTAGAATACTGCTGGAAATAATTTAACGTTTTATATATATCTTTGCAGTTTGCACATAAGTTATTCATATTGCCAATATCATAGCACATGTATAGTTGTACGAGTACTGGAAATTTGTGGATATAAAAGTTTTTTCGATTTACAACTTTGAAATCGTCACATTTCCTCTTTAGCTGATTTGAAAATATTTTCTACTCTAAAGTTTTAGAGATTGATTTGAGTGATTTTGAGGGTAACTTTCGTCTTCCGGATTTTTGTTTCATGTACATTGAAATATATTTTCCACTTCAACACAAAATATTATTGTCGGTTAAATTTTTTTTGTTTTGATGAATAACTGTTTCAAGAGTAACTTTAATGAATTGTAAATCAAACCGAAAGCACAATAGCAACGCAATGGTAAATCGGATCAATTAGCTATAATACGTAAGTAAGCTGGTAACGTTAAACTGTCTCTCTAAAATCTGATACATTGAATATTTTCTAAGAATAAATAAGTGTAACAAACGTTTCCGAACTATACAATACATATTATCTACAGTATAATTTATCATGGAATCAAAACTAATTAGATATCATAGATCCGTCTTGGAAAGTATTCATGATTGAACTTAAGTTGAATTGCCGAAAATCTAGAGTTTATTTGTTAGAAAAATTGATGAATCAGGATTCATGTCATGAGTTGCCGTCACAAAATCGATTCTAGTGAAAACTCATTTATAAAACACGATAAATTATGAAGTTTACACCTGCAGAATCATAAAAAATAGTTAAACGTACCAACCTATTGATCTATTTCGGCTTGAAAAAAGTTTAAATAGTATTTGTATAGGTAATATTAATAGTAAATGTCTAAACATTCTATTAAAAAATGTCGACTATCCGAATACTCGTGACTCCTAAGTTGGTTGAAGTACTCACTAATCTGAGTACCTAATTCTGTTCTCGTATATGAAAAATACGTACCAAATTAATATATTATTAATACCGATTAAATTATTCAAACATTATAATGTATCAAATAGGATTATATAATAATGTATTATATTAATTACACTTCCATAAAGTCATAAAGTCAAAGCTAGTCATTTTTTTCGGCAGAAAAAAATGTTGATAAAAAAACATATATACAAGTAAAAGTGTACAATATTTATATTTATATAGGTTATAAAAAAAAATAAAAAGATATAGTAAGGTTAAATAAAATAGGTATTATTTATTTATCTGTACGTATTTAATGTATAATAATAAACATAAAATTAAAATAGTCTACTCATAAGGATTTTTGTACTAAAAATATTGATATATTTGTTTTACACCTAAATAGTTATTAAATAATAAAATAAAAAGTACTTTTGGAAAGAAAAGACTTTTGGCAAAGTCGAACTTAATGCAAAATCATATCGTATGTGAACTGTGAAACTGTGAACTGAACAATGAATGAAGATGTTCAAATAAAAAGAACATTATTGACGTATATTTCAATATTTTTATAATATAAACGGCACGGCCCTTATTTCATAATATGTACTTTTGATTGAATTTTAATTTTCCATCAAAATAGATTTTTTATAAAATATGTACATATTTTTAACATTTTAATTTAATTTTGTTGTTTCAATATTAAACACATTTCTTGTAAATTCTGATAAAATAAGCAATATACCGGTAATATTTATCTTATGAGAGAAATAGACAGTCTTCTTGAAAAAAATATGCATAATATAATTTTTACAAAAGTTTGTTGCGTTGGTTTTTTTTAATATTTTTATCAATTAAATATTGAAAATTGTAATTAATTTTTAATTGTTTCCACCTCTATTACTTGAAACCTTACTTTGCATGCATACATTATAAAATATTACTTTTGCTAATTAATCAGGGAAATATAAACTCTAGGCTATTTTTTTTAACAAAATATATAACTACAAAATAAACTATTTTACTTAACTCTAAAGTTCTTCAGCGATTAATGTAGTACTGTAGTGATAGTCCATATAAAAATTTTACTTTAAAATAAAAATTAAAAACTCTCATGGCGTTCGATGATTTTCTATAATACTTGAAAATATTGTGTTCAGATATAGACGTTTGTTATTAGACTATCGTGATCGTTTTAAGATTTGCAGTTGATTAAAGGGCTACGAAGCGCTCACAGTGTTTCCACGAATATCTTAACAATCACGGAAAATCCATTTATTCACACTTCTTGGTTGCTTTGTTATTCTTAATAAGTTATTTTTAATAAAATTTAATCAATAATATACGTTCCCTAATAACTCTAAAATTACATTGGCTGAACAATTTTGAAAAGCTTCGAAATAATTAAAACCTTTTGTTTTTATATTAAATATGAACATATTTATATTTATTTATACAAATTATATCTCTCTTCTAATCAAAAGTATTTTTAAAAGTAAAAAGTTCTGTTCACTGCATTAAGTTGGGTTGGACGAAAATAAACACTCTTACATGTGTATTGTTTATAAATAAATTTTCGAATAATCCATGAAAATCATAACTTATGTGCTGTGTGTTTTGTGTTATGAATACGTGAACGTATTGATGAAAATTAAAATCATAAATTAGTTGATTAACTTTAAACCCATACTTGTTATTTATTTAGTATTTTGTACTTTAAATACACTAAAAGGTTTGTTGTAATGAGTTTGTTTAAACGTGGCTTTCGAAATCAAAACCTATAAGTTAATAATATAATTAACATATACAAAATTTGATTGATCTTACCTAATTACTATATAATATTTCAAAAACTTTATATGCCGACAAGATATTTTGCCTTATTTTTTTGTTTGTGGGCGTATTTAAGAATGATTAATTAGTTAAAATATTGTTCAAAAATTATCATTAGCAAATTTCAATTTCATAATTATCTTTTAGTTAATTAATTACTTATGAACACCAGCTTATGAATACTTGTACAATTAAGATATTTTTGAGCCAAGCACTTCTCATTTAAGGTTAGTGCTTTGGATACGTTTAAAAGAAACAACAAGAATACGTATTATCATATCCAAGGTGAAAAGTGTTACATGAACTGTTATAAACCGATAACAGAAGTAGGTATTAAGTAACAAATTATCGTATAAAGTGTAAACAAGAAGATAATAATAAACAGATAATTAAATATAACAGTTAATTATAGTGATAAAAGGATCACCAATTAGACTTAAGTGATAACTTAAAAAAAATAATGATAATTATTTCCGACCGACCATGTATCAGTGATAAGCCCAAATCAACTTTATTACCGTGGGATGTCCTTTATCCAAGGAGTCTTCAGTTAAAACTCTTGACGAATTTTAAAATGATTTGTGTTATTAAATTACGGTACCTAACATGTATTTATGATATAAAAAATGTGGTGAAAAACTAATTGTCGTTTTGACAATATTTTCTTAAGATTTTCAATCGAAAATAATCGAAGATTATTTGAATGGAGAAAAATATGAAATATGCAAATTATGAGTATGATATCAATGAAATACACAATTAAAATTTTTAAACTCATTACTGTATAGCTTGGTCTGCTATAAATCGAAAGCATATAGAACAACATGCAATTTCTACAACTTCCGAACCTTACTTATTATTTTAATATTTTTCTATGTATTTTTACCGTATATTTATAAATATAATCAAAGCCGGAATTGTCGGAGATAGATTTTTACTTTTTATTACAATTTGCATGCATTAAAAATCGCAATTGGTTTATCTAATATGTACTATTACAAATTTCAAATCATCGCGTATGAATTTTACATTTTTTCATATGACCAACATTTGTATAAATCGCATATATTTTAGTCATTAATTGTGTTTTAAATCCATAAAAACTTATTCAACACATATATTATAGTGTACAACTTATCCAAAATAATTGTCGTTTTGTTTCATTATAATGTTGATCTTATTCGACAGAAATTGACTCGATCTCGGTATTTGTCCGACCATCATCATTGGACAAATAGCGAAATTTTGGGATTCGTATCCTACATAAATAGTCCACACATTCCTGTTTTGTTTTATCTTTGGTGGATACTAGAAAGAAAATAAGGCAATCCGTGTATGATATTCGCGTACGTTCCACCCGATTGATATCGAACTAGGTATGAATACATTATAATATTATGTCATGTCGTATAACCGTATAGTTTACAACCATAAGACCATTATTGTAATATCATAGAACTTTTATCAATCGTTTCGTCGTATAAAGTGCACGGAAAAAACGTGGTACACTCGAATACCGATCGGTCGGTCTTATGAAACGCGGTTTGCCTCCGAGGATTTCTCGAAAGCCGTGTGTACACGTATTCGTACACGTTTGACGTACAATATGTTATTACGCGCGGTACGTGAAATATAATATGTAAAAATATTTTCCTCGGTCGGTCCGGGGACGCGTGCGGTGCGCAAACGGGCTGCGCGCATCTGTCGAGATCGTTAATAAAAAAAAAAAAAAAATAGAAAAACGAAATGAAATTACGTCTGCGAACGCGGCATTTGTCGTTCCAGGTCTTCGGCGAAAAGGGCGGCGCCTGTGTAATGGACCTGACGGGGGCACTGCGTCGGCAGCATCGTTCGGTAACTGATAGTTTTCAACAATATTGTCGCGTTACACAGTCACTGGCGTCGGTCGCCGGCTATTGCCGGAGCGCATTAGAGGAATTATGCGAACAAAGCGGCACTCACACGCGCGCGCATACACTCGTACACTCACACTAGCACGCGCGCATACGAGCACAAACGCGCACTGCCGGCAGCGGAGCAGTAACCTACACGCGGGGACCCGGGCCGCGACAGATGGCCGCCAAAGTCACATTTATTATCCGAACTGCCTTTTTAGTGTGCGCGTGTGTGTTTTTATGACGACTGTTGTCCGAACGCGTTCGACGGCGGAATCGTCGGCGGTGACGACGACCGCGACGATGACTTATGTTTTATTTCTCCTCCTATTATTACTATTATTATTATTATTATTATCATCATTATTATTATTGCCATTGCCATTGTTGCGTTTATCGAAATCATTGTTCACAACGGCGGCGTGGACTCTGCCACCTGTTCGGTTGTTCGTACATCGCGCGATCTCTATAAAGTGTTTGCCCGATGAAAGTATTCAAACGCGACATCGTTTCGGCCGCTACGCGTACATATTGGAACAATGCGAGCATTTGAATCGAGCACCGATAATTGTTTTCGGTCGTTTGAGTCGAGTCACACGAACGTTTTTTCATTAGCTTGGATCGAGCCCCACTTGGCCATGAATCGTGGAAATCATTAAAATGTTGGTCGTCACATAAGAATTGCGTAGAAAATCCTACCATCGAGTTATTGAAGTCGTCTAAGAACATATAGTTCTCGTCATTACTTTCCATGATACTTCTTAAAGGGTTTTGAATGTCACATGCACGTTTATTTTGGCATAAACGAGTATAATGGAATAATGAGCGTGCATGGTTAAGCGTTGATTAACATTTAAAATAACGTTTTCTGTCGCGGTAGTTGAACATTCACCGTCTTTATACATTATTCTGATTCATTACGTAAGATCTTTGATGGTCGAGCAGAAATTTCTTTCACAGCTATTATTTTAACCGAATCACTAATTTTGTGTCTGTTGATCACTTTTTCATCACCCTTTTTATGATACTGTTAAATGCAATTTTCTAAAATATCACCGTTATGTATTTCGATTCAAACAAAAAAAAATATGCCTGACTCAATTCAGTTTCGTCCAAAATTAATTTTTCGAAATTATTATAATTCTCAAACAATAAAAAACGGAAAAGTAGAAGGTGGTCAATTACGTTGTCGAACATAATCATGTAGAATCAAGTCAAAAACAATTGCACGGGTGTACAGTGAAGTTTCGAAGTTTGTGTTTCCGACCTTGATATAATTTGTAAGTCTATTGAATTAAACTAATTTACTGTATGTATAGTCACGCAGAGTGTCAAATTAATACGATACACACAATTATAAGATATAATATACGCAGTACGCACTTTAGTTGATAAATCATCGAAATATAAAATTACGATTAAAAGTCTTATTTAAACCCTTACTAGTTATATGAAACGAATTTGTATTGAAGTATACATATACCTTAGATTCTAACGTATTTTAACGGTAAGAATAACAGAAGAATATATGCAAATCCTACCCTATAGTAACTGTTTTCAGTTATTTATTGATTTATAGTACTTTCAAGTATTATAATATTAATCAAAGTGTACAATACACGTATTTCTGCTCCTACTAGGCAAACAATAATAATTTTAGTATTTATGTATATCTAACAAATATATTGTATTTAGTGATTTATGATTTAATTGTGTAATTAAATATATTACATTTTTTAATTAATTCCTAGACGCATAAGTTAAAATACTGAATAGGTAAACATTTTTTTTACAAACTGAACGGACCAAACACTTGTTTCTTATATTATACATAATGCATAGTTATGTACTTGAATATTTAAATTTTATAAATATAAATTATATTTTATATTTACTTTCCGTTAATATCAAATTTGTAAAATTCTCCATGAAAATATTTAATAAAAATTATAATTGTTGGTAATTTATTAACCTACGAGCCTTGTGGCATTGTGGTAATGCTTTTTATAGTACCATACTATTATTTATTCAATTATTTCGTGGTTAATATTAATGCACTGAATGCGAATCTGCATTAAATAAGTAAATGCATATAATGTAACTCATATACTACATTTAGATTCAAATACCATTCTGAATACGAATATTTTTAAAACAACATATAAGTTTATTTGCATTTAGTTTTCATACATTAAAACAGTCGACGGGATACGCCCTCATCATAGACGTATACCTATTTATTAATTTATTTCTAATACTATTTTGCACGAAATCCTTACAGTAGTTTAGCTACTCTACATAAACCATTTTATGTAATATACTCATAGTGAGTATTTAATTAATTAATTTGTTCTAATTAATTAATTCATATTATTTATGTTTGACACTGTCCACAAATCTAGTATGCATTTCTAATTATACTAACAGTACCCATGTATTTATAGCTTTAAAAAATCGTAGTATGTAAAAATAAATTTTATTTAGTTGACAATTTGATAAGTAAAATAAAATAAAGTCTTATTACAATGTCGTATTGATATAACCATTTGTGATTTAACCATTTGATAATCAACATTTCTACATAGTATAAGTATTATTTCTATAACTCTGTGTAATTTAAATATCTAAGTGCAGGAATTAAACATAAATTACGTATGTATTTCAAATGTTCGATGAAGAATGAGTAAAGTAAAATAAATGTCAAAGATACACTAACATTTAATTTTCGATTTTCATTGGATTATATTTTGTCCCATTTTAAAAGTACGGTTAATTTTAGGTTAAAATAAAAATAATTTTACTCGTTGGCTTATTTCCAAATCAAAAATACTAAAGTTGCACATAATATTATGTACGCCAGTGTTTTCTATTGTTTAAATTTTAATCAAATTATTACTAATGAATATATATACTTTGTTAAATATTTCATTCAACATTTTCCTGTGTAATTACAAATATTATAAAATGGACGCAGATGCTTTTTTTTATCAAATCTGATATGTGGTGGCTTCATAATATTATTCGTATATTTCTAAAATCTTTTTATATTTTTTTTTTTATGCCGTTAAAGGTTACTGTTCAATGGTCATCTGGGTCAGCCAAAATTTAATCATAAACTGCTCGACTGTTCCGTGAAAGGATCCTCTTAACAACAATAATACCAGCGGGAAGTCTTACACAAAGTGAATTACCTAAAAGAAGAGAGACCGGGGAGGAAAAAAAGAAAACGGAAACCGATGCATAATGATAAAAGATTATAATGCGGATATAAACCGTTGGATAATTTCACAGTGTGTAATCCCCAAGAGAGGAGCGAAATTGTCGGTGGCGCGCGCGAGCCCGGGACAAGTCGCGTGCACGGTTAAACCCCAAGAGTGCCCGATGGCTGATATCCATCAAACCTAATTATTATTTGCGATCAGGATCGGTTTGGCACGTGATTCAAAAACAGTTATTCTTCGTTCTTTTTCTCTCCTTTTTTTTTTTTTTTGTTTTGCTTTCCTACGGCTGCGGCTAGCAGCGTTCGCACAGCCTTGGGCGGGTGCACCAAATTGAATTAGTGAACGTGGTTCGAAACACAAACCAGGGAAAGAGTAATGGGAAACACACGCACACTTCGTTTTGTAACATCAAAGCGATTGACGAGTATATTGCAGGATAGAATCTACAAATAAAATTCCCGCCCGTTCGTCAAGGGAAAAACGTATTTTGAGAACGGAAATTCGCAGCACATATATTTAGAATAGTTATGATTTAACGTTAGTATGCATATCCGTGATTATTTGATAAATTTGACCCATTCACTCGTATGATTAAGTGTAATCGAACTATTCGGTAGTTAAATAACACGAGCTCATTACACTCATTCAATTTTATTCTGGTTAAATAATTGTTTATGTTGAATTTATTTCAAATCTCCTAGAATATCAGTATATTTTAATGATAATACAATATTTATAAATTGTATTAAAAAAGTTACATTTTAATTGGATTTATTTATATGTATATTTATGGTTGAAACATTTTTTTTCAAGTATTAGAATACAATTATATATTTCAAATAGTTGATGTTGTTTATTGAATTAACTTTAACGTATGTTATAATAGGTATTTCGTGAATTATAAACTTCTTTACACGTGACTAAAAGTGTACTTATTAACTCTTTCAGTACAAAACATAAATGTTCACGTGAAAAGTAAATTGTCCAATGAAATGAAATTATTTTAAACAATATCATACTATTATAATAAGTAATTCTTCAATTTAATTAATTATTTTAAATCAGAATTAGAATTCTGAAGTGAACTTGACAACTTCAATGGCCAATTGTATAAATAATAACTACTATATATTTATGTAAAATAGTATATACTCGTATTATATAGTTTTATCATTGCAATTATTAAACACTTTTAACCGGAAAATCATTAAATACCAATCTAAAATTCTTACAATAAAATCTACTTAATATGTTACATGAACTATTTTTTCGGATAATTTTGTCAGTTGATAATTTTAATAACTTTTTTATAAAACCAAAATAATATCTAATAAATAACAGGTGCATTAGAAATAAAAAAAATATGAATGACATTGCACAATGTATTGGCACAAAGCCACAACTACTAGGACACGGGCTGTTAAATTATATTGAATCATTCTACTATTCCAGGCTATTAATTTAACTATCAATCATATTTGAACACTGTATATTTAAGTTCATAGTATTAATTTATTTATTACATTATATGTGCTGTACTATTATTGATTTCAGAGAATGATGAATTTTAGTTTTAATAATTGTTTATTCGGTAACATTAATATGATGTACTTTATGTATTTACTTTTGATATAATTTAATTGCTCATTTTAATCATTTGTAATTTAAACTAACTACTTTACATTAATTTTAGAACCGGTGAAGTTATAATTTGTTTAATGCCTAATCCTATTATTAAGGTTGTTTTATTTTTTTTTTAAAAAATTATGTATTTTCTGTTATATTTAATTATTTGTGCAAAAAAATGTATGCTTATTAGTTTTATGAGTTATGACAATGAAAGTATCTAAATGTTAATAAAATGTTTGAGTATTTTGAATAAATTTGACTTTTATATACCTCATTAATTAATAGTAAGGCCACCTTTAATTTTTAATCAACTGTTTAGCTATAAACTAAACGAAGTACCTATTGATGGATCAACGAGAATTACTGAAATCAATAACAACGAAACAAAAACGACGAGGCCATGATTACACTGTAAGAAAAATAGGACGTTATAAAATGTAACAGAACATATATGAAGAACAAAATAGTACCCAACTAGATAAGAAACAAAACAAAGAGCAAAAGTGAAGATGGCCTTAAAAGACGCGCATGAAATAGCTATATGGTAGTAAATTGTGATATGATAAAATAATATCTATAACTGTACGATGAAAAAGAAATGCGAGCAGTCAGGACACTGATTTGGAGAATAAAATCATATAAGAAAAAATTAAAATAAATATTAACACTCATATTGCAGAGTTGCCGTTAACAGCATAACTGTTTTGTATTATTACACAATATACGTCGGAACATTCGTTAAATTGAGCTGTACATTTTTGCTATCATTGTACAATAATGTTGATCGTTTTGGTCTGAGGTACTCGAAAAAAAAAATGTTCATATGGTTCATACGCAACGTGTATAAACACGGACGTCTATAAGAACGTTTTAGTATGACTTGTCCTCTGCCGGTCGACAAGTTTTTGTAAATGTTTTATAAATCAATATATCCACCTATCTAGTTCATACGAGACAAAAGAATGACACAGCGGTGGTGACCTATCGAACGACCTGATGCATGGTAAACCATGTCCAACGTCCATTACGAAATTAATGTACATAAAAACGACAACGTGTGTACGTGTGTATTTTTTCGTTGGCTTGCACCCCTTGTAATAATACGTATTATTTTTGGGTGGCGGGTTGTTTAAAAACGTTTACCGCCGCAGTAGTAACGTGAGGTTTTTATTTTGTATTTTATTTTTTTCCATTCCACGCGCGCCACCAATGTGTTCCGCAGAACGCGTGCGGTTCACGTGCTGCTCAAACAATAGTGTTCCGCCGGTAAACGTCCGTCAACTCCCACCGTTATCGAAATTCACCCCAGTCTACTACAGTTACTATATTAATATTTCGTTTTTTTTTTCTATTATTATTATTATTATTATTATTATTTTTTATTATTATTATTATTATTATCTGATATAATTACACGATTGAAAGTCGAGAGGGTGCAAATCTGGGAACGTTGTTCTTGTGCACAAACCGACTGCGCCGCTGCGGATCTCTCGCATAGGATAACACGCCGAACGTTTTGCATTTTACCGCCACGCCTGCGACACAATATCACAAAACACGATGACGGTCGTAACCGGAAAATTATACGTTCCCCCAAAGAGAGACGGCGTGAGTGCAAAAGGAAATGTGGGCGCTTATGTTTAGTGTTCTTCAGTCATAAATCGAATCGGTAATTAAAAATATAGCGATAAACAAACCTAACCAATATGTGACGAAGAAAATATACCTACACGCATAAGCGTGATTCGGGGGGAGGGGGATAGGTTGGGTTTAGTCCCCAAACTTTCAAATTAGTCCCCCCCCCACGATCACCACCACGCTTATAACGAAAAATAAACATTTTATTACTCAAAATAGGAAATTATTTTATAAAAATATTTTCCGTTTTATAAAATAAATTTAGTTTTCAAAATTGATCAAAATTAAATTTTTTTAAATAGAACTACTGAACAAGGTACGAAGAAAAAAATATCACTTATTCACATCGTGATTTGACCTTTCAATTTGAATAATTTTATTGAACTGTCTATCGTTCGATTATGGTTATTCCTTGGCCATAACTCATATTATTAGTAACTAATCATATTTTTGTCATTTGTACTGACGATTTTTTTTTTATTTTAATTTTTAGAGCTTTTTACATAATACAATTATGCTCGGCAGTTACTAGTAAAATATTATAATAATTATGGTACAATTGAGTGATATTTTAAATAAAATCAATACAAAATAGACCTACAATATATGTTGATGAGAGTTAGAATATATATTTACGGTTATTTCCTTGTGTTTTCCATTGAGTTTATTTATTTTTAAATTTTTAAAAACTTTTATACCGTAATATTATATTGGTAGTAGTGAGAACAAGTGTTGTGTTGAAGGTTGAACAATATTCGAATAATACGAACGGTATGATAAATTATGGATGATGTAACAAAATACTATCCGTCCCAATTAATTTTGTTATAAAAAAACGTTTATTTTTATAAGAACGGTTAATGAAAGTCTCAACCATAAGCAAACACACTATCAATCTCGTATATATTTGTGTTATAAATGTAAATGTCTTTATTTAACTGTTCCCTAAAATATTTATTTTCATTTTACATAGTGCTGTACGAACACAATTTATATATGCATATGTTAAAATAATAGTGTGCGGTCATAATAATTTGTTATAAGTAATAGGTCAGCGAAGCTCTTTAAATCAACATTAGCTGATGAAGTGATGACTCTAAATTATATTGAAATGTTGCTATTTGCTCAGTATGGGAGCCTTTAATATTCATTAATTTTCCCTGGTCAATATGATATATTAATAACCATACAAAATTAGTTTTGATTGAAAATGTGTTATTTTAAGTCATTGGCGTTGATATAGTTTTGGTAATAATATTATAAATAGCATCTATATACATTCATAATATGAAGTGATTTCTCGCATATAATACATGATAAAAGGGGTAGCGTAACAATGTGTATTTACGGCGGGTGTTTAGTATCCCCTAATGTTTTTTTTTCGAAAGCCACCACTGATTCTCATGACTGATGCACAAAAGACTCGAGTGATTATTTATTTTTATTTTTTTATGAAGCCATTATCAAAGGGGTCTTTTGTTTCTAAAAATAATAGTTGAACTTGTAACCACTTGTGAATTTAAAACACGTACACACAATGTTTAGATAGATGCGTTTATTTAGTCTTCACTTATCCGAACTTAATTCAATGTTTTTTTTTCCATACAATTTTAATAAATTGTTTGGAAATATGTATAGAAACATACTATTGAAATTTTATACTTATTGTTTTCTTTTTAATAAATCATAAATCAGCATTATTATGCTTATTAGAAAATTGTAACTCATTAAAAAATTATTCATAGCCTAAATTGTGGACAATTATATCATCACCACTTTAATTTTAAAAATTAAATTACGAACTCCATAAACATTGCCATCGCAAATGTAGTACTTCTTCTGTAGTACAAAATTTAAAAAAATATCAATAACTTTTTAACCTTTTACAAAATCTATATGTTTTAAATATGGATACTAAAAGTACTGTGCTTCAGAAGACAATTTTAAAAACATCCAAGCCTATTGAACATACGATTATACCTAACTTGAAGGTAGGTACTCTTAAATATAATATAATTGTAGATTCATGAAACACGAAAGTTACTTTGGAAGTCGAATTAATATTATTATTTAATTCAAAAAATGTTCATCAAAAAAATTAACATTAAAAAATATAGTTTTAAAATGTATTTATAATTTATGTATTACTCTTTTTCAATATAACATATTTACAAAGCATAAATTGTTAAATAAGTTGTATTAATAAATTCTCATTAAGGACATTTTTGTATTTTAAAAAATTATCTAGGATCCCAGATAAATAAAGTTGTAGGAAGAAAATAAATTTACTACAAGTAAATTGAGTAATTAAGATACTTACAAGTACCTTAGCTGTATTTTGAACTATACTGATGCATGGTTGTGAAATATACAGGACCATCACTTAACAGTACAAGAAAAAGCTAAAGGAAGTAGAAATTTGGATTTTGAGAAAAAGAAGGAGAGTTAATTGGACAGAAATAAAAAGCAATATGGAAGTATTAAAATAAGTGACGAAAAATGATTTTGCTTAATACTGTAAAAGAAATGTTCGGTCACCCGCTGAGGTACAATATTCGTTTACGACTATAAGTTTATGACTTACATATTTTAAGGATGGGTGAACTGTCATAAAAAGAAGAGGGAGTCCAAGAAAGACATTTATTGAAGAAGTGATGAGGAAATCTGATTGCGTCCGGGATGCCGATATGAAAATATAGACTATGAACAGAAAAAAATAAGATTTGGATTTGAAACCCCGGACTTTAGTAAAATAAGAGAGAATATTACATAGAAATATCAAAATTAAAACCAGTATATAATAACTTAAGAATGTTGTTGAGATGAAGTTCATAATATAAAAAAATGTGTACTGTAAAAAAATATCATATTTTGATCATTTATTTTGATTACAATGAATAACAATATAAAACATTAAAAATGTAATTCGCACTAAAAATATTTTTATTTTGTTTAATATTTGAATATATTTTCTCGTATTTGGTTTAACATTTTTTATATAAAAAAATATACCTACTGCCCATATAAAATTTGAAATTAATAGTTATATTATATATTAAAATATTTTCTTTCCATTAATCATTAAAGGCATAAAGCCGTGTAATAAAATAATACTCTGTATAGATTCATATTTTAAAATTTACCCTCTCCCCCAGACTAAATTTGCAATATCGATATTCATTTTCTGCATTATATACCATTACTGGCTTTCAAATAACGACGGTCACACATAATGGTCCTATTCTCGGTAACCCTATTGGACCCGCCTAGCTTTACAACAGATGGTCTTAAGTTTAGAATGATATTTCAATGGTTTATATCAATGTACGATTTTCCTCTTAGTACGACTATTAATGGTAATCATATTTCTATGCTACAAGACATATGACTGAAATAATTTGATCACAAACGCATGTGATTATAGTTTATCCGAAAAATTGTCATTTTCGGACTAAGTAAAATTATTAGTCTCCAATATTTTCCTAAATCTATACGGGATTGTTTTATAACATACCATCTATACCACAATGTACATCACATATTCAACATAGGTTGGTAAGTTAAAGAATTCGTATGTTTTAATTGATTAATAGGTTTGAATTTTTCACACCAAAGAATATCAAAATTGATGTTGGGTATTATCGGACTTTTCATTATTATTAAAATATACAAACATATAATGCTAAATTATAAAATATCTATATAAGCTCCTAATTATTTTACTTTAGGAAAGCCGTTTGTTTCAACAGAATATTAATTTGTTTTTTAAAGTTCTTTAGTTTAAAATATTTCAACATTTTATCAAATTGTAGTTTCAAAATATACTTTTCCTAATCTTTTATATGTTTGGTTAGCCTTAGTCGTTAGATGCAAATGATATATGTAATTTAAAATTTGCATAGCTATATAGTTAAGTAAAGGACACAAAATAAATCCCATGCCTTTCTTAATTCAAGCTATATATACAATATACTAAGTTTTTGTTTAAATTGAGAATATGAAAATTGCCTGAAGCAATTATTATTTATATAAATTATTTCCTCTACAGCGGCTACAAAAATATATTTTGCACGCTATTTTATTTAATTTTAAGTTTAAATTAAAATGTAAAAACACCCTACAGCTGGGCTTAATTTTATTTTTATTGTTTTACATATATATATTTATATAATTAAAATTAATTCAAATTTAAAATGTTGACTTTTTATACGAAAAGCTTTGAGCAAATGTATTACTGTGACGACAAATATATTTTTTCTTATTATAAATATATACTGATATTTATATAAAGTCATAATAAGAAGTATTTTGATAAACATCAGGTTACTTTATTGTTATATCTTGTCTACCTATATCGCTTGTTTGGTGAAATTATTCAATTACTCAACTATAATTAATTTTATAATAATAAATGTTTTTCAGTCAATATTTAATTAATTTTGATAACATTACGTTTATATTGTGAAAGATGGATGGAGAATATGGTTAGTTAAAGCTATTCCGTAAGAATGGTAGATTGACAATTGAAAACACTATTTTTTTCAGAAATTGGATTTTATTAATGATAAGATATTTTGATTAATTTGTACTCAAAACACCACGCATTTCTTGTTAATGATCCTATTATTCAACAGTTATTTCAACAGTATAGCTAATCTCAGAACTACAACAAGTAATTGACAATCGCACTACTTTATCGCTGCATATGTTTAACACTAATCTCGAAATCATGACTACCTACTGAATAAATTAACTCAAACCATTATATTGCACTTATTATTTTATACAAATTTATAATTTCCATGTTTGTTTTATACAAGAAGACCTCAGCTGAATTTAAAGCCTTGTAGATCCTTGTATTTCTCACGACGAATCATTTTATTACCGGTCATTAGGTATATCGCGACAATTATATTTTATTTGAAACGTACGGATAAGCATCATCGAAAATAATACAGCAAACAGTTGAACGACACGTACAAATTGATATGGCAAAATGAGATTACTATGATGGCAAACCTCGTGTCGAATCGCGGTGGAACGAAGAACGGGACAACGATACGTATCAAGTCTTTTGCGAGATGACGCGACCGATGGCGAAACAGCCGAGTAATGTATAGTAAGGCAGAGGTCGGGGAAAAAACGCCCTTTTGATGTGCATATAGAGATTATGGATACGGGTAGAAATAATCGACACAGAGTGCCTCGTGGAAAAAAATGTGCGCGCTAGACTCGCTCGCGTGAATATATTTTGTACTCGGTTCGCGGCGTCCGTTAACCGTGAAAAAACGGATCGGCAGATCATTGCGGACTTTG
Organism: Periphyllus acericola; assembly: GCA_949715065.1. Lineage (NCBI taxonomy): Eukaryota > Metazoa > Arthropoda > Insecta > Hemiptera > Aphididae > Periphyllus > Periphyllus acericola. The sequence goes on from OX454264.1 coordinate 16,014,915, forward strand.
CCATTTATCGATACCTCTCGGACGTGCGCGCGGGTTCCGGCGAGCTAAGCGGAGGCGAAGCTTTCGGCCCACCCGTCGCACCACTATCCGCGTCATAACCAAAACGGCTCGCGTATTGTGCGTATAAGTGGTGTAATTATCACTACTACGCAGTCGAATGGAAATCGATTCGGATTTCAGGGAAACGCTCGCGGGTTCGACGGGGATGGAGAGTATAATATCATCACTCTTTCGCGCTCGTCGCCGTCCACGTTCACCACTAGGGCTGTTGCGTGTTAGTGTGCGTGCGTGTGCGTGTGCGTGCGTGCGTGCGTGTGCGTGCGTGCGTGTGTGCGTGTGTGCGTATGTGTGTGTGTGTGTGTGTTTATTGATTTGATAAACACCGTGAACCGGGGAGCTGGCCGCGCGGTTTCGAGTAGGGTGCTGCGCGTGCACTGACTCCAGGTGGTGGTAATTGAGGGTAGCAGGGAAGAGATTATGCGCGTACTGTATGTGTGCCAGATGGTTAAGACGGGTTACCAGTAAAGCCACAACGACGGGGTCCCTTACAACTACTATACGTATACACCGAGTGCGTACACGCGCCAGTGCTATTATACCATATACCATATATATATACATAAATGTATAGGCGCTGTGTGTAATGTGTGTGTATATATTTCAATCAACAAATTAAACGGGCCGATGTGCGCCGCCTCCCACTTTTTCGGAGAAAAAAAAACCGTCCGTCAAACATGATTTATAATAATAATTATCGTTTCCCATATATATATATATATGTATGTGTATACGATATGATCCGTTCAGTGTGTGCGTGTGTATTGCTCGTTTTTTTTCAGCAAACTCCAGCAGATGGAAACCTATACTGTTCCGATAAGAATTTTAGTTTTATTTCTTTTCTTTTTTTTTTTCAACACTCATCGTTCTACGTTATACCACCGCGGTTGCGCAGCTCTTGCGATTCGGATGAAATAATAATGGTCGCTGCGTATAGTACAATACACCGGTGAAAAGGCTTCCCAATCGGTTTGAAGAATATCCGTAAGCGGCAGCAACTCTAAAACCTAAACATTTCGATGGCTTCCATCATAAGCTGCGTGATGAGACGTAATCATTTAGATGCTCTTTGTTGTCTTTTTGCGGTTAAATACCCATTGTATATTTTTATAAGTCTCCCTTTGTGTCAACCACGAGTAACCTTTTTTTTTTGATGGATTTCGAGCCAACTAACATTAACTATTTACTCGATACTTTTTGCCACTCAAAGTAAAGCATAATATTTAATATAACACACATTTATTCTGTTTAATATCACGTAATGAAGTGTACCGTATAGTATATTCTTTATATACTTGGCTTTTATGAATTGTAATCTGTAGTGTGCGTTAATTATACCGTTCCTACACAGTTATTTACTTGATTTTAACAGACCAATTTTTAGTTGCTCGTGTTAAATAGTTTTTATGGACACTAATTAAATAAGTTTTGATTGATTTTTACAGTTTGTTGATTCGTTCATTATAACTGTTGATTTTTCATTTAGATTTATTTGAGTTCTGAAAATCATTTTATTTACTCTACAAATAAAATGAATATAATAAAATAAGGACTAGGAGTGATAGTATATAATGGAAAAAGAAAGTTAAGGGTTGGCCAATACGCGCAGTTGTTATAAAAAACAAATAGACTTGATAAAAAAATGATTCCCAAAGGATGGACACTGAAAAGCAAATAATAAAAGGAGACTGAAAAATATGATGCTGGATCATAAAAAGAACCCCTATGTTTATTTGCGGTGAGTATATGAGTACCATCAGCCGATAGGCAAATATGAATTTACATGGAATTATTTACGATTCAAAAGCGGACACTTGTTTTAAAGATATACAAATAAGAGTGTCATAAATAGGGTGGAAAAGTTATAGGATTCATTTATAAATTTTATATTCTCCACATGTACAATTTATTTATTAATTTGCTCTCCGAATATGTATAATCGTCTTAGGATTTCTAAAATTGAAATACAATATGTTTTTCCATGCATAATTTTGCGTATTTCGACGATTTTATAGTACAAACATGTATGCTTTGCAATTTTGGATTCAGAATATTGCAGATATTATTGGATGGAAATATAATAATTGAACTTAGTTTATTCTATATTCCTGTGTTGAAACATTAAATAACATATATACCTAATGTATACAGCTATAAACTTATAACGACAATGGTTTATACCTACTTAAAAATGAGCTTTAATATTTTATTGTTTGATTATGTTAAAAATACATATTTATTTCGGAAAAATTGGAGTAGGTATTTAAAAATTTTAAAATCATAAGTGAGATGGCTAAGTGTATTACAAAAGTATAATCAAAAGTGCTTTGACAAATTAAATTTTTTTTCATAACATGTGGTTTCCCCAATTCGAACGTGTTTGTAGTAGGTACCTATGTGAAGTGCGCGTGTGTGCCTACAATCTACATTGAATATCGAACAGTTTTGAAAATCGAATGACGGAAAAAATTTGTCGGGGTAAAATAACTTTACGGTTTTTTTTTTTATTTTAATACGTTGTTGTCGCCGGTCGGTGTTTGTGTGTTCTATCATTGTTTCGCTATTGTGCGTCCCTCCGGTTACATTATTGATGGGTTAACAAGACCGCCGTCGGACAATTTGTCACACGGACACGTGTGTTATTGTTTGGTGTGTGTATTTTTAAAAGGTGTGGTAGCAATAGGAAAACGTTGGGGAAAAAATAAGCTCATTCAGTCATTTAGAAACGCATTAGGGATACGTAGTCGACAATGCGCGAGATTTGTACACGGGCATTATTGCAAAGGTCTCGGGCGTGTGTGCCGCAGCGGTATTATGTAAAGTCTCGTGCGTCGCAACAATGTCGGGCCGCGAACACAATGATGACAACGTAAGTCACGTGCCATCTTTTGGGTGCCGCATAATATACACGCGATGGGCGTGTTTTCTGCGCACGAAAATAAAACAATATTTACTTTTTTTTTTATTATTATTTTCCGCACGTTTGTTTCGCGATACAATAGCAAGTGAGTACGACTTGTGTCACATGTGCAGCAGCAGCAGCAGCAGCAGCGAACAACAACGAAGTAAACATGTCGACGGGTCGTGCGACCAGGGTGAAAGCTTGCAACAATGTCAATGACGCGGTGTGTAACTCAAAACCGTTTTCGGAGAACGTCGTGCTGAACTAATGTTACACATAATATGTCTGTTCGCGGAACGAGAGCTAAAGCTTTTTTATGGAATTTTTTACGGCTACGAAATAAATTATTATTCGAAGAAACGTTTCGGTCCGTAAAACCGTCTTGGTTTTGATGTTATCCAATGTGTAATCCGGATACGGTGAACGGTACCGTGTGTACACGCACGTGAAAGTCCCGACTTTGAACATTGACGGTATAGGTAGTAAGTTGAAAACGTATATTTGTACGGGACTGACTGGCATACAATAGACTTTATAGTCGCGTACACGCTATCGTCATACGTAAATAAAGATAAATTCTAAGTATTATTAGATTCTAATACAATTGTGAGATAAAATTGGATTTGATAAATTACTTTAGTTATTTATAACGACTAGCAATGCTTATTTCATTTTCTTTCAATGTTATAGTATAATGTTGATCCGCAATGACCGTATAACAATGTTAAATAATACTTGATAGCTGTATATTATACAAAAAAATAAATAAAAAACGTATTAAAACTATTCGGTATCAAGTAAATGTTACATATATTTACAGTATTATTTTTATTATTGTTGCGTTACAAAATAGACTTTCGAGATTCGAAGAATATTTACAGATTTTTATAGTGTTAAGAATGAAGACATGATAAAAAATACAAATAGTATAAAGCATTTACTTACGTGTCTTAAAATTTAGGATTATTTATAATAGTTACCACCTAAAACAATCAATTACAAATACTATAAACTATAATGCCCAGCATTGCCCACAAGTATACACCATATGATTTAAGTTTTCAGTTAATATTACTTTTCAATAAGAAATTGAATTTCACTAACAGTGTCATAATTATAATAGATTTCCAATTTCGAAATATTTATTAGTAATCGTATATTGTAAGTTACTATAGTCTATAAACACACACCGATAGCAAGTATAGGTAATACGTAAAAAGCAAAAGTAATTGTTTCGTCAAAACAAAGTCACTGGACTAACGGTAAAATATTCCTTATACAATTCTAAAAATTCTCTAGTCGATTAAGTTAATTATAATTATAATATAATTATAATGATAAGTTAAATTAAATAAATTAAGTAGAACTCATTCAAAGTCCTATTGATTTGTTCATTTCATGTGAATATTATTAAATCTAAAATTAATCTCCATAAAACAATCAAGGATTTGAGTTAAGTGTACCTTAGCTATAATCTATTATTACGCGTGCCGTGGTATCTAATAAATTACACAAAAAGCCTGAAATTATATAACACTCACAAATGTACAAATTGATGTATTCAAACTCTATAGAAACAATTGTAAACACCATATTGATTGTTAGATTGTTCAGCATACTTGTATTATAAATATTTATCAGAAATAAATCAACCACGAGCGAAGATTCGTATTTTTTGTACATGTGCCTTACAACAACCTAAAATATGCTTTTAAACTAATATGACACCAGCTAAAACATTACAAGAGTTACCGACATTTGATAAATATCAAATGTACATAATTTTCGAAATGATTTTAACCCTTTTTGAAAGCTTTTCAGTTAATACACAAATACCTATATTAAGATGAATTAAATCGGATAATATAAGCTCTGTTATACCCGCCGGCTACCGCATTTCCTGTATACTCATCACCAAAATCGTGGCCTATTAAAATATTTACTAGTAGAATTAAATTATTTAATTATAAAATAATATACTTTTGTAAATCATTATTTGTATTTATGTTTTATAATTATTTCGTTTGTTTGCCTATAATTGGATACCAATATACCGTACGATATATTATCTAAATTATATTTCATTAATCAACTGATAAGTATATAGGTAATACCTACTGTTGAAATATGTAAATTATTTTAATATTTTGAGTATTGATAATCATCATGATAAATTTTTCTTATATTTCCGTTTTATGTTCAGATTATATTTTTTATGACAATATATTCTATGAAAATGATAACAGTATTATTAATAAATCAAATAGGTCATATTATAGGTTTTATGTTAAAAACAAATAATTTAAAGTCGAATGATCAACATTTATTTTTCTCTGTATATTCGCACGGTTTGCAGGTTTCAGTTAATCACTCTAATAGCAGTGGTATAGCCTTTAAGAGATTTGTCAACCCCATTACGAAATTTATCTGCAGCTAATTCCTAAATTTCTCTTTATGTGTACATCGGCGTTTTATGGTAATCCTCACCCTCTGAGTGTTCGAAACGTAGTATGTGTCCATGTCCCCTTTCAGAGTGTTGATCCTTAGCACGCCGATCGTCGTTTGTGACTTATCCTATGGGGAAAGGTTTAGTGATAATCAATGGTAATCCCTCGACCGATTTTAACTGCTGGCCGTTTTGCAGGGGCTAAAATGGCATTTGGGCTAAGTGAAACATTTGGACGTATTTCATCGGTTGATTAGTTTTTATCCTATTTTTTCTTTCTCTACTCGGTCCTGTATACAAGTTACACCCGCTGGGCTCGTCGGCGACCAATCGTGTTAAATGCATAACATCCCGCGAAAAGACACTGATTTTACATTTTTTCTATTCCAAAATAGATAATTATGTCTTAAAAATACTGTATTAAAATTTATTGGAATTATTAAGAACATATTTTGCATGTTTTACGAGGTAAACTAAACTCTATTCAGGACCGTTTTTGAATTATTATTAACACTGCTATTAAGCGGACAGAAGTAATGACACAAGTTTAAGATACTCAGACAACTGTATTGTCCAAATAAAATCCAGTTTCTGTATCGTGCCTTTTTTATTATTATTCTTAATTACCTATGGTACAATATTTTTAGCTTTAAAAACATTAATTCCTAAATTAGAAGTACAAAATATTTGTTTAAACTTTTTGTTTTGTACCATTTTAATTTTAGTCCATGTTTTATTTTATGATAAATTAATAAATCGACCAACTATAAATTAGTAAATTATTTAAAAAAAAATAAAATAAAAATAAAAATGTCTTTACTTGTGTATAGAACATATTGTCAAAATTTAAATGTGAAGTAAAATAATAAAGAAAATAAATCATAAAACGTCTTCAAATTTAAAAAAAACTCGAAATTACATGCATTGAAACAATGCTATTCATTTTGAATACAATTTAATTTGTTTTAACTTCCATATATTTAATTTAATTAAATGTTTATTATTTTAATAATAATTATTTATTGTTAAAAACATTTTAGACAAAATAGAAATAAAAATTGAAATTTATAATACATAAAACAATAAATATATTATACATTTTTAACAATAAAGTGTATAAATATATATACGGTGGTGTATTGCTGTGTCATATGTTAGGTACCTACTATAATTTACATCACTTTCAATAAACTTTTATAAATATGTACACATTTCTTATTTATTTTAATTTTATTTATAGCATAACTTTCATGCCATTATGGAACAATGTAAGTAATATCCAAGTTTTTTTTATGACATAAAAAAGAAAAAGAAATCACGAAAAAACTAAGGAAAAATGAAAAAAGAAAGTATTAATCACATGCTAAAAGGAAGCCTCAGGTGCAAAGAGGTCTTTGTAAGTTTTAATCAACACCGGTGAACAACAGTAACATTCATTACTTAACGGTTGGTGCAAGTGTTTAACCTTTCCGAACGCCTTTAATTGCAGGTCGAACCAGGGAGGAACCCCTCCAGCTTTTAAGTAGAACATATTAAAGCGCCGGAATGACTCGATAAAATGAAACTTGCATCGTATACCTTTGGCCCTTTTTTTATGGTTTCGAGTAAACAAGATTACAGCCGTATCTCTACTGAAGTCTGTGAAAACAAGTTTTTTTTATACTCAGTAAAAACAATCTTTGGATGACCATTTTGCAAATTGTCCTTCGGACCGGAAAACCTACATAATATTATGTTGGAAAATATAATTATAATGTTTTCGTCTGAATCCCTAGAAATCAAAAACTCGTCAAACGGAGACCGAAGAAACCTTATTATATCACCGCTAAAGAATTTTCACAAAATAGCAATTATATAATATTATTATATTATTGTCTTTCGAAAACAATAAAAAACTAATAATGAAAAAGCCTTGTGAAACCGTTATCGGCGAAAAATTGTCGTTCGGCGAATGTTTAATTTCAATCAAATATATATATCACGAGAAACATATTATATTGTCTAATATAAAACTTCATATTACTTTGCTGACAAGATAATTATTTTGTTTTTTATTATAGGGTAATTCGTCAAATGTAGACACCCACTTTTTGATCATACTATTATCATATAACATCAGTATTAAAATAGACAATATACAGTGACGGTTCTACAAAAACGATACTGTTCGTTGTTTTAACACGACGCCTTCGTCATTCGTCCCATGAGGAAAACCCCACCCTTTCATGCATGTCCTTTTTGTCCGTGTTTACAGCGAGCACGTTTATTCTATAAACCCAAGTGGTCATTGTAATTGCGGGCCGTTTGTATTTTTTTTTCAACTTTCATCTCGAAAGCTATTTGCGTAATGCATATAATGCACTCTTCAAGTCCGTATTATAATCGGTCGTTTACATGCAACTAGTTTACACATGCACACACGATAACGATGACTAATAAGGGGCATCACAGCGCCGCGGAGGGTAGCCCATCATTCATACGACTAATCATAGTAATATCCATATTGAACAGGTGGTGGTCCCGTGTCCTTTATTATTTTGACTGGTCGGACGGTCATTTTTCCGCGTGACGCCGAGTGCTGCCGTATGTTACTACCGATAGTTATCTTTTGCTCTGTCGGCGTGTCCTGTTTTTTTATTTTTTTTTTTTCATATATATTTATTTATTATGTTTCGAGGATGATCACGCAAAATACCACTGGGGGAAAGACCCGGGACCCGTATAATCCATTTCGACGGTACTTAGGATCTATTAAACCGTTAATAACGCATCGACCGAACAGTGGGTACCTACGTGCAATATGCATATTATATAATGTGTAATCGTAATGCGTATCGTATACTATAGGAAGACTCAAACTAAAAACGTATTCAACCGTTTCGAATCGTATATAGTATATACTATATAATATATCATGTGAAATAGGTATACTGTAAATAAACTGTGTTTCGGTTTTATTATTGTCGAGATAGAATAATTATTAAATAACAGTGATGTGAGTTTGTAATGCGATCATTGAAATAGTATTCAAGTAACTGATGTTGAAGATATATATATATATATATACTTATTGTGTAAGCCTAAGGGTAGTAAGTAAGTAAGTAAGTAACATTCGCTAAACAATTTGATTTAATTAAGTTAATAAAATGTGCGTTGTATTATAGGGATAAGCTGTTATGAACATTCTGAACAAACAACCCGACATTAATCGAGAGAAAACCACCACTTTCTATCATATTCTTTTAAGGAGAAAAATAAATTATTATATGTAACCTTAAATGCACATATGGGGAATAAATGTCAATATTGTAATACTACTCAATATAGCACTTCTAATAATTGCTTTTTGTATCATGTTCTGTGTTTTATGTGCACTTGATATATTGTTTGACAGTTTAACTATCATAGTTTAGAAACTAATAAATATAAGCATTAGTGCGTCTAATAACTTCTTAAAGCCTCAAACTTTACCATAAAGGCATAAAATATATAATGTAACTCAAAATGGTATATAGAGAACTTTCAACGCATAATATAAGTGTTTTTAAAATATAAAACTTTTATTGTACAGTAAAATAATTTGTTCGATTATTCTAAATTATAAGCCGGGTTCATACTTATTCAGTAATTTATAAATTGGTAAAAAAAATGTAATTTCCTAATTGTATTATTATTTAAAAATATAATTGATCTGCCTAAAATAATATAAAGAACGCATTTTAATAGTACTCGTGTACGCATTCAAACTTTAATTAATTTAGTTATGCTCAAAAAAAAAAAAAAATATGAAGTTACTTCATGCTGGGCCACAAGGAAATTTTTCCAACAACAATCGGATTTTAACTTTTTATTGGAATTTACGACTGTGAGGTCACGTAACACTTTTTAAATTAAAATAGGTACCTACACTTTAAATGAAAACCGGTTAGTACTTAAACTATACTTTTTACATCAATTTATATTAAAGTCAACTAGTTATTGTTAATTATTTTAGTATTCACTTTACAATTGCTCTCATTATCCAAGTTTTTTTTTTTTTTATTTTGCCACTGTCGGAAACATTACAGCAATGCAATTACTATTTACAAAAGAAAAATTTACACATTATCCAAGTTAGTAGTAAATAATTATGACAATTTCAATGTGTAATTTGCGATATCAATCACAAATTACTGATATATATGAACTGAGAAAAATTGAACTATGAAACATTTTACACTTACAGGTAAATTTGCAAAATATGAAAAGAACTTTGGACAGATTCGAAAATTTGAGAGTTCGAAATCAAAAGGTAACAACCGTTGTATTATTTACTAGCCTTACAAAAATTGAAACGAGTTGTTACTTTGGTTAAATTGAATGTACTACATATAACCTGCAAATTAACCGATTGTCTCAATTTTATTTCTCCGAATGAATTGTATGTATTTCAGTTAATTAGTATCTCCTACTTTCATTTGTTTGATTATTACAATATTTCCCCTGTTGGTGTTAAATAATCACCAAGAGTATATTTTTATATTCTACAATTTAATTAGGAACTAATTTACGATATTAAACTTTCACAATATTCCGAAATATTTGCTATCTTAACATAAAATGATAACAAATTATATTTATTCAGTAAAATTAGGAGTACTATCACAATATTTACCGGTATTTGTATAAACAAGAACAACATATATGCATAACGCTGCAATGGAATTTTTAATTTATTTTGCCGTACCTATACCCATATTAAAAGATGATATAATATTGAAATCGTTATTGAGTGAAAATCAAACATTTACTTAAACAAAACAAAATTATAAATCCTTGAAAATAATACCTCATTATATTTAATGATAATTATACACGTCTAAACTATATTTTAGAAATATCACTGGATGAACTACAAAATATATCGTACGCATAAAGTTATATACTATTTTTATTGGCATAATACAATAATTTTCTTCGTTCAAATGGACATGAACCTATTATGTTATGCTTAATAATTGCTTATATTATTTAAAAATACATTTATTTGGTATTGGAGTTAGTGTTAAAAAAATACTTGGCATTTATTTTATTCAATATCATCGTAGAGAACTTAATTGTTGAAATAAAGCAATTTTCTATTTGGAAACATTTACGGCGATGTTATTTAATTATGGACTGAAAATTAAACGCTGCTTAATGTTATTATTTAAAAAACAAATAATTTAATTTTTAGAAGAAAAGTGATGTGAAAAATCAAGTAATTTTATTGTTTTATACTCAAACTCTTAAACCAGATAATCCATTATTCGTAATCTTACCACGGCACTTAACTTTTTCTCTTGAATTACTATACTTAACATATGAACCTTAAAAAATTAAAATAATAAGCATTTCCTCATGGAATAAGCTCAACCTAAATCATAATCAATGAATATAGTAAGATGGCTATATATTCTTAGCAATCCTACGATTGTAATTGTTCGTTGAATTTTCTGATTTTCGATAGTCCTCAAACTCTATGTGCATATGCCATATACATTAAATCCCTGCAAATTGCAAATTCATCGTAGGATACACATAAACATCTTTAGTCATAATAAAATTTATAGTTGTAAGCATGCAGTCAAATTTAACGTAGCTCTGCCCAACACATTATGTTTCGTACATCGCAATTCATCGATAAGTTTAAAGAAGCTAAGGATCGTTTCGTTATTTCCCGTAAAAAACATAGGAACTTCTCAAACTTGTCTAGCAAATCACATGCTTCACTGTTTACTTGAGTAATAAATGAGCACATGTATGTTCGGACGTTGAGAAAATCATTTCGAAAATCATGCGCTGTCGCTCGAAACGTCAATCAAATGCTGAATAATTACCGGTTCTCATGTCGGTCGTACGGAAATAACGAAAAACATTCTGCGTTACGAATACAACTTAGTGGCCACCCACCGCTGAACACGGAACCGGTTGTGATCGAAAGGATGCGTTACGGTTTTAAGACTCCGCTCGAGGCACGCAAAGGAGAACGTGCGGGGAACCGAGTAACGAATAACTCGCGGATCGCCGACGGGACAATAATCTACAGCGGTAACGTGCGGCGCTTACCTTCCAAAGCCTTGTTCCTGGCCAACAGCGCGAGCAGCACGTCCGGGTTGTGGGCCGCGGCCTGTAGCTCGGCGGCCGGCCGGTGGTGCAAATGGTGCGAGTGGTGGCCGTGCGGGTGCAGGTGGTGCGGCAGCAGCGACGATTGCGGTGCTCCTCCGGACGGCTGCTGTTGCAGCACCGTGGACATGCCGGCCGCAGGGGTTCGCTGACCCGGCGGACGTTAACCGCCGGCGGTCGGTGCGTCGTCGTCGTCGGCGGCAGCGGCGGCGCGAACGGCTGCGGCCCCGGTGGCCGGCATCAACGCGGTGGCGTACGGCAGCGACGGCTGCGGCGGCGGCGGCGGCGGTGAACGTGGACAACGCGCGGCGCGCACCGGTGGACGTGGAAGAGTGTTATACGTGCTGCAGCGTGTGCTGCCGGTCGCGGCCGTTGACGCGGTACGGCACCGTCGAGTGTGTACGTGGTACGCGCGCCGGCACGGTCCGTGTCGCGAGCTTTTACCGTCGTCGGGCGGTGGAGGCCGAACTTTCCGCGGGCCGGTGGTACTGACGGCGGCAGGCGGAGTAGCCGCGGCGGTAAGGGATGACGGCGGTGGCGGAGGGTTGGCCTCGGTGTTACGCGATAGGGCACGCGGAGGGAGCGCGGTGATACGGACTCCGCGGAAACGCGGGAGCGCGCACACGCAGTACGGAACGTGAACGCGCGTGCGTCTTGTTCCTCACCACCACCACCACCACCACCACCACCATCACCGCCGACGCCGCCGCCGTCGTCGTCGTAGTGCTTTTCCGCCACTGCAGCCCGAGGGGTTTAATTTCGCTAAGTGTCAGCGCGTCCCGACCGCCACCGCCGCCGCCGCCACCACCGGCAACGCCGCTCTTCCACCCATTTGTACTTTGTGTGTCCGTCCCTCGTGGAATTACCGCCATTGCACGCTCGGGCGGTAGAGCGGCGCGTGCGCGGTGAAAATCCGGCGGTGTCGGTGGTTTTTGCTGGGTTTTCTTTTGCCTCTTTTATTTTCCATCCCCCTCCACTACACACCTCCTTCATTTTTTTTTCACCCCCTCTCGCGCGTTTACATACCGTACACGCATCCTCTGTCGCCGGAGGATACACCGGGGAAAAAAAGAAAGAAAAAAGAAAACGACCGGGGGAAATGAAAATACGCGCACACAAACACTACACCGGTATCGCGTCCAATAGTATACGCACGTGTATATATGTTTGTGTGTGAGTGTGTGCGTGTGTATTGGTACACGTAATAATGCTTTTTCTGGCATTTTCCCTATTTCTCCTTTCAGTCATATCCCAAATGCCAAACCAACGGGCTGCGGAGGGAGAACCGAGTAGAATATAAACGTCGTCGTAGTCGTCGTCGGTAAAAGAAGCGCAGGACTCATCGAATAAATAATAAAATCGATGTAAATGAAAAAGCTGAGTGCGAGGGGAAAAAATACATACCAAAACAAACGACGTTAAACCCTCGAGTTTATACTTTGACAAAACTTAGGCTGAGCACGAAATTTTTGATGGCTCGTTCGGGAGTTTGAACTCTAGATGTGATCAAAATCGAACGCGTAAATCAGTTTTTCCCAATGATTTGCGTTTAATTTAATCGTAGAACTACGAAAAAAAAAATCTTGAATAATAAAAGTACACTCTATAGTATTTACACAATATAATGCCGATTTTCATTAACAAAGTTTCATGGACAAAGTATATTTTCGTTTTTTGTAGGTACAACATTATACTATTATAGCTACAGCACAAATACATGAAAACGAACACAATTGTTCACCTTGATGGATTATACTTATAACATATAAGTTATTACCATTATATAAATATATAGTATAGTTTTATTAATATTTTAACCAGTTCATATATTTTTATTTTATATAAATAATTTGTAATCAGACTGTAATAATTATAATTAACAATATAAGTTAAATAATATCTAACGAATTTGAATATGTTCATAGAAAATGTATTTTTCGAGTGTTTGAACTTGAGACTTTTAAACTTGTTAAAATCACAACTTTAAACGTATACAGACTAGATATATCATTATATTCAACGAAAGCTAACCTAATAGTTTTTTCGTCTCGTTACACGGCAAATACCAGAAAAAAGATTACTGGACGTTTTAGGTTAGCTGTATGCTGGATCATTAGGATATTACAACGTCACGTAGTCCATTCACCATATGTATTATCACTAGGGGCCGGAATTATATTCTTTTAAAATAGCCAAAATAAGATGCTAATAATCTCTAAAAAAGTTGAAAATATTCTTGCAATATTCTTTAAAAATCATAATAAAATATGCGAAAATATGCTTTTTTATTAATATCTTCTCTTGAAATAAAAATATTCATTTATATGCAAAATAATACAACAAAAAACTGATATAAATAAGTATATGATAAAAAATAATATGCAAAAAATAACCAAAATAATACATGTTAAAAAAATTGATTAAATTATATTAATAACAATAAGGTATTTGTAATTACGAAAATTTTTGAAAACAGTTAACAACTATATTTTGCTCCATATGTTCCGGTGTCATATTTGTACGACGGTCTGTTAATATGTTTTTATACGTGCTAAATGAACGTTCGACATCAACTGAAGTCACGGAAGCATTTTGCAAATCAGTAATCATAGCCGGTGAAAAATTGTCTATAAGTTGAACTTCATTATTTCCATTCAAAACTTTAGCTACGTTTTTCAAAATCATGAGCCCTTGATTTTTTTGTTGAAGTTGATCAATTTTTATTTTTATTTTATTTCCATTTTCTCCGGGTATTTTTTGAAGTTGACCAATTGTATTTTCAATTAGATTTATCGAATCAACAAGAGACACATTAGACTTTTCCAAACTTTTGATGGATGTTACGAGAACAAGAAAATGGGCCTTAATTAATATTAGATCGTTTACTATGGTTTCTATGTCAAAAACTGTTTTACATTTAAGTATTGACTGACTGTGGGACTTTTGGCTACTTAATTCTTCAATAACTATTGTATAAAAAAAGTAAATAACAAATTATATTATATTATATTTTACGCCACTGCAACAAAAAATATCGAATGTCTATAGAAATTAATCGATATATTCTCCAATATTCTTTATTGTACGAAATATTCTTTTATCTTGAAATATTCTCAAATATGCTAAAAAAACTTTTGCCATTAATTAACCGGTTTCATGATTTGTAAAGATTTCGAACCCCCGTCTGACTGCATAGCTTCAAAAAAAATATGCAAAAGAATATAATTCCGGCCCCTAATTATCACTGTGACGAATATATTATACAATTTTACAGTGCGGTTTCAAAAAGACAAAATTTCAAGCCAAATAATCTAGATGAAGAAAATCAAAAGAAAAAAAAAATATTTATTGCATGATGATAGTGGATTCACTAAGCATATGTACATGTTTACATATTTCAATATTATTATACCGAAATTAGCAGTACAACTACTTATGATAATATTTTAAAGGTTAAATAAACAGTGATATTAATGAATTTTTCGCTTTTTTTTCCATCACAAATGTTTTTAATAAGCTTATTTAATAAATTAAAAGCACTATTCGTGTCACAATGAGCTCAATGCGTGAATATAAATAGATTTAATGGAAGCATTAATCTAAATTTAATTACATAAATCTAAAACGGAAAATATAAAAGCAATTTAAGATGAGCATTTATAGTAATATGTTACATGAATATTTTTCTTTTACATTCGGTACTCTAGCGAAAAATGCAATTCAAGAGCTGAAACGAAATCCAAAAAATATACTTAGATAATAAACAATAATGAATTAGGAAAATGTATAGCAAGTCAAATTATACCACTAGGCAGAATTACGAGAAAGGGATGAAGTAACGACCCCAAGGTTGTGAGGATTTCTAAAAGGGGAAGAAAGAAAAGTACATAATGTACACTGGATTTTCATTTCGCCATTTAATATCCGTACTATTGATTTAATCCTTAAAAGATTTCTTTTCTACAAGTTTTTCTTTTAAAAAGTAGTTATTAACTATGCAAAATATTTTTTTATTTAAATTTATAATACAAATTAATTTAAAATTAAAATCCTTGCAAATTACGGTTGTAAATGTAATCATAGTTACAATAACTACCATGCTAAAATCAAAAACTATTGTATATCAGTTAGTATTTTAAAATTGTATATGGATGATAATCAACAGAAAGTTAAATTATTTTCAATGTTTCGCGTACAGAAAAACGCTATTTCAATGTACGGCCAAAAGTCTCGTACTTTTGAAATTTTCTATTGTACATTTATTGACGTTATTTATTTTATTTTGTATGTACAACTATACAAACCACGGATTTAATTTGCTACAAAAATATTTGTTTTGTTGTATTATATTATATTTATTGTACTAAATTTAATTTAACATTGCGAGAATATAAAGAATATCATATACGAATAGAGTTGTGTATTAAATAAATAATATTCTGCAGTATTTTGTTGTATTTTATTGTTGAAACTAAATAATGTAATTAATATTTAAAATTTCGTTGTTCCATGATTATTAAAGAAATATATCTAGTTAACTAATCAATACTTAAATAGTTCTATAACATTTTATCAATTGATACATCAAACAATTATGCATTAACTCATAATAATGTGTAATTTGTCAGTTACATTGTACACGATATTAGAATACATTAGAAATGGATAAATACATTTAGGAAGTTAGAAACACAAATAAAATGTTTCCAATCCCAATGATGTATTAATAATCAAACATAAAAACGATCATATCATATTGGACTTAATGTTCAACTTTAGTTATATATGTGTTGGTTACATTTTCCTCAAAGACATGTTTTTAGTACCTTAAGTGCATTATAAGTAATTATTATATAAGATCTAAGGTAAATTCAAGCAGTATTATTGAAAATATTTAATTAAAAATATTAAGTACGGCTTCGAATTTTAGCATTTGCCCATAATATTGTAAAGATCATATTATATTATAAACGTTGCATTAAACATTTTACTCGTTATCTCTCCGATAGCAATTTAGATTTTTCTATTCATGTTACTATGTATTAAAGCCTACCCTATATAATATGTTGGGCGTGTATTGTACGTTCCGGGCTATATAGTAATCCCAGATAATCATTATAAGGTTGACATTTTTACACGGGGTAAGGGTGAAGATGTATAAAGTAATTCGATTACAATGAACTAAAACCTCGTTGACTGGCTCTAAACAAATTAACTTTCACTGAGTGCATTAACTTCCTTCGTTTAAAACAATATTATACCTGTTATATCCGTGGATTTAGCCGTAGCACTACGATTCAAGAAAACGGCACTTAACAATAGGGTCCTTTACAGGTGATGCTAGGGAAAAAGCTTTTAATTCTCCATTTTATGGTTAACACTAAAACTTAATGATATTTTAGTAAAAACTTTTGAGTTTAATGTAGTTAACCTATAGGTTCTTGTATTTATATTCTTGTTAATCTGAAGTTATAAAAAAAATGGTTATAATTAGATTTGATATAAATTACATTTTATTTAAAAAGAAATATTGTTGCTCACACTTTAAATATTTAAGAAAAAAATGTATTTTTATACTTATATTATTAGTTATTAGGAGTCGGTACAATACTTTAGTCAAAATGACGCGGTACACAATAAAGCATTATATTATCAATACATAAAAATTTAAAACTAATAATAAATGCTTTTTGATAAGTCAAAAACAGTTGGTTTTTTATAAAATATCGATTTTATAAATTAAAATATACTAAGTTAATTTTACTGTTTTCCGTAAATCGCAGCAAATATTTAATGAGTGATTTTTAAATTATTGGTGTCATGCATAATGGATAACTGAGATATGTATTTTTTATAAAAACCGCATCGAACAATACAATAATTAAAATTTGCGACTTTTACAAAAACACATTTTCTAAAAACATATCGGTACTCATGTATAAAATGTAATTGTAAATATTTACATTTAAATTTACAAAAAATAAGTAAATCGAAAATACATAATATGAACATTATCATTACATGTCCAAAGTCTTACTTGCAATTTTTAAATTACCATGTCTTTACTACCGGTATACGAAAACGTCGAAAACAATTTATTTCAGATTTGAAAATAAAAATAAATCGGTATAAATACCATTAAATATGATATTGGCTGTACGGGGATAGACTGACTTCACTGACTCGATGCGAAACGATATACCTACACACATAAGTTAATACAGCTATAGTATAGTCGCATAGGAAAACAATTCATGCGTTTTATTTTATGGCGTTGAAAATTGAAAACGGTGTTAACATAATATTCTTGCGGGGGCTATTATCACGGGTTAGGCGAAAAAAAAAATAATATGATCTGTTTTCGATGACACAAACACCCGGCTAAAAAAAACACCGTGTGCGACCGACCGTGCTAGATACAGTTTTATGCGGCTGAAACGGGGTCGAAACAACAACGTTCCACAACGGGTGTGGAGATTTATTACGTTCGCGCCAATGTACTTCAAATGGCTCCATATGTTATGATTCAATTAAAAATTCACGGACTGCAGCACTGAACACGTCGTTATTTACGTCACCGAACCGAATTACGTACAGAGAACAGCTTAATGATTTTAGATTGTGACTGCAAACACATTTTAGGCGAATTCGATTCGAACGCATTTTCACGCGAAAGTTGCGTTTCGCTGGGTAAATATGCGTGGGATATTTTGAAATGCATTAAACTTAGTGAGGATATGTATGCGATAGCAGTAATGCGCAGTTGCGTAAAATTTTCGGTCGGCAGATGGAAAAAACAACCAACAAGCAGCGTCGTTGTAGTACGCAGCACTTCCCAGAGGCTGATGCTTTTCATGCATATACTCGTATTATATTACGAGTATATGCTTAGACGTTTGGTCATGGCAGCGTTGTTGTTTTGAAACATATTCGATTACATATTTTATATACACTCGAAAAGTTGAACTAAATAATACATCAAACTATGTATGTAAAACTATAATGCGATAAGCATAGTAATTTTCTAGAAATAAAATAAATTACAAGACAAGACAGAAGTTTACTGAAGTTTTTTTTTTTATGTAACGAATAATTGTATACGAAAAACACTTTGTAATGCCAATTGATTATATTATATTTGTGTACACGAAATTAAAGAAATTATTCGTCAATGACTTTGATATGTTTGAGGGTTAAATATCCTGAAAGTCGTAAACGTAATATATGATTGTTTAGTACTTATATCAATGAAAATACATTAAATCTATTATAAGAAAACTTTATCATGATTTAACGATTAGGCAGATTTAAATGGTTTGAAAAAAAAATGAAATATTGTTTAAAAATGAGGATTCAAAAACTAAACAACATTTTCAAAAATATCCAAATCATAGACTTTTATTACGTGTAAATAGTTTTGAAAATCAAGTATAGATACAATTGTTAATTAAATTTGAAGTATTAATGGACGGTGTTTGAGAAAAGGGGCATAAGTTATCGTTTTACGTAACTGTTTTAATATTATAATAGTTATATCTTGAATTGAATTAATAATTAATTATTTACACGAGCTGTGAGTATTTTGTTTTTTGAATGTTGGTTACGTGTTGTTTAATTTTATTTTTGTTCATTTAGTGCAAATATAGTTCAATGATATGTATAATGTGTATCTGATGATGATTGTTTTGTATATTATGTGTTTAGTGTTTGGTGTTATTATCTAAAAAGTAAATAATTGGTATATATAATATACTTAAATAATTATATTATTTAAGATGGATTATAATTTTATCGAGTAAATTGAATGGCTAGCAATGGGCATAAGTTAATACGTAAGAAATTACACAAATCACTAGTGTAACTGTAAAATTAAACTTGACGAACCACAAGTCATTGTATAAAAAATTATATAAAATGCAAATCTTAAAACAGAACCAAAATCAAGCAAAATAATATTTAATTTAAACAGTGATTGTTTTACTTGGAAGGATTTTTGTGTCTCTTGAAGTCATTTTTTACTTTTGCCCTTAATCTCAAACACCGTCCAAATATTCACTATGATTTTTAATTCTATGCTATAATCTTTTTATTATTTATATCTGTCTGTACATAGATCTAGAAAAATATACGAACAATTCTCTCTAACTGAAAAAAATGCTAACGTTTCATTTTATATAATCCTTTGAAATTGGTTTGATTTTTTATGGTTGTTTGATTTTGAACTGGTGTGGGTGTGTGAGTGTTAATAATTGCTATAATAAGTATATAAGCTCCGTGACTTGGCGAACTTTATCGGTTGTTATGACGTTCCCTCCAAAAGCCGGAATATATGACCGTATGCGTGTGTGTGTTTTATTTTCAATAAGTTAGCGCCACTGCCGAAAACAAAACCGAGGCCATTCCCTCGGGACGTCCCGGCGACATCAATATGGTCAAGACTCCGGGGAATATGAGGGCGCACACCATGCGTATAGTCACAACGACACGTTTGGGAAAATTATGACAATGGCACAAAACGTTCCTTGTTGCTGTTGTTTGCTCGTTTGCATTTTTTTTTTTCATTTTGTTTAGCTCATCCTGCTTTTCGTCGTTTATGACTGTGTGCATGCGTGTTTTGTTTCCAGCTCCGGGTTCTCGGCATATAACCGACCGTCTGTCGCTACTCCAGTCAGTCAATTATTCCAACTAGTTCAGTAAGATTATTTAAAATAAAAATAATTTATCTAGTTACCTATTAATTATGTATATAAATCCAATTAAACGTAGTAGCTAAATTCGGTTAAAGTTCGGTTGATACCCGATTAAATAAAAAATAAATTACCAAGTAACCAAAAATAAATAAATAAATAAATAATTATATCTAATTAACTTTTATACTTACCAGAAGAATAATTTATTACAAGCATTTTGATAAGAATAATTTCAAAACTACCGTCGCCTTTATTTTTTCTTCCTATAATTAAATCTAGTTTCGAGAAGCTACTCAACACGAGCACTTCAAATACAAGAAAAGTATACGAGTCATTTTAAATTTTATTGTGATAATGAGACTGTTAACAACACTAGACACAACGTTTTTTTTTTTTTTTAAATTTCTTGAAGTTCGTGGGAATAATGCAATATCAAAGTATCAGCTAAATGACATTTGAATTTTTAGAAATAATCGTTATTTTTGGATTTATTTATATTTTAATCCTTCGAATTTATTAATTAATTCAATTTAAACCGACACCGTTAAGATGAAAACTACTAACAAAAGTAATATCTACTTCCGGATCAGTTATTATAGTCGCTTTGAAAGTCACTTAACACACTAGCCCTACTATAGTGTGGTTGCATACAGTATTAGATGCAATAATATTTTTTGAAATTATTTGAAGAATAATTTAGAATCAAGAAATGTTTTCATACCTTAAAACTAAATCTTATCACTTATTTTAAATTTATAGCTGACAGGCGAGTTTATAAAATGTTTGACTACAAAAAATATTCCACAAAAAGAAACACATTATTATAAAAGCAATATTTTCTATTGTTTGCTTCAAATCTAAAAAATCTAAAATCACAAATGGACAATTTAAAGAAAAGTACGGAAAACAGAAAAATCGCACTCAATATTTCAAAGAAATGTGCTAAAGACTATTTCTTTGTTAGCGAAGTTTTATATTTTTTTTTTGTGTTTCTCGCAGTATAATATAAATGTGCCTGAACGATGAGATGACATTTAAACTTTTTTCAGCAATAAAACTAAGATTGGGTTACAGTATACATCTATGTTTTAACTCTCGATTTCAGACATATTAAGAAACTGAATAACATTACGCCATATTTTAAAGAATTATTAAGAAATATACTGATATAACTGCTACCTAATCACTTATCACTTTATCAGTAACGAAACAACTTCGATTAATATCACATTACTGATCAGTGAGAAGGTAACAAACCAGGATTGAGGAGGGCAGCGGACATGGTCCTAAGGCCCATTGCTTTTGGGGGCCCATCTTTATCCCCAAAATACTACATTTTTTAAGGAGTTTAAAACAACAGTTTTTAAAAAAATACAATTATTTTAGTAGGTAGTAATTCTACAATAAAAGTGTTCTTAATTTTATATCACAACAAATTACTAAATGAGAATAAATATTAAATTGATATCAGAGATTATTAAAAATCACTGATTAATATTCTAATAATTGATAAAAATATGATGAAGTTTATAAAATGGGAGTCTTAGTATACTACAGATATAGATGATAATCTTTATTCTTTATTATCTATGATTAAACGTGGTAATAAATGATATTAATATTATGTCAAAATGTTTGAGACTGAAAGAATAGGAAAAATAAAGTATTCTGAAGTAAATTGAAATGGTACATAAAGAAAAAGACAATATTTTAATTTCTTTCAGATTATATTCAACTATTTCAGTTGTCAATTGTTCAGCAGAAAGAATATTATCCAAGTGAACAAGAAAATAAATAAATATAGAACAAACCGGACTCGAGAAAAATTATTAATGATATAATACTCAGAAAATCATTAAATTTGCAATTTATTGATTTCGATGAAACTTTACAATGATTTTCAAAAGAGAAAACAAGGAAAAAAATGTAAGTTATAATTATTTATTAACCAATACAGTGTTATCTGTTACATATATTACAATTTATATGTATAATAAATTGTTACATAATTATTAATTTATCAGTCGAATATAAATTTTTTTTCTATAGTTCAAAATTATATAATTAAATACAGACTTTATATACAATTATATACAATTTTTTTGAAGTTAAAGTTTAAGCTGATTTAAAAGGAGACCCACTACGGATATGGTGTCCCTGAGCCCATTTTATACTTAATCCGGGCTTGGTAGATACTTCATTAATTTCACATTATAATATACATATTATACTTAAATTATGTACCAATTACATATTTGTTTTATATATTATTTATATAATTATAAAATACGTATATTATAGTTCTAAACTGTATATTGACTATTACGTTCTTTTCGCTATTTCAAAATTTGAAATAATTGAATTATTTTTGTGGAGATAAAAATATTTATTTTTTTTATGAACAAATAATTATATATTATTCAGAATCTAATAAGTTTAAAGGAGACGTATTTTTCAAATTAGGTTGAGTAACTGTTTATAATCTACGTGACAGTGTTTTGGGTTTCATTAACGAGCAGAAATTGTTTTACCTGTACGCATATCTTGACTATGAAACAACATGATCAATTCACATTTACTTAAAATTGTTATGCTCAAAGATATTTCAGTTATAATGTATAATACTCATATAATAAAATTGTTTAAATTTTTTTAAAATACATCAAAAATATATACAAATAAGTAATAGCCGATCTTATACCTCGTTAAAATAACTAAATTTGAAAATTCGGTCGAGATATATTTACTTTTAGTAGCAAAGTCAAATAATAATTTTCGATATATTTATTAATCGTTTTATTTTACCACTACGGATAGATATAATTCAATAACATGTTAAAAAAAAGTTTTTATTCATTTTTGATTCATTTTTTTTTTTATCATAGAAAACAAATAATTTGTGTTAATTTCATATTTTTAATTTAATAGTAGAAAAATAACAGTAAGAACTAAATTTAATTTTAATTTAGATTCTGATTGAAATAAATTTCTGAAAACATTCCTGAATATTCGATTGCACCAAAAATGTTACGCTGCAATTGTAGATGGGAATTTGAAATTGAATACAAATGGTTTATTCAAGATGGCATTTTTCTATTTTTTTTTCTTTGCCTTTGGAATAATTCCCTGCAAGCGTGGTAAGTATTTTAAATCGCATACCACATAATAAAAAATACTCGATGATTCGTATAAAATATAGGTATGTGCACATCTATTTTCCAAAATATTACATGCCGGTTTGAAGGATCTTCTTCATATTTATGATTCCTTCGTGTATTCTTGACCTTCATAGATCATAACATCACGCCCGTGCAATACATTTGAATTATCTAATGAGCTAGAGTTACAAGTTTAACCTGACTTGCTATAACGTTCGGTCGATTAAAAATTAAAATCTTCCAAATACATGTAGATATTTATCTTTGTTTGTTTCGCATATGGTACAAGTTGTTTTAACAAAAAATAATTTGCTCCTGGCAGCAAGACATATAAATTAAAAATTATTTAATATTTTGACTCTACTATTTTAATTTTGATTTGTGGAATATTAGAAGATCATTTTCACTCATTATTTTTTTGGAAATTAATATGATTTTTTTTTTTTTTTTGTTTAAGTACAAATTCAAATAACGAATAAACTAATTTAATATATTCTTATGATATCAAATAATAATAAATATAAAATACATAAGACTATATAAAATAAAAATTTTATTTATTTTTACAAATAAACAGTTATTTTTTCGATTATTCATTATTTCAAATGAATATCTAAAATTTAATTTAACTCAATTTCATTCAGTTGTATTTATTTATCGTAGCTATTATACATGCATTCAAGCCATTATTGATAAATGATAAACTGTATAATATATAACGACTTTAATGTAAACATATGTTACATGAATCTATTTCAGTTGTGCCCAATCATCATCTATATTGTATAGTCGATTAACTTTAAGCCGTTTCAATTAATTACGCAGTATAAGTTATTTGCAAAATCATAGTTTTTTAAGATAAATTGAACCATATAATTTAAAAATAAATGTTTTAATGTACAGTGAATCAAATTGGTATTACGTTCAAATTGTAATGATAATAATTTACGAGCAGTAAACATACCTATAAAACCTATTAGACTATAAAACAATATGTACAAAAATTAATTAACACTAAATTTTAATATTCTTAGCTACGAGGCAAGAAATATAAATTTTTTATTGAAAATAAATAGTAACGATTGTTATGTATTGACACTTGTGAGCTTACTATGTTTATTTTTTTTAAATTATGCTAATTATAATTCTACCTATAGTTATTGTATGTCTTCTAAATAAAGTCAAATCTGGGTGATTTTTTTACAGAAAAATGTATGTCCTAGAAAAATTTAAATAACGTTTTATCAATTGTAACATGCAATCTCTATGGAGTTTGTTCGGATATCCGTTGTAGTGCGGTCATGTCAAGTCATGTAGCTACTGCAGATGTAGTATGGCAGCGGGTGTGTATAGACTGTAGAGTACAAATTAGAGCACATGAAACAGCTGGCGTCAATGAAAAAAACAAAAGAAAATTAGTGTCGAAATAATCGTACGGTATCTGATTTTGCAGCTGCATCGATGATGACTAATGAAAACCTTTTAAAATCAGACCTAATCAGAATGCCTGAAGCCATAATTAACGCCACCGGCCACTCCTACTACGTAGTTCACTGTAATAATTCGGTGTCACCCGAAAACAAACAGAAAAACAAAGATATTTACATAGGTAGATACAGATACTTGAAGAGTTGGTGTAAATAATTAACACGGTTAAACTGTGACAACATGTCGTCGTTTGTATATCTGCGACGAATTATTTTTTTCGTGAGATTATCGTGTACCTATTTTTTTCTCGTTACCATCAACTTATCGGAATTTTCGTGCATGTACTCGTCGGTATTTAACTTTTACCATTTATTATTTAGTCCACAAAAATTGTGTCTTCAATGTAACGTGCAAAACATTCAAGCACTTCCGTCGCATCGGATGACTAATCACTAATCAGTAATCGTTATGTATCGCATGTGTTTAGTGGATACTGGATGAGTTACACGGTTCGTATATATTTCTGCTTCATATTTGTCTATTCGCTGATTGCGTGTAATTCGCGTAAGTCAAATGTTGAGTCGGTTTTTCTACAACTGCGTATTTTCCCCATGAATTAGTTCGCTTGTTCATTGTCGCTGTAATCTCTCCAAGCTTACTGTTTCCGAGATGGTGACATTTTAATTCGATTGCTCCGTGTACTCTAGATAAACTGGTCTGTCCTGTTCATAACATCTGACGTAGATAATAGCCATGTGCTTAGTTTGGTCCACTGTTGCTGCTACGGCTATCTGGTCAGTTCTTTTAATTAATTGGAATATCAAATGGTCCGGGATCCGGGTACACCCGTATTATTTGTTATTGCTGAGCTCAGCATTTTTTCTATTAGCTTGGTTAGAGCGTGCCTTTTGTTTAGTATTTTCAAGTAGTCCGAGCTTCAATATATGGTACTTTGAACAATAAACGCTTTGAATAGCAATTGAAATCAATATTATGTTAAAATATACTTATCGAACAATAAATATGTAACAATGTTACAAAACAACATTTAAATTATATCCTCATTTGAAAAAACCTAATAAATTAATAAAAGTTTTTAAGATCAATATTTATCGAAAAAAAAATTTTTATTGATAAGAAGATATCATCAATTATTTTTACATTAAAATTTAATAAAAGACAATGAATAATTAAAACTAAAAGCATCTGCTATTTCCAAGCTCCTGTAAAGATAAACTCGAAGGAAATATATTTATTTTTTATACATTTTTCAACAGTGTTTTATTATGAATAAATTGTACTAATAAAAGAAAACATTTTTTAAATTAAAAAATATATAATAAAAGTAATTTATCTAGAATAAGACAGTAATAATTTTTACTATATCGTATTAATTTTTTTTCCTTAGGAAACCACGATCTGGTTAAAATTTTTAGTATTCTCCGACCATTTTTAGTAATATACTACGTCTACACTCTACACATAACGTTATGTAAACAAGTAAGCATTCTCTCTGACCGTTAATAATTGTAGTTTTTATACAGATACATTTATTATAAATAAAAGCCCACAATTCATTTCCAGTTGAAATAGATATTTTAATAAAAATATACGATGTATTATAAGAATTTTGTTTCAATATTTAATCATGTGCCCACACATACACACTCACAAAATTATGAATAATTTTATTAAAGAAAGTCCATTTTGCAGTATTTGGTCAATTACCTACTAAAGTACAAAACATTACAACTTGACATAGAAAATATCATTCTCAGGCAAGATTTACATGTCTTGCTGAAACAGTGAATGCAGTACAAATCAATGGACAATTATAATGTTTTATTACAAACATTTAAAGAAATAAATCCCAAATGTTTAATTTTTGAAATAAATACTAAAAATCATGGGCACTGAGCTATAGTGGGTTAATATATCAATTTACAATATTGAATTTAATTTTTAATTTTTGTTCAAGTTTAATGTAGTAAATTTTACAAATATATTAAAAATCAGTTCATTCTTACAAACTAGACATGAATTTAAAACTTTTTACTGTATATCAACAACAAAACATTTAAAGTTTAATGAATTGATTAAAAATTGCAACCAAAAAATGTAAACAGTACTCAAAAATCGACGTTATATGTGTAAGGAATTCGCTATTTAAATATCAAACGTAAAAAATAGAAGTTTCACCAAAAGATGATTTAATATATTCTTTGCTTTAACATAATTTTGTTACTGGAGTGATTAAATTAATAGTGTTATTATAATTTTTTTTTATTATTATTAGATGTTTGTAAGTATTTGTAATTGATCACCTACAAATTTTAAACAACAATCACTGATTGTATTAACTTAGTTAGATGATATACAACCTGGTAAAATGAAAATGCAATAGCTCTGAATAATTTGTTGAGTCATTCTACTTTCAGCATTGCCTATGCAACATAGCTATGCTAGGATAGCAGATGTAGGGCTACTAAAATGGATCACTATAGAATACAATCAATCGCTGGTTTGCGGTCAAATGTAGTACGTTTCCTTTACGGATGAGGTCTGGCCCCTGGTATTATATAAATTCATGTAATATCTACAGTTACGTTTTCACAATTTTTTTCCAGGGTATACGCATTAAATGAAGTTGAACTTACTTTTCGTAACATATTTCCATTCTGTTTCCTATATGTAATAAGGCCATAAGAAAGAAAAAAAAAGACTTACTATATTATACTCTTTCCAGCGAGAAAACGCACCGGATCTCTTCTAGAATTATTTTATGTATATTGAAAAATATTTATAAAGAGCAGGGGATACTTTCCACACAGTATTTACTGTTCTCCAACTACTAGCAATCCAACGTACGTCAAGAACGCGGCCTATATTTAATAATACAACATCTAAGTCACTGCAGATATTCTTTAATTATGTTTGATTTTTAAGTGATGCATTATGTAAAACAAATCATAAATATTCGACCAAATTTGATCGAACATAAAGATAAAACTGATCATTTTTTTATATAATTTATTTCAATTGTATTTTAATTATTTACAAAGGTATACCGGCGTATTTCTAATAATTGTATGAGATATACGCTAAAGTAGTCAACTGCTGCTAAGTTATACGCCGTATACCCACGTATACCCCACAAAACATCACTGAGTATCTATACGCATTTGTTTACGACGAAGTGAACACAATTGCGATTACCACTGTAGTATATTTAAACGATTTTTTTTTTTCGATGCGTCCGGATAAAAGCAATCTCGCGTTCGAAGTGTATACAAATGCGTTTTCGGAAACGTGGTTACCAAGGATACATACATGTAGGTGATACGAAACGTAAGGCGTAAAATATGAATACACAAACGGTGCCAGCGTTCGTGGAAAATATTAAAAAATATTATTTATTAAAAATAGCAAGTCGTCTGAAATGTGCCGCATAGCTATACGGTCCGTAATCCAAACGACCCCTGCTTGCAAGTACATATTATAATGAGTAGGTTTCGTGGTGAAAATCCGCGAAAACGAACGCGCAATGCGCCGCTAATATCGTTATATACGTGTAGGTACTAGCTGCAGGTACGCGTCTGAAGTT
This sequence comes from Periphyllus acericola, assembly GCA_949715065.1. Lineage (NCBI taxonomy): Eukaryota > Metazoa > Arthropoda > Insecta > Hemiptera > Aphididae > Periphyllus > Periphyllus acericola. The sequence continues at coordinate 16,043,344 of OX454264.1, forward strand.
ATGGGATTTCCACGGCGTTGATGTGCCCTCGGCAGTATTATATATATACTAATGCGGTGTGCAAAAGTACACACACGCGATAAATAATACACGGAGGACGATCGGCGTGGCGGCGGCGGCGGCGGCTACGCGGGTTGATCGATACGGCCGTCAAGTCGTTCGGTGCGGTGCGCGTGGGTGTTTCGCCCCCGGGTGGGCCGCCCGGTCGGGGGTGCGTGTACGTTTTTATTTTGTCCATTATTTTCAATTGTGTCAATTTAAAACCCAGGAGGCGCTGGTTGTCCTATTAATCGAATTACGGTCTCCGGCGCGAAACTTCCGTTCTGAGATTATATCACTATACACTACCGGTTGTTTTTGTTTGTTTGTCTGTTTGTTTTTTTTTTTCGATTTATATATATACATATATACACATACGTGTGCGAGCGCGCGCGATCGTGTACACCGGGTAGTGTTTTTTATTTATTTTTTTATTCTCCTTCCTAATTGTATTATCACGATCCGCACTGCCGCCGCCGCCTACCGAGACGGCGGGAAAACGACGCGGAACACCCGGCGGGAAATAAACCACGCGAACCTCGCACCTCGGGGATGCCGACGCGACACCGCGCACGGAAGGGTTGTCGTTACAGCGCCGTCACAGGTTGTGGGGCCCTCACGGTTTTCGCGTCGGATACGGCATGAGAACATTGTCCGATCATTAACACGCACAAGTGTGCTGCTGCAGTGTTTTTAATACGATTAATATACAATATTACATTGTGTACTGTGAACCATGTATTTTTTTTCCTATCCGAAAGTTCAATCACGATACAATACTACCAAGTACCTTTACGCGTTTCGGCTTCTTTTAACGCGTAATACGAAACAATATTCGTGGGCGATGTTTAATATACGTAGGTAATACGTAATATACGTAATCGCATTACAGCTGTTGCGGAGTTGATGAATCTCCTTGATTTTTCCGATAAATTCGCTACACAAATTCTTTCTAACAGTTCGTCATACGTAATACCTATCGTTAGCCCAGTCGAGTAATGTGTGAATGTATCCTTATTATACTTATTAGTGCCTTTAACGATAAAATACACATTTTTGTACTAGGTACTAAGAATGGATGCCTTGGAAGATTTCTTTAATACGAGTAAACGTAAATTAATAATAATTATAGTTGTATAGTATTAAATTCAAATTGCTACAAATTGACAACATTTGTTCGTACCGCATTATTTAATAGATTTTTTTTTAAGTAATATACACAACTGTCCAGTGGAAGTTCTTGATGGCCGAATCTATTTTTTTCTCATACATACCAATATTTTTATTAATGATTGGTCGAGAAAATAAAACTAATATTTACTCGCTTAAATCCATTAACCTTATCAAATAAGGTAGATCAAATCGGTCAGATAAGATTTGCGAGTGCATACAAATCCGAGATCTAGTTATCTCCATTCTGAATTTAAAACTGGTACCTACTGTAATATAATGATGTATTTACGTCATTCCAAACTAGTTCTCTTTTTCTGTCGCTCAAGGCTTAACTTATTATTTCACGATTTTCCTTGGACCCAAAAGTTCCTTGTTACGTGTAAGCACTATGTGTATATATTCTTTGTTATATCACTTCCTTTTAAGAATTTATGGAGGTGCACAATTTATTATCATAACTACTATCTCTGTTGTTTTTGACTGTAAGTGTTAATGGTTTTCGTAGGTATAAAAAATTACCGACATTATTTCAAGAGCATTTTTCCATCGCTCTTTTTATCTTGCTATACCTGTCATTTTTTTTTTATATACTCTTTACAATAATTTTTTGATATAATGGCTACTTTAAATCTTCACTTAATGGAAAAGCCCAGTCAAAGTTCACACATACATAACATAAGACAAGGGTTAGTTTCTTTTAATTAAGAATGTCGAAAAATATATTATTTTGTTTAGTATTCTAGTATTCTTAAACAACCCACTGTTTGGCACTGCGATTTCAATATCGACAAACATTAGACTATGGTTCTCATCACCAAAAAATCTAAAAGCCAAATGTGTAAAATTATCTATAACCATCAGTTTATTTTACAATTTCATACAGTTGAAAATTGTGAATTTTGAATAAAAAGCAACTGCTTTATCATTTTACTAAGATAAATCTTAGGATATTATATACTCGTAAGAGCTGGGTCACTGGTGTTAAAAAAAAATACCGAAATCAATTTCTGCAATAAAAAATAGAGGTAAAAAAAACTACTAAATTAAATGCTCTGAAAATTAATAAAGTGTGACAAAAAACGGTCAATACATTAAAAACACTATTATAAAACCAGATTTAGAGTAACTATGTTTAAAATAAAAATATTTTGCTTATAGTTTTTTAGGACTGATTATTAACATTTATTTCTAATAGGTATATCGAAAAATTAGTACGTCTAATCGATTCAAGAAACATACATTTCCTGAGCATCCGGATTCAAATTCGTCAAATTTAATACTTTTAGAATATAAAAATAACGTGTAAGTTTGTTTTGCGGACTTAAAGGACGATATATTATTTTAACTTATATTATTATTGTTGATAAATAAAAATAATAATTTAAAAATAAGGTATGGTGTCGGTCTGATTATTCACTTAACAAGTGTTCAATTTGTAATTAATTACTTTGGCATTTTTGTATTATATTAGTGAATTAATATTATCCATTTATCTCCACCATGGTATAGGTACGCAGGTGTCAACAATCAACATACATAATTTATATTTTATATTAGTTTTTTTTGTTTTCATGGATCATATTTTTGTCGATGAAGTTGAACAAACAAACAAATGAGAAAAAATAACAATAATACGTGTGAGGTTTGCCAATACTTGAAATCACTGGTCCGTCAGTTTTAATAGTAGTTCAGTATGATTGTTGTTTTGGAGCTCGTAGTAATGAAAAAGTCATTGGGGCGTGGGATGACTATTGAATTGTCTGGAGGGTAGACAAAAAAAAAATCATAGGTTTTTTTTTCGCTGACAGCCGTTCGTCAGTGTACCGTCCGTGTGCACAGTGTACACACATGTACATGTTCGTGTATTTGACTTGGAAATAATAATAATAATAATAATAATAATAACTAAAGCAAAAACGAATGGGAGAGACCGGATCTGGCAGGAAAAATGAATGCAAATAAATAAGGGGTTCTTTTCGAGCCACCCCGCCGGCATTGTGATGAAAACAAATCCCGCTGAGAAAGCTATATTGTTCAGCGCCAGGTATTTATGGACATACACCACATCTGTTTGATATTATATGACTAGTAAAGCCTGTCATATTGAATACAAATCGAGAATCAAAACTGTGGTGTATATTCAGATTCACTGGCAATAACTTTTGTCCTATTCAATATTCAAATCCATTGACCGAATATTATGTAATGTCCGAAGTAAATTATGAGCGACAATGACTTGAAAAGATATGGCGCTTGGTAATGGTAATCCGAAGTACCTAATATAACCAATACAGATCACTTGCTGTGCAATATAATAAGAACTACGAGAACCAGCGTTGTATACATTTTTGAATAATATATCATTTGTATTGAAATGCCCAGGTCGGTATATGATTGATATTAACAACATTAATGTGTACCTACGTATTTATCTAACCGGTTCTATACGGACTTGTGTGCTGAAACTATCAAATGGTAACATTATGATGAGATCGATTCAAAAGAATAAAAAAAAAACAATATTTATTTTTTTTTATTGTAAAAGAAAGTGGCTGTACGCCTGACAATACTAAAACAAAACCAATGGTATATTTTGGATATGATAACCAATTTTAGAGATTTTTTAGTATCTATTAGTATTTTGTGCATTGAATTAAAATAAAGCTATTCAATTTTGAAAAGTGTGTTTTGTTGCGTAAAACTACCCCATGGCCCATGTAGTAAGTATTAACACTAATTATTTGTGACGAAATATTGATTGCTAGCATCATTATTTTAATATAGTTAAAGGAAATTGTTTGAATATAGTTTTTGTGAACAATTACGAAAATAAAATAAAAAAAAATTCCTCATGCATAATAGTTTGGAATTCCATACAATAAGTGCTGCTACAAAAGTTTGGATATCAATTGAGAGGTATAAGTTTACCGACTCATGAATATCTCCACGTATCCACATTTATGAAGTGAAAACAAACATTGAAAACCATGAAAAGTTGCTAAATACAACTAAACTATACTTTTACAATACCTAATAAATTTATTGATAATGGAAATAACTAACAACATTGATTTTATATTTTGATTAATTGGTTTTTAAAATAGTAGCACTTATTTATTGAAATTTGAAACAAACCTTTAGAAAGACTCCGATGAGCCAAACCTATCTTCAGGCTCATAAAGTATTCAACTTTTCAATAAAAGGGAGACTAAAGACATAATATATCAACGTTACAGTAAAAATACGAAAAGCGCTTAAACCTAGGTTTATAACTACTATTATCTATTATTTATTTTGGAAAAACATATTTATTTTATATAATAGTAATTAGTAATTACTAATTACTTAATAATGAAAATCCAAAAGCTTAGCTATTTTTTAATCAAATATTAAAATATAAATATTTTGAAGTTGAAATGTTACTCTACGAAATTTAACAGTATAATATAAGTACATATAGTAATTATACTAATTCCTGTATATTTTGTAAAGACATTTAATAAAAATAGTAATAATACGAGACACTATAACCTAAATAATAATATTTAGTGTATAATAAAGAAAAATGTTGTGGACATTTTCTATGATTTATTATTTTTGTTACTATTAAAAAATTATTTTTTAATTGTTTTGATAGACATATGTGAAAGTAAATAAATATAAAATATAAATAAAAAAATATTTAAAAGTTCATGAGGGGGATTTATCCCCCTCAATCTTGACCACTCCCCCCCACTTCGCCTGAAACTGAAAAACTGAAAACTTACCACGACCAATGGCGATACCAAAACTCGTTTCCTAACAAAAATAAAAACCTCCCTTCAAAGTTCAAACACCGTAATATACAAATAAATGTACTTATATAGGTACCCACCGGTCGGCTATAGTTGTTTTTTCGAACATAAGTTTACTTTTAAACTAGGTACCCACTTATCATACAGCTGCACCATCCTCGTGAAACTCTTTCCACTGGTGAAACCCGGAATGGAAACCATCCGGTAGTAATTGAGAAAACCGTACACAGACGCGGTAACGGAGTCTGTTTTCTATCATGACGTAAGAAGTTTAGCGTAGTATTAATTCAGAATATTTTCATCGACCGGAAAAATATATCGCTCATAAGTTCAATATAAATATATTAAATTGTTATAGAAAATTTTCTACAGTTGGGTCAGTTAGATAATGTTCTGAAAATATAATTTTTTCCCTTTACCTCCGCCTTCGAAGATTATTACGGAAAAAAATTGATTATGTATTTTTAATTGATAATATTGTATTACAATGGTACCTTGGCAAATTCCGTTCGAGATAGCATTTCTATGGCATCCAGAGCCATACTTAGGAGATGGTTCGGAGGGGGGGGATGGCAAACAATTATAATAATTGTATTCGGTACCTATGTATTTTGTTATTATAATAATAGTATCCTACTATCTTATATATCTTTCTGCAGCACATTTAAATATGCTATATGCCTGCATGGATTATTTTTAAATAATTAAATGTTTGTCTTCGTACTCAATTGAAAACTTTTAGTTTTGAACATAATAATTTTTGACATTGAAATTAATAGGTACTCTTTTCTATTAAAAGTAATATCAAATTTACAATTATTAAATAAGACATAATAATTTTCTGGTTTAGACTTAGTGGTTGTACCTCGATTTGACTTAGGGTTACATACTTTCACATATGTCTATCAAAACAATTAAAAAATAATTTTTTAATAGTAACAAAAATAATAAATCATAGAAAATGTCCACAACATTTTTCTTTATATACAGTATTACAATGTAGAAAAATTAAATTCAGTCGTCTATGTAAAATGTTGTTGTTAATAACTAAATTATGGCAATATGTAGGACAAAGTTATTATTTTAGATTATATATGAATAATAATTACCGTGTCAAGGTGTACTTACCGAGTTGAAATGGGAAAAATTATTTGTGAACGGCTTTTCAAAGGACAGCTGAATAAACGTGTGTTGCACTCACGAGAATATTCTCCTACGTGTGAATAATATGTCGATGGACTCTGGTAGAGCCGTAGGTCGTAGATGGGTGGCAAAATCTTAAACGCGGCCCACCGATGGCATCGCACTATTGTTAACGACTTAACGTTTGTTTCGGGAAGTTCAAACTTTCTGGTTTCGTTTTAGTTGCGTCAACAGTACGGTTGAAAACGGAATATTGTGCGATCGTTGCGACAAAAGGCCGATCAAACGTTCCCGCCGTTTTCGGTCGATTCGACGCATTTCGTCGCGACGTCCGCGGGTTGCCAGCGCTCCTCCTGGTTATCTGCTACACCGCACGGCCGCCCGCGGACGAGATAGCGCGTTATCGTCGGCAACTGATAACCGCGACGGTATTTACGTAACAATAATATCTTGAACCGAAAACCGTTTGTTGCGATCCGTAAGCCCGTAAGTCCGCTCCAGTGTCTGCCGCGTAGTGTAAACGGGTCCTGTGTGGGGGTGCGCTCATTTCCACCTCGTCTCTACCGGTTGCAATACTTTCCGCGCGTCCGGTACATCATAGTTGAATGTCAAGACGTGATGCTACGCTAACGGGCGTCCCGCATTAGCGCCGTTACTATGAAGACCTATAAGCTGACCGTCCATCAAAAAGCCTTCAGCAGTAAGTAGCGTACGGCCAACATTTTGTGTCGTGCGCGTCCGAGCGCGATCTGTCAAGAAACGTGTCCGTTGCGCATTGTTGCTAATGTCTGTTACAATACTTGTTAGATTCAGAACTGATCGTCAACAGCAAAGACTTTCCAGATGCTGTCTTGGGAGATATTGTCGAGGTTTACCATGCCGATTCGGAGCAAAACAAGTTGTTGCTTCAAATTATGGCGTTCAAAGATGATATGCAAAGCAAAGGTAAATATATTATACGCCTAATTTCACTACAACGAGTATTATTATCACAAAGAGTTCACAATAGGTGCATATTAGCTCTGTTCGTATACTTAGTTTAACTATATATTTAAGTCACTTGTAAAAAGAATATTCTAAGAAAATTAAAACATTTCTTGTGGAACTTTGATTGCACTAAAATCTATATAAACAAATGTATGTTCATTTTTAATAAAATAATGTTATCATTATCACATACATAATTGTAATTATTTCTCAACTGTAAAACGTATTAAAAAAAAAAGCAATTCAAATAAGAATTAATGTGTATTAAATTGTATTTTTAAAATTATTATTCTTTAAACGTTTAAAAACGCCAACTATCAATAATAAATGGTTGATAACAACACTGGATTTTAATAATTTGGGCTCTATAGCATGAACATCATACATAGCAGTCCTCATCATTTGTATAAATTATTAAAATTAGTCTTCTTGAAGTATAAAATTATACGAATTCATCAACATTTGATTTTTTTTACATTGCCATATATGTTAAAACAAATTAAAAAAAAAAAGTTTTACTGTTTTACTTACAAGTCCTTATTTTTTTTAATTCAAAATAAACCCTTTACATAACATATATTTTATTAATAACACTTTTCATTTTAATATAATATAATTTACAATAATAATGTTATAATTATAAATGTTAAAATAAAATATCATTATTGATAACTTTTAACAATTTATGTGTAAAAAAACTAAAACCAAAAATAGACACTTATTTTATAAACTCAAAATGCCATAAATACGATAATTATCAAAGTTACTGTCACTTTACTGTTAATTTGAACTTTTAATATAATATGGTACTTAATAATAATTTTAATCTATATATTTAAGGGTTTTTGTGATTGGTGGGTATTCTAGTTTGAACATGGTTACTTATACTATTCAATTATATTTTTCAGATACAATTAGCATTGAACATAGTGTAGCAAATGTATTTCAATTACGTGCATATAGTGATATTACAGTAAATATTGTTAGTCCGGAATCAGTCATATTAGATTCTGTTGAATTAACATTTAGGGACCAATATCTTGGACGATCAGAAATGTGGCGTTTAAAAAATTCAATGATTGATACTTGTGTATATAATAACAAAAAAATGGATTTTTGTGGTGGATATACACGTGTACAAGTTCATGAAATGTGGGCAAAAGGAAAAATTGTTTCATGTGGAGTTATAAGCGATAACACTAAGGTTTTTTTATTGTATTTTGTTATCTTAATTAGAGCTGGTAAATTATGAATTATGAGTTTTACATTTTTATGTTTACATATTTTATTTAAAGGCAATTCTGAAATATCTAATAATTTTAAGTTATTTTTAGTATGAATTTAACTTTTTAAATTATTGGCTTTAATTAAAATTCATAAATGATGCATTATCATTTTAATTTATATTATTGACATATATACTGAATTCTGTTTAGATCATTTATAGATCTGCAACGAGTATGGTATATATATTTCTACAAATGACTTCCGAAATGTGGGAGTTCAATTTTTTAGGTGATACTTATTTTGAAAAAGCTGTGGATGGTTTTTTAGTTGATTTGTTTGATAAATGGAAGGTGATTTCAATTTTTGCATTACATTCTTATTTAAGTATTACGCTTCAATCATTTTTAAATATTATTTTTTATATACAATTAAATGTTTTAACATTACAAAAACTCAAATTTTATTTTTTTATTAGTGTTTTGGCAGTAACCATGAAGTAACACTGGTTGTATTTTCGCGAGTATTTTACAAAGCTAATAAATTAGAAGAATTCCCTGAAACTATGAGAGAATGTCTTCAAATTGATTACAAAAATCGCTTTTATGAAGATTTTTACCGGTAAATTTATGGTATATTTTATAAATAAATAAAATGACAAATTATTATGTGATACATTAATAATTTATTAAAACTAATCTAATTTTCAATATAATAAATAAAGTATAAATATAAATATATATAACAATGAAAAAAAAAATAAAAATAAAAATAAAATATAAACATGTTAAAATATAATAGTGCACTTTTTTTTTATACCTGATAATGATTTTTTAGATTGAAATTGGTCATATTCATTAGCACTTAATTATTTAATACTCAAAGTGATATCTATTGTTTATTTTTTTATTGTTTTATATATTAACTTTATTGAAAATTTGATTAGTTTTAATAAATTATTTATATAATCAATAAAAATTTGTTAAAAGTATTAACAAAAATTTTTTTTTAATTTTAAATAATATTAATTATAGAAAATAACTTAACTAAATATTAATACTTCTTAATAATAATAATCTTAATACTAACTCTATTTATTACTATACATTTTTTTATGTAAAATAAATGATATTATTAAGTTACCAATTAATATCTTTAAAAATAACTATACTTAATTTAATAATATTTTACAAAAATTGAAGTACTGTTTGAAGTAATCAAATGTTATACCTATTTTATTTTATTAGGGTAGTAATTCAAAATGAACGGTATGAAGATTGGGCTGCAGCATCATTAATGTTACTTCGACGTCTGTATTTTACTTACAAAAAAGATGTATTAAATTACCATCATAAAGTACTACATGAATCTGGTATTTCAACTGATTTAATTCCAGAAGCTTATTTATCACAAGCATCTCAAGGCAATTTTCTTGAAGTTTTAAATATGGCATTAAACGGTGAGTTTATACTATTTTTAATGTCAGTCAATGTATTATGAATAAGCTTTTAATGTTATTAATTATTATGAATGTCTGTTGACATTTAAATACCTTTAAATTCGTAAATCTCAATACCTTAATACCTTATTTACACAGTAATATGTAAATTCCAATTTTTATTTTTGTATTTATCTGAATTATTCGGTAATTGTTTCATAATTTTAGTAATTATATTAATAATTCAACTCTAAATCAAATTTCCTCTATCCACAAAATTAAAATATTTTTCTGTTTAAATTTAAATTTATTAAACTGAGTATAATCTTATACATTTTATAGACTCAATGTGTTTGTCAATTATATTTTTGAATGATGTAATACTAATAATATTAATATGTACTATTAATATATATGTATTACTCTATGTAAATAAATAAATATCTTAATGTATTGAGTTAACTACTTTTTATTATTAAACAATAGTTGTTTACAGGAATAATATTGTATGTAAATTATGTTTATTAATTTTTTAAAACATAATTTAGATATAAATTTGACTACAATATAATTATAAAATTGTGACATTAAAATGGTAGAAATTCCAACAAATGTAATTTGATTTTAAATTGTGGTTTTAATTAAAAATTTAAAAAAATAAAATAAAAAATAAACTTATTCTAATTAATTAAAATAGCCCATACACAAATATTTTCTGTTATAAAATTAAGTTTTTATTACAGTTTATTTAAATAAATTATAACTTTATGTTGTATAATAGTTTATTATTAATCTTTGCCATTTATTATCATGATACAACAGATTTAAAAAGTTTTTTGACAGTGGCATATATCAGGGGTGGCCAACTTTAATAGGCTTGTAATCGACCTTTGAGTTTTTCTAGGTCGTCGCGATCAACCAAAAAAAAAAAAAAGGTTGTATATAAATAAATAAACCAAAAAGAAATTATTATATTGTTATATTATTATTGGTACAACAATTATTTTGTTTTCTGAAAAAAATTCATTAAAATGCGAAAGGGAGTTGCGATCGACTCAAATTCATCTCGCGATCGACCTGTTGGCCACCCCTGGCATATAGCATGAGTATAATTTGATTCTAGCATTTTGAATTTAATTTAAATTTTATTACATTTAATTATTTTAATTTTAATATATTTACAGTTCTTAATCAATATTTTGGTGACTTCTTATTAGTCCAGAGATTAAATTTACACTCCTCATAGATAAATACTGGTTATTATTATTTTATTTACAGTACTATTACCTATTGATATTTACTTTATGTTGTTTCAAGTGTATTATTGTTTGCAATGTTTATTCCTTGTTAAATAAGACATAAGTATCTTACAATTTATAATCTTTAGTTAAATTAATTTGTATTGTTGTACTATGAGTATTTAAATATAACATTCCACTTATAAAATTAATTACCTAATTTTTACTGTTTTTTTTTCAATATTCAGTGACTTTTGTTCCAGATTAAATTTTATAAACATTAATAAAACTTAAAATCTGTTTATAAGTGTGTAAATGGTTTATTTGTATTGGTCTCTTTTAAATTGATATTATTTTTTAATTAAATTCACATATTGGTTAAGTAAAAAACAAATAATAATTTTTACTTACTAGTTTTTCTGATTACTTAATGGAAATGTATTTATTATTTTTAGTTTTTGAAAAACACTATATTGAAAGAAGTTTAGATCGAACTGGTCAATTAGCCATAGTTATATCTCCTGGTACGGGTGAATTTTATGTTGATAGACAATTAACTAATATCACAAAACAGAGAGTTATGGATAATGGTGTAGGAATTGATTTGATTTGTGTTGGTCAAGAGCCATTGTATGCTGTCCCATTATTTTTGGTAAGCAAATGTACAATACTCCATCTGTTTGATTAATTTAATTAATTATAAATCTTTTTTTTATTTTAATAGTTTCAAAATCGCGATCAGTTTTTAGGAGATGATTGTAGCATTCCACACTGGATCAACTTAAGGTTGTTTTTCATATTATAATTTATTATATCTTCCTTAGCTATTAATTTAATGACTAACCCTTAAAAATATAAAATTAGTTTTTACAGAAGTAAACATATGCCACCCAAATCAACATTTGTTCCTCGTATAAAATTACCTAATCAATTTTCAAATATTACCTTAAACCGGCCAAAAATTGGCTTAAGAGTTGTTCCATCAAACTGTCTTCCGGCTTCAATGCAGAATAATTTCACCAACTGTGCCCAAGATTATATGACGTATGATGCAGATGTTTTAGATAAAAGTAAAAGAAATGTTGTGCCAAAATTTGGGTAAGTTACATAATTATTTAAAAAATTATGTTTGTAAACTTTTGAATAATCAAAATAATGGTTATCTTATTGATATTCGATTTTAAATGTATTTATTGGAAGATAATTAGTTTAAAAAAATGTTTTTGTTTATATTAATATTAAATTTATTTCCATTTTAGTAGCACCAGTAACATTTTACCGCTCAATAAATATAATGGAGTCAGTGCTGTAAGAAAGAAAAAATTTAGTACATGCAGCTTTGATATAAATTTTGATAAAGCAATTGCTATAAGCCGTAGTCTTTCTCCTCTTAAGCAACGAAGTATTACTCCTCCACCTAAAAATCAAAATGATTTTATGAATTTACCACCAATAAATAGTAAGTAAAATTAATCATATTTCAATAATTATATTTTATTAGTTGAACTAGTTGAACAAAGTGAGAAATGTTTTGATTGAGCCATAATATTTTTCCGTAAACACTTTCTAACTGTAAATCTAAAACAAAAATGTTGTCTAGTATTTTATGAAATTTAAATTTTACCTTTAATTAACTTTGAAGATGTGTTTTTTGAGTTTTTTGTATTATGAAAAAAACCAAAATATAAATTCAATTTTGTTCAAAATATTTTCTTATGTTTTTATGGTCAATAGTACATTTTGTATTTTATAATTCCAAAAAAATACTTAAACGCTGCCAATGATTATAGAATATTCTATAATCAGTGCTAGTACTAACAAATGAGAAAATTTGATTTTGTCAATTTTGTCAAGTTGAAATACAACATAATTACATAAGTCATTATTTACACAAATATCTATGTCTATATTTTTTCATTTCTTAAGTGAGGTTTTGGATATGGGGGTAAGGAATTAATTTTAATTGATCTATTTTTTCTTATAAATTACTATTAAAGAAAGCAAAATATCAAGTATATTAAATCATTTTATGCTAAAAAAATTGTTTAATGAAATAATAAGTATAACCATCACTATTATAATTTTTTAGGATTGAAACTCTCATTATATTACCTGTTTTTTATGTTATGGTATATATTCTAGGAAATAGAAGCCATAGTTTTGATGAAAGTTTAAAAAAATATGAGAAAATGGCGGAAAACGAACTTAATAATCAACAAGCTAATGATACTACTTGTGTCCGACGTCTTATTAATCCATTTGATAAATCACAGTTCTTTGTCAAGTTAACATCAAATCGAAGAAGATGGAGTCATATATTCCCAGAAAGTATGCAATCAAATTATACTATTAGAAACTAATGAATGGTTATTAATATGATAATTTATGTTTAGAACAATCAAAAAGGTATAAATCTTTTGAAGATTTTGAACTTGGTATTATGAACCCAGAAATGACTTTATCTGATATAGAAAATCAACAATGTTTAAAAAAAAAATGTATGTATTTTTTTATTTTTCATTTAAAATATTGATATTTTTGGTTAGTTAATTATGTATTTAATTTACTCTAATAGTTCATATAAATATTGCAACATTTTTAAAAAATCGAATGGAGGAGAAATTAAATATAAAAAGTTCTTTGCATTCAGCAAGTGAGTACGAGTGGATAAACAGTTGTACTCCAGGTTAGTTATTTAATTATTTGGAAAAATTGTTTTTTAATTTAAAACCATAAGAAACTATTAATTTTTTATTACAATTTGGTGACAAGTTTCTTGTTGTAAATATTTATTTTCTTTGTTCTCATTGTGTAATTTTTAATTTCTCAGGTGCTTATATGGTATATCTGACCCGTGATCTTGAGGCTTTTGGTAAATTATAACTAATTAGGTATTTAATTTATATATTATAGTTGGACTTTTTTCGCTTTGTTATTATAATTTTTTTCAGGGAAATGAGAGAAAATTATTTAGATATTAGATACATTCATAATATCTATATTTAATGCATAGGCATTGACTATGTTATGAAAATAGCATTTTAAATGTATTAAGGCTTTACCAGTGGCGGCTCGTGGCTTGGACGACAGGACGATCGCACCCCCTACTATAATCAACTAAAAGAAGAAAATTAATTGTATATTCTTAATTCTACATTTTTAAAAAATATTTCTTATTAAAAAAGCAAATTTTTAAATAGTAAAAATGATGTACATTGTTGTGTGCAAACATTTAAGTTATTTCCTTCAGATACCAGGAGCTTATGCGGGTATGCATGCACAGTGCACACACGAGCAGTGTTTGGACGACCGGCAGCGTCGTCCGAGAAATAATTCTAAATTCGTACTCGTAAGCGAAGGCGCGATATTCGTGGCGTGCGGGTACATTTAAGCTGCGATCTTATGTACGGTATTGGACGACCGGCAGCGTCGTCAATACGTTAAAATATTAGTAGATAACAATTTTGGGTATTTTATTTTTAAGATTAACTTTGCATACGCTCGTCGACCATCATTATCGGTTGCTATAATCGCTATTATTATTATTTTCATATCTATTTTCTACTTCGACCTGCGGGAAGTATATTGTCGTCATAGTGTCATACCACTTATTCGTCTTGTAAAGGCCCCATGCACGATCAAACAATTTTTGCGCAACAACTATTTTGTCAAAAACTTGATTATGCAAACACAGTAGTCAGTACGTTATTGTATGTACGTAAATAATGTCCAGAATCCTCTGACTTCGTCATTTTATTCGCCATACTAATTATTGTATTGTTAAAATTACTAATAATAATAATAATAATAATGATAAATATTAATATTTTAGTTAGCACTTAAAAAAATAAGAGTAATAATAAAAAAATAAATAAAATTCGTCACTTTAAATGTACTATAACATTTTAAATAAACACAATAAAATTATATAACGGCCACTGACGCTTGTCAAACATCGACATAGACGTTCAAACCAATTATCAGTTACCAAGCGTTGCACGAAATATTTCAGTCTCGACCGAAAACCGCAAGTTTGGTTTCAGTGAGTACTTAAATTAATGTGCATGCAACCACTCAATACTCCATAAGTTAGTTATTTTTTAAATCATACATACATACACGACATGCTATAGTACACCGTGATAATTTTAAGAATAAAATATTAAGCTTAATAATAATAATATGTGTAAGGTTTTTCATTTTATTATATTTAATTTGACTATTTTTTATACCTGTGACTAGCGGTATTATATTTAGTCGCACCCCCACCACCAGCACCCACGGGCCGCCACTGGGCTTTACTATTTATTAATGATAGTCAATAGTTAATATATAGCCTATAGTTGATAATTTTAACCACATTTTCTTAATTTATTTTGTAATAAATCAATAATTTCTGTATGAGGAATTTCCATTATTGAATAGAATAAATAAGATAATAAGAAATATTTTATTTTTAAATTAGATTTATCATCATTATGTCCATAGTTTCTATTTAAATAGTATATTCATTTGATTTTATACTAAAACATTATTAATTTAGATAAATTAACATGTTAATTTTTTATTTTGGTATATTCAAAAAAAAGTCTTGTTGATAAGGGGTTTATTAATCATTGGGTATATGTATTTATTTTGTCCAGGGTGGGGGGGGGTTGGCTGGAAAAAGCTCTATGTTTTTTCCATTGTACTACTGTACAATACTCAAGTAAAATAAACTTGATAGAACTGATTATCAGTATCTTTTTTGGTATTTTTAAAATATCATAAATATCAAAAACTAACTTTTTGGAATTTGATTTATATTACTTCACATTTTCTATAGCAAATTAAAATATATTTAAAGTATTTATTTAATTTCATAGAAATATTTTCATCATTAGTATTAAATTATAATTGGATCTTAAGCAAAGAAATACAATTTATTTAACAATTGAGAATATTACAAATTAATGAAAAACGCTTATGGGATTTTAAATGACATCTGACTTGTGTGTATTTTTGTATCTTAGCTTATGAATTAATGGTTTATATGTGTTATCTAAATTAATACGTTTTTGTATATGAATGGTTTTTATACAATTGTTATTATTTATGCTGGAAAACAAATCTAATATGTTATTAATCGTTTCTTTATGCAGCACATAAAAGTGAGTACTTTTGTAAAGTCAATAAATTATAAGTGCACTTAGTTTTTATGTATTTAGTATATTTTTATCATTTAGTGTTATATTTAAGTCATTTTTAAAAAAAAATTCAAAAATATAGCCTATCCCAGTTTAATCTGTTGTTTTAAAGTGTTAATTATAATTTAGAGTAGTTTTTAGATAATTAAGTATAAAAATAAAAAAATTATCAATAAATAAAAGAGTAGAATCTTGATGCCTTTAAGCCAAAACCAAAAAAATAATTTGAGGTATAATTTACAAGTATAAATTTTCTTTCATTTATCAAATATTGATTTATCATGATTCTACATCAATAAAAATATATAATTTATGCTTAAATGTAAATTGATTATTGTTGATATAAATGACTAATTTATTCATTTATATGTTTTATTTTTATATTTTTATTTTTTATTCTGAAAAATAATAGTGATTGTTGTAAATAACTTATTATGTGTATAATGTGTTTTTGTGAATACTAAATTTTTTTTTAATATATTTGTATGCTTTGTTATTTAACACTAATAAATAATAGTAAATCCTGCTTGTTATTTGCAATTAGTTATAGTTTAACTAACACTATATGTAAATATTTTGTATGTATTCAAAACAAATCTTGTGCAAAATGATTGCTATTTTAAGTTTGACCACTATTATTAATTAACACTAACAAGTTGAAAATATCATTAATTAACATTATATTATTAATTGTATAACTATATACATATAATTCCAATACCTTAAAAAAATAAGTAACATAACTTTTGTGAAAATATACTAATAATATTTTAACAGGCGTCGACTGGAAATCAATGGTGTTTCCTGCATGTTTGCCAATAACTACTGACTATTTCCCTGATGATGTGAATCTTCAATCATTTTATGTGTTTTCCAATTATAATTTGTTACCTGAAGATGTAAATGATGAAGTTGCCTTACAAAGAGCTGTTTACCGCCAACCATTAGATACATTAGAAGTATTTTACCAAATGATATGCCTACGCCTATCGCATGTAAATATTTATAATGAATTAATAGTTTACATAAAAAATATTAAAACTATTATCATATTCATAGATATAAAGTTTTTAGTTTGAAATTGAATGTACACAAAAATCCTTTTTCTGTGTTTGCTATTGTTCAGATGCCCTATCATCATTATACTACTATTATTTGTATTCATATAATCAATTTCATAATTTAATGAGTTATATAATTTTCTTTCCTAATATATATTTGTATCAATCTATTACTTTTACTCATTTCTCGTATGTAGTGAAACAATTGTACATCCCACAATAAAAAGATTTTCTGTGTTAGCCGCCATCCCGAAATCATTGTTTTTGTTTCTTTATTCATAATTATTTTACTTTTACTATTTAATTGAAACTTTTTTTTTTACTACAACAAACAATTAAATATTAATAATATCAATGTATATATATATATATATTATATATAATTCAAATAGTCTAACAAAAAGATAAGAAAATTTTCAATATTTCAAATTATTAATTTTTTATCCAACAGGGTTTTCAGTTAGTTGTTAGTAAAGCTGAACATGCTGTTCAGAAAAAGAAGATTAGTAGTATTGTAATGAGATCAACACAGTCAACTTCTGAACGTCTTATTGAAATGCAACTAAGCGTTGGAAGAATAGTTCATACAGTTACATTGTGTGGTTCAGAAATTCGAGTGACACGATATAGACCTAGGTAAATTAAATGATCAAATGTAATCAAAATGTTATTAAGTTATAATATACCTATAGAATAGTATTTTCTACTATTTAGTATTATCAAAGTTTCTAATACTAATGAGTAATGACCAGGGCTAGGATTTGTATGCAACAGCATGTTTTTCTTGCGACTTCTGATTATTGATTTTGTCAGTAATGTCCACGAATCACCTCATGACGAGATAAATGGTGGAGTTTTTATTTTGCATGTTTTTGCATATTTTGGATAAAATGCATATTAATGCATATATTGGATAAAATGAATATTATTGCATATTTCGATTATAAGAATGCGAAAAATGCATGTTTTATAGTATATTTCGTAATTAATATTTATAATTTAATATTAATATTTCGTATTTAATTCTAGCTCTGCTGATTAAAGTATAAAACTTGGTTAAAGATAAACACAATTAATAAAATTATGCCGGTCAATATAAAATCCAAGATAAGATATAATTTATTTATATTATATTATATTTTATTTTATTTCTCAATTATATTATATTAAGACAAACAGCCAACCACTGATGTATTTCAATAAATAAATATTTTTTCTGTAACTATATTTTTGTGTTTATCTTATAAAAATTAAAATGCATATTTTTGCATATTTTGGTAAATAAAATGCATATTTTACAATTTTTTAATGCATACAAATCCTAGCCCTGGTAATGACTCACTCATGTAATTTAAGTTATGAAAGCTATCTTTATTTATTATAGAATGAAGTACAATATATAACCACTTCAACTGTTTTTTTTTTTTTTTGTGTGCACAAGCATATACCTTCTATATTTAAGCATAAGTCTTTATTATTAAATTTTTTTATAAATATATTTATTTATGTTATTTATACATTTAATTTATATTTTGCTTGTATACTTCAATGGCAAATATTTTTTACAATTTAAATTAATTTTGAACTTAGATTTCAATATGCTACGTTTGAAATACAATATCGATATCGCTTTCAAGCTCCAGATCATTCAACTTATGGTATTTCATGGATATCATTTGTTACTGAAAACCTAGAAAATTATAATTGGAACTACATAGACCATTATTTATGTGCACGCGGGGACATGGATTATGCTTTACATGAGGTTAAATTTTACTATTTAAGTTACATTTATAAGATATGTAGAGCATAGTAGTGAACAATAGAAAACATTAAAAATAAATATATGGTTTTGTAAATAGTAAAGATTTTATTATTTTATAGAAACTCAAGTATTGGCGGTTCCGTATGTACCTACTGCCTTGGCGTCAAGAAGCTACAACACAAATTATGGATAATTTAAATGAAGATTTTGACTGTGATATTTATAAAATACCTTCAATGGAAGAACAAGTTCTATTTACAAATAAATTTGTTAAATTTATAGAAACATGGATAAATCGTATTAAACGATCAACTACACTAAGCATTAAGGTTAGTTATATATTACAATGTAAACTATATTTGTATTTGTAATTACTTTAAAAATTACACCAGATTAATTTATTTTAGAGTGCAGGTGATACATCACCTTATAGAGACCGTGTCAACTCTATACGTCCTACAGACAAACCACGACCAAGGTTTTTACAATAATTATTGATATTTCTTTATTAAGTTAATTTTTAGAAATCAAATGTAAAGTACTTTTAAATTTTTATTGTTATGTTTAATGAACACATAAATACAATACTTTTTTTTATTAGAGGTAACAGTAAAAAAAATATATTGCTCCAAAGTAAAATACTTATTAGTTATACTAGTATGTATATTATTAATCCAATATTTAATTATTTAGGTCGGGTTCTAAAGTTTATGATAAATCAATTGTAACATTATTCTCTGAAAATCCTATACAAGATGAAACTTTTGACGATGTTGAAAGGTAAGAAAAAATTATATTGGTTATTCATAATTTGTATTAAATATATTCTATTATCTTTAAATTTTTAAAAAATAATTTATGTTTTTTATTAGTAATTTAGTCAACACTGAACCATTAATCTTAGAAAATTTATCCAATGCTGACTTAGTGGAACATATGTGTAGTACGCAAGTTGGTGTTGGTTTTGTGAACAGACACATGGGCTTACCACAAAATACATTTGTCAGTCATGATGCAGTTACATGGCTCATAAACAATGTAAATACATTTAACAGTAGGAATGAAGCTGTTAAACGTTTACAGGTCACTATTAAACAAAACATTTTCTAATATCTTATTTTTAAATGGTTCTAATAGTAATATTTATTAGGAAATTCTATGTGAAAGATTTATTTGCCATGCATCTGGAAACATTAAACATCCTTTTATTGATGGATTTTATTTGTATTATTTTTCAACATGTGAATCGCCTACTAAAAAAAGTAAATAACTTAATGATATAGTCAATTCATAATTAATATTTGATTACATTTTTATTTTCAGAAAAAACTCGTAAACTTAATCATCAAGCTTTTCGAAATGAATGGGTTGAAGTAGAAGTCAAACAACCTATTCAATATACTAGTAGTACAGAATTTTTAAAGAAACATTTAATATTACCAGAACCTCTTAAACAGGATGTTAATGGAGAAGGTTGTGTAATTTTATATTAGGTAAACATACTTATGTAAATTTCTTATAAATGTTTTATTTTTGTTTTCTTAGTTCCATGGTATAAAGAAGCTCATTTAGAAATGGACGTTAATAGTAAAAGTGATCGTGTAGAATGGGGCCATGCTCGTTATCAGTCTCTTTATCGATGTGATCAATCTTATGAAATTATTGCTCAATGGGTTGCAGCCTCAGGTTCAGTTGTAGCTGATTTGGTATAAATTACATAATAATTAAATTATTAATTGTTAATATAATTAATTATTCATTAATTATTAGATATACAACTGGGCTCGCAAAGCACAGACGGGTGGGTTTCAATTGATACCGTTACCAGCTGATCCATTTGCTCTGCCTTATACACTGAAATCTGATCCTCTACGTGGACCAGTATTTGTACCTCTCAATTTAGAATGTCTTCTTACAGAAGGAAATAAATGCTTATTTCATGGTAATATAAAACAATATAATTTACAAGTATACATTACACTTATAATATGCTAATATATGTGATTATATATTTATAAAGAATATCCTGAAGATACGTGGCTTCGAAGATTATTACTATTCCAAGAAGTTATACTTTACAGATTTGGATTTGTAATATGTAATTCAATAAATAATGTAACTTCTTCATATCATAATCAGTATATTCATCTTACTGGTTAGTAAGTTAGAGTGTATAGATGTCTCTTTCAAATTTATTATTTTGAAGTTTATACCATTTTATTTTATTTGCAGGAAATGTATTTGTGTTAATATTATCGGATTTAATTGATGAAAGTAAAGAGAAAAGTGATTCTCCTGATCAGGGTTTAAATGAATTAGAAGTTAATATTAATCAACAGGAAATAAATTTTAGTCCTCACATGGAGTATATATCACGACATGTGTACCATAGTTCTAAAGAAAAAAAACAAAAAAGAGAAAAAAGGGTATGTTGATGTTTATTTACAAAATCATTACATAAAATAATATAATAACAACACTTGACTTGAAAACGGTTATCTAAACTCTAAAGAATTGCGTGTAATGTGTATGTTGTTATTGTTACCTGCCGGTTTTGAAACCAATAGTAACAATGTTAAAGTGTTAAAGGTGTTTGAATAGTTTAATGAATAAAGTGTACCTGTGACAGTATTACATTTTTTAACACTTTAAACAATCCAACATGAAAATGATAACTATAAATAAAAAAAACGTTGATGATGATAACAGGTAGACAGTAGTTGTCTTCTTTACTGAATGGCTGGATACGCCTGTATTTGAAGCTGTTATATGCTGGTTAACTGATCCACTTTTAGTCTATTATTTAGTTTTTTCAGGTGTTTTATAATTACGTCGAAAATTGATTAATCTAAATGTATATTTAATTTAGCTGACCTCGTAACTTTTGTCACTCGTGCATGTAGGTTCATTACATTTTCTAAGTTAAATTATACAAGAATTATAAAAAGTGCATCAGTCTAATGTTTTGCTGTGTTAAACATTTTCTTACAGTTACATATTATGAGTATATAACATTTTTTATAAGCTTTATTAAAAAAAAAATTAAGTTTTTTATTTTTACCATATGGTTTTATTTCATCATTCATTTAAAATATAGATAACACCTTGTAGGTATAAAAGTATATGACATTACTAAAATCATAAACATTATAAAAAAGAGCAAGCCGAAGAACTTTATACATACACCTGTTACGTATATTATGTATTATTAATTTTACATAAAGTAATATGTAGTACATTACATCATAATTAATATTTACATTAATATAATTATATGTTCATCATTGAGATCATGGAAATTAGAATGTAAAAAAAATAATTATTTGATACCTAGTAGTTAAATGATAAAAATGTATCATCATTTGAAAATATTGCACTAAAAGATAAACTGGAAAGAGAAATTATGGAATTTATATTGAAAAAATGCAGATACTGACTTAAAATATTAAATATAATTTTTCCAATATTTTACTGTATATTATTAGTTAGTTTAGTTGCGTAATTACATTTTTTATTTAGGTTGGATTTCTTTGGGCATGGAATCATATGGTCAGTCGTCGTTGGAAATGGTCAAATCCTGCTACCGGCGATGAAGAATTCCAAAATAAATTGTTAGCAGATTTTGTATCATTTTGTAATAATAAAGATGGACGGTTATTAAACTTTTGGGAAGCTTCTAAAAATGAGCATAAATTAGTTGAATGCCAAGAATAAAATGTTAATTCTATGTTAAATATATTTTGGTTGTTATTTACAATAAAATTGTATAACAGGATATTTATTTTTAATTACTTTTTCATAATCCTAGTTCCTACTTTTATTAATGCCAAAATAATGTTTTTAAATTTAAAATCTTCATTCAACTGATGTCTCCTACAAAATGTTTATTTATCCATCTTAAAGTATCTCAGTGAAACCAATTGTATTTTATTATTTTGCACTTGAAATATTTACTATAGATGTCTAAATGGTTAACCGACCTTGTAATAGTCATTGTTTTCTCTGATTTTATCGGATATCCTGCACCGTCTAGTATTTTCATCACCACACACTATCCACTTGTTTATCTTTCATGGATACAAGAAATTTGGTTGTTATTATAAAAATTAACCGTAGCAGCTCAAAACATACATAGATTATCAATATTTACATTTAATAGAAATCTAATTTTTTATGCATTAATAGGTATGCACGATTGTGTACGAGATATATAAGATTTTTCCCAGGTTGAATATACTCAAATATACTAATATATATAATAAAATTATTAAATTATGTACATTTGAAGTCATTAGATTCGTATTGCATTAAGATACTTTGTTCTACTTACAATATCAACTATCTTTAAAAATTGAAACTGGTGCATCCGACGTCTTTCACTCAGATCGTTTTTTTTTCGAGAACAATGCTACATTGGTTTCAAGTTGGAACGACAAATATAGCAATTAACCCATCCTTATATCTCGCCCGACCGTGGAGTCTCATCCGACCTAGGAGTTTCGCCCTTTTTTAAAATTACAATCATAATCGTGTTGTGTTGACTATGAAATTCATGTTTGATACTCGTATGAATACAAATTTGTAATTGCGTAAATAAAACGATTTTACTGTAAATTGTTTAGCGAAATGTATAAAATAGTAAAACAATAAAATGCTTACACAGATTAGGTATACGAGGAAGCAATGGCGTATCCAGGGGGGGTTAGGGGGTTATAACCCCCCCCCCGAAAATTGTGAAGTTTAAAAAAAATTGCTAAATATTAAAATAATATAATATCATATACCATGTAAAAATAAAACACAATAATTAAAAAAATTGTAATTAATGATAAGTGTTTATAGCTGAATATTATATTATAATTATCTATATATATGAACAAAAATGCTATTGAAGTAGGTATACTTCGAAACAAGCCCAGACGTTTATCCAATAATATCCACACTTCTTAAAATTTTCATAACACTTCCAGTGTCTACTGCCATCGGAGAACGAACATTTTCGACACTCCGTCGTTTGAAAACATACTTAAGAAATGTTTCTGGACAAGTATGTTTAACATACATCGCGATATTAACTTGGATGTCAATGCTGTCATAGATGAACTTGCCAATACATCATAGAGAAAAATTAAGATACATTATAAATATATATTATATATATATATATATAATAAGATAAATATTAATTCACTTTAAATTCATCAATAAGCATAGGCGGATCTACAGGGTGTGCCGGGTGTGCCAAGGCACACCCTAATGTACAAAAAAAAAATGAATTAATAACAACACATTAATTGAATTTCAGTTTTTTGTAAATTAAACTACGCAGAATAAGTCTCTAAAATAATAACTATGTATTGAATCATTCAATGTTATTGTCGTCGACACCGACACAAAAACTTAGATGAATAGACAATAGTGGTGATAGCCAACTAGTAACTATTTTTAGCGCAAAAATATTGCCTTTTCTCGGAAACCGACATCGCGCTGATAACGACGGTCGACGTCTCGACGATTAACAAATAATAGTTTGATAGGTATTGGTATTTACTATTTCATTTAACGTTACGTCTCGTTTCAAGCAATAAATTATTATAATCAATACCTACTTACATATAACATAGAATATAGTTAGCTTGCAGGAGGTAGGTAATCAAAACTTTATTTATTTAAACTTGTAAATTTGTAACCATATCTTTTGGTTTTTTTGATAGAAAAAAAAAATAGTATATTGTATATTGCCAATAGCTACCAATAGGTAAATATTATACAATAAGTTATAGTATTGGTTAGTGAAAAAGTGTCGGATATTTGAAATATTTTATTTTTACATTAATTTATACATACCTATAAATATAAAAAATAACTATAAAAAAAGGCCGGGCATACTCAAATGTAAAACTCTGGGTCCGCCTATGTCAATAAGCATTATGTACTATATTGTCATCATGTATAATTAGAATAAAAATATAACAAAATTCAAAACAAATTAGTTTGCAATATTTTTTCAGAACCCCCCCCCCGAAAAAAATTTCTGTATACGCCACTGCAAGGAAGTAACAAATGAAAATAAGAACCGATTGCGACATTGCGGCCCACGGGTACCGTATTCGCACACTATACTTCAATATTACCACGGAAAATTATACAATCTACATCGTAGAGTAACTGTCTTCTCGTCTCTATGGACACGTTCGTCAATCTCCTTGTTAAGGACATGTTGCGTTCATTATTTTCTATTCTGCCGCTAGAGAAGGTTGTGTGATAACTTACGGCTACACATTTAACTATTTAGATAGGTTCGATCGAAGCTTTGATTTGAAATATGATGATCGGTAATGGAGTTTATCGAGTATATTATTTTTTGTTACGCCCCCTGCAGAGTAAATTATTTGAATGTACGCCACTGGAGTAATGTCTATATCGCTATTACTGTTGAAGTGAAACCCCGGTTTTGAATACAAATTTTACCGACTTGATTGCGCCTACGATTCAAGTGGTGGCGCTCCAATTAAAGTGGTGGCGCCCCAATTAAAGTGGTGGCGCCCACGATTCAAGTGGTGGATAATTCGTTATCTACGAGTGACAGTCGGCGCCGTTTTTGCCCATATCAGGGGTGGCCAAGCGGTCAGTCGCGTTTTAATCTCGGCACGTGTGTGCTATGACGTCGCGCACCGCAGTGCAATCCTGACATTGATGTAAATACACTATCTACGTTTCCGACGTTGTAAGTTTGTATACCGTTTCCGCCGTCCGCGCGGGGCTATCAACAACAACAACTATCAACAACAACAACTATCAACAACAATCGCGGGGCTATCAACAACAATCGCAATAGTGGCGCGAGCCGTGATAACACGGATCACTTGGAAAAACGATGTATAGATAAAATCTTGAAGTTTTTTTTTGTTTAATATACATTGCGCTCGGAAGAACGTTCGAGACGTTCGCGTGCCGAGCAGGTAGTAGATAACGGGGACGAGTTGCGCCGGCCGTACGCCGATGTAGTCGCCGCCGCCGAAGTCGTACAGCCGGGACCCAGCGAACATGACGTGCGCCCACCAACCCGTGTCGCAAACGCTGCGACAGATCGTCGCGCCGCTACCCGCGGACCGGTACCGCTTGGTCGTCGTCACCACGAACCCGCGAAGGCAACGTCTCCCGGGCGACCGTTGTTGAACGCCAAACGCCGCCGTAGCAGCCACGCGAACCCCGTCAGTCCGTCCACGAGCAGCTCGTACAGTACTCACCGAACAACCATGGCCATGTACCAGCCGATCAAGGGTAAGTTCACAACGCTCGTAGTTAGGACACCCACCCCCTGCCCTTGCCCCTGTGCACGGACCGCCCTTTGACCCGTCGTCCACTCGGTCAGGTCGTTCCGTCTGTCGTCGCCGACTGGTGCGCAACAACACATTTGACCTCTGTGCCACATCAAACGCATCGTTTTTGTTTCTGTTGATTTTCGATGGTCCGTGGAAAGAATGTGTCGTTATGTATGTCTCGCTTTTGCATTCGAACCTCTGTCACGTCTATCGAATCATAACACTTCTTGTTCCGCGATGATCATGTAATTTTAAAATCGTCCGTTGCTATTGCCCATGACCGCTTTTAAATTGTATACATCTATGTCTCGAGTAAAATTTTATGCCTTGATGTTTTTTTTTTTTTTACATTTTTCAGTCTTCACTTTCCAAAATATGATGTAGGTGTATGACAAGTACAGTTGCTATTTAACATTAACTTAATTAAGTTAAAACGGATGGATGAATGATAGTAATTTGTATGTGTAACAAATATTTAGTTTATATTATAAAATTGATTGCTAACAAATGTTTTATTATGCACATCAGTTTTAATGATGCGGGATTGTTTACATTTTTTTTTTTAATTATTATGAAATACTTTCCATTCCCATAGGTGAAATTCTTTTTAGAAGTTCAATGGCTCAGACTGGTTGTTATTAAATCTGAAGCTTCTACAATATTATGAATAACATTATTAACTCATAAATTCGTTTGTACTATTTTTACAGTATGAACAATGGACACTATTATTTTATTTTATTATAAGTTATACTTACTGTGATTTATTTATGTTTGTTATGTTTAAATGTTTTTATTTTTTATATTTGCAGAGTCGATTCAGTTGGTGACAACTCCAACTAATGGTCCAAAATCCGTATTAATTAACAGTAATCCTACAATGATTGAAGAAATTATGATGAATATTCACAATATGTCGCGGTTCAGATTCTTTTTGTTTGTGATTTCAATTTCATTATGTTTTGCTATCATTATTGTTGTTATATTTGTAATACCATGTGAATGGTCTAACTGTATTTCATCGAGAAGCTTGAAGTTCAAAGATAAATTGTTAGGGTCTGAATATATTTTCATTGACCAAGGTGAATTTTTTGTTATATTGCCTAGTTATTTGTTTGTTACAGTTTGCATTTTTCATTGTTGCTTTTGTGTTAACAGAGTTAAAAGGCAAGCCGAGTGTAATTGAGTTAAAACATAAACGTCTGGTATTCATCGTAAGAGGATCGATTCTCAACAGTGAAAATGTACCACCTCGAACGGAACGGTTTCCATCTGTTGGCGGTGGTTTATTACAAATGGATATGAATGGAAAACAAATGTGGAGTAAATTTGTTGACACACTTCCAGACAAAATCGACTGTACAGTACTCAATAATTGGCTGAAAGAAAATGATGAAGTGTATTGTATAGTTGGCGCTTCCAATGGAAATTTATTAGGTGTTGTGTCTAGCAGTAAAAACAAAGGTACTTTCAGACTTAAATATTTTATAATTGGAATTTTTTTTTGTTAAAATTTTGGTTATTTTTATCTTAAAAAATATGTTGCAAGAGGTGAATCATTCTTAGACTTACATTGGGTTCATTTTATTAATACTAGTAGGGTATAAAATAAAAACACAAGTGTTTTTAAGTCTAATATTATAAGTTATCACTTATAATAATAATTATTATTATTTATTATTATAGTATAATTTGCATTTTGATGTTCTAATTATTACATTGTATTATTTTTTTGATAAGGTGAAATGATTTGGAAACAAACTAAAAATCGATCAGAATCAAACACTACTAAATTGTATAAAAACGATTTAGTCTACATGGAGTTTCCTGTTATAATACCAGATTGTGATTCCGATGGTATAAATGA
Organism: Periphyllus acericola; assembly: GCA_949715065.1. NCBI lineage: Eukaryota > Metazoa > Arthropoda > Insecta > Hemiptera > Aphididae > Periphyllus > Periphyllus acericola. Next base: position 16,071,584 of record OX454264.1, read on the forward strand.
AATAGCCATGGTACAACATAAAAATAATATGCCTACACTTGATATTGTATCTGGAAAAAGTGGCAAATCTATGATTAGCAGTTTTGTTAATAATAATTGTTCTAAAATGACTGATCTATTTTTAAACTATGACATGTCTTTAGTGTATAATTGCCGTAAAACTTCTGGTGCAGGTGTGTACAAATTGTATAGTTTAGCTAATACGTAGATATCCAACTAACACATTAAAATGTACATATATACTTACAGATCCTCTAGAAACTGTTCCAATCAAGACTATGCTAAATTGTTCTGAAAATTGGATACCAAATTCCGTTCACCAAACAAAACGTGAACATGATCAAATTGAAGAAAATCAATATTTACTTGAACTTGGGCATTATCGTCTAAATGTTTTTAATAGTCATTATAACTGTCCAACCAAGTGTAAAGTTGTTATGAATGTAACAAACAGCTCTGGTGAAACAGTTTGGTCAAAAAATATTGACCGCTCTTATGTTATGAAACCAGTTACATTTGAACTACGCAACAATATCTCCGGATTTTTAATCAAAATTTGGTTCTGGAATAATGAAACAAGTGTGGTGAGTATTTAAAAATATCAAGCGTTATTATGAGCTGTTAATCAATTGTAAGAGGTATACATGTTGCTTACTAGACTTTCATCATTCATTTGAATACAATTTTTCATGTACATTTTTATTTTACTGATTGGAAAGCAGATTCACAACAGTTAATAATTACTAATTAGCTATTATATTGAAAACATAAATCACCTATTATATTTCAATATTGGTGATGGTTTAATATTAATTTGTGTTATTAAATTATAAAGTGTAATTTTCATTGACTATATAATTCAATATATTTTACTTATTTTATGCATATTACTTGGCTCATAGAAGACTTACAGAAACTTAAGTTAATTTTCCTTATTGTGCAACAACAGAATTATTAAAATATTATTTTTGTTTTTTCAGAAAAATATTACATTTTCCAACATTGAAAAGGTTCAACATATTCATGAACAAGTATTAGTGATAATGTTTAATTCATCTAGAGTAGAAGATTTCCATGTAAAAAATATAAGTTCAAATGAAATTGTACAAGTATGTAAAAATGAATCTAACTGTCAACCGAAATTGGAATACCAAAAACACTCATGTAAGCTTACAGTTATTTTATAATCGACTAAACAAGTAAAGTGTAATAATGAATACGGTGTATAATAGAGAGAAACAATTTTATTTAAAAGTGAACTGCCCGTCTACCGGGTTGCCTATATCAGGGGTGGCCAACAGGTCGATCGCGAGATGAATTTGAGTCGATCGCAACTCCCTTTCGCATTTTAATGAATTTTTTTCAGAAAACAAAATAATTGTTGTACCAATAATAATATAACAATATAATAATTTTTTTTTTGGTTTATTTATTTATATACAACCTTTTTTTTTTTTTGGTCGATCGCGACGACCTAGAAAAACTCAAAGGTCGATCACAAGCCTATTAAAGTTGGCCACCCCTGGCCTATATGACACAGTGTAAGAATCAAACATAAAACTGTTACAGTGGAATGGATAAAAAATAGTATATAAGTGAGATTAATAAATTTAAAAAAAACGTAAAACATACAATAAAATATGAACTGTTAATACAATATAAATAGAAAATTGTTACGCATTTATCGCGGTGTATAAAATTAATAGTATATTTGAATAATTAATTTACAACAATAAAATTAAATATAACCATGTCTGAAGAAATATTAAAATCTTAATAAAAGTATAAAAACTATAAAAAGTAAATTTAAAGTTTTTTCCCAAATATTATAATTGTTATATTTATCCTATTATAATATTCTCACTATTAAAATATTACTTTTATGATGGTTTTGAATAAATTTTAAATTTAGACATAATGAAATCCCAATCATTATTTGTAATCATCAAGATAAAGTCAAAAAGTATCAACGTTTTATAATTTAGAAAAAAAATTTAAGTATTATTGTTAAAAGTGCCTTCACTGGAAGGTATCTTTAATCCGTCATTCACGCCATAGCTATCTATTTCATCAATTTCACTTATTGTTCAAACTATGTAACAGATTGTGGAAATATAAATAAAGTAATAAAAAAAAAAGTATTATTGTATATAAAATATTGTATATAAATTCATAATTATTTACAAAATAGTATTTTAAAAGCTTAATAAATGTATTATTTTTTTTTTCTAGTAAATGTGATTGATATTGACAATGATGGTTACATGGAACTAGTTTCTGTGTTAGCTACGTTTAGACTGATCAATGCATTTAGCCAGTTTCCCATGAACGATAAACACTCACTTCAACTTATATCAAAAGTTAACATTTTTCAATTGGAGGAAAATCTTATTCAAGAATTTGAAAATTAATTTTCAAGTTATTGATTGTTATTTATTTATTAAAATCTGAATATTTCACGTGTATAATGTAGTTAATAAGTTTTAAAATTATTTAATTTTATTCTATTATGAACGATTAAATTGTATACTTACTTAATCAAAAGTTGTTTATTCATCCATAATAGATTTTCATTAAATTTTTTTTAACTCAATAAAAGATTGTGTTCCACAAGAAAAATATTTTATATTTGACATTGAATTATCTATGTGAATTTTAAATTAATTATACTTTTGTCATTCATTCATTTTTGTATTTTATTCTTTGTTAAAATATTAAAATGTATTTTGTGTACAATTTAGAAAAATATGTCTAAATAAATTAGCACTTGCCAACATTGTTAAAATACAATAATGATACACTTGTATGCTCTATTTGTGGAATAAATATGAATACAATTAGAAATATTAATTATTTATGGTGCAAACATTTTATCTATTAGTTGCATACAACAGATACGTATACTTAGTGCAGCTCTTTTATTAAGAAGTCAAATTACAACATTCAGTTAAAATATTATTTATTGAAATATTCTACATTAATTTCATTATTGTTTAAAATTGATTAGAACAATAAAAATACTAATAATTTGTTTATTAATACTTCAATATTAGAATGTTCCGTATTTAATTATTTTTTAAATATTTGTTTTTTAAATCAATATATTTTAAAATCATGCATTATTTTTTCTTCATAAACATTCACATATATTATTTATAAATAAAAAGGTGTAATTGTTGTTAATTCATAATATAAATTATGTTTCACTAATTTCAACCTATAATTTTGCTATGTAAATAAAGATATTACTTTAGGTAGTGATGTAATTTCAGCTCAATAATAATGGTTTTAGTGTAATTAAGGATTTTTTATTATGACTGATGGATCAAAAAACTTCCATGACCAAATTATTATTTATTTTATTAACATTATATACATAATGTACATGTTGGATACAGTTATATAAGTAACATGAATATTTTAATGCATATAATTGATTCTTGGAAACTAATTATTTTATGAACATAATTCCCACTCTCAATAGTCAAGACTAATCAATAATTAACGTGTTTATAAAAAAATACTATCCTTCAATAATTATAAATTTATTTATGGGTTAAATGTTTAATTAAAATAACTGATACAAATATGAAAAAAAAATGTTTCATATTTGCGTAATGAATAATAAATATAAGCTTTAAAATATTTTCAACAATATATTATGGTTATACAGTGAGTTTCGCTTAATGTGATCACATTGGTTCAGGCCATTTTGATTCCATGGAACATTTTTTTTTTTTTTTAATGACTATATACAATTTTAGAATAAAATAAAAATAAAATTATTAAATAAAAAAATACATTTAAATTAAAGTAAAGAACCTGTCTGTTTTTTATTTAAAGAACCTTCTAAATTTATTTTAATACTAGCCTGAGCTTAAAATCCATATACATGGTATAATTTTTAATTATGTAGAATTTTATGGTAAAATTAAATGCATAATAATAATGTATGTATTAATGTACCAGTAATTTTTGAAACAACTGACAAATTATTATCATTATTGCCGTGTTTTTAATTTAGGTAATAAAATCGGTGGTCTTATAAAATATACCTATTATACTACATATTCACTAAATTTAAAATAATTTACAAAAAGTAACGTATTACTCCTATAACGAAGTACTTATTAACCATTCAGTTATTTTTCATACCGTCTTGTTGTTTTGTTTTCATAAGAATCAACATTATATTTTAAAAAAAAGGTCATTTAAAAAACAGCGTAATTATGTGCTCACTACTTAACACACTCAAGATGTCACAAAGAATCTTAAGACGTTTAAATATTACTTAAGAAAATATCGAGTTTGACTTAAGAAATCAGGATTAAACTAAACGCCTTCACACTAAGGTATGTGTGAATTGAGGTAAAAATATATGTAATTGGTAATCACAAAGGTAATGATAATAGCGTTTGTTTCAAATACTCGAAGAATTAATTTTATATTGTTTATGTATCTAAATAATGGCTATTTTGTAATCTATAATCAGATTGTTATTATTATTGTACCATTTGCAATTCAAAACTCATCGATGAAAAAACGACTTGGATAATTTAGGATAGACGAGTGGAATACAGCTGTACTAAATACAATTTTTTAAAAATAAAATACTTTATTAGTAAGACATTTTTTTCAAAATTGAATTATTTCATAATGCTATGTCAACATGTTTAAATCGGAGCCAGCACCAGTAAATTATGATGAACAGGACCGCAAGTATAAAAATGAACTATCGAGAATTTAGTTTTTTCTTATATAATAATATCAAATACTTGGTTAAAATCAAATCTATCATGCCTATTTAGCATACAGACCGACAGTAAAATTATCGTCGCATGTATCGACCAAGTTATTACAGATAAACGTCTTGATGCTCGCGGACTTGACTATGGCGAAACCATAATCCCCATCGAACGTATCGGACTTCCATAGGGTTTTACTGTAGAGAGGATTCGTCAAAATAGAATTGACGATAAAGCTGTTGGTCAACACCGTAAACGTGGGTACGGCTTGGTCGCTTATTTTCTCCGTCAGCATGCCGGTCAACAGTTCCACGTTTTCCACGTCCCCGTACAACGATTCCAATTTGTCAGCAATCTCCCAGATCCCGGTGAGCTCGTAAAAGCTTTTGTACGCGTCCAATCCGAGGTATCTGCGGTACTTGTTGAAACTCTGCGCCGCATTTTCCCTGGAAAGCTTCATCAACAGTTTCGTCAACGGCTCCGTCGCGGCACCGTCGTTGTTGCACGTGAGCATGCCCATTTTTTGGTCGACCATGCGCCTGACCATGTCGCCGATACCGCTGTCCAACACTCGCCTGGAAAACACGAAACCGTGAACGCACCGGTATTACGATCGTTCGGAACGACTCCGGGGGGGGGGGGGAGACGAGTCGGTTACCCACCCCCGACGGAACGTTAGTTAGTAAGGCAGTAGACAAGGCGAAAGGGGTGAAAACGAAAACGATCAAAAACCTCCCCCCCCCACGTACTTATTGTCGGTGAACAGCAGCGAGCACATATCCGTGTTGTTGAACTCCTCGGGCAGGCCGGACGGCAAGACCGTCATCAACAGCAACTCGAACGGCGAGGTGAAGTTGCCGACGTATTCGACGTGGCCGTTATAGACGTCGGGGTCGTGTCTCAACGCGAACGAGCTGCCGGCGTTCAGGACGTCATTCATCATTATGCCCATCATTTCGCCGACGACAATCCTCTTGGACGCGCTGTACACCTGCTCGTCCGTCCACTGCGGCCGCTGCCTCGCCAGCTCCTCGGACACGCGGTTGTGTTCGCGGATCCACAGCGTCGACATCGCGAAAAGCATGGGGTTCGTGCTCAGCAACGGGTGGCCCAGGGCCCACCGGCGGTTCTGCGTCCCGTAAACGTCCGCGAGCACGTCCCACAGCTGACTCGGCGATTGACCGCCGCCCGTCTTGTCCCCGTTCAACCTGTGGAACTTTTTCGCGAACATTACTACCGGGTCACGAACAAACCGCGCCGTGTTCTCACCCAGTGAGTTTTCTCCCCGTCGGACTCCGTCCGCAGGAACGCCATGTTGATCTTTTTGGAAAACGAAAACTCCGGCGGGTAATGTTCGTTGTTCAGATACTCGGTCTTCAGTTTTCCTTTGGACATCGATCTCAGCTGTCTCTGCGTGATCTCGTCGGCCCCGTAGAGCTGAGAGCCGGTCACCTTGGTACAACGAGCAACAATCACCATAAAGATAAAGATACGCTTATTGGTACGTGCGTGGTCGTCAACTAACCGTAGAACTGAAATCTGTATTAAAAAATTGAAGGACGAAATACTGATAAAAGGTGTAGAAAAGTAAATTTCGATGTTTCGGGTCCGGTATAAATCCGTCAGGCTTCCTTTGGAATATTTCGTTGTAGACCTTATCCAATGACGGCAATTTATCTACAAATTTCGCGACTGACATGATTAGTTAAATATATATATTTCAACACTCCCGCCACTTATGATCGTATTTTGAGACACTGATTATTTACCGTCGGTTGGGCATTGCAACGGGCGGCTGGGAGGCAAGACTCTCGTAATGGTCATCGCATCGCCTTCCAAGCCTCTAACGCCATTTACGCTGTCACCCGGCGCGGGCGAGTCTTTTATCCGCCTTAGCTGGTCTTGGTAAACTGAAAATCAAAACCCGTTAAAACACCGGACGTTGGAGATCGGTCACATTTCCACGGGCTTACACGAGATGATAGTTCTCTGTTGGATATCCGAAGTGAACGGTAAAAATGACCACCACATATTGGGCCCTCCTCTGCGCATGTCATCGTTGACACTATCGAACAGACCGTAGAGGAACTGAAAGTTCTTGGAAGAACGTATCTCTGTAAAAAAAACAAAAGAAAAAACAGGCGATTTGAGTCTTGTATTACTTTATTTAATTGATAAACGTCTTTCGGATATACCGTATGCACAGTGTTCGCCGTAATAATTGTTTGTACACTTGCATACGAAACGGTCTCCCTCGTCCAAAGGAAATCCACCGTTTTCGCATCTGAGCCTGTCGAAAGCTTCGCAGAACGTCTCGGTGTTTGCAGGAGAACCAACTGAATCTATTTATTTGTTTATTTATTTTAAAGTAGTAAGAATCTTAACTTCAACAAAAATGCAGTATTATAATGTAAACAGTAATACCAAATGTCAGGTAATTTCTTTACCTACGTAATAGTGATAGTCAGTATAGTTGGTTACAATGACAATAAAATATAATAAAATACCAATATAATAATAATAACAATAATTAATGATATATAACAAATTTTATAATACATAAATTAAATAACAACGACTCAAAGCTGAATATACGTTTTGATCGTGTTAAGTGACAGAAAAATGATCTACATGATCGAAAATAAAGTTATCTAATGAAATAGTTCTCGTGGGGGGGGGCTATAAGATGTGGTTTTTTTTTATAAAATGTAACGTAAAGCAAATTACATTTTCTTAAAAGTCATTAAATGTGTATTAAATGTGATCATATATAGCAGTACCGGGGAATCTGTAAAACCATTCAACAAATGATGAAACTACATTATGTCTGCAACATTTCACAAAATGTGAATCCCAGCTTTAGGCTAAGATCATTATAATTATACGAGCACAGTAAATGTTACATACGATTGACATCGTGCCATACGATCGGGTTTTTACCGCGCGGGTTAAATACTGTGAAAAAATATTATAATTATTAGAGCTCACCTTCCGAGCTGTGATATTGGTACCAGCCGTACGACATCGCGGTTATCAACAGCATCACTAATCCGAACACGAAACAAACTGCGGGAGGAACACAATATTATACAGGCGGACGCAACAAATACTGCTAAACTTTTAAAGAACATTGAGGACGCGGGTATTTCCCGAGCCGCGTTTAAACCGGTCTTACCTGTACGTTTTTCAATTTTCCACGGTTCTTTGTCGGGTCCCAACCGATCTCGCTCGTTGATGACATTTCTAGCATTATTTTTCGCTCCGGCAAGATGGACAGGACTCTGCGGTTGTTTTTCGCAGTGGATCTGCCTCGAACGGATATCATTTATAGTATGCAAAATTGACGTGTAATGAACCGCTTGATGTGGTTTAAGTGTTGAATCCGTCGACACGTCTACAAAATGAAAACAAAAGTCATAAAATAATCAATATAATGTGCAGGTACCGTCGTGTAAGCTGTATAGTGTATAGGCCGACGGACATTTTATGTACCGTGTGTTGGGTTATATCTTACTCGCTAACGTATCCAGTTGTGATTTCAGCTGTTCGAATTTGAGATTGAGGGTTCCTGCTCTCTCGTTGTTGAGACGGTCGACTGCGTTGATTTTTTCTGCGCACATAATTGTGTTTACTTGTTTTTTTAATTATATAATAACTTGAGATCGAAAAAAATTATAAATATTACCGTTGATAAAATGTAAATGATTTTTGATGTTTTCAAAATCATACTTAAACATGTCATGCTCTCTCCTTAAATCGTCTATCACATGCTTGTCACCTACACATAGACATATTTTATTTTATGACAATTTTCTTTTGAATATATAAATAATTTATTAAAACTAATCCAATTTTCAATAAAATAGATATATAAATTATAGCAATAAATTAAATAAATAAAAATAAAATAGGTCGATACTCCTAGGTCAAGTGAGACTCCACGGAAGGGTGAGTTACAGGGACGGGTGAATTATACTGCTGTATGGTTTTTTAAATTTGAAACCCATGTACAATTGCTTTTGAAAACACAATTCTGAGTGAAAGAGTCGGAGGATCATTTTATGATGTTTATATTTATAAAAAAGCAAAAAGATAATTTTTTAAACAGGAATCCCAACTCAAAATATGTATATAGTCTTTATTTTCGTTTTATCTAATTTTCAAATATCTATAAACAGCATAAAAACTGGTTAAATCTTTAAAATTTTACACCATCTCTAGAAAATGTTTATATCAGTATTTTGTAAACGCGTAAAGTGTCCGATTATTATATTTTGAGTTACGATGAAATAACTAACACCGTTAAATCGTATCACGGAAACACTCGGTTTCATCAAAATATAATTTTCTAACACTTATAAAATATATGTGCGCTTCTCCAGTAAATTTTTTTTTAGTTCACTGAAAAGAACAACTTCTTTAGTACATTATGTTATATTTTCAAGTATTAGGTATGAATATTGAAATGTTAATCAAGTCTTAACTACGAACAATTATGCTGATTTTGTGATTTTATTGATTTTTATCAAAATTTCAAATTCAGAAGCTTATTCATAAAATTTGTGGCAACAGATTTTTAAAATTTTTTCACATTAGTAAGAAAAAAATGTGAGAAATAATTATTAAAATTTCAATATCAATTAACATTTTTTTATTGACATTTTACGAGAAAAAACTCAGAAAATTCTCAAATTTCAAATGGTTGTAAATAGCACAAAAAACATTTGAAATGTACACAGTCTCTAGAAAATAACCATATAAATATTTGATGACAATTTCAAGTCCATACGATAAATACTTTTTGAATTACGGTAAAAAAAATCGAAATTGGTATTCTGTAAATTTTGCCGTTTTCTTTTTTTTTGCAATTTTTCGTCAGTTTTCCGCAGTATTGGGAAAACTGTTGAGAAATTAAAAAAATGTCCTTTCTAATGCAACAAATAGACAACATTTGGAATCGGAGACCTATATTACAATAATTGTTGATAGAACAACGTTCTCTAGGAAAAACCGTGATGATATACAAAAATAAAAACACACACATCATGGTAAATAGCATACGACCGGTTTCGATTTAAAAAATCATCGTCAGGTATCACAATATTTAAGAATAGGTACTAACCATTAAACAAATAATATTTTAATTTTTTTATATTATTATTTTAATTTTCGTATTTTATTTGTTACATGTCTAGGTAACTGGTAAGCATCCTACGATAAACCCGTAATATAATGATCTTATTTTAATACAAAATACTTTACGTGCGACAGATAGTTTCAAATTGCATATTTCATTATTGGTAATTTTTTTTTCGTATTTCATTGATTTCACTTCGTTCAACAACTCAATCACCGATTTTTTAATTACATTTAACTTTATACACCAGCCCTCTTCGGAATTTAGGTGATTTGTTGCTGAATTAGCTAAAAGTAAATTGATCACTTAATACGACTTGTGATAAGAATAAAGCAAATTGAATTACAGTTATTGGTGTTTTTGGACATTTTATAAAGTCTATCGACGTACAAATCCAATTTGTCGAATGGATCTTCATCCGTCTCAGGATTTATTGTCTTTGGTAAGAATGGATCTTTATCTGCGCACGTGTTAGAAAAATAATTAAGAATGCATCACGTTTTAAACCGATCAAATATCAAAATTATAACTATAATAGTGTAATAGCATACCATCAAACATTTCCATTTTTTGTTCTGTACGTTTATTCTTCTCTTTTAAACAACTGATTCTTTGGCTATAAGAATATTATTACATGTAGGTACATAAATATAAATGTTGTTATGTGAATATTATTAAACAGAGATAACTAATTCCATTATTTCTGAGATGGTTTTACTAACCAGCTAATAAGTAAATATATAATATTATGTTGAAAAAGCAACTACAACAAAACTCTAGTTATTTATTAATATTGTTTAAAGAAGAGTAGAATCAAACGTTGTCCACCCGCTTAAAAGTTATGTCCAAAATCAAATATATTAGTTATACAGCAGTGTTTTTTTTTCGAGTTTGAAGTACACAACAATGTGTACATGATTATATTTTAGGTGCATACACATTAGTATTACCCACGTATAGTTTCATTTTATTATAGCAGGTACCTAGTAATAGTAAATATAGATAAATTTTCCGTTGTCAGCTAATTCATATATTTTCTGCTACAGTAGGTACTCGTTATATAAGATACGAATAATGATGTTTATGGTTTCCGTAATATTTTTTTATCCATCGTCTCATATTTGAATGAAACCAAGGCCAAAAAACAGATAAAACAAAAAATATTAGCACATGTATCAATTTAAAAAATTGGTAACAGAAAAAACTTTTCGTTTACGTCTAAAATACAAAATTAAAACCGACATCACAAAGTTTATGCAAGAAGAAACGGGAAAAGAAGGCAAACAAATTCAATTTATATGGATTCTATGGCACATTGGCATTTCATGAAACGAAAGAGCTGATCACGAAGCACTTAATTCAATCGTCTTAAGATCAAATTTGACTATCAGTATCACGATCACCACATACCCAGACGTGAAGAACGAAATCAATACCTACATAAACAACAAATGGCACTACCGTACTGGCGAAATCTGTACACCAAATTAAAAACAATATAAATGTATGGCAGTCCCGAAAGTAATAGAAAAGAAGAAATTATTGTTTTGTAATAAATAATAAATTGTAGGCCGAGAGGGCACCTTAGACAATTAATAGGCGAGCGTCACTAATTTACTATACTTATGTTTACGTCGCTGACAAACGGGTATTCTAGGCTCCAGGTACCGAACACTTTAAATTTATCCTTAAAATACTTAAAAACATTTTTTTATATTTATTATTTGTATTATTGCTATATTCCTATTATTTGTTCATTATTAGGTTTGGGAATATAATACCCTAAAAATTCTCAAAAAACTCAAAAAATTATTTTTAATTTATCTAAAATTTTAAAAATGTATTTTTGTTTTTTTAAATAGTATTTTACACATTAAGTATGAGCAATAGTATTAGTATATAAATATTAATAAAAATATGTATTTCAGCTGTTATTTTTTAAAATGGAATTTGCCTTACCTATATATAGGTATTCAGTTATGTTTCAGAAAGACTAGAAATTAAATTCCAAGCTTTGGAAACGCATTTGTATCATCTGCATATCCAATAATTCTATACTCTAAACAAATGTTAACAAAATAATTTTATTTTTTTTTATAAATTATTTTTGTGCTCTTAGATAATTTTTTTAAATAGTTTAAATTACATTATTTGTACATATGAGTAATATTATATATTGCACATGTTATGCAGAGCTTAAATTAATCTTAAATGTACTAACTACTGGTTTGCCAAGGAAAATATTTTGATATTAGTTAAAAAAATCTTATCAACATTATTTCAATAATGACAAAATGTCAGGTACATCATTTTTCACTATGCTACATATAGTTTTTGATTTTTTTTTGTTCTATTTGATTGTTATAGACCATATTATAATGAAGGATATTGGAATATGTTCAATCCTCAACACAATCACAGATGACCAAGCTGAGCTTTCTGATTTTGGAGGGTATAGTGATGCTGGTGATTATTTACCTATTAATATTAGTACTACAGAAATAACAACAAGATATCAACTCATAATTTTCTGGTAACAGTAGTACTCCACAGTTAAATTTAAACGCAAACACTGTTGAATCATCTACCGAACCCAGTACTAGCTCATCTATATCTGTAAACAGAAGTCTACGGCCTATTAGAGCTAAACGAGCTCTTTTGAACAGTTTAATAATTCAAGTTCTAGTGAAATTGATGATACTGACAAAGACCCTCATCTATGTTTTTCTCCCCTTGTTGCTATTCCTGATATTTCCACTTCTAGTTCAGATGATGATATCTCAGAAAATCAACAAAATTCAAATTCAAATATTTTCAAAATGAATAAATATTTATATATATTTATTGTACCTTATTATTTTTACCTAAAAAGACTGAAAAGTATACTCATTAGTAATTTTTGTTGTATTACTTATATAATATTTTATATTTCATGTTTATTTTCTATAAAAAAAACATTTTTATTTGTATTTACTATTTTACTACTACTTTGACTAATAATATTTATTTTATTTTATCTTTACCTACCTATAAACTGTGTAATAAGACAAAGTTAGTCTGTCTTCTTTTAAATTTAATTATTATTTTGTTATTATAATTAAAAGTATGAACATTTTTTTTATTATAAAGTCTGAAAAGTATAAACTAATACATTTTAAAGTTATTTTTTACATTGTTAATTACTTTTGTATATCTATGGCTAGTAAAAAAACATTTTTATTTGCATATTAGACTGTTATTTTATTGCTTTTCTATTAAACCATCATGCAGTAAAATAATTAACCAGTAACTAATTACTGTTAGTACAAGGCCTAGATGATCAGTGGTAAACTATTTTACCACCCTAAAACTCAAAAACTACTTGCAAAAAAAATTTTTTTTTCAAATTTATTAAAATATACATGTATGTGATTATGGAAAAAAAATGTTGGACAAAATTAAGTAAAAGCTTCTTATGCCCTATAAAGGGTTGATAAAATAACCTAAGAACTAAAAATTGTCAAAAAATGTAAAATAAATGTTCTTTTCTCATTCAAAAGTATATGTAGGTAATGTATTTGTGACAATACGAGCATAAAAATCTTAGGAAAAAAATGCAAAGTCCATCGAAATCATAGACCTATTCAACCTTTTTTAATAAATAATATGATCTATGATATTGATAATAAACAAATAACTGTCATATTGTGTAATATATTCATATCAGTAGTATATATTGTATATTATATTATATGTAAATATTCACATACACAGGATGTCCCACCAGGATTTACACAGAGCGATATTATTATTAAAGAAGTTTTATTTTTTAATTTTTATAAATTTCGGAGATAGGCATTTTATAGGGTTTTATTTTCTGAAAATGTTGACGGTTCAACTTTAAATTTTTAATCATTCTCCTAGTTTACAAGAAAATAGTGTGTTTACACTATTTTAAATAACGATAACATTAACAGCAAACCTTATCGGAAAAATGATGAGGTGATCATAACTTACATTATTTAAACGTTAAATAACAAAAAATAATATTAAAAATCATGAATTCAAAGAAAACTGAAAGTTGAACCGTCATTTTCAGAAAAAGGAGCCCTATAAAATGGATATTATCGAATTTCTCAAGTTGTAAAATAAAACGTTATTTTTTCAACGTCTTTAAAGATACACTTTTTCAAAAAAATTTGATGATCCCTATTAACACGGAAGATATCACTTTTATTAGTTGTGATATCACAAAATCATAATTTTTTTTAGGTGGGAAAAATTTAAGACAGTAGAAACTATTACATTATTGACATATAAGTGATCATTGTTTTTCTTTGTAATCATATTGTTAATATTATTATCATATTATTATTTCAACTTTTTACGAAAGAATACATAAATAATAAAAATGGAGGAACGGGTGGAAATTGGCTCCATACTCACCTTCATGAAATACTAAGTCTGTAACAAACAATTAGACTTGATGTATTTTTATACCTCAAAAAAATGTCCAATGTATATCACTAAATGGAAGTGTAAAAATTAATGTGGGCGATTAAATGTAACACTAAAACTGCCAGTCACCGTGGACATATTTAATAATAGGTAATAAAAACATACATATATATATATAATAAGTAATAAGACTAATAACACTTATTAGTTATTATAAATAAATTTACAAAAGCCAATTAAAAGTTCAAAACATAAATAATAACTGCTTTCATTTTACAAAACATTGCAACATTTTTGATTAAAACCTATATTTTTGAACTTTAAAAGTAATAAATACCACTTTAGTAGGTACATTTATTTTTTAGATTCTGAGTGAAACAAGGAAGGTATTGGTTTACAATGAGTTTTTTTTTCCTATCTGTACACACAATTTCGACCAGAAGGATTGCTCTGATGTAAACAAACAAACCTACGACTTTTCTGAAAGGTAATTTGGTCTCTTTGGTACTTAGAGTATGTCATTTTTTTAATTTCTAATAACAGTTTTTCGATAAATTGAGAAAAACAGAGGAAAAAGTGCAAAAAACTACAACCATTTTTGTCACACAGAATTAAGAATACAATTTATGACGTAAAAATTATAATGCATTAATATACTTTTTTGTAACTTTACTGAGATTTATAAACACCTGATAAAAAAGCTTCCTTACAAAAGATTTTCTTATTTATAAACTATACAAGCAATGCAATTATTATATAATAATATGCATAAAATATAAAATACTGTAGTAAAAAATTTAAAGAATGTCTTCATACTTGGATAAAATAATCTAAACACCATTGTTTGTTATACAATATTTTTTTTATGATGAGTAGGTAATTTAAATATCTAATATTTTATTATAACTTATGAATAATATATGTTAAAATATTTTCAATGAAAATACAAAATTAAACTTACAAATCAAAACTGGAAAAAATATAACAGTTTCTAAGAAGTTAAATATTTAAATACTTTATATAAGTGATTATTTAAAATTAATCAAAAATATCTAATATGAGCTTGACAAGTTTTTAGGATATTTATTAAACACGTGCTTAGCAACTTTTCTTGAAGTGTATGTAGCAAAAAAATAATCATCCGGAGTCCACCATGAGTTCTAAAAAATAAATAAAAACCAAACATATTTAAAAAGATGTATTTTGATTCAGTATAATAAATAAACATAATAATTTAATATACATATTATCTAAGAAAAAACACTCAATTGCACTTGAGGTGGCAAAGGTTAAAAAATTATTTAAAGTTTGTCAAAATTGGGTATGTTTTCCACCTTTAACACATATTATTATTATAATTTATATACATATTCAAGTTAAGTACAATCCATCAACAGGATGTTGCACAAGGACTTTTCCCTGATCAATATTATCTTCTATAAAATTAGGAAATAAACAATATTAAGTGAAAATAAAATACAAATATATGACACACGTTTTCAGGAAAATGTTTTTTTGTTGGTTTAAAATTCTGATTCTCCTGGATTTTTAACAGAAAATTCAGAATTTGTAGTACATTTGTAGACAATTGTTTTGTTAAAAAAAAGGTAAAAATACTAAAAACGTAATATAAAAAATTAAAAACAATTAAAGGAAAATGGTATTCAGTAGAAAATACAATCATTGTGGTTCGTCGCAAAAGTGAAAGATTGTCACAATTATTTTAAGTTATCTTTTATAAATAATTGTATTTATTTTTAGAGTTGTTTAAATTAAGTGAGTTTCTTATAGTATTTTAACTATTATTTAAGGATGCTCATATTAAACATTCATTTAATTTTAGATTCTGAGAAAAGCAAAACAAACAATACTGATATTTAATACAATCTTAACCATATATCAGAAGCATTGTCTCATAATAATAATATTAAACATTAAGAGTGTATATTTGAAATATTTACTTTTCATAATATTATTAACATCTTTAACAATTTTATACATGTACTATAAATTTACTTGCCTCTACTTTCCCATACGTGGCTAAAGCTTCAATTAGTTGTTCTCTTGTAATAGTATTTGCCAATTTTCTAGATGAAAATTTAACTGTACAACCAACCAATGACTCTGGAGATAAATACTAAAGTATAAAAAAAATGTGTTTAAATGAGTCGTTAAAAAGTAATCATTTGATAAGGTTGGTTCAATATCATAAGTGATGATAATAGATGGCTTCTTTTATCTCAAACATTTACATGTTTTATTTTACTAAAAGTAAAATAGACTTAAAATTGAAGAAAAGGTGTTTCAATATAATGAAAAAGACTAATTAAAAGTATCAAATTACCTAATTTGTTTCATACATTATAAAACTAACTAAAGTTAGTACTAACTAAACTAGTACTTGTATAACATAATATTCAAAAAATATAAAACTGACAATACATACAAGAATATCAAAACAGAAAATTGATAGAACACTTACATCTCTAATAATGTCTTCAGATTCGTTAAAACTAAATTCTCTGGTGTCGTTAATATTTTTAGGGGAATCTAATATTTCTTCAATTATAAGAGCTTCCTGTAAATTAATATTTTAATTAATATTTTAATTTTAATATATTAAATAAATATATAGATCCAAACTTTTTTATTCTCTCCGATTTTGCCATTATTAAAGTTTTTGTTTAGATTTGTACAAAAATTGTTGAAATGCGTGTTTGAATCTGAAAAGTAATATCAGTTATGTGTTATAATGTTTGAATAAGTTTTATAATTATAACATACAGTCTCTCATTCCTGAATCCTTTTTACTGATCTTATTGCCTATTTTATCGAATGATGATGGCCAATTTAATGCAAGTAATTCAGGAGTGCTGTTATTCATAAAAGGATTAGCAGCAGTATAACCCTGACACCAAAATATTTAGTTTAGTAAATAATTAAATATTCATTATTATATGTTATAACTCAATTAATAAATATAAATAATGTTATTATCACAATTTATTAAAGTGCCAAGTTTATTATTAATGCTCACATGTTTATAGGTATGATTTCCATTTGGTATAGTTAAAGATAGATCATTCAAATTCTTTTCATCAATATTTTGAGTCTAAAACAAATAAATGTATACATTTTTTAAATAATTGAAAGAACATAGTTTAAATGTAATACCTCAGAATTATCATAGTCATGTTGAGCAGACAATACAGGGAAATTCCAAGATTTATAACTAGTTGATTTTATTGGAACAGGCGGAAGTTGAAATTTATTAATAGGTTTTGCTGCGTATTTCTTAGTATAATTTGGTTCACAGTGGGTTGATTTGTTTTTAAATGATTCATTTCGGTTATTTTTATTTTGGGAAAAATTATTGTGTTCTGAAAAAAAATTAAAACCCAGGATATTTAATTATGTTTATTAAGTAATATAACATATAAATTAAAAATACAACAACAAAATTAAGCAAAATTAATTATATTAAATAAGTTAATGAACTAAGACATAGTTATATTTTACATCAATGTCCCTTTTATAATGTTACTTTATAATAATTATTAAAAAAATCTCATCATAAAATAACGTTTCTCACATACTTTTCCATAATGTATTGTTTATTGGCTGCTTGAAGTATCTTGATCCATCTGGTTGAAATTTATTGAAATGCTTTTTAAATTGTTGAGGCTTAAATGATTTTTTTTTATGCTTCGAATCATACTGTTAATTTAAAATAGGTTAATATATTATTAAATTATAAAAATATTTTTTTATAAGGTTATTTACTACTTTTCATAATTTAACATAACAAAAATTGAACCTGAAAATCGTGAACCAAGTTTTGATGTTTATCTCTAGAATCTGAATAATTATATTGTTTGAATTGAGCCCATGTTTTATCATTATTACTCTTTATATTATCCTATAAACAATTTAGATTTAGTAAAATACATTATTGTTCTATAGAAATAAATAAAATAAAAAAAATACCAACCTTACTTTGTAGATTTAAATTTTCAGGCTGAACATAGATAGGATTCTGAAAACAAAGTTTCACAATTTATCATTTATTGAATTTGACTATACAAAAAAAAAAAATGCATATTAGTCCAGAATGATGTAGTATAATTCAAAATTGCAATGTAACCAATATTAATTATTATTGCATAAGCGTTCAATTATAAGATTTGATTAAAACTCAATAAAATAAATGAAATATTAATATTTGTAATACTTATTAATATTTTCAAATATAACTATATTTTTGTTTTAACAGCATCATACAAAGTAATGATTTAAAACTCTTGATTTTCTTATAATAGTAATCAATATGTAAATTATTCATCAATCTTAACCTGAATCTTGTTAATATTATCAAGTGAAAATGAAAAATGTTCAGGTTTAATATTGAATGGTTGAATATTTTGTGTCTGAAAAAAATAAAAATTAAAATGAAAATAGGTTAGTTTTCTTATAATGAAATCAAGTTTAGGATCCACAATAAAGAAAAATATGTTTGTAGAAAAATGATTAAGTATTTAACTTTTTCAAGGAAATAAATTTATTAATTTGTATCATTTCTTGCTTTACTCTCTTTTATTGTTATAGTGTACCCTGTAAGTACTATTTAAACACAATGATTAAGGTTTTTTGTATAACTTGTTTACTGGTATAGTATAATTCAAAATTGCAATGTAACCAATATTAAATGGAATAATAATTTTGTGGTAGGCTTAGATTAATTTATGACAATCAAAATGTATTTTTTAAGGTTTTCAAAGAAAATTTAAATAAATAAATTTAAATTAACATAAAAAGTATTTTACTGCGGTTTCAAAACAGAGAAAAGGAAATATACATTGCATAAGCGTTCAATTATAAGATTTGATTAGAACTCAATAAAATAAATGAAATATTAATATTTGTAATACTTATTAATATTTTCAAATATAACTATATTTTTGTTTTAACAGCATCATACAAAGTAATAATTTAAAACTCTTGGTTTTTTTATAATAGTAATCAATGTGTAAATTATTCATCAATCTTAACCTGAATCTTGTTAATATTATCAAGTGAAAATGAAAATTTTTCCAATTCAATCTTTGACTTCAACATATTCTCCTGCGTAGCAGAACCTGGAAAAATATATTAATTATTTGCATATCGTTAATATAATTAATTATAATTGAAATGAATAAACTCACTTGATAAAATGTCGCTGTGAGAGTTTCTTCCTGAAATAATTGTTTCCTACAAGTTCAAAATGTCATAAATTAGTAGTTATCCATATAATATAGTTTATACATGATATATATAATATATATTTTATAAATTACATTTATTTTGTTACAAGTATGTATAATAATAAGGTTTAATAACTTACCTGGTTTTGTATAAATATTTCATTAGAAATAGGGTTGTTTTTAGAAAGATTTGATTCCTGTAACACAATTAGTAGAAATCAAAGAATGATATGTGTAAATGATCAATTAAAATGTATCCTATCTCAATTTGTTGCATTGTATATCTAAAATTAAATATTATACTTTTATTTATAAAAATATGTATTACTTGACTGTCAAAGCTAGACAAGAAGGAGAAGTTTTCCAATATATTGTTCGCACTTGTATCATAACTTGTAGAAGAACCTAAGTTTATTAATTATGAATAAATAGAACAACAAAGTAATCTTAGCATTAAGTAAATAAAAAAAGCTTTACTATTTAAAAAAGTTTCTACACATTTTTCTTGAGAAAGTGTATCTTCTTGAAAGTTGAACACTTCATCAAAATGTAATGGTGCATTTGTCTAAATGGAGAGATAAAATAAAAATATAATATAAAACAAAAATACAACATTTCTTTCACTACAATAATTTATTTTCGTAATTATTTGTAATTATTCAAGGGATATTGGAAAACAATAAATTATGATAACTAAACTAATATAATAATAAGTATAAATTAAGCTCTGTATGAATTGAATTTTGTTTTATTGGGTATATTCTATAATTTTTTTTAAACATTTATTAGTATTGGTTGAATTTTGAGATTGAACAAAATATATTAATTTAGTTATTTATTGTTTAAATTTTAAAGCTGAGGACAATATAAAAAAAGTGGGAAAAATGTAATACCTCGTTTAATGTGCTCGCTTCAGTATCAAGTGGCTCAGGTTTAATATTGAATGGTTGAATATTTTGTGTCTGAAAAAAATAAAAATTATAATGAAAATTGGTTAGTTTTCTTACAATGAAATCAAGTTTAGGACCCACAATAAAGAAAAATATGTTTGCACAAAAATGATTTAGTATTTAACTTTTTCAAGGAAATAAATTTATTAATTTGTATCATTTCTTGCTTTACTCTCTTTTATTGTTATAGTGTACCCTGTAAGTACTATTTAAATACAATGATTAAGGTTTTTCGTATAACTTGTTTATATTAGTCAAAGATTAAATAGATATAAAATAGTCTATGCCCTATGAGTATAGGCATTATGGAAACCAACTAACTAAAACTAAAACCAATGTATGAACAAATATAGTTGTTTGTATCATCAATCAGTAATTCCTTCTAATTCGTTCTTCATCTATTCTGTGATTGTTCTTCGAGAGAATATCCTAAAAGAACTTTTTTTTACTATCACTGCGGTTTTTCAATCATTTTCATAGTTAAAAAAAAAAATAAAATAAAATAAATAATAACGAGGATATAAGTTAATAACTTCTATTAAATATTTAGATAAATATTAATGAAGATGAACCCCATGGACACCCGTCCTGTAAATACGCCACTGGTAGAATGTTATTATATTTTGTAAGTTAAATATGACTATACTTTCAATTTATTAAGTTCAATTGAAGTACTTAAAGTAAACTCATTTTCATACCGGTATATTCTGAAGTTGAAAGGTTGATTTCAATTCAATTTCAAAGTTGGGTTTTGATTCTGAAATATACTGGCCGAAATTTCCTAAAAAAAATATATAAATTTAGTACAAATGTAAAAACACTGTTACTAATGAGAAACTAAGATATCATTAGATTTTTTTAGCACAAATGAAAATAGGAATTCAATTTTGTTCCCCCAGGGTTTATATTTATAAAATATTTTAAGGCTAGATATATTTTTTTTAACAATTATGATAAAAAAATGTTTTATTTTATTTTTATATGAATATCTCTGTAAGAAATACCATCAGATAAATTTATCTCTCCTAAAATTATATACATACTTCATTAAACATCTTTTCAACAGTGCTAATAATAAAACTTATAGCTTGATTAAAAATTACAATGAATCAAAATTAAATATAATATAATAATATGAAGAAGTAAATATTTCATTTTACACAGCTATAATGTACAATTGTTATAATAAGAATACCTCAAAACATTTTATTTATTTACTAAATATCCCTTTGATTTAAATTTTTAAAAATCCCTCGAAGTTCTAATTTTTGAAGTTTTGTTTGAGTTAATTTAGTATTACAATATTTACCACGAATAAAATAATTAAAATACTATAAATGTATCTAATATACAAATACTGAAAAAAAACAAAATTAATTTTAAATTACCATCAACATCTTCGGTTCCTGGTTCTGTCTTAATTCTATGATGCTGTTCTCCCTACAAATAAGTATGAAAAAGTAGAGGTTAAGTAATATTATTTAGTTTTGAAGGAAAGTACAACATTTTTTTGTAAGGCACTCCAATTAACATTGGATATTGCGATGTCTCAGTTTTGCGACCACCATATGACGGACCCGCAGAGCTTAGCCGGAACACACGGGATTTATATTAAAAACAATGTACGTAAGTAAAATAATATGTATCAAGAATAATCGAACAAGATACAAGATATATTATTATAAAGAATAATTATGGAAAAATTACGAGAGTGGGAACATCCTCGTGACACACGTTAGTTTTTGTACAACAACTTCATTCGAGAGGGTCGCCGAGGATCGTGCACCGCGATGATCAATTACCATACAGTTAAAATTGTTAACATAAAAACAACAAAGAGGCGTACCGGCCAAAAAATACATCAAGTATAAATACAATTCATAAACAAAATAAAAACACAACATATTACCTCAGGGAGACTCACCCCCGATCAGTCGCCAGCGATGCCCACCGACAGTTTTCGCCAGGGGAGTGATTTGGCTAGATCAATTCCATAATATGTCAGACTTATAAATAGGGCCCGGATTTCAATGCAAATTGCATATTTTTTTTGTTGATCTTACACAATGCTTTCCATGTAAATAATTAATTTCATGTAACGAGGATTTGAGGGCTCTAGTTTCAAAGTGTACATTCTCCATGTTTCATGAAAACTGAGATAGATATCATTGCGTATTCAATTGTCAGCGCTGAATTCGAATAACTCACTATTTTTGAGCAAAAGGGTCTATCTCCAGTGTATTTTAAGATTGAAAATTGCATTTAGTTTCAAAAAGTACAATCTCCTTGAACAAGTTTGTTTCAAAACGTACAATCTCACTATTGCCGAGAAAAATGGTCATTCTCCAGTGTATATTTTATGCTTAAAAATAACTTTTAGTTACAATACGTACAATATCTAATCAAATATTATTTTTCACGAGTTGAGGCGATAGAAAATTGGAAATGAACAGAGCACAGAGAGATTCAGTTATAAAATTTATAAACAAATTTAAGGCAATTGAATCTCACTATTGCCGAGGACACAGCTCTCGTTTATATCTCAGCTCCACTTTGAATATCAGATTGATGTGGAAAATTTACATGAAGGAAAACATCAACTTTCCAGTAAAAGAGAGTTATTTTAGGTTAATTTTTAACACCGAATACAACATAGGTTTCGGCACGCCTAGGAGTGAGGTTTGCTCAACATGCTTACAGTTGACCGAAAAAATTAAAAGATGCAATGATCAGGATACCAAGGCTAGATTATTGACGGAGAAAAAGGTGCGTAAAATGAAAGCAGAAGCATTTTACCAAATTTTAAGGGAACCTGAAGAAGGTGTCGTGATTTTTTCGTTTGATTGTCAAAAAAATCAAGTTCTACCGAAAGTTCCTGATCAGCAAGCGTACTATTCTCGACAAATTTACATGTTTAACTTCAACTGTTGTGAGAGGCACTTATAAAAGCAAATTAAATCCCAATACAGTCACCTGTTTCTGTTGGACTGAAAATGAATACGACAAAGGTTCAAATGAGATTGCTTCCTGTATTCATCACGTTTTAAATTCGTCAAATTTTACTGATATTCATACTATTAAGCTTATGTGTGATGGTTGCGCGGGCCAGAACAAAAACACAACACTTATTTCAATGTGTTGCAACTGGCTCGCCAAACAAAATGTTATTTCAAAAATTGAAGTTGTATTCCCAGTAAGAGGGCACTCTTTTATTCCTCCGGATCGTGTTTTTGGTTATATCGAAGTGGAGTGCAAAAAGAAGGAAATAATTTTAGAACCTCAGGAATATTTGCATATTTTTCAAAATATGGGACTGTCCTGAAAGTTGGAAAAGATGTTGAAATTTATGACTGGAAAACTGAAACCAGCAAGTTTATTAGGCCTCCAGGACAGTGGCATTTTGCTTTTTCTAAAATGAAAAGAATGATTATTACAATCAATTCAAAAGGAGTAGTGTTAGGTTAGTTCGCGGTGAAGGCGTGTACAATTCGAATATTGGAATGGGAAAACCGATTACAAAAAAAGCAAGGAACATAATTAACATGAAACCATCCAAAATTCCAATTCGGAATGTTGTCAGCAGTAACAAGAAAACTGATGTAAATAACCTACTAACTGGACATTATGGAAATGAGTGGAAAAATGATACGGGTTTAATTTTTTACAAATTTGTCATAGAGGGAGTTGCAATACCGGGTTATGTTGAGGAAGACATATTATGTGAACGTCATGCAATAGAAGATGAAATCATTGTCGCCGTGTAATGAATAAAAATAAATATTGACTAACTTATTAACCTTTTTTATTTTTAACGAGTTTTATTATTAAATTTACTATTGAATATTTAAAGTAACAATAATTAATAATAATTGACATGTTTAATTTTTTGTAAACTTCTAAACTAAAAAAAAAAATGAATAAAGACTTCTAATTTAATACCTATTTATTATTTAGTAAAGTTATTTTCAAAACGAGCAATTTCCTATTGTTAGTTTCATACTGTACAATATCCAAACAAAATTGTGTCAGAACGACGACAAAATCTTGTTTTTTTAAGCAAAAAACTGGTAAATCATCTTTGTATAACTATATGAAAAGGTTAAAAAAATCTGAATGGAAAAAAACATTTGTTGATTAAGTTATTAGTTTTTTTCGTTTTCTGAAAATTTAGTGAATATGGAGGATGTACATTTTGAAACTAGAGCCCTCATTTACATAGCTACAAATTTTATATTGAATTATTTTTATATATTTCGACGTTTTTTATTTTTAGAGCATTTTTAGCATTATTGGGTCATTATGTTGGTTTTTAATGCATATTATATGTTCATTATACTATACAAATTTAGCCAATTCAAAATAGTATCTAAAAATTAATTATTCAATTTAGTTTCTATCTTAATTTATTATTGACTGTGGAGCGTCACCCGTGTCCCGTATTCGGATCATCTACATCTTCTCGTTTGCGTGACTACGTAAATTAATTCGGTAAAGACGTCTTTACAACAGATGGAACTATTTTACTTTGTAAAATTTGTAATATTAATTGTATTAATAAGTCGCTGTTGAAAAAAAATTTCGATTCCGCAACA
Source organism: Periphyllus acericola (assembly GCA_949715065.1). Classification (NCBI taxonomy): domain Eukaryota; kingdom Metazoa; phylum Arthropoda; class Insecta; order Hemiptera; family Aphididae; genus Periphyllus; species Periphyllus acericola. The sequence continues at coordinate 16,096,688 of OX454264.1, forward strand.
TATATCAAGAGAAAAACATTAATGCATAAACATCGATGAAAAATAAAAAAATGAAAAACCACAACAACTTTTAAGTGACGTGTTAAGTAATAATAATTATTCGTTTAATAAAGAACTTGGTTATGCTATCTGCGAATATTCCATTCAATAAATTGAAGAACAAATTATTTTGCAACTTTTTAGACTTAAACTTTAACAACCAAAAAAATACCAGATGAGTCTACTTTACGAAGGAATTATGTAGATCAATGTTTTAATGAAACTATTGATTCTATTCGAAAGTACATTGAAAATAAAAAAATATGGGTCAGTATTGATGAAAAATGTAATAGTGGGTACATTGGAAATATCTGAGCCAGGAAAATCATTTTTACTAAATTGTGAAGTACTGGAAATAGCTAATAATAGCACTAATATGAAATTATTTGACAGGTCGGCTATTGTATGGCCAAACGGAGTGAAACACGATAGTGTTTTATTGTTCGTCACTGATGCAGCTCCATATAAGGTTAAAACAGGTAAGAACATAAAAGCTTTATACTCGAAAATGGAATACGTCACTTGCCTCGCACATGTTCTACACAGGGTAGCTGAAGAAGTTCCGAGAACATTTTCCTTAAGTAGATGCGCTGATATCAAATGTAAAAAAAATATTTTTAAAAGCATCTTCAAGAGTTTTAAAGTTTAAATGCATGAGTCCTTTACCACCTCAAACAAAACTGACACGTTGGGGTACTTGGGTAGAAGCTGCAGTATACTATTGTGACCAAAAAAATGGTGGTTATACTGCAATGGAAACAATTGAAAACATTTTAAAAGGCAAGGAAACTTCTTGTACACAAATATTAAAAGAATTAACTCCAGACGATATTTGTCACATGAAATTTGCTCCTATTACATCCGTGGACGTCGAAAGGAGCTTTTCTACGTACAAAAATATTCTTTCGGATAACAGAAGATCCTTGGTGTTTGAACATATTAAACAATATATTATTATTTAATGCAATGCTCAAAATTTAGTAAGTACAATAGGCTTACTTAGAATTTAATTTTTAATATATCCGTATTTTGGTATGTTTAGAAAGAATAATATTTCTCTATAACAGCCAAAATATAGGCAAGTGAACATCAATCAAATTTTCAGTTTTTTTTTAATATATTTTTAAACAATTTAACATGGATTGTTAATTATTGTGTCATTGGCTGACATGCTCACATTATTATTTTCCTTTTACGGATATTTTCTTCAAAATTATATTTTTAACATTTTATATGAACATGTCTCTTAACTCTACCTCTTAATAATAACCATATTTCTATGTATAATAGTAATAAATACAATTTAAAAGTTACCAACGGTAGTTTTAAATTTTGGTCTGTATAAACTATAGAGTAGGGATTCCCAACCTTTTTCACTTAACGGCGCACTTGATAATTTTAAAATTTTTGACGGCACACTTAAATAAATAAATAATAATGAATATAGGTATGTATAATGTCATAATAATATATTACATATTTTTTTTAAATGATACAAACTTAATGTGATATTTGGGATATTTGGGATATTTTTACATAATTCCTCTATTCGGGGTGAAACAGTTGAAACAGCAATGGGTACCATTGCTTCATTACTTAACTTTTCACCACACACACGATACAAACAGGTAAAGGACAGTCAATATCACCATTCCACGTAAATCCAAAACATAAATAATCATCAGTATATTTAAGTTTTACTTTTAAATTTAAACTTTTATCACTTGTTGAAGCTGATTGTTTAATATTAATTTTAATATTTAAATTGTTGTCATTAATATTAACATTATCCTCATCCGTTAATTTAAGCTTTTTTACAAATCTATCCATTTTTAAATTTAAGTACAATATTTCTTGATTAAAATTATATGTGAAACAATTACATTATCACTATACTAAATAAAAGTTACCCAATGACTGCTTGAAATACCCGTATCGGGTTCTATCGGATTTATCAGGCATGTGAAAATTTTTATCAATTTTTAATTGGTGGGGATTTCTAAGTCAATGTTTTTATAGATATAAATTATAATTTTGAATACTATATTTAACATACATAATAAAACAAAAATTACACGGCACACCAGAATTTTTTTGCGGCACAGTGGTTGGGAATCCCTGCTATAGAGTATTAAGTTATTTTGGAGGCTTACAAATTTTACTAAATATTGTTAATTAAAAAAAATCACTTACAGGAGGCAGTGTTTTATAAAAAACATTCCAGTTAGCTTCATCTGGATTATGTTCATACACAGCATACTCTTCGTTGTCTTCAAGAAGTTCAAAAGTAGCTGGATTTTTACTAAAATGTGTACATATTTTTTTTTTAAAGTTAAAATAAATTAAACAAACATGCATTTTTAAAGAAAAAAAATTATTACCCAATAAATTCTACATCATTTGATTTTTTAATGTTTTCAACAACCTAAATATTCACAAAAAAAATGTTTATATTACGTATTAGTTACACTATGTATGAACAGTGAACAATGATGTGGCCTAAACTTTTTACACATAAAGTAATTGATTATGATTAGTTACATTAGATACAAATTAATAATTTTAAGTTCTTTATACGTAATATATTTGAAAACCTTGTCAACATTTTTATCTTACATGAGGTTCAAAATTATGTTAACGTATCACTAGTCATCAGAAAAATCTGAAGATGATTTCCTGAAGTATGCTAAACATTTATTTAATTTTCTTATTTAATTTTACTTAATAAATTTATTCTCTTATTAGAGGATCGAAAAAAAATCTAAAATCTTAAAATTTATACACATTGGAACAATATTAAAAAATGTTATTTAATTATTGATTTTTAAATATAGGTATAGGGAGTTGAATGAATAACAATTTAACATTTTAAGAAATAATTGGTGCTAATTTGGTATGCGCTCTACAAGACAACGCCCCTTGTCATGAATGCGGCACAGAAATGCAGGTAAAACAACGGAAATGCTGTAATGGGGAGTGGATGGCGATTATTCGGTGTCTAAAAAAAGGCTGTCAGACACCAAGATCACCACGAGCTAGTAGCACCTTTTTTCATTTTACTTGAACCAACGTTGCAACAGTGGGTTAACATTGTCAAATTGTAACCTAACCTAACCTAACGGAAGTTTCTTGGCGGTCGATTTGCAAATCAGCTCATAGTCGCGACGACGACCGAAAATACCGAAAAATAAACCTATATTATACAATATTATTATGTTAAGGTACGTTTTCCCTGCAGCGTTCGGACGCTGTGGCTAGTCGACACTAGACGCGGCGTTTGAACGCCGCGTCAAGACTGTTTTCCACACAGCGTCCAAACGCCGCGTCAAGACGCTGCAAGGAAAACGTACCTTTAGAAATTATTACTGTAATATTAAATTATTTCTCTACACGCCACCTACGGCGAAACACGGACCACACTAAATTACGTACGTATTATATTTAGTATATTTAATATTTTGTTTTATCGTAATTCGTAATACTACTCGTATTATGGACATCAGAAATTATTTCAAAAAACCAAAACTTAGTGATTCTCTTAATGAAGCCTCTACTGGCTCTACTTCAATTGAAATAAATAGTACAAAGTCGTCGAAATTGTGTATAGTTGAAAGTACTTCGGTTACCATAAATACAAAATATAATGACGGTCATGACATCCTACCTTATGAAAAAGATATTGGAAAATATTTGAACGTCGAAAATATTCACGATTCTTTGAAAATAGAACTTTTATGTAATCCTTGGGCTCCAAATACTATGTATGACTTTAAGAGCGATTTAAAATCAGGAAGTACTCGAGCATTTAGATATTAATGGTTGCACGAAAACGTTTCATGGTTGACATATTCAGCTGTTGAGGGTATGAAAGGAGCTTTTTGTAGAATATGTGTGTTGTTTAAGGCTTAAGCCATCAATTCAAATATGCATACAAGGTGGATTTATGATCAAACTATTTACTAAGTATAAGGATTTTCACTCATCTTCTAAAATACATTTGTCTTCAAATTGGTACTCTGAATCAGTGTCAAGAGCGAAAGATTTTATGGATATTATGGATGGTAAAAAAATTAGTGTTGTTCAACAAGTAAATTCTGGATTGTATAAAGAAATAGAAACTAATAGGCAAAAATTAAAACCTATAATATCAACTATTTTGTTTTGCGGAACTCACGACCTTTCCTTACGAGGGAAAAAATCAGATTTCTGGTATTTTCACGGTCTTTTGAATTTTCGTATTGAATCTGGCGACGAAATATTGAAAGATCATTTTTTAACTAATGTGGGAAATGCTAAATATTCGTCTCATAGAACTCAAAATGAATTAATTTCATTATGTGGAAAGATATTAAAAGAAGAAATAGTGTGTGAAGCTAATGCCACGAATGCGTTTTCAATTATTTCTGACGAATCAGCTGACATTTCTGGCGTGGAGCAGTTAACAATTGCAATTAATTTTTAGACAAAAAGTCAAGTCTTTTAAAGATACGAGAAGAATTCCTCGGCTTTTTAGCATTAGATAAATAAGACGCAGAATCAGTTGCTACTAAATTGTTATCATGTATGGAAGACAGCGGCCTTAATTTAACTAAACTTTGTGGACAAGGATATGACGGATGTGCTACAATGGCTGGCAAAGTAGGCGGCGTTGCTACATTGATTCGTGATCAATATAATAAAGCTTTATATTTCCATTGTGCTAGTCACCGATTAAATTTAGTACTTAATGATTTTTTAACAAAATTATGGTTATTCGTAATAATACTGGCACAATAAAATAAATTATTACATTTTATCGCGAAAGTACCCTTCGAAGAAATCTTATACCCAATATACCACTTTTTTTGCGAAAGACGCTGGTCCTCAAAGTATAAGAGTATTAGGCTATTTTCTGAAAATTTTATTTTAATAATTCAAAGCCTTCAGTCTTTATCAATTAATGGTCTTATGAATTCGAATACAAGACAACGTGCACTTTGTCTATATGCCTCAATCTCGAATTTTTCATTTATAATTACTATGAAAATCATTGCAAAATACAGCGTCATCTTAGAACCGGTTACAAATATTTTACAAGGTGTATCAATGGAACTTTATAAAGTTCGGAAACATATAGAGGAATTATAAAAAATGTTAGAAGACAATAGAATTTTTTTTTTGAGAAAATTTGTTTCTATTATATTGCAAAAATGTTTATAAAATTAAAAATTAAATCATATTTTAAATAAATCATACACAATTATTTTCCATTTTCATAATTGAATAAAATTGAAAAGTAAGTATTTACAAAAAAGAGGTCCGCGGACCACTTTAAGTTATAGCTAGGGGTCCGTGACTTCACTCTAATTGGGAACCACTGCTGTAGAGCACATACCGAATCGGAAACTTATCGGTAGAGCGCATACCAAATCAGAAACTTGTTGGTAGAGCACATACCAAATTAGCACCAAATAATTGATAATAGTTATTGACATGAGTATATGTTGTTATTGTTTATGCTATGAGTTATCACTCATAGCATTATATAATAAAGGATATGTATATTAATAGAAATACTTACAAAATTAGATGTATTAATTTCTTTATTAATACATAATTCATCTTTTTTACTGTGCACTGGTAATTCACGTACATCCAATTCATTATTATTATTTTTCACTGGTAATTCTTCATCGTTAGAAGAATAACTTTCAAGAAATTTGTCTATTCTGAGGTAAAAACAATAAATTAATAAAATATTAAAAAATAAATTAAGATTATCATCATCATCTCTACGGCTCATAACTCTAAAACAATTAAAAGTAAGGTTGCCAGATTTTGAAAAAAACAAATCAGAATTATTTTTATTTATGTGGAATAAGAAGGATTAGGACATAAGGAATATGTAATTGTTTACAGAATAGAAATGTAGAATGAAGAATATAAGACGTTTTTCTGGTCATTGCATGTTTATGACAATACCTATTTATCAATAACTGTGGTCAAGATCGATATTATCTCTACTATAAACTTCAATCCATTTTTGATCCATTTCAGAACAATTATCACAATTAAGAGACCGGTAGTGTCTTGGTGAACCCGAGGTGTATGGCAACATTAGTTAGAAGGTTAAAATGTTTTTTTTTAATTACTAAATGATCTCAAAATTAGACAAAGACTCTTTAGTACTAATAACAAAATATATTGATACTTGTTTTACTCTTTAGTACTAATAACAAAATATATTGATACTTGTTTTACTTTATTTATTAATCTCATATATAATAAAATAGATTGTCCAGAATTATTAGGAAGAATATCTTTTGACGTGCCATCTTTTAATTCAAGAAATTTATTTTCTTTATAATACAGTATCATCAAAATCACAGCCATTTTAGGCCTTTAAACAGACAACTATAATAAAATTCAAATTTTTACTTCTTTTATCATAATACACTCATCAGCTAAAATCAATTATATCACAATAAAAGTTAATATGGTTTTACTGTTATATAATTTGTATTAGTATTTATTACTTAAGTATTACTATAGTTATTATTGTAATATTTGATGTGTTTTTTATTCTTGGGAAGTAAATTAAATAGAATAGTTATTTTTATAGATTAATTGTACAACAAAGTGTGTACCTAAACAATGAATTATAAAATGAAAACTTGTTTATTAGTTTTAGTTATTATCGGTTCAAATAATTTTAGAGCTGAACTTAATGAATGAACAAACTTATTTCAATAAATTATGAATTGATCCAATAAGCATTATACTATATGTCTATATGATAATACATTAAGTATTAAACAGTATTTATAATACAAATATAATAAAAATGTTAATGTTTGTAAAAGATTGCAAATTCTCTAAAAACATAATATTTAACAAAAGTTGCTTAAATGAGGTGAGGATACTATATTCTATAGTGAAAATATATTAAACATAGTGCATATTTTTATGACATGTTCTGGGTAGATTGAAAACAAAAGCAAAACATCTATAAATATAACAACTCTATTAAACTACATATTATAAATCTTCTAGGCACCTATGTATATAAAGATTCCTACATTTTTAAATTTATGTATGCGTTTTAATTGTTTACTGGGAAAATTGAGGTGAGAGCTTCAATTTATTAACAGATCTTTATCTATTGAACTTAGTACATTTATGGATGAGCTTAAAAGAACTTGATTGAAGCATATGCATGCAAACACAAATGTACCACAACTCACTAAGTTGTAACCAACCATCACAAGATTTAATTTTAACTGGCTTCATTAAAAAAAAAACACATCTAATATTTTATATTGATACAATGCATCAAAACCATAATTTTTATGACATAAAATATCAATAATAACATAGCTGTAATTTGCATTCATAAACTTATGTACGTAACATAACATACAATGATTTTTTTTTAATGTATATAATATCTGACCTGCATAATTTTAAAAATTAATTAGCTTGACGCAAAACATTATAATACATAATATATTATTAATATAGATTTTAAAATCACAGAATTGATAAAAATGTATGAAAGTACTAGTTAGGTATTCTACCTAATCCGAATCAGTTGTTTTTGCCAAATTTTTATACATTTAATGACCATATTTATTAAAAAAGACTAAACATAATTGTTGTTATAGTAGTTGGCACCAACGAGTGTGTACACCATGAGCAAACTAACACAAATTGCTGTACAACCTACTGAAATGATAGCTGTGTATATCACTTTAAATTATTATTTATTTCTAAAACCTTGGAACACCAAAAGTTAATAAAGAAAAATACTATGGAAGAGTTCTCCTAAGAGAATTCTCAGGCCACAAGTATATGCTGAAAGTTTAAGGTGTAAGTGTCTCTCAATTTAAAGGAAGTGCCGAACACTAAACAATCAGAATCATTTGACTTGACACCAAAAGCATAATATAATAATCGGAATATATTTAAGGTGCTTGATTTTGGCCTGTGTTGAAACACGATTCTGGGACAGTAGTATCACAATAGTTACGTCAACTGACAACTGTGTTCAGATCTGACCCAGAGTCGATTATCCGATGACAGTATAGCACCGTGACCGATACAAGATCGTTTACGTTTTTATAGCATTTCAATATTCCATTATGCAATCAATACATCGTAACTCGATCAATATTAATTTATGTAAAAACATTTTTTTTTTCCAATCAAAAACACACTATCAAACAGTGCGAAATCACAAAGTCAACATAAAAACTCGAGACCCCATTACTCCAATCGAGATCGGTGGCAAATTAATTTCGAGCCACGTGTTGAATTTCGCTGGGAAGCGAGACAGGAAGTGAGAATTCGGACGATTCCGACTTTTCACGTTATTCCGCCGGCATTGCGACCGCCGACGGATGACCTGCATGCGATACCGGTGATGGGGAGGAAAGGGAGGGCCGTTACTCACTCCTGTAGAATGTCCCAATTGCTGCAGTTAACGTCCAGTTCGTCGGGGCCGCCATCGCAGGACTGCGACATGTTCGAGCGGTGTTGTTCCAGCCGAAGCGCGAGAAGACGAAACGAGAGAAGACGAAACGAGAGAAGACAAAACGAGAGAAGAGAACCGGGGGACTCGGCAAAGTGCGGGAAGAATTAAACGTAACAACAACTAACGACCACAATAAGCTCGTGTACGCACGCGGAACGCGATCGCAAGTGCATTGCACAAGGGAAATTTTCGAAGCAATGGACGGCGGTGGAGTGGGGATCGCGACGCGTCAGTTCGTCGAAACGTCAAAACGCTCGGAAAAACGTGTCGTATCGTGGTAAATTTTCGTCGACGCGTCGCCTCGCCGTCAGCACACTCCGTCACGTGATCAAGTTTTAAGATCGGTCAACCGACGTTTAGCGATAAATGTATAAACGCATATACACTCAGTAGTCAGTACCTAGAACTCACCGCGTGAACGTGCACGTCTTATCGAAATATACCTGCCAAATAATCGATATGCAGTAGAAGAACCTCGGTTAACTATCAGTTATCACTAATCATGCGGGTTGCACAAACAACCAATAACCAGTTATCGGACTAATAACCAGTTATCGGACTAATAACCAGGTTATTGAATCGAAAAATTTGACAGGTTGCACAAAAGACCAATAAGATTTATCAATCCAATAAATATTGTGTTATCGGTTCGATATGTTGTAGACCCGATTTCGGTTCGATAAATTTTCAAAAGAGTTCCATAACTTAATTGGTCTGATAAGATTGTATTATTTTGTGATAATCACATTATATTATTATTATCTATGGTGATAATTGTATAGTTTACTAATTCGAATATCTAAAGTAAGTTTTTTTAATTTTTCCTCTTGCCATTGTCAAAGTACCTACTACCTAGTCATGTATTTATTATCATCATCATCATCATCGAGTTCATCGAATTCCGATGAAGAACATGACGTGCTTGAAGTTTTGATAAACCTTTCTCGACCACGATTATACAGAGACCGTTTTAATCCTCTGGAAAATTATGATGAATTTTAAAATATTTTCGATTGTAACTAGGTATAAACTATATTATTTTAATAAAAATTATAATTTACAACAATTAACACTGATAACAGTAAAAATATATGATTGAATGATAATTTTTTGTACTCATGTTATCTAAACATTGGTCGAAGTACTAACCACTAAAATGTTAAACAATTGTTTGTGCAACAGTACGGGTTAACTCGGTTGGCGTCGTACCCGCTCTCGATCATGGTGGTATCAGTGGTATCACAGCATAGATAAAATCGCACGACGCACGTACCGCCATACTGCCCACCGACAACCCATAGGCTGCAGCGTTGCGCACTTGCCGCTCACTGCTCAGCTACTGAGCCTCAGCACTATCGCGTCCGCCGTCGTGCAGTAGTCCTGTTTGTTCGCGTCATTTCTGTATTTATTTTTTTCCACCCCTAAACTCTCGCCGCGTTTCTTACGGTTGCCGCCAATATATAATATCGCTCAAGTGTCGGACGAGCGGACGGACGACAACGTTCAGCGCGTGCAAACCTTACATTTTACGACGTGTTCCGTGATGCGTACGCACAGAAGCGGCCGTCGATGTTCACCGCTGTGATTGGTACGTTTTGAACAGAAGACTTTCGCATCCATGTGAATTCCCGGCAGTGGCAGTCACTGACCACCGTCCCCTACGTGTTTGTCGCACATTCGCTTGCCGAGAGCTGCGATCTGCACCTCTCACTGGCGAACCACTGCGATTTTCAGAGGACAGTCCGTCCTATCGCGGCCACAGCGCTGCCGTCAGAATTCCCGCTCAAGTACGTACCGTCGAGTTTTTTTTTTTTTCATCGCGTCGTATGCGAACAACGATTCAACGTTAACGTTGAATGACATATTGTACTTAGGAAATAAATAATGTAACGCACCGAAGATACTTACGTGTTTGCAACCCTTTAATCTCGCGGTGATCTTGATTACGCTGGAATAATACTGTTTTGGTCTTGGCATGTATCCAATCGCCGCCATGACCCTCTGACCGTTACTGATTTGATATGTTTACTCTTTCAGTACTCTTGCAGTTGTATGTTTTCGCTTAGTTGAGAATTAAATACTGTCAAACAATCAACGCTAACCGATTTTGTTTTTAGCAAAATGCCTTGTATTCGGATAATACATGCAGTCTACTGATCAGTGATTAGGTTCATTTTATAGTACATATCTTCATATATGTACATATTCCCTGAACTAATGTCATAAACGCTTAACAAAAGTCACTTCTGTAAAAATGTGTCATGTAGGGAGTGATTACCATGTTTCTGAATTGTATCTCTCGTTCTGATATTTGCATTAGTGCGAACCGCTCATGGCTTACATGGCTTAGCATTATATTGCAATGATGATTTAAGCAAAAGACTTGAAAATAATTAATTATATTGTTTTACTTTTTCCTAGGTATCAATGATGGATAAATTAAATACTGGGGAATCTTCTAATTTAATAGTAAGTATTAAAATACTTGTATTATAGTAGGTATAAAGAAACTGAAACTTATGCATTGACATAATCTAATGTACTTTTGAAAATGTTATTGTATAGCTAAACTGTCAATCTCATGATACATAATTTATAATACTATGATGTGTTCTCTTTTATTTCAAGACAACAATATTATTAATTAGTTGAATTATGAATTTTACTTAAAAAACTACTGTGCGGAAAAAGTAGTATTATAATTATTTACTTACCTATATAATATTACTTGAGACAGCGGTTCATAAAAATGTTGCACTGTGGTGCCCTAGGGACATTAAAATTAGTTCCAAAAAGGACACCAACAGATTAAAAGTATGGGAACCGCTGACTTAAGACATTATTTATGAGTCTTTAGTCATTAGTGCTTGGAAAACAGACCTATTTAATTGAATAACATTAAATCTATTATAAAAAAGTAGTTTACTGAATGATAAAACAATAATATTTTAATTATGTTTTAATACCAACAAATACATAATTCAGGGTTTGGAACCTATTAGATTTTTTGGTTAAGGTTGTTAAATTAATTTTTTTAAGGGTTCCGGTTCCGGTTTTCTAAAAAACCTTGGGGTTCTATAACCAGTTAATATCGGTTCTGAAAAATATCGGTTACTTTTGGTTATAAGAAGAAAAAAAGTGGATACTGGCCACTGTTGTATGTGGGTATATTGCAGCATTTTTATGAAACAAGTGTTAGGTTAGATAAAAATGAACATAATTCATTCACTAATTTGATAACATATAAAATGGATTTTCCTATCTACTTAAGGTTTTACAATGTTGAATAATATACCCCTATAATTATAACTATGTATTTTCCGACTAAAGGTTTATTTGTATGATCTGAAATCTGATAATTAATGTAATGCATTAATATTTCGGGTCCTACTATTTGGCCAAAATCAATACCAATAAATTACCTAATTATTATGCATTACAGTTTACACAAGACATTCTTAAATTACACATTCAACAATTTGACTTTTATTTTCCTGAACCAACAAACATAAAATAGTCATTACTATTAACTGAAATTAACCCTTTCATAATTAAAGTTACGGTTAAGGTTAGGGTTTTTCATTTTTTTTTAATAATGTTTCCGATTTCTGTTCTGGTTACTAAATTTTTAAGGTTAACCGGTTCCAGAACTGATTCATTTCGGTTACAGTTCTGGTCCCTGACATAATTATATAATTTAATTATGAGATAAATAGTAAATATTTATTTTAGACATTTTATTAGATATCTTAGTCCTGCCTAGGGCTGTTCATATTATTTATTGAACCACTTGATTATTAAATTCATGTTTTACTCAGTGTTTTTATTGATTGAAAATTAATATTCAAAATGATCAATTGATCTTTTTAATGACTGATTAATCCACTTTTCAATGATCAAAAAAATTAACAAATACAAACATTAATTTTATAATATAAATTATAATAATGTAGGATATTCAAGTATATAACAGGATCCATCTTTCATTAAAAATTTGAAAAATAATTTACTTAGTTAAGAACATCGGAATACCTTTAGCTTTAGTTAATTGTTAAAGGAATAATTAATAATAATAACTTAACTTAAATAATTTAGTTAGTTTTTTTTGGTGGCCGGTTAAAATATCTCCTATAGCAATATATATTTTAATCAATCAGAATATCAAATTTTTGAATATTTGACAAATCAGAAATTTGATTATCTACGATTAATCGCATTGAGTTAAAATAGTAAAAATAATTGTAATAATCAAATAGCCGTAGTCCTGCCTCTCTAGAATTGATACTCATGAGTCATGACATACCGTATAATTTTGTTGTTCTCAGGGTGTTAAAGTTATATGTTTATGTTGACAAAACATTTAATTTAAGGAATTGTATCAGTTCAATAACATATTAATTATATAGATACTATTAAATTATGTATTTGGATTTTTGGTATACTTATAGGAAGTCGATATCATTGTTCTGTATGGTAACAGCTTAAATGCTAACAATAAGTACATGAAAGGTCGCTTAGAATGGATTGTAGTCGGATTTTTCATACACGATAATTCAGCTATTATATAAAGATAAACCGATTTTTTGCTTATTTTTTTATTTTTTTTATTTACTTATAATAATACATTCCTAGCCTATAAAGCTATCTACATCTATGGATAATTAAAATTTTGCCTATTGTGTAATATATTATATAGTAAAAATATTGCTTACTTTTTGATGAAAAACTTTTTACGCTTGAGATAATTTGTTTTCTTTTAGATCTATAAATGGTATGTTATATAATACATCATTGAATAATTACCTTATTGTTTTTTTTTTTAAAGTATTAAATAATTAGTTATTCGTCAGCAATTAATAGTATGTATATCATAAATTTTTAAAATTTGTATACTTAATTCTGAAATATTATGAAAAAGATTTCTATGTTGGTATCACTGAACATATCTCTCTAACTAACTGTATACACCTAAAGCTTTTTCTTATCCACTTTGGTTGTTTGGTACTTTTGGTACTTGGTTTTTTCATAATTCAAGTTCAAAAAAAACCTTACTCTTAATGATAGGTTGAATTTATAATTTTATTTGTAACCAAATACTCTTTTGCTTGTTTAGACTAGTATTTGTAAAAATGTATATTATAAATCAAATTGGTAGTGCTCATTCATATTAAATATGTATAAAAATTAATTAAGTTCTTAATTAACATGTATGTAAGTCTTGAAATTATAATAATATACTATTCAATGTTGTACATACTCTTAATATAACAGAATATGTATTTAATGTTATCAATTGTTGACCTCTATAGTTGGAAAAACTATACTTATGCTATATCAGGGGTGGCCAACCTTTTTCTTTATTGTGCCAAATAATATATACAAATTTGAGAATGTGCCTTAAAAAATATTTATTTATTTACATATATAATATATATGAATTTAGGTTTTAGATTTTTTCATATGTACTAATTTTATGACAGTTCAATTGCAATGTTTTTTTTAATGATTATATTGAATTTTCTTGATGGATATTATCTCTTTGTAATTTAGTTGAAGTTTAGTTGAAGATAGAAGCATTAAATTTCTTAAATGAGAATTTGTTAGTTTGGTTCTGTATTTATTTTTAATAAAAGTCATCCGTGAAAAACTTTTCTCACACATATCTGTAGAGCCGAAGTACCATAATAATTCTCGTATCGGGAACTTCCACTGCGCGATAATAATAATCTAATTTAATAATATTTTTTTTTAGAAATATTTAAGAATAAGATTATGTTATTTTATCTGACACTGGTGTGCCATTCAATAACAATAAATGTGCCACAAATGGCCCGCGTGCCGCAGTTTGGCCATCCCTGTGCTATATAGAATTTAGTTTCTTGCTTTTGTTCTGTTTATAAATACAATAAGATGGCTCCTGCATTGTATATTCAAACTTTTTTGTTATCATAATCTTAATATTTATGTTTGTTAAAAATAACTTCACAGTAACCAATTTATGTTATAGAAATCTGATGAACTTTTAAAAACAGAAGAACATTTTATTGGATTTGATATAAATGATGAAGTATCAACCCATTTAAAAAATAAAATACGATGTAAGTAGAATATCTTTAAATTTAATTCTCAAATAGTATTTTAAAAGCATGTCAAGCTTATAACATTCAAATAATTTGTTTAGGTCTAAAACAAGTAATTTGTGAAATAGAAGAGATGGGAGAGGATGAAGAAGGTAGTCCTATTGTCCATAACAATTGTGTTAATAAGAAAAAACACTCCCGATCAAGTGCTAAAAAATTTATTTAATATGTTTGTAGACATTAATTTATTTATTATCTTAAATATTTTTAAATTATCTTTACTAGAAACAAATGATACTAAACACAATCAAAGTTCTAATAAAAGAATTAAAAAAAATAATGTACGCACTGAAGCAATAGAATCTTTGAAATCCAATGCTCCGCCAAGTTTGAGTAAGTGTTTAACATTTCATAAAAGTATTGATATGAGATGGTGACCAAATGTTATTCTTAATTTATAATAAAATAAAATCCCTTTGTCGACTGCAAATACATTGGGATCTCTTAAGTCTTATTAATAATTAACTTTCATCAACATCGGAGAGTTTCTACTCTGGTGGGCATGCCTGCCAGCCCTAGGTACTGTAGAAAAAATGTAAATCATAGTCAAATAAATTAAAAAATGCAATAACTTCATTATAATATTTTTTTTTGTTATAGCTTGTGAGAAAGTTATAAGAGTAGGTATTAAACTTAAACCTATGACTTAGTCCTATGACAAATCAGTTGGTATATTAATGCAAAAAAATTTAAAATTTTAGTACATAATTATCATGTAAAGTATAGACAAGTTAAGAAATTACCCTTCAAATTGATTATATATTTTGATATTTTGAAATTGTCAAATAAGAGAAGGTTTATTTTTATATATTATGATAATAATAATTTGTTTAAATATTCTTATAAACACAGCTTTTTTAATAATGGATCAAATATTTTAAATATATTCAATTTAAGTTGATTAACAATGTTAAAACTTACATATATTTATTTACCTAATCTTATTATTATTATTAGAACTTACATCTCCAACATTCAACCTCACTTTAACATCTAAATCTCGTCGTAGTGCTGGACGAAAACTGAATGTTGATATTAGCGATCAAATTTTTAAACTTCCTTTTGAACGTGGTGAGTAAAATTAACTAGTTTTGAGTGTATATGTTATATTTAATATGAGTATGAATTATTTTTAAGGATGGAAACGAGAATTAGTATATAGAACTACTAGTGATTTTTCATCTATGAATCAGGCTAATAGAAACACTGATGTATATTACTATTCTCCAAATAATCGAAAGCTTCGGTCATTAAGAGAAATTCAAGAACAATTGGATTTATCACCGACTGAAGAAAACCCATTAACCATAGAAAGTTTTACATTTATAAAACAAACTATTGGCATTAATGACCGATCAAAAGAATTATTAAGAGAAGCAAAAACTAAATTATCTAAAGTAATTAAAATAACAAAAACTAACTTATAATTAAAAGATATGTTTATTCTAATTCAATATGTTAAACATTTCAGGTATATCCATTTGTTCCTGTTACCGATCGACCAAAGAAAGTAAAAACACCTGTACGGCCTTTTGATTATGAATTGCCAGATAATGAGAATAAAAAGTCTGCAAGCAAAATGAAAATTGTTTTTAAAAAAGCTAAGATGTCTAAATCAAAATCAAAAAAAGATAAAAGTAAATATATTTTATATTAGAAATTTTTAATTTACCTGATGTTCAACATATTCATGTATTAACATATACTTTTTCATAGTTTTGGTTTTGAGATAAAATAATGGTAAATTTTTAGAATTCCTGGTGATTAAAAATAAAAATCTCTATTTTATTCTGTATAAAATATGTACATTAAATTAAGAATTATATTTAGAAAAGTTTCTCATTTTCACACACACATATATATATATATATATATATATATATATACAGTGAAACCTCCACTAACGGACACCTTCCAATAACGGACGTTTTTTTGGAAACGGGGACATTTTCACTACTTTTCAATGGGACAACCTCCGAATAGCGGACATTATTTTTATCTTTATTTGAAAATAATACATATTCACATTCATATGTACTCTCGTAATAATGTAATTACGATAACAAACTCGCTATGTGACGATAATATTACGACAAATTTGGTTATCGGTGAAATGGTTATGACTTATGAGTTTTATGACAAAAGTATGTCAGTTAGTGACGGTTTTCGACGAGATGACTACGTTAAAACGAAAGCGGTTGTCGATTCGCGAAAAAATTGACATTTTAGATTACCGTAAAAACAACGGAAGCGTAGGAATTCGTGCACTCGCAGAAATATTTCTAGTTGGAAAAACACAGATTGCGGATATTGTGTCTAACTCAGTAGAAATTTATAAAGTGTGGTTCAAAATGGAAACGAAGAAATTTATGCTTTATGAATTTAAAAAATCCCTCTGAATAACGGACAAAATATTGGTGACCAAGAGTGTCCGCTATTCAAAGATTTCACTGTATATAAAATCCATTTTTTACAGCTAATTCAGAGGTGCCTTCATCTATACCAGAATATATAGCTGAAGATTGGCAAGCTATTCAATCTAGTGTAACACCTAAAACGTCGTCACCAAAAGCTGATGATGTTGAAATAAATGTTGCACTTACTAAAAGACGGTAAACTATTTATTTTATTTCATATTTTGCTTGAATAGTTGTTTGATCAATAGTTGGTTAATTGACTTTAAAAATGTAATGCATAATTAAGGGGTTGTTATCCTTACGCTTCCTTCATATTCCTTCCTCAATCAAACCATATTCGTAAATGGATAAAAATAGGTTGTCAACATCAGATGGGGAAGTTGTCATGCAGACCCCATGTGGAATACGTTGTCCCAACAGCGATGAACCAGCCACATTGATGTGTTCTCAATGCCTGGTCTACTATCATCCGGCCTGTGTCAATTTAAATGCTAGTCTAAAAATTGTTGGTTATGTATGCATAGTAAGTGGATATTTAATATGTTTATAGATTTCATTTTTAAACTTAAATAATTATTATGTACTTTTTGCTTACCCTTCTCTACTATTCTAGAATTGTCGATCTGATATGTGTCTAAAAAATAGGCAAGTAGAGCTATCTCATACTGTTGTCGTTGGTACTCCTGAACCAGAACAGTTACGAGTTGAACCAATTCGTATACGTCAAGTTCATCAAGCATCAGACACACCTAATTTTATTATTGATAGAACATCTTTTATCAATTCTGAAGAATCCAATTCTGAAAGCGATGATCATAGTGAAGAAAATAACACTGTTTTAAATATGGTAACATGTCAAGGAAATGTCATTGAAACTTCTATGGTCGATGGAAACTTTCACGAACAATATGTATATGAAATGAAACAAACACGAGGACCTAGTTTGATGACCTGTGTTGTTCAAGAGCCTAAGTATTTGGATGAGTGAGTTAATATTTCATTTTCTCATTTTTTAGGGGGAGGAGGGGAGTTGTAATATTGACCAGGCACACAGTAGCATTGGTCATTGGTCTTGTTTGTATGAATGGGAGTAAGTTAATTTTCTTTTTTTTTATTACTTTAATGTTTGGTTGTTTGTTTTCAGATTTGAGCGGAAAGTCTACATACCTAAATTTCTTTCAACCCCTATTTTTATTATTACTTTTTATGTCATACATGTTCTAAGGCCTAGTTTTGTTTGCATGTTTAAAGCTATTGGTCTTTATATGTGCCTGGTCGAGAACATAAAATTACATTTAAAAGTGCTTGTTTTTATTTTAATACCATGAATTAATTGTTAACAAACTCTATTTTTATCAAATAATTATAGAAATCCTGTAGTGAATGGTTCACTTAAGGAAAGCCCTGCTCAAATGACATATATGGAATCATTTAATTACATGGTAAAAGCACTGAGACATGTTTTCAGTTATTTAAAAGTGCAAGAACTTTTATCAGCTTCCCGGGTGTGTAGTGCTTGGCATATAATTGCAATGGATAGACTTTTAGTAAGTTATATTTTACTTTAAAAATTAATTTGTTCTATGATGAAATATATATTATTATTTTATCATTGGCCTAGTCATGTAATTTTTATAGTATAAAAAAAATTTTCAGTGGCAAAATGTTCGTTTAAAGAATTCTATGGTTTATGACTGGAATAAATGTGTTGATACAATTAATAAACAAGGTACAGTTTCATTGGACTCTAGGCGTATGTTAATGCCTACTAAAGTTGAAGAATTCGAAAATGTTTGGTTTCGTTTTTCTGTGGCAATGAAAGAAGCAACAAAATTAAAGGCAATTGAATTATATAGATGTCCTACTCATGTAGTTGAAGATATAATTTATTCATTACCTCAACTTAGTGTTCTTAATGCTTCTTCATTAAAGTAATACTCAGAAATACATTAATTTTATTCTTAAATTCCTAATTGTATGTGTTGGTTTTAATTTTTAGAAATCCAAATTCACCTAAAGATTCAAAAAGTCCTAATGAATATATGACTTTAAATTTGGAATATTTAGGACAATTGACAAACCTTACTGAGCTAAAGCTTAAAGGTCCAATTGGAATTAAGTTGTCAAAACTTCCATCATTTGATAAATTAGTAAATTTAAAAACGTTGGTAAGTTAGTTTGATTATTAATCTTTCTGGAAATTACAAAATGTAATTGTTTTTCTTTTTAATTTAGTCATTAACCTCCATTAAAGCATTACCAAATAATTGGTTTAGTAGTTTGGAATCTATTACAACAGGTTTAGAGTTTTTGGAGATTGGTGACTGTGACAGCTTATCAAAAGATTTTGCTAGGGTACTACAGAGATTAATCAATTTAACTTCCTTGAGATTAGAAAGTTGTGTTGGTATATGGGAATATTTCGCTCAAGATGTTTTTATTGTGATTAGAAATCTTGAAAAACTCAGGGTTTTGGAATTGATAAATATAGACTTTAGTTATAGCGTTAAAGACGAATTGGAGAAGTGTTTGGGCATTAAAGCTTTACTGATCATTCCTACTTATATTATCCAAGTTAGTATTTTATTGTGATACTTTTAATCCATTTATGTTTGTTAAATATCATATTGAACTTATATATTATTATTGTTTTAGTCTGCAACTACCAACTGTCACCTTATTGACTGTCTCAAAAAACTCTCTAAAACTTTAACCCATCTTGTTTGGGGAATAACACATGAATTGCTCCGTGTGACAGACTTATTTCTTTCTCAATATGATCAAACTCCGCATTCTACTATTGGCTACGCTTTAGAATTATCACGCACAAGAGAACGTGCCAATAACATACCTATACTGAGGAATAGGAATCCCAGACTACGTCCCGGAGAAGAACCTATTCCCGAAAAAGAGAATGATAAAGGAAAATTAGATAACGTTGATATACTTTCTGTTCCAGCTCTTCAGAGATTATTAGAAACCATGATGATTGGTGCTAATATTAAAGTTCTTAAAATTCCTTTTTCAGGGACGACTCAAGTTTATTTAGCTGATCAGTTTAATGATCTTAAAAGATCAATTTAGTGTTTCTATTTTGTATGTAATTTACAAATACAGTTTGAAAAGTTTTTTGTGTGTGACTGATGCGTAAACAATTTTTATACTTTGAGATAATAATGACAATATTATTCAATGTTATATTGTATAATGTTTCATACGATACTATACGTATTTGATGTATTAAATTACTATTGTTAGTTAGGCCTAAATCATAAATTTAATATATTAAGTCAAATTGTAATGATTTTTAAATAATAATTTTTTTTTTTATTTTATTAATTATTTATAAGTGTACATCTTGGTTTCCATTGTAAAATAAAGAACATTTATGAGGTTTTTGTATAATTATATACACTAATTTACACTGATTCACAGATTTATTATCTTTTTAATTAAGAACCATTATTATAAATCGTTATGTATTTAAATTACTGTATATTATTTTCAAAACCATTATAAATATGTCGTATTAAACAAAAATTGTAAAGTACATTTATATATTTTATCTAATGTTAACAACTGTGTATATATTTCATAAAAATTAAAAGGTAGTAATGATTTAAAATAAAACTAAAATTATTATTTATATTTAATATAGATGTAAAAAAATAATCTTATATTCTTTTATAATTACAGATGATTATTAAATGGTCATTGATTGTGAAAATTATGATGAAAACGAGTTTTGTTAAAAACCTGAAATAACTGAATTGATTCTGCGGTATGACATTTTTTTTAAGATAGATGTTCTATATTTTAACTCTTAATAGATAATCCTATACTTATTTTGGTTCAAACTGACTGAAACCGTGCCCAGTAACATGGGCTAATCGATAAAACTCCAGTACAATAACCATTACCAAGCCACTTTGAAATTTGAACATCCATTTAGTCTGGTAGTAGTAATAATCGGTGTTCCTACTATTGCCGTACCACCGGATGTATTAAGAGCATAAATTAATTTTGAAATATATTTTAATTTTCGCCTCTTCCCGTTGTTGTAAATTGTAATTCCTCTTGAACGACTGCGCATAACAAAGTATAATTTGAATAAAATGATGATAACAAAAAGCCATCAATGGGAATATAATGATTTTGATTTATAAAGCCTTGCAATATTTTAAGTGTAACTGCTGTGAAATGAGACTCGTACCTCGTACGGCTCTTCATATTTGCAAGTGCTGTTTGCTAAGTTAAGCATGTCGAAAACTATTGTTTTGCAATTTGCAATATTTGTAAATATAATATATATTATACGTACATAAGTATAGTTACAGATACAGATAGATAGGTCGTAGGAAGAGTAGCACGTTTTGTAACGATCGCCAATGGGTTTTAGCGGGCAACAGAACACGAGTTGTAGGTATACCTAAACGTATACAAGTTAATAGTAATTGAACAATTATAATGGGGTTACCATGAACGTAGTCGGTATTACGGCGTTGTAATAATATATTATGTAATGGGGCGTTCCCACGAGGCGTTAATCACGACAGTCAACCACGCTTTCCTGAAATACACTTCTGTGTGAACGCATAGTCGTTAAACTTGCTTTCGTGAGGAACGGCACACGACTCAAGCGTGGATAGATCAAAGGTGTTTGATTTTCAGTCGTGATATACAGTTTTTTTTACAGTTAAAAAAAATATCAGACAGTGCAAGGTCTGGAAAAGGTACAGATGACATATACAAGCCAAAAGTATTTTGGTTTGATCAGATGAACAGTTTTTGAAACGCGAGGCGTGAACGGCACGAACCCAACCGTGTGAACGTTTTATAAATTCACACTTTCGTGAGTGTCACGAACGAAAGTTGACTAGCGTGGTTAACTGTTGTGGGAACGCCGCTTAAAGGTCCTTGGTGCGACATTATTAATCTTATCAGTTATTGACATTGCGCATCATAAAATTATATTTTTCGTTCAATCGAACATTGACACATGACTTTCCTGTCGATCGTCATACACTTATAGTCATCTCACATCTGTTGCCCGACATCGTTATCTTTGCTTATCACGCACACGCTGTGTCACTGTCGTCCGAGCGAGCTGTTATGTAGTGACTGCGATTACGGAACGGTGTACGATGTACTGATCAACGGGAATAGTTATGGTTTTAAATTGAACAAACGGATCGGGAACGTGCGAGTGCTATAGAGTGAACGTGATCACCCGTAGTGGCAACCGACATGGTACACAGTGAGGGAACACCAGCATAAGTCGCGTCCACGATGGCCAAGTTTGTTGGTTTCTTATGCCTTTGGTCGTATTTCCTGAACGCTTCGCCGGGGCTCACGGTGTCCGCTCAGTCTTCCATTTCGCCGCTGTCCATGTGAGTTGCAACAATGTCTATCACGGTTTTCGATCGTGTTCGCGTGTACTCATTGATCACCGTTTGTATCGCAGAGACGTGCTGCCCGACGGATGCGAAGAACTGCTGCAACTGTTCGCCAACGAAACGTCCAAGTTCACGCTGTACGTGATTACCAATGCCCGTCCGATTTCGGTGTGCGAACACTGCGTGAACGAATACAATCAAGTGCTCTTGCAGTATGAAAATATTCAAAGGGTCAGTACAGACGGTAGGATGCACGACGACTTGATTGTCAGGTGTTATTCCTAATATCGCCGTGCAATTATTACTGCTTCTTCGTTACAGTTACACCACAATGACAGTGAAGTGGATTGTCGAGCAGTTTTGACCAACATCAATCGGTTGCATGTTGTGTATGCAAGTTATAATTACGCGTTGACAAAGCATCATGCAAAAGTTCGTATAACATCTTGACATATAAACCATGTGTACACTTGAACGGCAATTATAAACTGACGCATTTTATTTCATCGTTACAGTGTGTTTGAACGGCACTGCTCTGAATGATAAGTCTAAAACTGTTTTGAAGCTAGGGAAATTTTTTGATGCTTGCGTATCGAATCAGATGAATGGTACAACATTCAATTCATCACTTTGTTCTGACTGTCGAGACGATTATCTGAACTTAACTAATTACTATAACACAAATAAAATCAGTAAAGAATTCTGCATGGACATTGTTGATTTAGTAAGTTTAAATTAATAGTCAAAATATTTTTACCCCATCAACATTAAAAATTAAAAATAACATTAGTAATTACATTTAAAGTCTGAGGGTAATATTAATTTGTTATTATTTGGTAATTTGCAAACTCAAATCAGTTGATTGTTATCATTAAAATGAAGTCCTAGCTTATAATATGAATAATATTTTTAAACATAAATAATTAACAGTTTGGCATTTTGACTATCATGTGTAACACAAAACCAATAATATCTTAAATTAAGTTATTAACTTGACAAGTAGTTAACAACAATTAACTTAATATCCAGAAATATTTTATCTGGTGTCTGTTATGTATGTTATTAGTTTTCACCTATTATTAAAAAATTATTGGTTAATCATGGACAAGCATTGCAATACAGTTTTATCTAACTTATCTTACTATACATTTAACAAAAGGTTCTTTGGTGTGGCATACATTAAAATAGTCTATTTTCACCGATAACGGCATAAGAATACATCATTCAATTAAGACTCAATGAATACCCTACTATTAACCTTTAATTTTTAAAATATATAGATTAATACAACACAAGCTGACTGGAGTTTGAAGTGGAAATGTCACATACCCAACTACGATTCTGAATGGTTGTTGTTGGTGATTTCTTTTATCATACTCCTGCTGCCAATTTTATTTTATTAATTGGATTTCATCTCAGGAAAGGACAAATGAATTACTGTCTCGTAAGTATTTTGTGTTTATAATATCCTTAATAAGAATAATAAATAATAACTAATAGCTCATTTGGTCTATAATGATTACAAACACATGATAAACCACTGCAGAAAAATTAATGTTTTTATTCTTTATGGGCAAAGCTAGTACTCTTTACATTTTTTGCTCTGCTTACTAAAAAAATTAAATTTCACAAACATTTTCTAACTGTTCAACTAAATTATTGCTTTAGAATATTCCAAATTGTTTAAAAATTGAAAAACTGAAAATTTAATAGCGGTAGAGAGTTGCAACTGGTACCTACTCCCAAATGAATTAGTAACTATTTCATGTGACACTGCAAGCCCCTTCTCCACATACAAACCTCAGAGTGAACATTTTGTAATCTCATTTAAAACAGAAACATAAGTTACACTTTGAAAAATAGAGTTTCCTTACAAATTAATGCCCAATTTTGACTCTACCTTTATCGTATCACTCTTAAGTAGTTATACTTAGACTGTCCCACAATAGAGGGGCGACAGCTGCTACCCCTGAATCCTCTTGAACACTGTAAACTATAAAAGGTAAATAAATTGATAAGATCATATAATATATTAATATATTATATAATTAAAAAGTAATTTCTACGCCAATATTATGTATCATTTCCTCTATAAATTTACAAACAGAATTATAAATAAATCCTTTTTATTTTTTATAGAAAACCGTTGGCGTGAAAGATTTACCAATGATCCAAGATCAACTTCTGGATATGTAGTTATTTCATGAATGAAAAGTTATTTTATTTTTATATTACTTCCATTAGGCATAAACTAGTAACCATTTAAATTTATAGTTTATTATTATTCGAATACAACATAATTGTTATAAGCTGATATTATATGTATTAATGTACATTAAGTTGATTCATATTTCAATTACATAAATTATTCACTGTGATATTTGTAAATCATGAGACCTAAACAATAATATATATATTTTAAAATTAATTATGGTTGGTTTCAAGTTTCTTGAGAGTAGTTTTTCCCCTCCCATTATAATATTATAGTTTAATGCAATATTTAAATTATTACTACAATTAAATCTCATTGAACACCATTTTAGTAAAATATAAATATTAAACTAATAACTATAAAATTGAATTTACTTTTTCTGGTAAATTAAAGTGTTTAGGGTTTAGATCTGTTGCTGGTTACTTCTTCGTTGTGAACAAATTGAAATAAGAAACTACTGAATGTAGAACGGTTTTATAAATAATAATTTATACATTGTTATGCTTCTTTTTGGCATTTTTAAATGAAACCGCATGCTCATATTTCTCATCAAAATAAAATGTCGTTGTTCAATCGATTATATTTTTTATGAAATAATAATTTCAACCAACACTGTTTACTATTTTTAAATAGATAATATTAGAGTTTAAAATGTTTTATGTTCTCAATTCATAATATCGAACCATATTGTTGATATTCATTAAAATTTAATTTTTATTTATTTATATACAGTAGATTCTTGTTATGTCGAATCTCAAGGGAACAGAAAAAAGTTTGAGATATTGAGTTTTATTAAAAAATAAAAAAAATAATATAAATATGTATGTTGTTTAATGTATATATATAATAAATAATATGAATGCCTAAAATACATAATTTAAATACTTAAAATACTGAAATGCCCGAATAAATAATTTTTTTAAAAAAAATCTGTCATTAAAGTTTGCTTAATATTACTTCTTTCTGCCACGACGTCTTCCAAATTAGATAATGCAGAAAAAGCCTTATCTTCCATACCTATTGTAGTCTCAACAAAATTCCTTAGTGTTTTTAAAGCATGTTTAGCTTGTTGAATTGTAACTTCAAAAATGACTTCCTCCTCATTTTGTGGTTCGTCTTCACTCTTGCTGGTATTTTGATGGTTTCTGATAAAATTTCGTTATCTGTCCATGTTCCACATACGTATACATTATTGTCCATTTCCACATAATGTGAAAAACTTCTGTCGTCTAAATTATGCCGGGTCCACACAGAGACGACACACAAACAAAACAAAAACAAAACACAATCCCAATTTTTTTTACCTATCAAATCAAATAAAAAAAATTATGAAAATAATCTGTGTCTACACTAGTATTATATTTATGACCAATATATATATATACATACTTATAAATTTTATTATAACTATAACCATAACATTTATTACTTACTGTACTTTTTTTAAATTTTATTGGGTGGCAATCATTTTTTGTAATTCAAATTGTAACATAAGTTTATATAAAGCTGGATAAGCTTGAATTTCTAATTGAGTATGTGTATCATATTTGTCAGATAAAATGTTATTATTTTTGTTAAAACAGAATAAAATATATATTGAATATTTTCAAGAATTTATAATTATTCAGATAGCTATAATAGGAACATTAAGATTAAGAAATATTAAGAAATAGTATGGAGCACATAATATTATAAAAATATATAGATATTAGATAGGTATAAAGTATTAAAATATATATTATTTGATTAATAAATTACAGAAATATGAAGATTCTAATATAATTATCTGGATCAAAATTAAAAACCGAAAAATATCATAAGACTCAATAAATTTGAAATTAATCATTAAATATCAATAATTTTTTACAGTACATATTCCATTGACTTAACTATTGTTTTTAAAATCCAAATAAGTTAAAATCTGTTTTTTTTTTTAATAAACATTCCTTTAAAACTTTTATAGTAAGTACTTAGTATCAAAAAAATGTATTAATTAATAGTATTAATCAATACATTGGTAGAATCAAATATTAATATCTTAAATTTTTGATAAATTATAGTACATAGCACGGTCTTAGAAGATCTTCTAAGATCGTGGTACATAGTATAAATAAACTATGATATAAATCATTGAAGTATGATCAATGAATTAAATTAAAATAATAAACGATAAAAATCTAACTTCACCGATTAAAAGTTAACTAAACAGGGTTTTATTTAATAGAAAACAAAATTTCTCAGTATATATTTTTCGAAAAATTACTATTGGTATGAAATCAATAATTTATTTACTCATTTATATACTGGATAACGAAACGGGAATTGGGATTTTATTTACATTTTGGAGGTTGGCATTAGCTTTTTTTTTTGGTTCTTATCATGTTTGCTGTTATCAATCGTTATCAAAATCGGGAAGACTGTACCCGTCCCATATTCTTTCACCGAATAAATCTCCAGCTATAAGAATTGTAATTATTTGTATTCAAAACATTTTTTTTGTAATTCAATAACCTGGATCTTAGTAATACTAGTAATACTAGTATTTATAATCAATGGTAATACCTACAACAGATAACATATATTATTGATTTGGTGTTGGTTTTAACTCTATGGTTAGGTTGTCTTCATAAAACATACATAATCCACAGAATGCAGAGTGTATATAGAGGTAGACACACAGTTACACAGAAATATTATATATACATAAAAAATTGTTGAAGTGTGAATATGGAATACTGGTGGATAAATAAAATACACGGGATTGGACAGTAAAGATAATTATATTTCAAAATGCTACAAGTGACTATATAAATTGACAAACACAATACCTCCGATAAGTTACTAACTACTAAATAGGTATGGTTAACACCTAACTACAATGGTTTATACTTTAATATAATTAAATACCTAAGTCACGTGGTTTAAAATCCTCAATAGCTACATAGCAATAATTCTACTATTTGTTTCCTATATTTTCATAATTCATATTATTATAATAGTTATATAAATTAAAGCAAACATTTTCGGTTACTCCGTGTAGAATCCGCTGACCACATTAAAATACCTTTTACATAGCTTTAACATATCGTTTAAAAATTGTTTAATTATTCCTAGATTAGAACAAATTCGTGAGACATCTAAAATATAAAGATTATTTTAATACAATTTTATAGTTTCTAATTAAAAGAAAAACATGTATATTTATATGTATTAGTTTTTAGTAATATAAAATTGTAAATGTTACGAATATAGCCAAACGCGATTAATATCAAACGCTACAAAATGTTTTCATAGTAAAAACTTTTTTAGAAGTTTTGTAAATACTTACATTGTTTAAAACCCGAACTAATTATTTATTGTATTTATGATAAGTGATGTAAATAATACTTCATCCTAGGTGGGAAATTTTAATAATGTATACAAATACGTTCCTATAATAAGGCTATTATATTATTATTATACTATGTGATGCATTATACCATCAATGGTCACGACTTGTCGATATTTTTTTAAAATTATTTAACCCATTTTCTTGAACATTTTAGTGAACGCGAGCCATGGCGTTTTGAAACACACCGGAATAGGTACCCGACTAAATTATAAATACATAATCGAATTTGTAAAAATCATCACTTACGTTTATTTTATAGAGTCATGAAGAATAATTACGTAGGTATATTATAGTTATAGTATTTATGAAATTTGCTGTTTTAAACGAGGAACTCTAGACAATTTATATGAATTATAATGTTTATTCGGAAAAAAATAAAATTCAAAGAATATTTTTACATTATTTAGAATAACCACATGGGTATTAAAAATAATAATGTTGCCGCTAGAGGTTAACCAAGCTATTTAAATGTTGATATTTCCTGTTGTTAAAAAATATTAATACAGCTTGGTTGACCGCTGTGCATGTCTTGTAATATTATTGCGCTCTGTTGGGTATTAGTAATTGTATATGTATCTAATAAAATAAAATATGGGCCATTTAGATTATTGATATTATTATAAAAACCAAAAGTTATGTCCAATCTATCGTGCCTTCTACACGACGTTATTATTTATCGGTAATAGTGAAGATATAATATACCGTGAAACGAGAAATCTGTTTTACCTACATATTGTAAATTTTTTTAAATTGTTACTAGTAATATTAATTTACATTTTATAATTTAAATAGAAAATCCTTAGAAACGGGTACCCACACCGGTATATTTGAAAAATAATTATACGATACAATAATATTATTTACCACACGAGAACGTTTTGTTTTGACGACTAAATTAATTCTAAATTACTCTTCGTTAATAGCTTGTCTTGATAATATAGAATAGAATATTAAAACTCATTAAAATATCTAAAATATGAGATTGAAAGGAAAATAAAACGTTACGTTGAGATATACGAATGGAAATACGCCAAGGAGATTAACGCGTTAGAACTGCTGTTGTGAACGAAATGTGAGTAAAATATGATTTATGCATCGAATAGGAACGGAATCTCGGCCTACGCCTTTGCGCTAAGGTTGACGCGTGTGCTCGCGGGTGTACGCACGAATCGATAATACACTAAAACAGGGCGAGTGGCGAGAGACGAGTGCACTCGGAGAATATTATGCCTGTACCGTAATTGTTCGGGTGCAGCGAACGTATAAAAGAATTTTCAAGCGAAATGGCGAATTTTTTGTCGAGCGCGAAGAGAGAAAATGTTCGCACGCCGTGGTATGTTAAACGTCGGACGTAGGTACCGAGGGCGCGTGTAGCGGAAAGAGCGGTGTGGTCGGCGGCGCGGGAGGGTAGGTCGGGGGATGGGGTGCGCGGAGGATTTCAACGGTCGGACGAGTATTGCAATTTTGTTGTTTTGTCGCGGAACGGTGCTGTGGCTGGGGGGATGACGACGGTGGGATTGCGGAATGAAACGGTGAGTCGCGGTTGCTTATCGTGATTGCGCGGTGAGGTGTTACAATTCACCCCAGGAGCCTGTACAAGATGTACGGGTAGGAGTGGTGATGCTGTTTGGGGCGAATGATGTGACGGCTGCGGTTCGGGTGCTCGGTGTACGCGTCGTAGCTGCTGGCCTTCCGGTGATTGGCGATGGTAGTGGTTGTGGTGCTGGTGGTTGTGGTGGCGGTGGCTGCGGCGGCGGTTGCGGTGGCGGCGGCGGCAGTGGTGGTCGAGGACGCGTACATCGGCGTGGCGGTCGGCGGGACGGTGGTCGGCGGGGACGAGGTGATGGCGGCGGTGGTGTCCGTGGCGACGGCCGCGGTGTCGGCGGGTGGCGGTGACGACGGTGTTGGGTTCCAGTTGGTGTCGTCGAGCGCGCCGGAAGTACCGGCGGCCGTCGTGAAAGTGTCGTTGTTCGGCGTGGCCGGTTCCAACGCGGACGTGGTGGCCGGAGCAGCGGTCGTCGTGGTCGTGGTGGTCGCGGTGACGGCCGGCCGCGTGGTGCCCGTCTTGACCGTACCGGTAGCCGCGGCGGTGGTGCTGTTCATCGGGGAACCGGTCGCGGCCACGGTGCTGGTGCCCGTGTAGTTGGCGGGCATGTACGGGAAATCGTCGCGGTCGCTGCTGCTGTCGGTGGCCGTCGGGGGCAATTCGATTTTCTTGTACACGCGTATCGCCTGCAGCACCCGTGTCGTCGCCTCGGCGGTCGTCGGCTCGGCGGCCGTCGGCACTTGCGTGGTGGCAACCGTGTAAGGGATGTTGACGGTGAACGACGTGACTGGTCGCCGGGTGGCCGTGGTGGTCGGGATTCTCGCGGTGGTGTTGCGCAACGCCTTCTCGGTGGTCGGGACGTTCGCCGTGGTCGGGATTCTCGCGATGATCGGACTTCTGGCCGTGGTGCTCGAATGATGGTGGTGATGGTGGTGATGGCCACCGCTGCTGACGGTCGTAGTGGTGGTGCCGCTGCCGCTGCTGCTGCTGCTTCTGGCAGAGCTGGTGCTAGTAATGACGGAGGCCGTGGCCGTAGCGTTAGGAATGTTGAGCGCGATCGTGGCTATTGGTCGGCCGGTCGAGGTTGAAACTCGGAAAACCGTGGACGACGACGTGGTCGGCAAGTTATCGGTGGCCGCGTGGACCGCCGTGAGTTTTCCTGTGTCCGTAGTGGTCGCGCTAGTGGAAGATGTTGTGGTCACGTTGTCGGCCACAGTCCGCGGCGAAGGTCGGTTCGCGGCCGTAACCACATCGGCGGCGTCTGCGTGCGATGTCGTTCGCTTCGGCTCGGTACTGGTAGCCGTGGTCACCGTGCTCACAGTTGGTACGGCGTTGGTTGTCGGTGGTGTGATAGTGGTGGTGCTGGTAGTGGTGGAGATGCCATCGGTGGTGGTGCGACCGGTAGTGGTGCGGCCTGTAGTGGTGCGGCCGGTAGTGGTGCGATCGGTAGTGATGCGGCTGGTGGTGGTGCGATCGGTAGTGGTGCGGCTGGCGGTGGTACTGGGGATGCTGGTGGTCGAGGTGGTCGAGGTGGTGGATATGGTGGTGGTGGTGGTGGCCGGAGTGGACGTGCTTACGCTGATCTCGGCCGCGCCACCGATGAACGCCGAGTCGATGCCGTTGGTGTCGAAAAGGCCTCGGCCGGATTTGATCGGCTCCTGGGCTATGGACATCTCTTGCGGCAAGTTGACCATGCCGTCGGCACCGCGTCCCATCACTTTGGATATCGACTGGATCGTTTCGTCGTTGTACTGGGCGATCGTGGCCATCTCGATGGCGTAATCCTCGACGTCTGAAACCAAAAGATATTATTAGAGTTTATGTTGTACACCGTAACCACTAACCGCCATGGACCGGGGTGGGCCGCGGTTTGCCCTAAAATTTCCCCGGACCCTGACTGGCCCACTACGTATGATACCATGGTATTTTTGTTTTATAATATTTCAACATCATGCTTAAAAATATTACACTGAAATACATGGAAACTAAGCGGAAATAGTTATCATGTTATCTACAAAAATAACTAAGCAAAACTGTTAATAAATGACGTAGCGTACAAAATATTATGGAAAACAGCTAACGGTGGCACGGGACACCGTAATTGATGTGGGGTGGTAATGCAGAGGTATAGGAAGACTTGCCTCTGGTGAACTTAGAATATAGCGCCTTTTTACCGAATTGACCAAGAAATTAACCTGACGATATTTTTTTTTAAATCTTTATTTTTATTAATTTTTTAAGAATTTAAGAATACAATTTATACAAACTTTTATTATTAGTTATTATATTAATATTATTCTTACTAATTATTATGACAATTCAAATTTCATACTTTAAAAAAAATGTTCCAAGTGTGACGAATTCATCGATAATTTCTTCATACGAAATTTTTCTAGCAAATTAATGTTCTACGGATAAAATTCAATGAAACAAAATCATAATATTTTCAAAATGAACATTGAAAAAATGTCGTTTTGAAGTTAATATACAAATACCACTTTTAAAGTACAATTTTTCGCCCCTGTTTATAACAGTTCACCATCCCCTTGCAACGCCGCTGGTATTATGTTTGTATTTTTAGATTCCTTTTCGAATATTTCATAATCTATACAATAAAATAACTATATTATGTGGATAGCGAAATTTAATGATAAATTATTACTGTCAGATGTGGCAACGCGTTTTATAAATTTATAACAATATAGTATTAAATATAATAATACTTTGAAATTTGTGTCAAATATTTTTAATTAGTATTATAAATAATATCATTGATTGTAAATACAAGTATAGTAGTATTTAGGTATATAATCAACGGTAATATGTGAAAACATTGTCGTTAAGATGTAATACCTACATTATTTTTGTAATGAAATACATTATTTTTATCCGTGAGACCGTTGGTAGATATCGTAATTAAGCGATTCGAGATATTATTTCTCCGATTATTGGTGCTTTTTGGGTGTATAATAAGTAGGTACAATGCGAAAAATAATTTCATACTCTTCGAGACATTTCACCAAACACATGAAGAGGAAAAAATTAATATTCGTCGGTATATGAGATATATTCATATAACTTTTTTGCAACAGGTTCGCGTGCATGATAGGTTACACGAGTGTAAACTATAAATAGTACTTTGTGAGTTATACAACCGACAGAATGCAAATGATAAGTTGCCTTTTCACTTGCGAATGCAAATCAACTGAATCAACTGAACAACCAAAACAAACAATCAATTATTCTCTGTATCTCTGGGAATTGACAAACAATGGCATTACGCGTTCGGCCTAGAATGACTTGATTTTTAATTGGAATTACTGAGCTTAGTTTGTGATTCAATTAAATTGTACCACACACGACTACGGTTAGACCGCGATGCGTTTTTACAATTTCTTCTCGTTGTCTGTCAATTAGCGTCAATTTGGTACAGTACTTTTGCCCTTACGTAATATATACTTTCGATATTTACATACGATATTTGTACAACAGCACGTTATATAGAAAAATAAAACTTTAAGCTGTTATCATATACTTTCAGCCTTTCAAGTAAACATGATTTATGAGTTGTATATTTTAATGAGAAATAAATAAATATTCCGGTACTGTATTTTATTAAAGCTACTTGAATATTATTAACATTTTAACTAGTAAATTTATCATAATTTAATCGGTACTTAAAGTAACTGCATATTTTTCTGTTATTTTGTGTTAATTCGTTATTTGGGTCCGGGTAACGTAGGTACACATATTTTATCCATTTCGATGATCAAAACTCGTTTTTTTACATTTTGTGAAATATTGTTAACGTACACAGTACACACACGGGTAACTTTTTGTGTGAAAGTACATCGAAAGAATTGTTTGCATCATTCGAATACCTTTTTAATGAAACTGTCCAAAATGATTTCATAAATTGCAGTAAATAAATCAAATTCAATTTCAAGTTAAAAGTTTAGCTGTATAAACTTCTTTGTTGCAATTTAGAACTAAAATGTGAACTTACCTAAATACGGTTCGTAAATCATGTGTAAAGTAGGATGTAGGTTATAACCACACTGGTCACTGGATTGTAATTTGTATTACATTAACTAAGTATAAGTATGCTACTTTTGTGTTATATATATGTTTGTTGAAAAAATCTATATCACGCATTGAGTAAATCAAAAATATTTTACAATTTGTGAAATGAAGATTTCTGTTTTTCGAATTGGATTAAAATGTATTACTACTATAACCAAGTTATTAAGCTAACGTTGTGTGCATGTGACACACGAAATTGGGTTTTAAAGTTTTATTAATAATTTATTATTAATTTTACCCTTATTGTGTAATGTTTGAAAAATATCATAAATGTTTGTTTAACTATTGACATTTTTCGTATAATGACTAAGTATAATATTACCTGCTTCAGAACTTGAGGTTGTTGTTCTTAACTTGACGTCTGTTAGGGTAGACCTAATTGGTTTGATTAATGTCTTCAATAGCTTATTCGAATTCGGACAGCTCAATTGTTCCATTATTTCGGATTGTTTCTAAAAAAAGTCAACGTTTATGTACAGATCTTGAAAGCAAAATATTAAAAAATTTAGAGAATCGATGTAGAATAAAATGAGAATTAGTTTAACAAGTTATAGTTTATAATCCAATGATACAACAGTCATGATAATGTTACAGTTAAAACTTCTAATTATTAATTTATGTAATATTTGTGAATTTGTTTTTGTTATTAGATTTAGGATTGTATAACATATTGAAACGCTTAATTATATAGGTGGAATTCGGGAGTATTGCATTAAAAAATAATTCTCAAGGTCTCCATCCCATCCCAAATGAAAAAAAAATGTCTCAAGTTTGATCTTAATACGTCCAATACTATCGTTAGGTCGAATATTTTAATATTATTTTCCACGTTGTAGCGTTCAACGGCAATGAAGTCACGATTTTTAATAACATATGCAAGTTTAGGTATTATTTTGTAATGTTTATAATATTATACATATAAAATAAGTATAAACATCGATAGTAGGTACTTAAAAGTTAAAAAGTAAAGATGAAGCAACTATCAAAAAAGGATATTTCCAAAAGTATGCGGTAACAAATTTGCACTCGAATTTTATAACATTAAATAAATATAACCGTTAATAAGAAGCTTACTCGTATACATTTTTGCATAGGAAAATTAGAATAAATGATGTTCATTGTATAGAAAAGGCTTTTCATATAAATATTTATAAAAATCAAATAATTCTTCGTAGCTTGTGCACGTTAGGTTGGTGCATTTTTTAGGTAACGGATAACTATTTCTGTCACGAGACATTTATAAGTAAACACGATAAATACGCATAAATGTATCATTCAACAATTTATAATGCATATTATAATTTTCGAATTATTAAATTATTAGCAGAATGTTTTATCACACTACGTCCGTGTTCATTCTATACGAAGCTCCGTTTTCAAAGGTATATGGTTCGGTAAAGCTAAATATCACAGAGATGAATGAACTTTAACCAACTCGATTTAATTAAAACAATGCACGTGTGTAACATAAATACTAAAATGCACGCGCTCGAAGCTATATATAATATGTATATACCTATAGGAAAGGGTTGATTATTTTGTACCGGATGAATAATTCGATATTGTTCATAGTATAGTCTGGATATTCTAAAATTAACTTAGCCTAACCCAATTTAGTTAAATAATAACAATTATACTGGTATCAACCACATCAATCGTAATGCTGAATTAAGCTTTAAATATAAACAACTTGAAAACGTATTTATGTGCATAAAAAGTGTTTGTCGAAAATAAAAGCCCCGTATATTTGCAGGTAAAATAAGCGTAAAACAGTATTTAATGTATAGTGACAAATAATAATATTGTAGTATAATAATAACAAACAAATCGATAGTGTATAATTATTGTGCCTAGTTTGGGTTTCTAATAAGAAACCAGAATAATGAGTTTGTGAAAGAAGTAATAAATATTCAAATTTATTTGAATTTATTATATCGTTTTATCAGATATAAGCCCAATGGAAATTTTATTGCACCCATCTTTGTTTTGGAACAAACGGCGGTAAGTACCTAAGAAGGTATCTATGTATTTTTATAGTATTAAAATTAAATGGTGCGACAACAAACCATGTTTCCTTTGCAAGTAACATTTTTGGAAACTCCTGGACTGCATTCTTTGGTAAGCTGAATGGCAGGACGCTCCGGCAAAAAAGTCACAGTCATACCTTCCATCATACTCGTCATGCAGCCATTGCTCTTGGATGCCCAATATGGAACTACGAATAAATTAATAATACATTACACCCATTAAATTATAAACGTTTCGATTTGAACAATGCCCAATCCACTTCGAAACGTATACTCACGAAATAGTGTATAAAAATCAATTCCACATCGATTGTTTAAACGAATCGATGAGTATACTATTTGTATCTATGTACGCAGGTACTCGCGACTACCGGTTACCGGGTATACGTTTCAAAATCGAATCCGAGCAGGGACATTAATTTTCATATATATATTTTGGCACATGTTAATATATTATAATAGAGAAATACCCGGAAGTTCGCAGACAAACGATGCTACTTCGGGACCGCCGCAGTGTAAACTGTGCCATTTGAAATTTGCTGTCGGGTCGGTGACAACGCAAACCGGGTCCAACGAACGTGGGACGTCTTCTCTGAAGTATCCGCTCCTCGCGAGTGGCTGGTAATTGCTGTAAACGCGAACAGATATTGCCAATATAAGCAATAATATTAATGTACCTACTAATTATAATAATTTATACTGGGTTTGTTAAGCAGATCGTTGAAAACGTTTAAATAACTGTTAAGTTTAATTTTGATAAAACATTGCTTGGCCACTTGGTTGATATAGACAAAGAAGACTGCAGCGAAGAAGTGAAAGGAGAAGTGAATTAAGTTGGTACATAAATAGCAGACTGGATTGAAGAAGACTTAGTAGAGTAGGCAAATGCAGTTTATTTACATTTTTTAGTTTAATCGAATTTAAACAGTAAAGTTGGGCCACTTATACTTTCGTCACATAATATGAATAATAAGACATTAAGATATTATTATATAATTATATTTTTGTACCATTCAAGTATTTTTTATCACACTTTGACGTAAGCTAATAATAATATACGATATACCGTTTTGCGGGTTGCACAAATGGTATATGATCGAAGCTCGAATATTATAAAAGTGTAAATAATATGAACTCTGCGTTCGCTTTTTTTCTCTTGCCCGTCGCGCTGCATATTATATTGTTAGGGGACTATTGCCTCAAGCCATAATTGCATTACAAATGTTTTATTTAACATTTTTTTCTTTTTTAAACAATTTCGCCTCACTGTAACGCTAGCTTTATGTTTTATATTTTTCTGAAATGTCAGTTCAAAAAAGTTACCAAAAAGAACTTTTTCGATACGTATATTATGATAATATGTTTCGTTGATTATATCTAGGATAATAATTTTATATTCCTTTACCTTAACCTTTACCCACATGTCTTAGTTAAAATAGATTAATGTACTACTTACGTCCATGTAAATTCACTAGCCTCACTGTTACGCTTCAGACCAATCCAAACGTTCTCGGTTACGTCCAATTCCTTCAAATAACTACGAATTGCTTCAAATTGACTGTTGGATTCAACTGTAACAGAATTTTAAAATGTAAATTAAGAAATTTTCAAAATGTATACAAATGGAAGTGTAGTATCTACACTGTTCAGTATTGGAATTGGATGAGAGGCTTATAAGTTATAATTGAATTTTAACCGATAGTTTAATTTAATAATACAGTATAAACTAGATATTTTATTGAAAATTACGAAACTTATACGTACAATTATAAATCGTCTGATTTCTGCGACTAGAAGATTTCAAACAAAATGTGTATTTAGTATTTACGCGCTGTTAAATTTCCAAATAAAAAAACATATTAAGTTTATTTTTTTTTTCATGCGTTTTAAGTTTGAATAACTGCAGGTAATAGTTAAGTCGATATAAATATTATATGTTTGTATCTTTAGTCACTGACAAAATAAGTATTTCTGTATTTTAGGAATTAAAAAATTAATGTAAGATCGCTTAGCTTTTTTTCTAACTTTGTTGAAAGTAAATCATGAATACTATGTTTTTGTGAAAGTTTATAATTTAATTGTATACGACAATATTATATATTTATTTTTTATTCATTATTTGTTGTTTGAGGTAAGAATTTTAAGATTTGAAATTCAAATGAGCAACGTAGTAAGAGACTCATACCATATTCATTTCTTTACTAAACTATAAGAATCATTTTATCAATTTGTAGTTACAAATTCTTCTCTTATATACTCATGCATTTTCGTAACACTTAAAATACCACAGTATAATATACTGTTTAGAGAAGCAAAAAATGTATAAACATTGTTATTTATATTTGTTT
Source organism: Periphyllus acericola (assembly GCA_949715065.1). Lineage (NCBI taxonomy): Eukaryota > Metazoa > Arthropoda > Insecta > Hemiptera > Aphididae > Periphyllus > Periphyllus acericola. The sequence goes on from OX454264.1 coordinate 16,134,799, forward strand.
TTTAATTAAAATTATTAAATTTTGTTAATGGAGACTTTTAATTAACGTTTCATTAAAAAATTTTTTTTCTCAAAATTGTAATTTATTTATATAATTATTCTTTTTTTTATGAGTAGCTACTTAACATTTTAATTTAGGCGAACTTCGTGGGTACCCATAGGCCAAAAGTTAAATTAATTTTAAGGTAAAGGCCAAAAAATGTGAATTTTTAATTGTTTTACCTACTAATATCAGCTCCTAATATTAATAATGATATTTATTAAATTACCAGTTCATATTATTTTCTAGATAGGGGAAGGCCCCCTAACGGTGAACTTATAAGACTGTAAATAATTATATTATTTTATAGAATTTATATGTCAAATATCATGACTTAATATTTTGGTAAAACATATTGATAAAGTCTTGGGTAAACAAACTTTTTTCCTTAGGACTTCAAAATATATTGTTCACGACTTAAGGTACCCAATTTTTTATTAGTAAACTAATTTCGCGTAGAACCGTTTTTAATTATTCATCAGTGTTTTAAAATATATATTATATATATTAAAAAGTTGTGCACAAGGATCAAAGTATGTTCCACCCAGCAGTATAACTTGTTATAGGATCAAAAAGGTGAAGGTCAAAGGTACACTTAAACTCGGTGAAATCTGTGCTTGGTTTTCAAGTAATATAAATATCATGTAAGAAATAAATTATATTTTTCTTTTATCGACTCTAAATCAAAAATAATGATTTATAACAAAACGTAACTCACTAAATAAATGTATATAATGTGGTTATTTTTTCGTTTACCTACTCAAATTTAATACGAACAACAATAAATTACAACATTTAAATGTTATTACATTTTAATTTATTGTGAGAAAATTTTTTACTCTGAAAAAATGGTATATCTCTTAGCTTATAAATATTTAAATTTTCTTTATTCAGTGGTTCGGAAAAAATCATTTGTTTTTGTAAAGTAAAATTGTTTGTTTCAGAAATCAAAATAATTTGCATACTACAAAATGAACCCTAATTGTTTCCACTTCATTATTTTTCTGAAAAGATGACTTTTTATTTTCTGTACAATTAAATTAAAAAGTAATTTTTCATAAATAAATCATTATAATGTTTGCATAATTGCACGTAATCGAAAATTAATTTACTTAAGACCAATAGTTCATGTACAAATATTTGTTTTTGCATTAAAATGTCTGAGAAAAATGTTTACAATATATAGTCTATTTATGAATTAAATAGATATACATATTGATAACGTAATTATTATCATTACAATAGAACGTAATAGCTTAAATGTCTATCCTCGCCTTACGTTATTAGTGAAGTGTTAAAAACTTAAATTTAGTTGACAAATGTTGTAAGAAGTAACTTGTTTTTTACCTAATTATTATAATATGAATAATATGAATTTAAATTATATAGTAAAAATTCATTAGATCTCAAAAAACAATAAAATAAATTCATTACCGACATTCTACAATCTACATAATATGAATATGTTTATTACTATTTATGTTAATACTGGCAATGCGTATTTATTTTAAATGTGTCGTTTTGAGTACATATTAGAGATATAAGACATGTCTTAGGTAATATTGGTAAATAGGTAATAATAATATTAATAATATGTAAGTACTGCCTTTCTGATACTTTTATATTAATGTAAATAGGTATATTATAGGCATATTTACAGTAGGTAGATAAAAAAATATCGTCGAGATAAAAATGTTAACGGTTAAATGATACATCATGTTATCCCCATAATATGATTATTTTAATATTATGGTTTTATGAAAGCCATATTTTGAACACCAAATATTCCATCGTGTTCAGTGGCGGACCTGGTGTCGAGGAGCCCGGGAGGTTAATCAGCAATTAGGGCCCGGGATTTAGCATATACTTGTATGGTTATATATATTTATTTACAATGTATTATGTATATTTTAGAATTTAGATGATTATCGATGAAGCCGTCTGCACACACGACGATAAAATGACCAATGTTATCGGTGACGGTTTCACTAGTTAATAGTTATATTATAATAATATGTAATAATATTTTATATTATATATAACAACTTTAATAAGCGGACTGCCCACCATGCGGGTTGCCAAAAGACACAGTATACAAAGTTCAGTATTGATATACATAGGATTGTTAAAAAATAGAATTATGGTAAATAGTAGATAAATAAAATTACAGGTTTTTTTTTTATATAGAATTCTTCGAATTTAAAAACCCGTGATAACATAATTGTTGCCGCCCGTTAAAGGTCCTTAAAGGTAAGTTTTCCCTCGCGCGATCAGCGAACACAAACGAATTACGATTGCGTTCGCGTTTTCTTGGTTTATTCCGAACGATTTTATTTCGCGATCGAGAGTAGTTTATACTGCATCATTCAGTCGTATTCAATATTTTGATGTGTGCAATACACTAGTGAACGGTATAAACGAACCTACAGTGAATTTCGAAAATTTTGAAAATACTTTTTGAATAAGATGATGATGATGTTTTATTCGGGTATTTGTCAGAAGAAAAAAGAAAATACCATGATCCATTATTTACAAAGAGAAGTACGGAAGGTTATCATGAAATTCTTATCAATGGTCATTTGAAAAATAATTAAATCAAATTTAGAGATTTTTTTAGAATAAATCGGAACCAGTATGATTTTATTTTGAATTTAATAAGAGATGACCTAACCATCTGACGTTTTTTTTATAAGGAAACCAATATCACCTGAGGAAAAATTGGCAGTTACATTAAGGTAAGTTAAATTTGCTAAATTTGGTCATTGAGGTACTCATTGTTGATAAACACGACCAAAGTCAACCAGCAGTCAATTATAAAATGAGTGTCATATCATAATTTGTTTTCAAAACAAATAAATCGCGGCCTGAACGCGATTTGACCGCTCTTCAAATTGATAACACAAAAATTCGATGTTCATGCATGCGCACAACAATTAAGTTTAGTCATCTGCTGACTGCTGTGGTTTTGGAAACCATTTACGGTAAAACTGCGGGTTTGGCTATACGTGACCTAACCGGAGGTTGTAAGAACAGATTGCGGTAACCGGGACGACGTTAAGGTTAGGTAACCGATTCTTCTACGGACGCTTAAACGGACATTGTAAGAACGGCGGCCCTAAGTTTTTTAATATTCGTCAATTGTGGATTAGGTTTATTTTCACTGTCCGTCGTGCGTTGAAACTTTTCGCGTGCTCATCGCCGTCCGTTTGACAACCAGTTTTTTTTATTATTATTAAATTTTTTTTTCGAGCGCTAATCGCCAAAGATTTTTTTGTGTTCGGCCCGTTAATCGCCCATTTTACTGTGTTTTTGATTATTATACGTTTACGTGCGCTAATCGCCGTCGTGAATTTTTATATTATATTGTATTTTTTGGTGCGCGCCGATCAGCCATTTTGATTATATTAATTTATTATTATCGATGTGTATCGCTACAATTCTTAGTGTTATATTATGATTCGTGAGAGTGTGATTTTTTATTATTTATATAGATTAAGAGATATATGCAGCTGGTCAGTTTTGCGTTCCACAAATTGTGAGTTCCTGTTTAATTATTATTATCTATTTATATTTTATTTGTTTATAAATCGCTACCGTCTCCTCCGCTCTCTTCTAACTTCCAGCCATATGAGTCTACCAACCAAGCTATTAATATACAAACTTTATCTCAAACTTATGTGGACGAGTGGATGTACGGAATACAGTTATGGGGTTCCGCAAAAATATCTAACATAAACCGCATACAGCGCTTCCAATCTAAAACCGTTCGTGCTATCACAAAAGCACCTTTTTTCATATCTAACCAGTCCTTACACAATGACCTTGCCATCCCACCCGTCCTTGACGTAGCTAAAATTTTTTATAGGCGATTTAATTTAAAAGTTAAAAACCACACCAATCTCTTAATCAAAGGTCTTGCGTCAGCAAACATACCTGGTAACCCCAGAAAAAGACTAAAAAGGCGGTGGTGTCGAGACCTACTAATATAAAACAACAACAAAAAAAAAAAAACTTTAAATTGTATAATACTTGTAAAATCATATATTTTTGTACATAAGTAACTGTCAAAGTGCCTTTACCGAAAGGTCTCTTTAATCTGTGTTTCACTCAAGCCACTATCCTTTCATCACTTTTACTCATTGTTCTATATTGTAACAGATTGTAAATTATATAAATAAAAATAAAAAAATAAAATATTTTATTTATACGCGTGTGATTTACCAGAACGATTATCGATATTGAATTTATTTTCATTTTTGTGAAACACGGCTCTAATAGCGACCGTGTGTTAGCGCGAGAGGTGGTACTATAATTACCAAATTTTGTGTCACTATTAGCTTAAATTTACATATTTATTTGTTATAGTTTAACCGTTCATTATTATTTTACAGTACCTACCCATTGTTGAGCCAAATGGGCTGTACATTTATTATTATATCTATTAATTGTTGGGCCAGAAGGGCCGATTATTTTTATTATACAGCATCATAGTTACTGTTTTATTACCACAGTTCAATTATTTTAGTTCCTATTTTTTCCATAGTCTTGAGTACAAATAAAACACAAAAACATATATACACACATTTACGCTCTCGCCAACACCACGTAGCTCGTCAGATTTGCGCGGCGAACCCAATCATTCTGACTGAGCTAAAAATACATTTCTACACACGGTGCGGCATTGCGTTATTAGTGTGACCTGCGTGCGCGTGATAACATTTCATGCAACCGGCCCAAACAATAATTGAACGTAGAATATATGTATAGTAAATGAATGGTGTTTTCCCATTGTATTTAATATTATAAATAATTTTTATTTATATAACATGATCGAGAGTCCGGGAGGCGATTGTCCCCTCACCTCCCTGGCCAGTCCGTCCCAGATCGTGGTTCATTATATATAGTTGCTAGAGAACGATGTGAGCATTGTAGTTAATTTTTGTAATTATAAATTTTCTTTTGCGAATAACGACTTTGAGTGAATATGTTTTTCGTCTTATTGCAGGACCGAGTTTTATATAAAAAAAATGTCTTTTTAATGTAACGAAAGAAAAAAAATCGAAACTTTTAATAGTCCATTAGAGTTCAAAAATGATGTATATTGTATATATATATATTTTGTAATTTAACGACGTCTAAAAAGTTACATAAATCTTCAGTTTAACGCTGCCGTATATAATAAACAGTATTCTGCAATTTAGTATTATTAATCATAAGCTCCTAGCTATAATGAATACATTTTAATTTTTTTATTACAGCACTAGGATATTTAAATATTTTTTGTTTCATAAAAAATAATAATAAGCCTTTTTGTTGTTTATACTAATCTAAGATCTGAACTATGTTTTGTTAACTAGACCCGTATACTTGTATACTATGTTAAATTATAATAAATTGGTCATTGTTGTTTGTTCGGCCACTACCGCAGAATTGGTTTTCAAATATTTTAACGTTTATAAGATTCATTCCGTCAGACTGTACAGCTTATTATAGACGTTGGCTAGTATTTATTATACATATACTTCCATATATTATTAAAAGAGTTCATTTTTTTCGGTTGATTCAAGATTTATGTTCAAAAGTCTGAAATTATGGTTGCTCGATATTGATAATTTCAGAAAATAGATTTCATGGTGTCAGTGTGTTTAAACGAAATAAAACCAAAGTATAAAGGTCTTCATTTTATTTATAATTGTATTAATTTTCATCACTAATACACAGTACTTACATTAACTACTATTTCAGCGCGATGTGATTGAATAATTAAAATTCAAAAAGAAACTTTAATTTATAAAAATATGTCTTAAACATTTATTTGGCATAACTTAATATTGAACAATATTTAACAAAAATCATTGTAATTACTCACATGTTATGGCATTATGCTATAATATGATGTTAAATAAAAAATGGACAGATTGTTGTTGAAATGCATATATCGTTATAATTATTATTAAGTGTGACTCATGTGTGTTCAATACTGAGAAAACCGACATTTGAAAACCCACGTATTTACTTGTCTATTTAATTATGAATCAATTAAGAAAAAAAAAAAAATACAAGTCTCCTTGAAACTCGACTGAATCTCGCCGCCAATCACTGTATAAATGTATAATCGCACATTATAAATTATGGCGTCTTCGTGCGACCGATATATAATATGTTTTGACATTTAAAAGCCAACGTGACAGTTCACTTGAACGATATCGCGCAGACGGCTGACTCACGCTTGCACAGACGTTTGTTCGGGCACTTTTATTTTTCGGCGGTCCAAATTAATGGATGTGTTTCGGAAAGTCTTATAGATTACATTGTTCCTACAGGTAATAGGCACCGCTGCACGTCCAAAGTTTCAATTATACAAGGCGTGTACATAGTGTATAGGCCTAATCTTTTACACGAATCTTAACTCTAATTTGATTTTTGCCCTACAGACTTCAGTCATTCCGTCGCAACGACACGGCAACGTCTGCAGTATAAACACCGAGATTGGGTGAATGTGTGTTTGTGGGTGTGCGTATGTGTGTGTGTATGTGTGTGTGCGTGTTTGTGTGTGCATGTGTACCTATATATGAATATACGCAGCTGATTCCATTCTTCGCACGACTGCGAGGAGCACACGACGTTCTCGGATTTTTCCAAATAAATCTCCGTCAGCGCAACTATACTGGAAACGGAGAGATGTGTGTGTGTGTGAGAGAGAGAGAGAGGGAACAAGAACGAGGGACGGATCTAATTTTCCATACGTTTTTCACTTTTTCCGCCGGTGTTGCTGCGGATTTCACGTGCAAATATCGAAATAGCTCGGTGAGATTTCGTGTATTAGGTATATCCCTCTTTGTCCGCAGACGCACAATGCGATCAATCAGACGAGACACGGTCGGCGGCAGTAGTTGTCAAACCCCGCCGTCTTCGCGCAACGTTGCAGTAAAAGGGAACCGGAGAACGAAATAATAATTATTATTTATATACCGTATGTCCGTATCCCGGTGCTGCTCGGAAGACGGTATGTACACATTTTTTCACAGCAAACCGTTCTATGTAAATTTCTAAAAAACTATAGGTTGTCTCGTACATAGACATAGAGTTAACTCCTGCACAAGTATTTTTTAGTTCAATAATAATAATAAAAATATGTGTAACATCTAAAAATTATTCATTTTGTCTTATTCATTTGTCATAAACATTATATTATACTTATTAAGCAGTAGGTACTATTGATATTTGACAGCAGGAGCTTACACCATAACTTTGGTCAGGTGAAAAGGTCAGTGTAAGACTTTAAACCAAATTTTTTCGGTCAGATAAAAAGGTTATTCGTATAGGAGTTTACATTTGGTCCAATGTACACCCACATGCAGCGTGTGAACGTGGAGCGCCCAGTGAATAATTGCGTGAGGACAAACGGGACATTTGGGAGATTGGGGTGCGGCTATACGTATATAGGTCCACACGTTTTGCACATATCGCGGTGTTATAAATTCGAAAGCAATCATCACGTCACTGCCGTAAAATGGCTCCGCGAATTTCGGTTTATTAGAACACCTACTCGTGGCTATAGGACGTTATAAATATGTGTTTGTAGAACAAATAATACAAACGGACGGAATGACGATTTCCCATAGGCTTTTTAAGATAATAACCGTTGGAACAACCCGATTGATTTGCATATCGAAAGTTGAAATTAATAAGTTTTCTAAAAAAAGAGAAAGCTTTAAAATTGGAAATCAGATATTTATCAAACGAGCTGGGATTCATTAGGTGCACTAGTAAAATAAGGCTGAATAACTTCAAAGATCATTAAAATGAATTTCACTTGATTAAAAAAAGGTACGCATTTAATGGAATTATTATTTACGATACTATGATTAATTAATTGATTTCATTTCATTGATTGAATGTTCAATACCATAGTTAGAAAAATAGAAAATGCCTTCCCGGTTGAAAAATACACAAAAAGTACGGAAAAAAACGTCAAAGGGTGAAAGGCAATAATTACATTAACATGTTCAATGTATCAACTTAAAAAAAATATTCGTTTACAGAAATACTTTTGTATTAGAAAAAAAAAATTAATCGAATTTCAGGTCTTACTATTATCAATTGAATACGTAGGGAAACCTCCCGTATTATCATGATTCCGACGATTTAAAAATAAAATAAAATATACAATAAAGTTTCGGTCTAACACGCCAGGCCGACCGTACATTTTATCGGTGTTTCTGCGGCTTATTTTAAATTTCTCCCGTGTTCCTTTAGTGCTTCGTGTACAGGTACTCGTGGCTATTGTTCGCCCAAGTCCAGCCAAACCGAATTGGCCAGTACCGACTGCGGGGTATAGGTGAAGGAGGACGTACACCCAAAATTTAATATTGTCCCTTGTTTCGAATTACCGATACATTGTGCAAATCCAATAACAAAATTCTGTGTCCACGTGTCCCTTGGCTCTCCTCCGCCGCACGACGAAAAGGACCGGTGATAAATCGAATTCGGGGATACAGTACCTACCTATAACTAACTACCCACGCAAACGCCATCTGTATACGTATACGTCATTGATTTCTATTCTATTTATAATCCGTGTGCGACCGTATACCAGTTGAAGAGCCAATCGCGTTATTAGCACGTGACAATTACGTCGTATTATTATACAGACCGAACTCTCGGAAGGACTTTTTTAGCACCCCTGAATAACATTTTCATGTGCACCGATTTGCCTAGCCCCCTCGCCCCAAATGTTATCCAATGGCAAAAAGTGATTGAACCAGAAGGGTTGACCAATACCGATAAATTATACCTATACCTTATGTATTTTACATAAACAATTAATAATAATAGTTATTACATTAATCGCTATGAGAGATTAGCGGTCGTGATTATGTGATTCGTCGCCATCGCGGTGATGGTCAATATTCTAAAAACAATGATCAACGATATCCGGTTAACATGCCTCAATGAAATTCCATATCATATTGATATTTATAAATCTCAAATATTTACGAATAAAGGTTTAATTTAGTTCTTAAAAATAAATTTTCTTTTGAAACTGATTTAATTGGTGATAATAAGACTCTGACCTTCATTGGTTTCTATTTGTTAAAAACCAAATACTAAACTAGAATTATTAAAAATAGAATTATATCGGTTTTTATTCACAGTTATTTGTTAGCTTTTTCATCAACAATATTTTATTTAGTATTGTAAAAAAAAAAAATAGTAAAATGAAGAAAGTCAAACGAATAATTTTGTGACCGTTATTATTACAACGCATTATTGTGTCGCGTTTTATTTGTAATACAAAACTGCGCCCAGAACAAAATGTAATTATTATATAAGCCCTTTGTTTCATAATACATTGTAATGTCACTCTGCGAGGACCACCGCACAAAACATAATAATACATACGTATATACGCTGTTATTTTTTGCGTCTCCAAGTGTTTCATCAGTAAAAGTGGTCGATCTCCAACGAATTATTTGGAAATAAAAATATATATATAAATATACATATATTTCATACATGAAATATAAAGCACTCTCGTAAATTGTATACGAGCGTATATTATGACGTAGTATTAAGCTATATCTCGGGGCAGATATCCGGTTAAATACTTCTTTTTGGTACAGTTCAAGTAGTTGATACGTATCGTGCACAGCGCGATATAAATTATTATTATTTTATACACGATGTCAACCGGAAAAAAACTTGATAAATACTTTGGCGATACGAAAAGTCGAACAAACGACATTAATCTCGCTAGAGTTTATTTTAAAAGTTTAAATTGAATTTCGAACTTAACATTCGCATCTTATTATTATTTATAATGTATATATATATATATATTATGAATTCATATCAAATGCACTGCACTATAAAAGTTAATAAAATAATTGGAAACAAAAATTCGGCTTTCTGTGGAGCACTCGTGCACAAGATAATAATATACTCGTATATATATATTATATAAACTACAAATTACAAACCATCAATCATCTCGTGCAGCGGACGTGTAAATGCGTTTCTGGTGTTACCCATCATCATCGAAACGAAATACGTACGGTTTTAAGCCATGATGTATTTATATTTATACATCGAAACCAGTGAGTGTTTGAGAATCTCCTTTGAAGGCGTGTTTTAATATTTTGTAATCGACGAGCGAAGAAATGTGCGTGCTATCTTGCGGTTATAGAATCGTGTATTCGACTGATTATTATAATAACAATTTAAAACCATGAGATGGGGCCGTCAAACTTTCGTCTCGCCCGAGATAGCGTTGAGCCGCTAATCCGAGCACTTAGTCCACTCGCTAATATTTGTCACGGCGAAATCCTAGCTTTCGAAAATAGTACATTGATACGCATTAGAACGACTACGGCCTACGTGTTTGAAAATTCTGTGGCAGGTAGCGAGAGACACGATGATAGTTCACGTGCCGTCGATCAGTAGTACGCAGTGGTACTCGAGTTCGTGCCGATCACTTTTCCAAAAAATGTCCTGTACATAATAGCCTAACCGTTGGCCGTATGGACGCGTGGTGGGCGCCTATGTATTTCGACTATAAATATTTTAAGACTTCAGCGTCACCACTGAATTAGTGTGCCTACTGTTATAACTTATCAGTGTTCGACGTGATACAGAGTAGGTATGCCTACCGTTTACCCTTTTCGGTGTGTTTGAGCTCAAGCCGTGTTGTTTGTGTTTGTATAAAAGTTTCGTACGCCCGCGGCGGTGGTTGGAGAAAAAAATAAATAATCGTAAACCAACCTTCGTTCGTAGTATATTATTATGTACTTACCGGTTGTCAAACGATTTGCTTATTTTGTACAATATTTGTTATGCCATAACATATTTTTTCTACCATACATCACGTTTTCCACCGAAATAAGTAAGTACCTACACATGCACCAAACGGTAATTCCAGACATGGTTATAAGAAGTTTGTTTCTCAAGAAACTTATGAAAATGAATCAACGTTCCGCACACAGCTATCAGTTTTTCACTGATCAGCTTTTATAAAAAAATTGAAAATTACACGAATTTATACTGGATCATTATTTATATATATATATATATATATATATATATTACTTATATTACCATAATAAGACGTTAGCTGGACATTCTTACATATTTTCATCGATAAAAACGTACAATCAGAATCATACAAGCATTAATAGTAATTGTATAATTGAGCAGCGAAGATATTTTACCCTTTGAAATCTGAATTTTAGAATATTAATCTATGACTTTATCATAGCCAAGCTGATTAAAAGGAAATTTGTAAATTAGTAAATATTTCATTAATTGAAATAATGAAAGTAGGTTGTAAAGTAGCGAAAATAGCGTTTATTTTATTTAAAATTATTGTTTAAATAAAATATTTAAAGAGATCAAGGAGTACTAGTAGGGTGGATAAGGTTGAGTATTTCAGATACTGATTTCGTATAATAGCCCTGTATTATTTGTTTAAGTTTAAAACCAATAACAACTTGGAAAGTTTGATATAATATCTTACCTAATGTTGCGTGCCAATAAGTCGAGCATGAATTCAACGTATTGAAGGATGAAGGTGTTTTTTGAATGATAGAAAAATTTTGACTTCGAGTAAAATACATTATTTGTAGATTATTCTATGTCCTAATACATAGTTATGGTTTACTAAGCATGAAGGTGCTTACAATGACCGGACTAAAATACATCTGATTCTGGTGTATTCAGGACCCCTTTATAAATTCCAAATCCTGTGAATCCATTTGTCATTCTCTTTGCGAGATGCTAGTTTGAGTTCCATCAATCGTCCCAATAGAAATCGTTATTTCCACCTGCTAATTTCAATGATCTATTGTAATCAACACGTTAATCACCGATTATGATTAGAGATGTACACCATTCCTTGGAACACTGTTTAGTTATCCACTTAAATAGGAGAGTTTTACGTAGATGGCTGATTCGTGTCGCCCCATGTTTTGATTTATTCTTTAGCTTAGTTTTCCTTCAGTTATAAGTGATTGATTTCCCCATTTATTATATATGGGAGAATATGTTATCCCCGCAGGGTTATATTACGCATGTCCCTAACACTAATTTAATTGTAACACAAACATCCGTATAGAATGAAATAAAAACACCTAACTATTTGACTAAAAATTCAAGTTCTAAAACATAAAACTTAATACTTATTTTTATAAAACCCTCTATATTTAAAATATGTCAATATTTTTGAAAATACTAGAAATACCATATTTAAATTGTTAAAAACAAAAACAGACTTTTTTGAAGTAGGTACCATTTATGTTCTATTTTCGATCCATATAGTTAGTCCATTCAAGTCTTGGTTCAGATTTACTGTCCGAAAAATTATTAATAGAAAAAACCCCATTGTAAAACCCATACATTCGTTGTTAAGTTTGGAATCTCGATATAAGACGCTTGAGGTAATTGGATGTGACGTTGAGAATGTACAAAAAGCTTATAATTTTCCATATCATATTTATTATATTTGAAACTGCGATGTATGATTGAAATTAAAATCCTATGTGAATTTATCGGATCAAGTAATCAAAGTGTGGAAAGGAGAACAATAGTGGTGGTACACGAGGACGCGTAGAGTGTTGGCGAAACATCAGATAGGTATACAAATAATAAGCAGTACAGAAAAGTGTACAAGATAAAAAAATAAACAACTGGCAGGGAATTGTTTGAGCAGAAAACTTACTACCAGCAGTGGCTAGGAACTACATAAAGGTAGTACCTAATATAATAATAATAGCTGCTAAGGATAAGTTTGACTTGCCGCGTGTTTGGAAAGTGAAAGAAAATACCATCGTGGATGTAATGAATGAAATGGAGATCAAAGAAAAACTTTCCTGAGTATCCCTATACAATAATAACGATGAACGGATAACATCGATGGTAATTTTTAGAGGCTGAGATTGGTTAAAACGGCATAAACACATTCGGTCATATACACACACACATACACTCGTTATTTTTAGATTACAGCAATGACTTAATAGAAATCAGAAAAAGAACAACTAATTTAATATGAAAATGTGCAATTACATTACACACAATACTGTTTAAATAGTGCAGTAAGACGCGAAGATACCGTATCACGTATCATATTGTGTTACATTTGGTGAAATCATTTCTACACGGTAGTTTGATTATTATGTGTTATTATTTGTATACCTATACAATACATTTCTTCTTCCCATATATATAATATTATTATTAATTATTTTATTAGGAACTAATTATCCTGAAATTCCGCATATCCATCTTTTTAGGGAGTAACATTTACGTTGAAATATGTTTCGGAATTATAGTCAACAGTCATATCATTAGAAATGATATAAAATATATTTTCAAAATGTTTTTCTATTCATTGAAAAAGAAAATACATCTGAAATCCATAGCACGGTCCGCCCTTGTTGATATGAAAGATTTATACTATTAATGAAAAATAAATAACAGAAGAAATATAATTTTTTTTTTAATGTTTACACAGAAAAAACGTACCCCAGATACAACGTTACGGTACACCTATAATATATAATAGGTCCTATATACTATGTTCAATAAACTTGACTTACAATTTTTACTCATTTTTCTTCGGATTGCTATGTATAACACAGCCATCGCGTCGAATAAATATCCAATAATACCACTAATGGTTTTTTTTTTTACTTGTGTAAATTAATCAAACTCTAACGTCGGTAAAGTCAATTATTTACTTATTATTATTGATAATTAAAAGTGCACCGTTCTGAAATTGATATGTATCCAAGCCTTATAGGGTAGGTTAACCGTGGTGCGTGTAACAAAACAACATTGTATAGAAACTTCAGACACTGTTCTCGTTTAAAAACCCTTTTACCTGCGCGGTGTAGATATACTATTATAACGAACAGTGAAATAATGTAACGCGATCCGAATCTATCGAATAAATTATGCGACAAACGGGAAATTAATATTCAGTTATCAGTACCTAGAAGTAAAAATGTTCTTGTCGTTACCACACTCGAAACGTTGGTCTCGTACAGTTTGCACAAAAGCAACTCAATACCTACAGCGAAACGATATTATAACGATGGCGTTTATTCATTACCGGATGCTTATGTTAATGTGCAGGAGTACCGAGTTGAAAAAAAAGTTATCATCAACAACATTATTGGACATGTATAGGAAAAGCTTTTTTGAAGGTTAGGTTATTTATGATGATTTTATGTGTGCGCAATACAACACATTTTGTGCGGTGTAAAATCTCAAAGTATGATAAAAATGATCGGACACAGATGAGCATCACAGTTTCCATTTTCCCAATCGAATTTCCGTTTATGGTAATCATAACATCTTCACGAATGCATATACAATTGCACCGCTAATCGACGCGTGTTTCAATTTTTAAATAAATGTTCAAAAATTAAGAGCAACACACACACATATATATATATATAGAGACTATTTTAATGTTTATTTTATTTTACCGTTCCACAAAAAATATGATCCTAATCCGTATATGATTTCAACAGTTATTGGGTATCTACATATACGTGTACTCATGAATCTCATAACTAATCTCATAACCTAACTTTTGGCGCAGACTGTTTTTTGATAATATGTATATTAATTCAACGTGGTATGTGTGCGAGTTTAACCCAAATGCACCCGCTTAATGAGTAAATCATTGGTATGTATTATACCAACGCCTCGCGGGTATACATATTTCAAAGTCATTAGCACTTCGTTAATTGTATGACATGAGATTAAAATACAAATTTAATTTAAATTTCAACAATTCGAGAAATGATTAAGATACATCGTCTAATAAAGTTCATTATGTAAATGACACGTTGAAAAAGCACTGTACTCAGTGCTCTGATATCACGCGCACGGTGAACAAAAACTTGTATTTTAACCACATAAGATGAAATATTAATACGAATTAGTATAATATTCGTGAAAACTTATCAAGACCCGATGAAATAGAAATTATAAAACGTTTCGTGAACCCGATAAAATATATTATGGTACATGTTGGTAACCGGAATCATTGAAAAAGTAATGTGATTCTGTGATACATATACACGCGATTACTAGCGATTTGCTAGATCCTAGAGAGTATGTTTTATGTGGATATTTGGGATTGAAAAAAAAAATAGAAAAGAAAGAGAGGAAACCGACTAAAAGCCGGTAATGTAATACCTAATAAATAAACGTGTAGAAAAAAACAGACTCATAGGCGCCAGACCAGAAATTTACTCTCGCACATATTGCAAAATGATATATGATGGCACAATAGACGAAGTGTAGAAAGTTTTCTAACTAAAATAGAAGCGATACTTTTCAGCAAATGAACTTTTCGATTTTTCATCATTTGAAACAATAAACAAAAAGATTTAAATACGATGTATCTCTCTTTAGCTTTGGTTTTTCCTTCCCTTTATACATAATATAGTTTCAAAACTTTTTTTTATGTGAAACTTTGCATGAGCAAAAAAAAATAAAAAATAAAAACATTAACATATTACAAAACTATAAAATCTACGACGAAGTAAATATTTCGAACGCGTTCAAATGCGAATACACGTAGTTTGTTGCCAGGAAAATGTTGGAAAACCTGAAAAACAAAAATGTTTGATCCAACGAATTCATTATTTACAATGAACTCCATTAACTCTGCGTTCATACTGCGAGTAATCAAGACAGTATGAATAATATATTGACGTAAAGGTATTCGTATGAATTTTTACACAAATATTATTAATAAGGTTTCGCAGTGAACAATGTGTTTCGAGTATGTAATAAAAAGTATGAAAATTCTGGTGATTAAAAAAAAAATATTTGTTATTCAACAATTTTTTAATTTGTATTAAAATTACTGCAAATTAGGTACTAAAAATGGCTTTCGGAAACACAAAAATGAAATGGAAAATATGAGTGGAACGAAAATATAAAAAATAAAAGTCCTGTAAAAAGTGTAAATTATAAGCGATTTTTTCCACTTGATAAAATGTATAATATATAAATAATACACTACAATTCATACAAATCGCTTCGCGAAAAAAGTGCAAGTTTAAGCATTGGGGAATGGGCGTAATTTGATAATTAATTTTCGTCTGTACTTTAGCGAAGACAATATCACAAGGTTGACGAATTTATTTGATTTTACGGTTCTATGTTCAACATATCTGTACATAACACTCGAATCAACACAAACGTGGTTAACCATTAATTGCTACAAATATTGCGTAATATAATTTTTAAACTCAAAGTTTAACGAGACAGGTAGATTTTATATCTTTTTTCGAGTAAATTGTTCACCAACATAAACTTTTTTTACATTTCCAGTGGCTTCAAACGTGCGCTGAATATTGAGTTTATTTTCGAAATAAATAAAACGTGAATCAAAACTACGAAAAACGTTAGTGATTTCACTAACGAGTGTTGCGGGAAAGAAATGTGGAAAACAATAATAATATTATTGTTGAGTTTTTCGGATAAAATACTTCAGATATATACAAGGTATCGACAATTTTTTCTCTGCAAATAACAAACCGTAATAACTATTTTACTAGACACGAACGAGTGATTCGCGTACGAAAGTCTTGGATTGTACAACAGTTTATTTTAATCAAACTCGATTCGGATAAAAATAAATCGTGATTTCAATCAATGTACAGCTGACTTGAGCTTGATATTGGTTTTCTATAATTCGCGAAACTTTTACCGTTTATTCGTTTTAGTGGTACATTTAGTGTCAGTGACAGATCCATGGGGGGGGAGTACAAGTCCACGTGCCTCTCCTCTAATTGGAAATGGTATTTTTTTTTAAATGTTTGGATAGGTAAAATTTTAAAAATCAATTATAAGTACCTATGATATTTCAAAGGTGCTTAAAGGATTTTAACTTGACTGCTACAGTAATTTTAACAAAACATATTTAAGGTCTACTATGATCCAGAATAGATTATAAATGACTTAGCAATGTTTCATATAAAAAAGATACAGATGTAACCCAAGACGAGTTCTTGGACATAATATTATCTAAAAAAACATAATCGAAAACTTCAATTGGATTTGTTGTATTTAAATGGTTGAATGAATTGTACATAAATATTAATATTATTTGGTATTAAAATATGTTTTCCGTTTATAATTTATACCGATTAAAAATATATTTCACAATTAATCAACTGAAAATTATACATAATGTACCCCCTCCAGCTGTAAACATTTGTCGAATCCGTCGCTGCTTAGTGGTACACGTATTTACCCACAGAACGCATCTAATATAATATTGTTCAGCAAATAACATAATATTCAAAACGAAACGGTGTGTGTGTGTGTGTTGAAATTTAAAAAAAATAGAAAACGACCCGAATCTACCTATGATGATATTATATAGACGCGCTAATAAATTCTACGAACAAAAAAAAAAAAAAATATAAACGTCACGTCTTTGATGGTCGTGTGACGATAATATCGACGCGTGTTCTGGTTGTTCCGGTGTGGTATAGTCCAGATTACTATACCGAGGTATCCTATTCGACGTGCGTGTAATTATATAGCTCTGCTCCCCGTCAGCGCGTTATAATGGACCGCCGAACGAATAATTAGCAATGTCTTCGGACTTTGGACGTTTATCATCGTCCCCGATCTATCAACGTCTTACGTCGCCATCGCGTAATTCTCCAGGCGCTCGTTCGCTCGTTCGCACCATTCCGACGTGTTATATTACGCTCCAGCAGCATATATCGCGTGCAATATACGTATATCAGGCGCG
This sequence comes from Periphyllus acericola, assembly GCA_949715065.1. Lineage (NCBI taxonomy): Eukaryota > Metazoa > Arthropoda > Insecta > Hemiptera > Aphididae > Periphyllus > Periphyllus acericola. The sequence goes on from OX454264.1 coordinate 16,152,626, forward strand.
GGACCTCGGTAGTCCTTCAAGAAAATACGCTCTTGAGGCCGCGGAGGATATATAATAATAATAATAATAATAATAATAATAATAATAATAATAATAATAATAATAATAATAATAATAATAATAATAATAATAATAATAATAATAATAATAATAATAATAATAATAATAATAATAATAATAATAATAATAATAATAATAATAATAATAATAATAATAATATAGTAGACAGCAGAAATCTCCTGCCCTACCCCTCGATTTACGACTCCACCGAAATAATTTATGCATTCGACCGGCGGAGTGCCGCCTCGCACGGTGCGAAAAGTATTCGCGTATAATACGAGTCGGGGACTTGTGAAACTTGCACGTACAGAACAAGAACGCCGCAACACTCAACACTTTGCTAGTTTTAAGACTTTACTGCTTCAAAATTTGCATAAGGTTATCAAAAACATATGGTGGTATTGAATTTTTACATTTTATTCAATTATTAAAACAGCAGAACACGATGTTTCGTATTTACTTTGTGGTCGTATTACATTTTTAATCCATCCCACAAATTACTAAGCTCAGCTTTTGAGTAAACTTGGTTTTAGAATCGTAGTTTTTAATTATCTTAGTATCTCTTAGCAATCTCTACCATATCTTATTTTGCTCTCTGAATTCCTTATTAAACAGTCCAATCCTACGTGCGATTCCTAGGGGATCTAAATCAGCTTATTTTTATACAAAACTAGTCATATGATATTATTTTTATATCAATTAGCTTTAAAATTATCATCATTCGACATTAATTGCAATGGAATTGTCCTGTTTTTCAATAAATAAACAAATAGATAATAAAATAATAACGTTGCCCGCAATGGACGCATAGGCAGTAGTTCGCGGCCAGTTCTCGGGTTGCAACAATTAGTACAATAAACACAATAAAAAGTCTATATACTGAACTATTAAAATATTTTAATAAATATAGTTACGTCAAGTGTGTAAAATAATAATATAGTGGTCACATATACAGTTTGGTGGTCCGCACGATGGCAACGTAGTTTTACTAATGGAAGAAGAAAAAGTTTTGGCATCACTGCGGCGTATACGAACATACCAGCTATTTCAATGGTCATTGATTATTGTATTGTAATAACGTAAGAAAATTGTTACGGTCTAATAACATGTAGAAAAAAAACCGGAAAACATAAAATTATAACGGAAACAACAAATTCTATTCGAAACAAATAAATATAATACAACAATATTAATATTCTTTACCGTACATATGCATAGAACGTTGATGTTATGTTTATTGTTATAATGGACGTTTTTTGACGTAGATACCTCAAGAGTTTTTTTCTATACGTAAACAAAATTGAAACACCGCATTATATTATGTTATAATATTTTATACGACATTTTTAGTACTATCTACTGGACGTGCGAATATATGAGAAACGAAAGGGTTTGATAGTATAATTTAATCAATGGTAAAGCGAATAAATCTATTCAGTACCGATGCTAAGGCGTACATTTTATCGAATAATAAAAATAAACATTTTCCAGTTTATTATCGTGTTAGAGGGATATTATGCGTGCGTAATTCGAATGTAATATAAACCTAATGTGCGTAAAACGCAACAGCACTCGACACTCATCCATACTAAGACTACCAAATGGATACTGCTATAATAATATAGAAGAACTTAATTAACCATGTTTAATATGGAGCATTCATTTCTTAATAATTACATGTTATTAAATTGGTGAATAAGATTGATTTTCTGAACATTTTGATATAGTGAAGTACAAAAACATATCAAATATAAGCAAATTATTTTCCTACTCACTACTGTCCCTGTATGTTTTAACATCATGTGTGTTGTAGCTAATAATAAAATTAACCATCTGTCTTTAACCAACGTTATGGTAATGAGGCAGGTCTTAGAAAGTCATATAGTAGAATGTCGAGTTTTAGAATATCAAGTTTTAGAAAAGCCTATGTTTTAGAAAATAGAATAGTTACTTTTATAGAATGCCGACTTTTAGAAATGGTTATTTTGTTAACTGCATACTCCTACTCGTATATACTTAATTGTACCTATTAAATTGTATTATGATTTATTCATTTTCGAATAAAATTATTTGTCTTATTTCAAATAGTATTAAAAAAATAAAAATTATTTAAAACCGTTTTTAATGTTTAAGATTATTAGCAATAGCATTCATAAATTCATCAAAATCATAATTAGAAATTTAGTAATATCAGCTTTTCTAATACATATTTGTTTTTTGATATGTCCCATCTTCCCCATCAAAGATGTGTAATTTAATCATAATTCTTCACAAATAGTTGATAATGTAAATCCGTTTTAAAAAAAAATCTAACATATTTTTCTAAAAGTTTCATATTCTAAAAATAGATTTTCCGAAACATGTCATTCTAAATATAATAAAAAAAATTTGATTTTTTAAAACATGCACCCAAATCAAAATAGTTTAAAGGAAAAAAATGGACATATTATAATTGCTTAGATGTTCACGCCATCTGATTCGATGTAAAAATGAATCATTATAATATACATCAACCCAGATAACTTTAAAATATCGACGTGATTTCATATTTTTTACCCTCTAACACTACAGCACATTGGAACAATTTGAAACACATAAATTACACGAGTGCGTCTCGTACCATTACTCGAATTGAGAATTCGGTTGACCGTTTCACTCACGCGTGCGCGCAATAACTTTACCCGGAGTGTCGCGGTACCTATACTGTTTGCGTATACAGCACTGGACGGCTAATAGGGTATTCCGATCGCTCGCGGTCCTAAACTTTATCCGGAACAAAGGTCGCGTTCGTTCAACGGCAAAATGACAGTCGTTTGCTTAACACCGAGTTTGAAACGACGATTTAGAGTTATCGACGCACCACGTGCACGCGTGAGCGATTTTCACCGGTTTCGGTGCGATCGTGATTCACGCAGTTTCCGACGTTTGTAGCTTTTATACGCATTGTGCGATGTTACCGGAGGCGATGTCCAACGACCATGACACGTTGCGAGCAATAGTTGTGGTGTTCTACGGACGAGTAAGAAGCGGAAATATAAAAAAAAAACTATCAAATTTTAGTGTTATTACCGTCGAAGTCACATTCTGTTTGGAAAACCTTACGAGACCGCAATTACCAATGTAACTGCAGTGTCGCTCCGTTCATTAGTGTTCATATTTTCATGTGACGTTCACATACAAAATTGTGTGTTCTGACGACAGCTTAGGTACTTATTCCGTGTCTCAAATAACTTTGGGCCTTTTTTTTTGAGGATATTATAACCGTTTATTTTTGTTTTATATTTACAGTTAATATACGCTTTTATTTTGTCTATGATTTAATCATCCACGTTGTGATATCCTATATGAAACGAGTGTAAAACGTCTTCTAAATGCTTTGCCGTAAACATATTTAATAACGTTTTTGTTTTTTTGTTGCACTAGTAATTCACACGATTTGATGCATATAATTTACATACGGATGACAATATATATATATATTTTTATAAAGGAAAAAAACTTTTCTTGTGTTTGTTTCGTTTGTTATGCGTTTGTCAATGGTCCACGTTTTACTACCTGCGCATTTTCACGCTCTTATATCGTTCTAACTTATTGAATATTCTATAAAACAATTTTCTTTGTTCGTATACTTTATATGTTTTATTATAGTAAATAAAAAAATAAGATATTCTTTTATTGTATTGGGCGTTTTTCTTTTTTATATTTCTGATTACAAATAAAATATACTTAGCTATAAGAAAAAATACGCATTTGATTTCATACTATTTTTATATGCCTTATATTTTTAATGTCTCATAGGTGACATGAGTAATAAAAAAAAAATCGAAAAATTAAATTAGTTTTAGGTTTTTTTAGGTAGTTCATTAAATTTTAAATAGATTTTTTAATATGGTTTAAAAAGTTCTTGATTTCGTTTTCTTTTATAATTGTTAATGTTTCTGTAGAATAAGTGGGCTTATTTTATGTTTTCCATGAATAAATTATAATATACTGTTAATAGAACCGACCACTTTGAACTGTTACTAATATTTTCTTTTACAAATTATTTTCATTATTATTTTCAGTTTATTGCAAACTGTTACAGTTTTATAAAAGTAATGAAAATACAAAATATTTCTGACAATATTTTTTATGTTAGCAAATAAAAAGCTGTGCTCGAATACACATAAATAATTTAAGTTTCCGAGGGATTCGTGTCTCCAATTCCCTACCTTTTGAAGCGTAATGCGCCACCTATACACGTAATTTTTCTGTACATAATATTAACCTGACAGACTAGCATACGATCTCTAGTCACGATGTAAATATGGAGTGACATTATTACTGAATTATTCTAAAAGTGTGTAGCGCTGGATTGTAAAAACGTCAATTAGAGATTAATGGATATTCAAATATTTAACAGTCATTTGAACATCGAATAGTTAGTGACCAATGATTTGTCCGTTACATTCCAACGAACCGTAAAATTGATTAATATTTTGCGGGACTCAGCGCAAGGGAAATTGAGGGTAAACCGAAAAAATGACGTTGCCGCACAAAACAGTGAGTGTGCTCGACACGGAATCATGGTAACCAAGTGAAAATGATTGTGTTTTAAATTCGGTTTGTATTGTAACGTAACGGTCTATTATAAGAACAGCCAGAAAAAAGCGAGCGATAACCTCTTGTACTTTGCGCAAAAAAAAAAAACAAGAACAAAGCAAGGTATAACTAAGCGCAACAATTTGAAAATATCTGCAGTAGAGGGCGTACTGCAGTATATCTGCTCTCTAAAGCTAAATTAAATTTTTAACCTCGGTGGTAACTGTGTAAAAACGTTTGTCCTTGTTAAAGGAAAAAGGTGGATATATACAGGGTGTTCCACCGGGATTTACACAAAACGCTATATCCCGTGTAATAAAAATAATCAAATTCTGTTTTTTTTAGCATCCTTGGCAAAGGCAATTATGTTGACAATAGTTTGGTTAGTAAAAGTTTATTATTAAGAAGTTAAAAAATTTGCTTTTTATTTCATAACTTTTGTGAAATTCAAGGATAGCCATTTTATAGGGCCCCTTTTTTTTGAAAATGTTGACGGTTCAATTTTTAGTTTTCCTTGGATTCATGATTTTTAATAATTTTTTTAGGTTACAAGGAAATAGTGTAAATTATTATCACCTTGTCATTTTTTCAATAAAGAAATGCTGATAATGTTATTATTATTTAAAACTATGTAAATAGTATACTATTTTCTCATAAACTAGAAAAATTATAAAAATCAAGAAGTTAATGAAAATTGAAAGATAAGCCGTCAAAATGTTCAAAAAAAGTCCTATAAAATGGAATTGTTCAATATGTATGAAGTTATAAAATAAAAATTCAATTTTTAAACTTCTTTTATAATACACTTATATATTTACCAAGCTATTGTCAACGAAATCACCTTTGCCCAGGGGTGCTCATAAAAAAAACAGAATTTGATCATCTCTATTAATACGGGTAATATCTACTTAAATCCCGGTACAGTTGTTCACATGTCTGTAAATATTATCTTTTACATAACTGCAATATTATGCTTGTAATAATCTTTAAGCAGTCCAATGAATTGTACATAATAGGGATTACTTATTTTATTATATTCTATGTCTGAAAGTATGTCACCTGAAATTCGTTATTACAGAGAATTATTAAATTGTAGAAGTTTGAACGGATGGCAGACGCCAGACACACTCGAAAAATCAACTTAACACGAAATTAAGAAATCGACATTATGTATTGTGCTCTGTGGTCGTTATTTTATTTTAGAAATGAAAAAATTTATCAAAAGTTGTACCCTGCGTCTTAGAAAAATATAATGACACACGCTTACAAAGGATTATAGGATTGCGACACTATTACATATGCCTACTGCACGTCTATATTTCATACTTTTCAAGATTAAGGGGCGAATATACTTCATTAGTTGAAGCCTAATTTCTACATGAAAAAAACCTCTTAGATATTTGCGGTAGTCAACACGTTTTCAGTATTGTTGTAAAAAATGTCCAGAACATTTGCAAGTGATTTAAATATTTATTTCTCCTTCAATTTGTTTTCCCACTTGTAGTTAAAATTTTACAGAAATGATGGGTCTTTCGATGAGAAATATATTGTCCAATAGTTTTTAATATTACCAAAAAAATTTCAATTTCACCATAAGAATTCATCATAAGACCAGAGGGTACTTAAACTAAAATTCATATGGCAACAGAAAAGGAGAAAAACCATTAGTTTTATTTTGCTATATGCGGGGTGATTTTTAGACGTGTTCACCTCCTTTTTTAGCAGTAAAAAAGCTCTAATTTGAAATTGTTTTTCAATGTTCAAGTTACAATAATCATAGCTGAGGCGATACATACTTTTGTTTTTCAAGTGGAAACATCATATTTTTTTATGCAAATTTATTATTCAATTATTTTTTTTTTTTTGGAATTTTTGATACAACGTAGTCAAAATTCGGACTAATAGTTTTGGAAATACTCAAATTTAAAATTACGTATGAAAAGTGTAAAATTTGCATTATTTCGAATTAGTAGCAATTAGCGATAACATGTAATTACAAATTATATTATAATATTGGGTATATAATGGTATTTTTTCTAATTCTTAAATAAGAATAATTAAAAAACTAATAGTCTTAATTTTGGTTCTGGTACATAAAAATGTACAGAAAAATGACCACAATGAAATACCGCTGTGAAATGGTATGTACCCGTTTGAAAAACAAAACTTTGTATCACCACAGGACACACTTAAAGGTGGCATAAAAAAATTTGAAAAAAATAAGTTTTATGGTAACTTGATCATCGAATATAAAAATTTCAAATTAAAGGATTTTTACGGCTGAAAAAGCAAGTGAACACGTCTAAATATCACCCTGTATATATGTTTGTATTAAGATTGCAAAAGAAATTATTTTTTTTTGTTGATCCCATTGTTACATTTTTAAAACAGTTGAAACTACTATACGCAGGGCCGTCCTTAGGGGGGGGCGAGCAGGGCCCAGGCCCTGGGCCTCGCGCTTTTTGCTTAAATTTGTGGCCTTGCGTTTGAAAAAAGTAGTAAAATTGGTTTTATTTTCTGATGTGTTGAGTTCTGATAGTGTCTGAGGTACCTACCAAATTTTTTGTGTGATAAGAATAATTATTAATGTTATTATAATATGTTTATAGATAGATGATTTAATATCTAAAAGGTGTTTAAAGTATTTTCGCCCTGGGCCTCGCAAATCCTAAGGACGGCCCTGACTATACGAGTATAATACATGCGTCGAGCGGTTTTATTTTCAGCTTTAAGACTTAATCATTTGCATTTAAAATCGAACTTGGCGTATACACGATACAAACTTACACTGTATATACATAACCTCGACTGCAGGGATTTTAATTAAATTCTTACTTCGAGAATCAGAGGAAACACAGTAATTATTCTCAAGCAAATACAATTAATTTGTATTTGTTTGCTCCTGGCAGGTAGGTAACTAGAAGCGTTTCTTGAGCGAGTTTTATTTGTTTGATAGGTAACCTAAGTATATTGTTTTGAATTGCCGCTAATCGATTGAGTTGTAATATAAAAAAAAATAAATACTGTTTTCGTATTCTTTGAGAACTCGGATCTTAAAAATTATTTAAAAACATAATACGAGGTTCATTAACGCTTTGTAATAGTTATTCGCGTACTGGCGAACGAGATTAAATGTTTATTAATCGACGACTATTTCCAACAAATTATTATTGCCCAATCACTATTACTTTTAATCCATACAGATGTGTTGCTGATATTGGTTTCAAGAATAATTTAGTTAGACAGTATACAATAAACATCATAATATATTAAAACGTTCAACATTTAATAATAAAAAAAAAAAATTTTTCGGGTTATAGATTGATTATTATTATTTTTTTTTCTGGGATTAGTTTTATCAATTTTCTAATTTTGTTGTTTTGGAATACCTAGTGAATTTTTACGTTTCTGTTCACAGTACTTGGTTGATAATGAATACATTATATTCATTGATAATGAAAATCATACTATACTACATATATATTATGCAATAATTCCCAGACATGATATGATTATGATATTAAAGTTAAGTTAATGACAAATTACTGTATTTAAATCCAAGTATATACCATAACCGGAAGTTCATACATTGGTAATTCTATACCTAACGGTAAAATTATATTATATATTTTTCTAAATAAAATATAACTGATTATTTGTCTATGCTTTGTTTATTAAACCATACGACACCTTTTATATCTTTTTATGTAATTTTACGGTATGCGTGACGTTTTATTTTTATGTAGATGAATTAAATTTTTGTCTTCAAAGTTCAAGAGCATTGCCTATAATGTTGTAATAGACGTAATAAACCAATATACCCGCTGCAAAGGAATTATTGGGAATCAAATAAAATTTGATTAATTTATTGGGACGCTTACATTTCACAAATCAAATAACGGAGTAAATTTAGTGACTGACGGTTAAATTGCAAAACAAAGTAAATAAAGTGTTTAGTGCATAGGGTTGTTATGAATGAACGACGTGGGTATTGGAACAATGATAATCAAATAAAAAGTTTCAACCCGTAAACGTTATTTAAGAACTGCCAATGGCGACGCAGGAACTTTATATCCGGATCATCCAATCTGGTGTCATCGATTAATAACAATGGTGGAGACTATAGTTTCAATTCGATAATTATGAGAACACGTTGAGGGCTGTTCCCCTCTAGCCATATTACTATATTAGTTTTTAAAACCAAGTGTCATGCACATTTTCATACACTCATACTTTTATAATAAACCTAATCTAGATATCCGATAGAATAAGAATAAAAGTAGGTAATAAGGTAGTAACTAATAACTATGATTTTTATTTTTTTTTTATAATTGAAATGTATTGCGGAAATTGGAAAGAGATGAATGTTGATATACAGAAACCGGGTCAACAAGGTAGTTTTAGAATATCGTTCCTTATTTTTTCTTAAGATTGATATGTGAAAATTAAAAAGCGATGATGTATGAAAAAAATTATTTAACAACAATCTGGCGCAATATATTATGTAAAATGTAATTAGGATTGTTTTTCAACATAGGTCACTATTCAGTATGACCACAGGTTACGTGAATCAGGTTAAATAAACCACTCCATATACGGTATACGTACTGAATATCTTAGCTAAAATATTTTTGAAATGATCTCGGGATCGTACATGGTCGTGTAAGTATTCAAGTACAAAATAAAGGCCCTTTTTTGCTAAAAAATATAATTTTATAAAAAAGACGTACTAAAAGATTAAAGTAAAAAAAAAAACAATTGTCAATATTCGTGAAGATAACGGTAAATGCCACATTTATAGCTCAAATTTAAAACGGTAATAAAAAGAAATACAAAGTTAAGTATTCTGAATACATTTTTATCACTAGGTTATACTACTTAGAATTACAATTTTAATAATTTTTCAAGCCATAAAATACAATACGAATTATTTTATCAAAAGAAAATAATATATGTAAACGGCTGCCGCAAGAAATAATGTTATATTTTGCAATTTTTCCTTGCGCTTAAGAAAATGTCTACTGAACAAATTGTAAGACCACTTTTAAAGTATTATGTCTGTGTATGATTTACGATCTAATAAGTGGGCTATTCATAGAATTTTTGGAGTAGAACCAATAGCCAAAAAATGTATTGTCAAAAATTAAAAAGAATAAGAATGATTATTGTAAAACTATAATTATCATTCAGAATCGAATACTATTAGGTAGTGCTTACTGTTTTTTGGGACGATTTTCAAGTGGGCCAACCCTATTATTGTCACCGGTATACCACACAATACTATACTGCCAAATTTTCTCGACACACAGAGTGTATAACATGCGTATATATATCAGGGTGATTTTCGAATGACGTACGTTTCCTAATAAGAAACTCGCGAGATACTCGTCACATCACAAAATTGCTCTGCACCGGGAGTCCTGTGGAAGATATGCTCACGAGTCAAATTTGTGAGGTACCTCACGGCTCATAGAGTGATGATAGACCGAGGGTGAATTGTTTAAAATACTAAATATCAGTGGGACTAAAGAGTGTCCGGTTTGCGCTAATGGCCCAAGGAGGAAAAAAAGCAGAACCAATAAAAAAAAAAGAAAAAAACCACCAGAGAAAGTGTTTACTGCAGTCTCTGCGATTGCAGAGGTAAGGTGATTATAATTTATGGCTGAGTGAAAGATAATAAAAAGTCTTGACAATTGTTTAGCTAATTCTTCGTAATAAAGATGCGTCGTTTGTGCACTTATGCAGTTTACCTGTGATAAATGCTACCAATTATTATTATTATTATTTTTTTTTTTTGTATTCAGAATATACGTTAATGACGTGGTTTAATTTTTTATCGCGTCGAAATGCGATTGCGTGCGCTCCGGATTAGTTAAAGACCTAATTTAAAAATAAAAAGAAACGCGAAATGCAACTAACCGAGCGCTTAAAGCGTTTTAATTAAATTTAATGTACTTAATCATAACTTGAGTCGTATATACCTTTACCTACGTATATTGCACAGTTACTATAAAATTAAATTAAACGGTAAATTAAGTGATATATTTATACATAAATATAAGGGGCTCGCGTTCAATTGCCATTAACTTTAACGACTTGCTGTAATTAAATTTCAAATTTTAATCACACGCAATTAAATCAAATTCGATGACATTAATATTGATATTGTGCACTTGGTTTATTTTTCACTGCTGGCGGTCCAAAAACTGTTTCGTGTTCTTACGGTATTAATATGAATACAATAACATATTTTGTGTCAGTTTAAACAATAAAAACAAGAATAGGTATACTACAAATTCAGTTTGGTATATTAAATTAAGTTCACATTGAAAAAATTAATGAAATCATATTTTAATGAATCTCAAAATTATTTAGCAGTTAGTAAAGAGCTAGGAGATAGCCTTGTCCTTGTGTTATTAAGCTTTCAACACGTAAAATACAAAATTTCTCATTTTATCAACTCAAACAAACTGTAACTATATTTTTGTTTTCAGTTCGTTGTGAAACTATTAATAACATAATTTAATCGGTGGTTGGAAGTCACTACTTTAAATTCAGTACATTACCTCTGTATTTAGTAGAAAAAAGCTCACAAAAACCATAGCTATAAAATATGCTACTTTTGTTGTTGTTGTAATTTTGAGTTATAACCAGAAAACCTGGTTAGAAAAGAAAATCTAAGAATTGGAACAGAATAAGCTAACTATTTTTTACTTTGTAAAATTAGATTTATTTCAAATGGAAATTTGTAGTGTCGCTGTTTCTAATGCTGTTATCGAAAAAAGTATGGTACCTACTTCCAACTACTGAATTCAATGATAATAATACATTTTATTTATTTATTCTTCGAGAAAAAATAATGGTACTCACTGAACATGATATATTTTATTCAGCAATGATGAAAATTATATTAGTCACAGTCACAGATATTACTTAGAAATAATACTGCTTCGTACATATCTAAGGAGAACATTGTGATGATAGACGATGTTACTAGACTTTAAATATAATTTGTAACAATCATTTATAATTCATTTTTTTTTTTAGAATAACTGAATACATATGGTAAATGGTTTACAGATATTATTTGGTATATATAAATGTAAAAATGAATTAATAATTTAATAAGAAAATTATATTTAATTAAAAAGATATGATATTCAATATTCTATAAAATATATGAAGATATTTTAATCTTAAATGTCCTATTTTCGTGATAAGTATTACCTACCAATTTAATCGAAATAAAGCTAATAAATAATTTCTTTGTGTGGTAACCATTTTTTTATTTATAGTTTCAGCGAGCAAACTTACTACAATCCAGTTATTTGATAACTGTTAACGTATTAAGAGAAATAAGTTCCTGGAAATATTAAGTTTTCAGACTTTGTATTATACTTATGAGCGGTTGTATTGAAGTTTTTTTTGAAACGTGTGAAATATCGACTTCTTATAAAACATTTGTTTTGCATTTAATAGTAAAGCATCAAAATAATTTTGAAATAGTTCGTTTAAAAAACCATTTAACACCAATTCTTGATCTAAAAAGTAACCTCATGAAATAATGTGATTTATTTATTTATTTACTATGTGAAAAAAAAAATGTTTGAAAAAAGAAACAAAAATCATATAGGTAATTTAAAAACCAATACATGTCTCGTTTTGCTCAGAACCTAGTGTAAATATGTAATTTGAATCAATAATTAGATATAATTACAGTACACAGATTAGATGACGAGCCAATGTTTTAAATCATTATTGATACCTTTCTTAATTCGTTGAAACGTTTTGTCATTATAATAGTCTTGTCCTAACAATAAACGATTTAAAGGGTACGAAGACAGGACGGATTGATTGAAATATTTCGAGGACCTTTGAACTTTCAATTTAAATAATAATGTTTATACGTTGGACGAAACCTAATAGGAACAATGGGAAATAGACTCGTCGTATGCGGTTTTGATGCATATCTGCGACTTGTACGTGTACCCAAAGATGATAGAGGATATGAAATGAATGCCATGTTACATAATATTATTATTACGTTATACCTATAAATTGATAACAACACAGAAGCTATAGCATGTGTCATGAGTCATGACTCATGATGATACCGTTATGCGTATTATACTATGAACTATTTTACGATTGGAAAACGACAAACGTGAACAGTAACAATACTATTTATTGTTAGAGCAATATTTCAATATTTCGATACGTTATTTCATATAACTTTACCTTATTTTTTTTATCTTTATTTAGCTACCAGTATAACTATTTAGCTCAACAATAATTACAAATATAATTAAAATTTTAGTGAACATAATAATGATAATGAATTGTAGTTTCTTGATTATACATAATCCAATTAAAATTATAATAACATAATAATGTCAATCGGTTAATATACATAGTGATTATAGTTATATAGGAAATTCAAATATAACCTTAGGAAGATGATAAAATGTATCATAATAAGAGTTACAACGATATGTCAAGAATGAATGTTTGTGATTTTGGATTCAGTGAAGTATAGACTTTGATAATTAGGAAAGCAATGTGTTCAAGAGTGTTGATAAAAGAAATATAAATGGGGTAATGAGAGAGTTTAGTTACGCAATAAACTGAAGTATAATATTTGAAATAGGTTAGGTTTTTAAATCGTTCGAGTTGCTTATAGTTGCTTCTGCGTACGTCTTTGCCCTAAGTTTTTCTTTGCATCGGGTGTGTACGGACGAGGGCTCAGCTGTGGCATGTAAGACATTTTTCGGCATTATTAATGATTTAAGTGGTACAATCTTCGGGCGATATTTCTTGTGAGACATGTTTTGAAAATTAGAATTACTTGGCTCAAAAGTAAAACTGCGCGTCAGTACTCACCAGAGAAACTAAATTCGTTTTCAGCGCGGAGTATTTAGTAACATTACTTAAGAGTTAAGATTATTGACGGTGATATTTTGTACGCAAACTATTTTTTTACAACACCGAAGTGGTTTAATAGTGGCACTATGGATTCAGGTTGTGCTGTAGGAGAGACTGCGATGGGAGGAGAACTGAAAAGAAATCATCGTCCACAGGGAGGGAAGAAAAACGGGTTGGTGACACAAAAGTCTTGTTTTTCTTTAAATTTGCTCTTGGTTAGGTCGAATAGGAAGATGACAAATTCCACTTCGACGAATCGTGTGATTTGACGAGGGACATGATGACATGACGGACGGACCCGTGTATCGTTCTAACACGTGACATAATTAAATGATAGTAAATTGCGAGACGAACGTGCATGCTCAACGGCGGGTGGCATATAACTGAATTATTACATTTAAAATCCGCTATCTGTTGTTGATTTGTTTCCAACACAAATTTTTATGAAATAGAACTCACAATTTATCCTGAAAATAATGTGAGACGTGGTACACCTACAACACAACTATAGCTGCAGGGAAAACGTTGAAATATTTTCAATCTTCCCGAGCTGCCGTAGAATGACACACGTATTTTATGTGTGTTATCTTATTATATTATATATTGTACATGTATTTATTAGAAAAAATCTTAGATACTCATGGACGACGGGGTGACGCTGCACTCACGCCGATACTTGTGATCTTGTAAGGTTTTTCAATCAGAATTTGATTTTTACAGTAATATAACATAATTTGATGCTTTTTTTTTGATTCTTACTCGTGTATCCTAATAAAATTTAAGACCGCAAGCGATCCGAATACCCTATTAGTCGCCCAGTGCTGTATACATAAACAGTTTAGGTACTGTGAATCGTGATATTCCGAGTAAAGTTATTGCGCGCACGCGTGAGCGAAACGGTCAGCCGAATTCTGAATTCGAGTAATGGTTCGAGTCGCACGCATGTAATTGATGTGCTTTTAGTTGTTCCACAGCGGTTTTACGGCGAACATAGGGTGGCCGCAAAAATAATGTCACTAATTTCAAATTTCCATAACGAAAATATAAAAAAAAACAACAACAATAATGTACCGGGGTCTCACGAATTCACGTAACTACACGTTACTTATAAGTTATATATGATCATCGGTACAGCGATAGAGAGTGAGAAACAGAAAGAGACATAGACAGACAGGCAGAGCTGAGCCATGCCATCGTGAAAACACAAAATATATATTTGCTTTCTATGCGAATCCAATAGTTTGTGATGGTTCAGTAAATATTGGCATTCACGTGCGATGTTCACAACACGCGGTCTTCTAAACTTCTGTAAAGTATTAGCATACGAGTTTATTTACTACACACTTTCTGATCGAACAGTACCTAAAAATCGTATCACTATAATACACAATACGTTTGTGCATATTAATTTGTTTTTAATTTAAATTATTTCAATACTAAACAAATTACACGTGCACTAACTACTCGCCGGTTAAAAACTTACAAAATGTTTTTTAACGGGCAGCGTGCGTTACAATAGTAATAGTAAGTAAGAGTTGACTGGGTTACAGGCAAAAAATATAAAATGTTGTAGACATTTTTGAGTTATACACATTCTGGGATGATGTTTACTGTGTTATTTTTTAGATGTGCTATAATTTTAAATTATAGAATTGTAACGGCCAAAAAGCGCATCTTAAAAATCGTCTAAAATAATAATAGTTCATTTTTAAATCGAACCAGACGGTCTAAGAAAATATAATAAGTCCGTTTTTTTCCTTTAAATAATTTTGGTCACATAGTTAACTAGCTTATGGGCATATATGCAGTTTATATACCTGTAGGCTGTAATATTGAAAATATATGGAGAGGAAGATCAGAAAATAGTAAGTTTACTTGTATTAGATATACATTTATTTTTGTAAACATTATTTGAAAATGTTGAGAGTATCATTCTTATTCACGAATTTACTAATAATAGTATGCAGTTACAGATTATCATTTTAAAATCAAAGGTCGATACGGTTTTTGTCTTGAACGCAAATGATGCGCGGACATAAAGTTATTTTAATCATGATAAATATATAGCGTATACAATTAAAGAAAAAACAAACATAATTATGTTACTATACACAATAGGTACTCTTATATAATTATATAGGTGGAGCTCACGTACAGGAAACCACCCTGCAGTATTATAACAGTATTATTATAGCTATATCTAATGTACAAAAGGAAACCTTATTGTCCGTCCGTTATTTCATAACTATATATATATATTTAACGAGAACGGATAAACGGGTCTAAGTATTCTAAGTACCTTACTCTACTTGCGTGGGGGCGTATTTTAATGCGACTTCGTCGTTTCATAACGGATCAGACCTTTTGAGGATTTGGTCCTAGGACTTTTGACTAAAGGGATTTCGAAAGTATCGAGATTGTTACACTTCTGTTTGTAATATGTTTAGGTAGGTATACACAATTTTGATGACACGTTCGGATTGTTTTGAACTCGCGATCATCATTATAAAGTAGTATTATCTGGCAATATGATATCGTGTAAATTATTCGTAATTGTACTTCGTACTTGGTACATATTGCATCTCACCAATCGGACGACATGCTCCGCAGCAATTCGTATGATATTATGGCGTTAATGCTCGAAAAAAGCGTGGGTAATGAATAACATGAGCTTTCCTGCACAGTTTTTTACGACCTCGCAAACGCGCCCGGCACGTGCATTTTCATAACATATTTTCAAGATTCCACCTCAATTAATGTTTCTAACACTGTCATTCTGTCGCAAGAGCGCGTGTTGGTTTTAATTTTTCAACAGCGGCGGTAACCCTTTGCAGCTGAGCGGTTAACAAATATAATAATATAGATATCGTTGCATTGCTTTTACGAATCAGTATAATACGACCAAATTGTACGTTGATTTCGATTCGTGCGTAGTGATTTGCACAAGCTAAAACGTTCCGTCTAATTTCTGTTTCATTCCGTTGCAAAAGAATTATGCTCATCACATCGCGGTATGTTATGGTTTATTCTAGAAAAGTAAACTCGTTTAGACCACCATCCGTACGTGAAAAACGAAAAGACATTCAAACGCAAACGAAATGTACGAAAAAAAAAAAACAATAAAAATAGTAATAATGGAACATTTATTTCAAAGGTTACGAATTAGTCGGGCTCGTTGTTCCTGCTTCCCTTTGTATTATTATTATAATATTTAATGCGACGCCGTTCCCCGTGCACGCGAACAACAGCAAATGACTGTATGCAACATGTACGTCGCAAGCCCGGTTTATCGTGATGCCCATAAGGCCATAACGCTTTGTCGTACCGCAGTGCAACTCAACAATCTTATTACCCATCGAAACGCATTGTTACCGCGCATCGCCGTATATTTTACCCGAGCATAACACGTGTTATCCCAGCCCCGTTTCCGCGGCCGCGTGTTTGTCGTCACGCGATAACATGTGCGCGGAGCGTAAGATCGAATTAGGAAAAGAAAAAAGGAAGAAAAATAAAATTGAAAACAACACCTCTTCGTGTGAAACGTGTTATTCGTAGCGCACCTACCGCAAAGGTGTCGTTGACAATTTCATTTTTATTTTCTCATAAAAAAACATAACACAAAACGCGCCGCTCGAGTGGTGTATTGTTCTTGACCGTTTTCCGCTATTCCGCGATATGATTACCAGGTATTGTTCACCGTTGTCCACGCGTTCTTTTGCACGTTCTGCAGTACCGTCGGCGGTCAAAAACCGTTTCTCTTCGACCACGCCGTGCGGCTGCACTTCGATAACAGTATAGGTTCCTCTGATATTACCGTTCCCCAGAGATCTCGTCCGCGGACGGTTCGCTGTTTATAGATATAGTTCGTTCGCTCAGCGCGTACTGTGCGTTTAGCCGGCGATATAATGGTTAAAAGTTTTTCATTTAAATATCATTAATGTTTTGTAAGAAGAAGAAAAAAAAATGCAATCATTTACAAAAAAGAAAAAAAAATGTTTCATTTTTTTTTTCTTCACTAACTGAAGTTGTAAAATAAATTAATGAGTAAATTAGCTCGCTTATACTAATTTGTACTTAGTGCTCCCTTTTTTTTCTTTCTTTTTTTTTCTCTCTTCTCTATTTCGCACCGACGCGACTACGACTGTTACCACGAGGTTGTTTCACCAAGGCAGTAAATTTACTGCGTAACATTAATAATTGTGTTGTTTTGAGAGAACAGGTTGAACCATCGGTGGATTTTATAATTTATAACACTTTTCATACAAACGTTTAAAAGAAAACATTTTATAATGTTACGAAGGTAGTTTTATCATACGTACTGTTTCAAACTACAAAATCCATTGTTGTTTAGTTTTTGATAAATTGACTAGGCAAATCTGAAAGAGCTGATGTATATAAGTATTTACCATTTAAGTTACAATGTGAATAAATGTATCTAACGTTAAGAAACTTTTGAACAGTTTATTTGACTTGTATACGAGGGAATAAGATTTTCGAAGTTGTATCTTTACAACATTATTAATGTCTCAGTATCAAATGTGAAAATAAATAATGTAAACATACAGAAACTAACATAGTTTATGTTTGAAATACAGATATGACATTTACTGAAATATAAATAAATGTTTAGAGATAGGTATCACAGAACAAGTAACAAGTAGCCTACACATATTATGGAAGCTGAACGTCCGTTCATATCTACGCGTATTTCGCGTTTGAACGCGAACTGGCGTGATTCGAACACTATTGTTGGCAAGTGTTATAACATTATATCGCTGTGCGATTAGTGTTGTTTCGACATAATTACGTGATCTCAACGTCAGCAGTCAGTGTACGAACCAAAACTACCTCGCCGATGCTCGTCACGAATGACGAGTTCAAGTGGGAATCAGTAGCTTCGTGATGTCTACCCGCAGAAGACATTATTCTTGTTTCTTGTCACTTCGGAAGGCCAACCAAACTACATCAACTTTCACTCTCAGTATGATAAAATTGTCTATTGTTTGGAAATATCTTCTGCTCCTAGTTCGAATGGGATAGAAGCGAATTCTCAGTGTTGCTTGGTTTTGACTTCTTTTTGTGTAGTTCGGTGGATTGATACGTCGGCTCGGTTACACTGGAATGTAATCGATTTCGGGTAAAGCTCAATATACACGTGTATCGACTTTTATTTATTTTATTTTTAGAATATATAGATTTGCCTGGGTACTGTCGAAGTTTTATTACAAGTTATCAGTTGCAGTTTGCTGGCCCTTAATATTTGTCAAGCGCATCACCGGCAAACATAGCTGACATAAAATTGTTGTCCTTTGAAACGTTTAAAGTGTATATAACATGTACAGTATAAGTCTTAAAACGTTGCCCTGGGGTACTCTTGCTACCATGTCCTTCCAACTGCGCTATACTTCAAACAATCGAGAGAATGATAAAAGTTCAAGTGTCGGTTTTACGGAAATCTAGAGAGTGGATTTAGAAGTTATTTCGACGTAAACGTACTACGGATTCGAAATATAATGGAAAATATAAAATTTATAAGATGTTGCAAACACTTCTGAAAATTTGTGTGTTTTTTGAATAGAATTCAAGAGCTGCACACTGGAATCGAAAAATGTTTACGAAGTCAAAATCTCGAGATTTCATACGTTATAACGAAATTTATTTTATATGAAATATAATTTTGAATATTACGACTGGCGATGTGCTATAATTGAATAGATTTTAAAAAAAAAATTTCAGTTGTAAAATGTGATTAGTCATGTAAAAATAACCTAACATTTAGTTATGTAAATATTTACAAATTTAATTTTTTTTTAGTTCGTCATTTAGTTCAATAAATAAATCAAAATATCTTATCTTCATATTTACAAACTAATTAAAGATAAATCGTTAAGACTAAAATTATAACCATGAGTTATAAATAGAAATATAGTTAGGATATTAAAAAAAATATATTTTCAATGAGCACATATAACGAATTTCGATTAGTATTTTTCCAAGTAACATTTTTCAATTAACTGATGCAACAGAATAAAAAATCGTGATAATACTTGATACGTGGTGGTCCGCACACGAAGAACAGTAGTGTCTTGTGGATTCTGAATTCTGCCGGTTGTGCATGAAAAATAGCGTTCAGGGAAAAGCATGAAACGTAAGTGATATTATTCGCGGACAGGCGTAAAACGTTGTTGAGGATAAAAAAAAAGTAATCGCGCTTATCGGCTGAAGTCGATCATCAAGATGTGTCCGTTTTGAATTTGACTGTCGAATTAGGATTTCGATTGAATGTGTATGGACTCGCTTGTGCCTACCCATTATAGTGTATCACTGTTCGGAAAACCGTACACTTATCTATATACAGTGTGTCGGTACGTGCGCGCACGTCACTCGGTGTACGGGATACGCGCACCGTACAGCCGCAAATACGTGGTCACCGTGCATGGTTATACATTTATAAATTCATGTACGTTGACTGTAACCGAACTCGACTCTTTGGCTAACAACTAATGACACCGGTGATCAATCGTTTTAACTAGATTTGAGTTTTGAAGCGTTTCGCGCGGCGCGCAAAATCATCACGGTTTGTGCACCACGCTATTATGTACGTTGACGAAATTTAATAACAAACGTGTCACATTTCTGTTCATAAAATAATAACCATCGCACATGTCTGTCACACGGCGCGCGGTACGTGTGCTATAATATTATGTAGGTATACGCGTAATATTCGTGGCGGCGGTGAATCGGAATCGGTTATACGCACTTGCACCTCAGACGTGTTCGTTCAACTTTCTCCACAATTATTGTTACTGCACATGGTGACATCACCCTCTTTTTGGCCGTAAATCGGTTCAACTTGGACTTTTTTTTTCACCGTTTTATTTACTATGATGATTATGTTTTCCATGTTTTTTCATGCCACCTTAGGGTGCCCTGTGGCGATACAAACTTTTATTTTCAAATGGAAACACCCTTTTTCGCTACGGTATTTTACTGAATGATCTTTTCTGTGAGTCTTGATGAGACCAAGTAGTTTTTGAATTATTTTCATTGAAGTGTTAAGGAAAATAGTCTGATAACATATCAAATATTATGATATAATTTGCATTTACATGGGATCGATAATTGCTACTGATTCGAGGTAACGCAAATTTTACATTTTTCATACGCAATTTTAAATTTGAATAATTCCGAAAGTATTGATCCGAGTTTTGACTAAGTCGCATCAATAATTCCAGAAAATTTAATGGAATAATATTTTGCGTAAAAAATATGATGTTTTCATTTGAAAAATGAAAATTGTATAGCCACAAGACACCTTAAGGAAATGTAAGCTTTTTTTACAGCAAAAAAAGGGGGTAAGTATACGTCTTGTTTTACACAATTTTACATTTCTTACAGAATAATCAAGTACCTGCGCGCGTCGGCTACCCAAAAAAACTGTCGTTGTTTGTCACTAACAAATGAACGTTTTTACTATACGTCATATGTATAAGTGTCTGTTTGTGCGCACAACACACAAATGGTATATATGCGTTAAACTCGCTTTCATCACGTACACTTTGTCCGATCGTCGGGGTAAGGGAGAAGAAAATATGTATATCTAATCAAATTTCTATATTTTTTTTATTTGATTTCAAAGTTTTGGATTATTTTTTCCATCAGTAATTGCATATATCTGAAGCTTCCCGTACGTCTTAATACCCAGTATAGCATAGATTATTGAATCTAAAGTTTATTGTTCACAAGTATTTGAATAGTGTAAACAAGAGCCAAGAGGACTGGAGTAGCAACAGAAGGTTACCGTCTGTTGAAAATATAGTAATTTGAAAAAAAAAATGATATAAAATATTTGTGTAGAATGCGTTTTAAACATAAAATACGTTATATTTTATACGTTATATTTTCGACGGTATTATAAATAACGATTTCATTGATTACTACACGGTTACAATATTATATACGATAAAATGCGGTTACACCTAATACATTTCATATAACAACATAGTAGGGATCTAATCGCGAGAGCTAAAAACTTTTGAACACGGGTATGATTTTGGTGAGATTAAAAACAATTGGTTAAGTAGGTAGCTGAAACGAGAAATGTACATAATAATTTGGCTTATTTATATTTGGTGGTGAATTAGAGCTTAATGTTGTTTTACTGAAGATTACGCCTCGTGGCCATAGCCTTCATCCAAGTTGATGTAACGAACTAAACAGTGAAATGATATACGTTTTGAGGTATAGGTTAACACTCAAAAAATTGTGCCCCAAAATAAATAAGTTTAATGTTATTAAAACATAATATATTTTATGTATATTTAAATATCCGATTCAGAAGTAGTAATATTTTAACTAACATAAAAACAACCAGCTGAAAATCAAGAGAACAATAGCTGGTGGATAGCTGTACTTTTATTGATTTCAATTTCATTAATTAACCATATAAATAATAATAAATGGCAGTTACAACACAGCTTTTTTTTTATTTATCTTAATTTAATAACGAAAACAATGTAAATCGGAATCCTGTTGAAAACGTATTGAACTGAACATTGTGTTTTATTATTATCAATCGTTGTGTAAAGTACGGCGAAGTACAAAATATCAACGGACCGGGTGAACATTTTCATATTTTTTCTAAAAGCGATATAGTATCTGAGTAAAGTTTCTCCTCCGCTTATAATACACAATAGCGATTTATCGGTTTCTCAAAACTTATCATTACAGGTTAGATACCGTTACCAATGTATTTATATTTATAGGTAATTAGTAGAACACAGACGACAATGCTCTTATAAATGTAAAAATGTATTTCAGATGAAATTATATAAGCTCGGAAAATAGTTATAAAATATTAAGCACTGAAAAATCGAGTTTATTCAATGTTGTATCACGTATAAAATCTGATAATTATAAACAAATAATAACAAACTAACTGATGGCGTATCAGAGATAAAAGAACTCAACGTTACATAACAAATCTAGCGAAAAAAAAAAATGATTAAAATTTGTGTTTATTTATTGTGTGCTATTAGACACATGTTACATGATTGGTAAAGATTTGTTTTGAATTTGTACCAAGGAACAAATGCCGTCAACAACCATAATTTTAGTTACTTTTTATTCTTAAAATGAAATAACTCAAACTTCTATAATAGCTTCAGCAAATAAAAACTCTATGTAAATTCGTTAAATGCATTGTTAGATGTTAGAAAAAGGTTTTGAAATGGAATATATTTGAGCAATATTTATTTTCCCGTGGTGCACGGTGTTATTGCTTTCTAAGCTCAAAATTCGTTTTGTTCAAATTTAAAATGGAAACTTTTATTTAGAATGTTTTTTGAAACTTGTTTTATTTTATGATATTTCCAGCATATTTAGGACATACTCGCGTACAATTTTACAAGTTTCGCTTGTATACAAATAAGATGAAAACTTCAGCGGAGAAGCAAGAGCTAAAGAGAAAAATTCTAACTTTGGTGCAAACTGTTTATCTTGCGACGTAATAATATTATTTGTAACACAATGAGCTTCGTCGTTTATTACGATTAGATAACGTTTTGAAATCTATTCCGTTGGACACGGACAATTAAATCGACGTTTTATTCACGACATGCATTAACCTCGACACCGTCGGGTGGTATTGCGATTGACAATCGGCATATAAAACAAAATCAATTATTTGTAAATCGTGCGTAGGTACGTGCACATATGTGGCGATGCACGTCAGTCTCGCGCGCATAGTCGCTAGTCGGGTCCGTGATTGATGAGAAACTTTTTTATTGCTCCGTGTGAAATATGCCGTAGAACAAAAATTCTCGACGTTCGAAAGGACATTCGTCTATAACCGTGGAAGATTTTTTATTTTGCAAATATTGAACGGCACTCTGTCCGGGACGATAATGAAATACATGTTATGGATCATTGATAGAACACACACCCATATATGTTTCTCGTTTAGTACTACAGATTTCGATCGGGAAAAGTGTTTCAAAACTTTCATCGCAGAATCGCCCAACACAGAACGCGGAAGGGGACGCAGATTGTATACTTGGGCAATTCTTTTAAGTTAAATTTATATCCGAGAATTAATTGGTTTCAAGTAATTGTCGAGAGAATTAGATGAATGGGTTAAATTTTCGTTTAAGCAATGTCGTTTAAGCATTCGATTACAGTAATTTATTGATTGAGTGGTAAATTATTTATAACAGTCGTTTTTATAGGCACACCGAGTGGTTTCGTTGAAAACCGATCAGTTTTAAGTTTAAAATAAGAATAATTGAACCCATTACAGCTATACATCAAATCTGCACCGAATCTACAACAACGGGATACAAGTGTTCGACACTCGATATCTGTGTTCCAATTTTTCGTACGGCATTACTATTGTTTTACATAAAGCCATTTTCGTAGTACACTTTTACAGTTTTATGTACGTCATAATTTATATATATTTTATAAACATTCGTTTTGAAAACGTTTTCTGAGATGAGGTCAAAATATATAACTCATACATGACATTTTATCATCAAAAAGTTTCTATAATTTTAGTACTCGGAAAAAAATAATTTCGGGTGAAATGTTCTATAATGTCATGTACGATGTTAACTTAAAAAATACAGTTTATTAAAACAATTTTTGGCCCAGTTTTATTCTCTGAAAAGTATTAGTAAGAAAAGAAAACATCATAATGTAAAATATATATATTTCTATCACAGTTTAGAATCTACATAATCATAGATTTATGTATAAGTCAACTGTTTGCTTACTGCATAATATACATCAATGTTTATACTCAGGTATTCAATAATCTTATATAACTGTATGCTAAGCGTTAATGGTTTCCTCTTGATCTCCATCAAAATGCTCATTAAACGTGTCAATAGATCGTTAAGATTTGATGAGTGGATATTGATCTAATGCAAATGTTCAGCAGTTTGGTTCTATCGTTTGGTAAATTTTATACAAACTAAAGTTCAAGCATTGAGTCGCAATAAGTTTTTGCATAATATGTGCGGTTTATAGAGACAAATTAATGTAAAAATAGTATATCGACCCTATTCGTTTGATTAGGTTGGCATTAACAGAAACTTGGTACATACAAACCGACTGGGTCAATTCAATTCTATTTCACATTACTTTCTAGTTAATTAAAGTTAGAGATTATTTGAGTTTTATTTAATTCCATCGTAAACGATTAGAAAATCACAGAAATTACACAGAATAAGTTTTTTCTTAGCTTCGTTGAAGCTTAATGCGCATAGCACATCTCATTAATAGTACTGTAGGTACGCTGTACAATGAACACATACGATTATGTACTTTTGTGGATTGCTCAAAAGCTCATTGTTTGCAGCAAGTTCAGATGAAATGTATCTATATGCATAAAATGCATTTACTATGCAAGTAATACCAACTTTGTTAAGACGGAATAATAATAATTTTCCACTCGAGTCGTAACACCAACACAACGGTAGAGTTATTTTCATTGACCTAGGTGTTTTGAATATGAAATAAAAATAAGACGCGTCTATCTTGAACGTCCCACGACGGTTTTAAAACGGTTTTCATGCGTGGTGATATGGAATAAATACGTCTCACTTACCACAGCACGGTATGGGTTCAATTTCGTCGCGGAAACCATCATAATACAGTCGAACACATTATCATCGAGTGAAGACGCATTGTGAAAAACGGCTCGGTGGTATTTCACCACGATAATACTATTATCCGAGTTTGAACATGATAGATATTCTCCGCGTCAAACCGTTGGCCGATTGAAAAACGTATTCTATACACACGGATAATAACCGGAGATGGATGTAACGACATGACGTGAACACCAACGGATTTGACTATAAATTTGAGAAACCAGCCATGGAATATAATGCGTAAAATATAATATAACGATAAGGCGGTACGGAGAGAAAGAGAATGAGCGAGAGAGACGCAGAGAGAGAGAGAGAGAGAGAGAGACGGGCAGAGAGTGTGAGGGAAAGAGTAGAGATAAATAAATTCTACACGTCGTACGGCAGTGTTCAGCGCACATTTCATTTCTAAACGGCATCGCGCCGACTGCCAAGTGCCGGCGACAACGACGGCTGCTCGAACACGCGTAATATGCAATTTTTTATCCCGTCGCCCCGTGGATAGAGGTGCACGCCACACGTCGGCAGTGTGCTGAACGGAGAAGTAATAGGGCGCGTCGAGTCGAGCTCAGACTTGCGTCGGCGCGCGCGAACGCGTTATACGATTTGGGCCTGTGTAATGTTTTCAAACGTCACTCGCGGATAACGACGTCGAAATGCGCGCGCGCGTTTCGCACCGCAAATGGAGAGGAAATAATAATAGTACGCACGCTGAGGGTGAAACGTGTGCACCTAATCATGCCATAAGCCAGCTGACCCGGCCTCGCCCGGAAGACGTCTTACTATTTTTAGATTGGAACAATTACAATTACAACGTCAAAGAAAATGTTGGTTGAGAAATAGCGCACACTCGTCAAATATTCATATGAAATTTAATTTTTTTACCTATTCATTGTCAATTTACATGAAACGAACGAAACTCCTAGGTCGGGTGAGATGACACGGGGAGGGGTCTTTTAAACTTGAAACCAATTATATACCATTGCTCACGAAAAAAAAACGATACTCGGTGTAAGAGGTCGGTTCGATCAATCGGTTTATATTATAATATCGTGCAAGTAATCGAAATTCGTTTTCTAACGTTAATAAAAGTTGTTTGCGACTTTCCGATAAAAAATGTTTCATTGGTTGCAGGCTAAAACTTTGTATCGAAATATATGGACGGTGTAAGATCCAATTCTCGATTTAGGATCTGGGTTGAAGTTTTTATGAGAAATTAAAAAAATTACCCTCTCAAAGTACCGAATAGATGAAAATTTCCTTCAGAAAAGTACCAGCTTTGTATAAATAAGAAAACTCATTCTGGTTGAAATTGTGTATACAAGCACACAAAAAAACACACAACACGTGATAAAACCAATACATTCTTCGTTTCACTCCGAATCTAATGTAGACAAATCCGTGATTATAGAAATAATACATATTAAACAAAACAAAATATTTCTTAGGTGACCAAAAAGCGATATTGTATAGGTACATCTATTCCAGAGCCCAAAATGGCTTCGACCTTTAAAAATGAGATTTTTGAAAAGTCCTTTCGTAGTGCGTAATACAAACATATCCCCTCAAAATTTCAAATAAATCCGTTTTGGCTGTACGCTGAATTGCCCGGATTTGCACGAAACGGTCTTGGTCGCGGCTAAACATTTTTGAAATCCTTTCTTATTGCACATATATAATGTTGGAGGAACCACTATGTCAAATTTAAGGTTCATGCGTTTTGTCGTTTTCGAGATTTACAGTGAACGAGTGAGTGGTATTTGGGTTTTGTACTTGCAGATTGCAATACGCAACGTTAAACGGTAATATTTTAACAATTTGCGTATACGTGTATATTATTACAACATGATTGCGCGATGCAAATCAATGACACCGGAGGAGAGTTTCCGTGTCGTCGGACGCGTTCATGTAGGTATGTATATACCGCAGGATAAGATAAAAATATGTTAATCGAGCGCATACGAACTAGCAAGTGTACTCAAACTGAGGAGTGTATAATATTCTAACAATGCCGTGCCAATAATGAAAAATAATTTTTTTTTCCTCTTACCGTAACAACTAAATCTACTTTATTGTTATTGTATTCATCAGATGTAAGGCGTGCGTTACAAATCGTAAAAATCGAAATTCTAAAAATATTGTGCTAAAGTACAACGTTTTCTTTTGGCTCGTGACCAATTACATTTTTTCTCCAAATGCACACAGCGATTGAAACAGTTTTTAAGCCGACGCAAAAAGGATCAAATATTATGTATTATGCATGAGTTGTAGCGGTACACGGCGTTTGAAAACGACCGCGACTTTGCCGATTATAAGCTCATGTTTTATATTTTTACGCGAAAATATTAAAAAAAAAATTAATGTTTCCCGTCGAAAGCACGGTTATTTGAAAACAAAATCGCGTTTGTTAAAAACTATTATTTATATAGTACTATTCGTAATGCATAATATTGTATGATTCGAGGGACGACAGTAATAATTTTACTCGGTCAGAACATATCGCTGGTGCAGTGTAAAGGAACTGCTGGAAAGACTGAATATTTCACATCAACATTGCTCGAGTACTTTTTGAGAACTATTATTAACGCGTATAACGTTCAAACACGAGTCGTGTAGGTATTATAAATGTACGTTCGAACGAGCCACGTCATAAATGTGCAAAATAAATTAAAATAATACACAGAGAAATATTTGAGTTGGAATTATCTTTGAGAGACATCGCAGTTGTTAATTATAATAAAAATACTTAATGCAGCCGTAATTATGTAGCGTACGATCGCACGGGTCACTTGAGCATCCCGCAGCCCCACCGTACCAAATACTCATTATTGTTCAGTCTATGCATGAAAAAGTTCAAACGTTTGTATTATTCATACTTCTGTACGGGAAATATAATCTCGCTGCGACACATTCATCTTTGATATTCCTACGCGTGTGCGAGAAAAATGCACATCAAATATTAAAAGTACACGCCCATTGAACCGCTTGAATTTAATATCATTTGAAAATTCAAAATTTACCGTATTTCAAGTGCAGACTCGCAAAGGAAAAACTCAAATCGAACCGTCGAATATATTATGATATTACATTGTCGTTTGTCACGCTATCGCTCGTTTTCTATTGAATTTAATAATTTATAGGTCACTGTCAACTTCCAATTTTGAATGTTATACATACACTTATAACGTGTTTTTTATGAATCAATAAACATTAATACCTCAACCAAGTCTAGGACTGATAAAAAAATGGAATAAATTGTCGTTAATGCGTTAAAAATTAATTTATTATAAAATTTGTTTATAAAATGATCGAACAGAAAAATGTATAAAAGTGAAATTATATTAACAGTTTAATAATTATGACCTATGATCATCATTCACCAAACGGTTCTAACTAAAATAATGTACTTTTGAAAGTGGTGTACAGACATTTATTCAAATTGATCATACTTGAATTTGTTAGATTATCTCGTTGAACTTTAAATTGTTGAAGCAAAAATATATAAAATCGCATCCAATGATATTATTATATGACACATGTAATACGAACTATACGAAGCTATTATAGAAGTTTGAGTTATTTAATTTTAGGAATAAAAAGTAAATTAAATTATGGACGTTGACGTGTTCCTTTTGTACAAATTCAAAACGAAGCTATAAAAATCGTGTAACATGTGTCTAATAGCACACAATATATGATCACAAATTGTAATCATTTTTTTTTGGCTAGATTCGTTACGTAACGTTGAGTTTATTTCAGACCTTTGACACGCCATCGGTTAGTTCATTATTATTTGTTTGTAATTATCAGATTTTATACGTGATACAACATTGAATAAACTCGATTTTTCAGTGCTTTATATTTTATAACAATTTTCCGAGCTTATATAATTTCATCTGAAATATATATAACTATACTATACGAGTCCGTAAATCGAAATAAAAACTTGTTATAATAAACTCTACATTGTAACCGATTTTATTTACATTTACATATTTGTTGTATTCTCGTCAGGCGGACAATTCTTGGGTCAACAAAACCGTATTAATCATTTTACTCTATGGTATTATATATTTTTTTCACCAGGCGCGTTGGAAAATTTTATTTTTCTTAAAATATAAAAATAGTAAAACCTGGCTGTTCGATAGCACACGTTCGGGATTCACGACCGCGTGCGTGTCAAGTATTCTTTTGAGTTTGAATTTTCTCCTTCTACAGCGCATTTTTAGATTACTTTTCACGCGTCGATGCATGTAAATGTGCAGGCATTGGGGTAAAAAAAAGATGAAGAAGCGACCGATTTGGTAATGGGTCGTTTATGGGTCATGTATAGAAATCACACTGCTGCAGTGAGCCAGCACCTACTCACCATAATAAATGCGCAAAGTGTTTAGGGATAAGGACCAAAACGGATGCTTTAAAAGCCCCGCCTCACTTTGATTATTTTTAGAAAAGCCTTTTACGCCGGAATCGGATGATCATGGTCTTGACGACACCAGATGGCCGCCGAAAATATATTATTATAGGAAATTCCCTCTCAAGTAGACATATATTATAAGACGGTTGTACCGAGAGGTTAAACAACACCTACTAATTATTCTTCATTTGAAATATTGGTTGAAAAATAAACCAGCACTATTTTAATATTTAATTATGTTCGAATCAAGTAAGAGAAATCAAAACGAAAACAAATCTTGAATGAAAATAAACAATTATTGCGACTGATCTACAGTTGTTATTGCTTATACCTGTAGATATTAGGAAATATATAAAAATAAAAATAATAATGACAACATTTTTATTCCAATAATTAAATTATGTGAATTGGAATGGGCTAAAGTCTAATGTTATACTAATAACAAATATCAAATAAAAAATAACCATAAATTAATAGTATGGTTCATTTAATAAATATGAATATATTAAAACCAAATAAACATGCAGTTAATGAGTAATAACAACTTAAACATTTATTCTCTTGATTTAGAGTATAATGAGAAGTGAAAATTCGATGTTCTTGGTGAAAAAAAGTGACAATGCACTTGGAAAGAGAGAGTCAGTCATACATATGACATGTACAGTGGTTTTTGCATTAGCGCATTATAATTGTTTAAAAAAGTGTCGACAAATTATTGTTTAGGCCACATCTCATATGGGACGATATGTATATATTAACTGTTGTTTAAACTTGCGCAAAACACGCGTATAGAAATAGGAAATCTAATTACTATACGTACATAAGTCGTACATATAATCATTAATATTATAGAATGTCTTAAATTTGGACATCCAACATTGTTTGAAATCATAA
This sequence comes from Periphyllus acericola, assembly GCA_949715065.1. NCBI lineage: Eukaryota > Metazoa > Arthropoda > Insecta > Hemiptera > Aphididae > Periphyllus > Periphyllus acericola. The sequence goes on from OX454264.1 coordinate 16,183,151, forward strand.
GTTCTCATTTAAGTTCAAAAAATATCCCTTCGAATGTCGCACACGTTTTTCACGAATCAAATATCCTCTGAAAGGATTCTACACTTTTTATTTGAAAATACCAAAGAAAAATCCGTTTTCGTAGAAAACTTGTAAGATATTTCGCAGCTAATAAATATAAGAATATAAAAGCGAGGGGGAAAATATACAAGGGCAGAATGTAGAAAGAATCATTCAGTACACTTGGTCTGAATTGTTACCATTGAACAAGGGCCGGTAATAATTTAAGTAGGTTTGTCCATAAGTTGAAAACATGTGACATTTTTTCCCAGAAGAATTTTTGAGTATCCACGGAATAACATTGTATGTGCGAAAATATCCAACTATGCTATTCAAGGCAATCGATTGCACGCAACGAATCATTGCTTACGAAGAATAAAACGAATCCGTTGTATTGTTATGGCGACTTTCAGAGTCAATACTGAAAATAATAGAAATGAATTGAACATAGTACGACTAAGAACGAGCGATCGTAAAATTATATGACCCATATTGTGTTTTAATATTATATGAGAAGGACGCATTGAAAAAAAAAAAAATCATAAAAACAAATCTCTATAATATAATATATTTTTTTTTTAAAGAAAACTGATTACGGTTTTTATCCTTGCGCTGAAGGATGGATTGTTAATACATCTACGTGCATCAATAATGATGGTGACATTTTCATAAGTAGATGTCGTAACACGCGATACACTCTCCATTTTATAGTTAATAACGCGGTCGATAGAGAAAAAATACTACACGCTTATTGGACCGAGATAAATCCGAAGAATTTGTTTAACAATTTGAATTTCTACATATTCATACAGTTCCGTTCCATCTTAATGAATTAGGACATTTTATCTTCCTAAAATAAAATCTAATATCAACTCGGCGCGCCGCGGCGTCCAATTTATTTACAGTTACATATTTTCATAAACATTATTTGGGAGGTAAATAAAACCGGTAAAATTTGTCATCTTGACCAATATATTTTATTAAATTGTATTTGTCAAATAAAAATAATGTTATCGATGCCCGTGTGAAACACTATGAATACTTTAATCAATATTCATGTTCACCGGTGTCGATACAAACAGTTTGTACTGTAATTTATTGACGGTACTTATAAAGTGTTTTACTTTTTTAAGATTTGCATTTCTACTGAATTGCGTGTACAATACGTTTTATCAAAAATAGTCAACAATAGTTAATGTTTAGAAATTTAAGGTAGGCGCATTTAAAATAATTACATTTTGTTGTACTTTTTTACATTTTGTAAGCTACTTATCTCGAACTATGTTTAAATATTAAAAAATAAAACTATTTACTATAGTAAAGTGTCATTAAAATGTTTTCAATTTATTTATTTTTTTGGTTAATATTATATTATACTATTCTGTGATCAATTATTGAATAGTCGTGTGAATTAGCTCGTAGTAGTCGAAACCAGGTAATTCTATTCCGTGTATATAAATTATTTAATCAAGATAGTATGAATATAATTTTCAACTTCAGTACAACCACAATGCATTTTGAGAGGTTATTATAATTTGTGTTCCAATTGCTTCATGAAAAATTAGATTTTGTACTTTCAATAAAAAAAAAAAATGCTAAACTTTATTCTAAACAAAATTTTGCTGAAGATATATTTAATACTTTAAATGTTCAAGTGTTTAGATGCCTCAGTCCCCCTGATTTATTTTTTTACTCGATTTTATATCTTATTCACATTATTTCAACACTATTTTTGGTTTTCAATTTAAATTTAAATTATCATTTACTGTTGATTTGGTTTTATAAAAATTACCTTGAGTTACCATTTGAATTATCTTTTAATAATTTATGAATATTAAGATACTGTGTACGATGGTCATTCGTTACACATTTCAGTATGACTCATAACATTTGTATGCCTTTAAAAAATGTTTAGATAATTGTATCTTCTTTGGTGCATTAGTGTAGCAGTCACCCCAGAATGAAATTTTAATATTGAAAATTATAATAATGTTTAAGATGTACAATGACTGTGGAACATTTTAGGATAAATCGTGATCCAGACATTCTTAAGTGTGCAGAGAGGCCATTGGAATTTTTGGGAAAAGTCGACAAATTTTCTGAACCTCAAAAAGTATAATAATTGTAAGTTCAAATAGTAAGTATCTAATATGCATATTGTATATATAATAGTACTTAAAAATAATGTAAATATATTTGTTTATACGAAAAAGCCATATTATTATTCTTATTATAATTATTAAATAAGAGTATTACTTTAAATTAAATGAAGTATTCTTAACTTTGAGACTGAATGTTGAACTAGCCAACGAACAGATTATATGCTTGTTAAGGTTTTTTTTAAAGCACCGATTGGAGAGGAGTGTAAAAATAAATATATGTGTCGTTTACTATTTCGAAGCGTGTTTTTTAAAGGTAAAATAGGTGTTTTTCTAGGCCATCGTTTATTCCGATGTATTATAAAAATGCATATCCATTGAATGACGACGTATGGCATTTTTTGTCGCGAAAATTCGTAGGTATAGGTATGTCTACAATGGTACATTATACTCTCTACGGCCGTGGGAATGCGGCAAAACGAAAAACTCTAATAAACACGTGCGAGTGTACGCGATAGACCGGTTCGCGAAATCGACGACAAGCGAACCTAACCGAATTACGAGTCTCGGAAAAATGTCAAGTTTTCTTTTCGCGTTGTTATTTTCCATTCATTATTTAGAAATGTATATATGTTTTTTGTTTATTCGACCCTCCGCCGGCCACCCTTGCCGGGGTCGTATTCATTTTTTTATTGTTTGTTTTCATACTAAATACACTTTAGCCCCGTCGCCAATTATAATGTAACGTGTATCGAAAATAATAGGTACCGTACAAGAGGAGCGTTGCGACAAGACGTCTACGTCGAACGTCAGTGGCACGCGTATGTTCCCGGCGTGTCGGTCAATTATTACAGTCATCATCCCGTCCGAATATAATATAATATTTATACGGCTCTGATGAATATACGTTATAGATTTTCCCGGTCGATTATTAAAAAATAAAACGGCGTCGTTCGCGTCTCGGAGACGGCACACGGTCGTTTATCACGATATTTATGAGCTACCCGGACAGGGCCACGGCGTTTGAGATAAATTTATTGTCTTTCGTCGTTTTCGTCCGTGGTACGTCGGCGGGAAATTCCATTTACTATACCGCTCGCGGCCATCGTCGAAATTATGTTCAAGAGAGTGAGGGAGAGACAGAGATAACGACAACTGAAAATAAAAGGTGCTGAAAATAAAGCTGCGGTCGATGGGTTCTGACGTGCGGCATGTGTTTGTCAGAAAACTTTCGAAGTATCACGATTTGCATTCGATGAATTTTACGAAACGGCGGACTTTCGTCAATAAGCTCTTCCGTCGACGAAAAGCATTTTAGCTATACAAATAATCTCGTACACGGTCTGTTATGCATTCCGAGTTGACGAGTACGTAAGACACTTGTTATTATAATTGTTCTACATTTTAAGTACCGGTTTGATGTGAGGTAGTTGGCAGGGCAACAGAGTTTATTGTCTATTTTGTTGTTTTTATGCATACCGATTAAAATATTTTTTACTGGAACAGTAAGTACGTTTTATGACCAAGAGCTTTAAGGTCAATATTAAAATCATATTTGTCTAATGAATAACAATTTTATAATTATAACCCTTTAAACGAAATGTTATGCTTCATATACAAATTAAGATTTACATTTGAAACTTTTTATACAACATTTATTCTCCCTTTTACCGATAAATATCTAGTTTCAATTTTCAGAATGTGTTACATATACGAGTACATTCGTTACAAACAGTATAAACAAAAAATAATAATAATCATGTTTGTAATGTTAATTCCCCAGAGTGTATAATTTTTTCATTTAGATAATTTATAAAATGTACTGACAAGTATTTCAATATAATATTCTGTATACTATTATACTCGTATGTTATGAGTTTCAATAATATTTTACGAATATTTATACTTAGACTTTTACTGAAACTTTTATAACGTCAATAAATTATCGCTTATAAGTAAGCTTTTGTATTAATTTCCTAAAAAATTATTTTTAAATTGAATGGTATTCATTGTCCATTTAATGTCATGACTCATGAGCATTCAAATGTCAATTGTATAATATTTTATTATAATCCGGTTTTTAGTTACAATAATTAGGTACAGTACATTTCAATGGTTTGAAAATATTTTTTTCATTTTTTTCTCATTCGTAAATTTGTTTGGACTTAAGTACAAATTTCGTTTTTTTCTCTTGTGGTGAAGTTGAAAGTTAGTTTGGAACCTTTAGAAATTATTTCTACTGATTAAACTTTCGACCACTAAAATCGTTAAGTCTTGCATTGCATTATACCATCTCAAACTTCTCAAAGTCGCAATCACGTAAATTAATAATTCGGCATTCTCTGGAATAAGATACGTATAAAAATAATATTGAATAACCTAACGTCCTTACGGACAAGACGTATATATTTATTTGTGTTTTATTCAATACAATTAATCAATTTTTTATGAATTTTTAAAAATGTAAAATGTTTATATTTTTGTGATAAGAATATGTTTCATAAAATAATTTTACATTTTATATAAATGAGGATTATAGTCTTTTTAAAATATCGAGGGATGAATATCAAAATAGATAAAATAGATCTCAAGAGAAAATTGTAGATAATTAATCATATTATTGGTTTTCATGAATTTTGAAAAATAATTATGCTAAAGATATAAAATGTTAAACATGAAGTTCTTTTAATATGTTCTGCGATGTAAGATTTAAATAAGATACCTACCATATTTTTTAGACTCTTTTACGTTTTACAATATATTGTTTCATAATTTTATCTTAATATTTCGAAACGAGATGTTAATAAATTAGAACCTTTAAAGGCGGTCGTATAAATTTATTCATGCGTAGTTCAGTGTTTGTATATTATATTGTATTGAATCTACTCATAATAACAAATAAAACATTAAATAATTAGTGCTTGATATGATTGAAAATATTATGTTCTCTTTAACTGGATTATATTGTACATTTTGCACACGCATATTTTTCAATTAGTTTTTATCAATTCAGAAAAAAAAAATGTAACTACAACAATCTTATCGGCTTAATATACATTTTATTTAAAAAAAGTGTTAAATTATGTAATCAAATATTTAGAGTAGAATAATTTAAACCATGTAAAGTGGATTAAGGAACGTGCAAAGATCAGTATTTTAAATGAGGCTAATTGTAATTAAAAAATACACGAAAATGAAGTAGTATAATAAAAAATATGAAAATTATTTAAATTTGAACAAGTAAATAATAAAAATAATAATAATAAAAAAAAACCGGATAAAATAGTGTTCTATATGATTATGAATAATTCTATTGTTTGTACAACTGATTTATTTCAAACGGGGATTTTAAATACAACGGGGGATTTACTTAATATACAGGGTGTCCTGCTGAGGATGTTAAATCGCGATATTTCCTGAGACAATGGAGATATTCAAATTCTGTTTTTTATATAAGAATACAGTGGACAAGCACTACAAATATTTCATATTTTAATCGAATTTAATATCTTGGTAAAAAAATGAAAAAGATTCCTTTTTTCATTTGTGAAAAATTTGAAGATTTTTTCTGAAAATGTTGACATTTTAACATTTTATTTTTATTGATATCATGATGTTCAATATTTTTTTTCGTTAAGAGAGATCGTCAATAATTGTAAAGGTATGATATTAATGGATTCGTTAATTTTTTTTAACCTCACCTATCCGGGATTGGAACTTGTACTACATTTTCAACGGTTTCAACATTCGAGTCCTTATTAGATATATGGCTCGAAACAATCCAAGGGGCAGAAGGGATTTGACGCTGGGAAATCGGTTGAAAAGCCTGTATTGTTTTTAGTTGAGTTGGTTTGCTATTGCCCCGTATTCAAAAACCATACGCACAAATTTTTCTTAAAATAACCCCGTTAGTCTAGTGCAGCTTAGATTTTTATAAATATATCGTGACAGATGGAATACAATTCCTCATGAGAATTGTTATCATCGGAAAACCAATCATTTGGAATACAACTCAGCGGTGTGTAGTCCGAGTCGTTAAACGAACAAATGTTAGACCAATTATTATTCTATATTGTAATACGTTCGCATTACCGGTGGATTGTGTATTTTCATGTTCACCCATTAAAATGACGAGATAAGATAGAAAATACCATCAGCGTGTGGCAGCTGAGCAGTTCGGAACGATAAGGTAATAAACCGACGGGAAGACTGAATAACAATTAAAACTGCCAGATCCATCCAGATTGGTATAGGATGACTAGAACTCATGTACGAGACCGATTTAATCGGTTGAAATTTGCGACGGACCAATTGATATTGGACACAATTGTTAAGGTCATAGAACGTTAGTACCAGGTCGTAAGAGAAGAACAACACGTCATGCGAGTCGCCGACAGCGCAACGGACGGGACGGTTTCATTGACTCATATTTTATTTACGTACCCACTACTATTGTATTCATTAAAATATACGTAACAGATGTAGCCGATGTAATACAAAGGAAGGCGTAGTGTTGCATTTCACTGCATTTGACAACTATGGTATTTTTTTCTACACATTTTTAATTCAAAATATCTTTAGAGAATAAACTGATCTTTCGCGATAGTATTTTGCACGTAATACAGTCGTTATTATACAGCTGAAGTGCATTATGTAATAACCGAGTTGAATGCTGAATAATGTGCACAGTAAAATGTCGTAAAACCGAGGATAAAACACACCGTGAAGGTTGACGTTATTATAATACGTGTCAGTTACGGTTGATGTATATTTTATACTCATCTTAAACCAGTGACAGAACTAGTGTGCGTAGTGATTAAAGCTATATTCTCTTACGAAAACTAAAAAGTTAATATCGTTTGGGTGACGGGGAAATAGTTTTATTTGAATCGCATGTTAAAATTAATTAATTTTCACCTGTATGAAAAATCGTATCCATCGACATTTGTACAAACAGTAATTACAATCATACCCGATACTTACATGATAAATGAGTGAATCGCATTTGAAACGCATCAGGTCAATGCGTATTACGATTACGCATTCGCCAATAAATGTTAGGATTTCAATAAACAGAGTTTATAAATTTTAACCGACCCGATGTGTACGCTAGTTCTAACCATGGTATTTATATTTTATATTTTTATATAACCTCCGTATTTGTGTTTTTAAGACAAAATAACTACAAAAACGTAAAACATATGAAAAAACGAAAACAATAAAGTTGAACATTGCTCTGTATCCGCTGAGTTAATGGTTTCTTCCATAATAATGTATCGGCTTTGATTGATTGATTTGATATTTTGGAACATCTAAAAAACTCTTTCATTGAAAGAAAAAAAAATGTGTTTGGATAATAATAAAAATAATTTTTAAATGAGGTTCATTTTTCTTTTCGGTAGCCAAAGTAGAGGTTTTAAGGAAATTGTTTAAAATAAAATGAAAGTAGAAATAATATGAATGCAAAAACGCTAGTTTTCGGGTAAGCCAAGTTCTGTTTCGAATCGATTTTCGAATTCAATAATTTAAGATTGCTTTCGAATTTAATGACATCCACTCCATAGATGGGCGTTATCAAGTCAATTATTTAATAAATATTAATTCAAATCTCAATTCTTCCTAATTTTTAAGTATATTTTTTTAATATAACTTGATGGACGACTGAAATGTATTACTTTTTATTCCATTGAAAATGATAACATTTATATTTATTGTGTATGAACTCGTACACCTAGGGTTATTCTGAAGTTAAGTGGCCACCGGGGCTTGTATCATTAAATTTGATAGCATTCAATATAAGCAATTCCAAACAGAGGTCGATTTACACATCGGAATAGATAGTCTCAAAAAGAAAACGAATTCATTTGCATAATATACAATATTTTCGGCCGTGTTCACGACTGTTTCAAAATAAACTCTGTGAAACAAGATAGATGAATTTAATTTTAAGTTAATAAAATTATTTTTATACTTAAAAATAATAAAAAAAATATTAAAAAATAATTTTTCTTTATCTGTATAAAATATACGGTTTTTTAATTAATTAATAGAACATAACGGAATGTAATACAAAAGCACCTGAAAAATTAAGATTAATAATCTTATAAGTTTTGTAAGTTTATTTTCGATCACAAGAACGACAACATCCTTCCTTCCATAACCGATTATAAAATGTGAATACCACTAATTTATATTATTTCTTAATACCACACAATGTGAATGCAAAACACAGTATATATATATATTATACTCGTATATAGTCAATTTCCATATATATTACACATATGAATTCGAATTGGCCAATAGCTTAAATATAACGCGAAAAATGAATCCATCGTTCGGTTTAGATGAAAACCACTTACCGGTTGCGAGTTGAGCGTGATGGAATTGGCATACTGCATCGGCTTCGAACCAAGTCACTCTGTCCCTGAAATGTCGATAGAATACCGGAAACTCGTTTTGTGGTAACAACCAGGAACTACTGATGTTCACCTGAAAACAACCATAACATGACTTCGTTTAGGCGGATTTGAACACAGTTATAAAAGTAATAACACAACATCGAAAAACTAGTTAATTAGGTTAAGAGCGACAATTTTTTGCACGTATTTTTAAAATTTTTTTATTGTCCCATACAAGCTTAAATTGTTTTTAATAGCGACCAATTTTACAATTTAATTTTCCACTGACAAAAGTAATTCGCCGCTGATTTTCCCACACATTTTACACTTATTATACTTGGTATTTTAAATACTTCATTAATTCGGAAAATCCAACTTAAACGATTGAAAATGGTATGTTTAAGAGAAAAAAATCCTTCATCGATTGTGTTTCGTCAAAAGCGATGATTTATAATATGTTTTCGTGCAACGCTTTATGTGGATTTGTCGGGGATGAATCAAAATTATTCCTTAGTGAAGTCATTATTCAGACGTACGTTCAGAAAACGATTTCTTTGTAAATATATTTAATATAAGTATATATAAACATAAAAAAAAAATAAAAATAAATCCACAGTAAAAGGTTTCTAAGATTTTACCGGCACCGTTTGTTTGTTCGGTTACCGTTATCAACGAGTCGCACAAAACGCACGGGTCGTATTTGCAGTATATTTCTCTTGGCCAGACAGCTATTACTCGGGGAGCGGCGAAAACCGGAGATTTTGAATTCGAGAAAGTAAGTGGGCGAGAGAGAGAGAATAAAAGGGAGAGGGTGAAGAGAAAGAGAGATTTAGTAAGAGAGTGTGTGAGAGAGAGAGTGAGAGAGTGTAAGAGAGTGTGATAGATGGGGACACACAGAGGGAAAGAAACGGATCAAGCAAATAAATAATACGCATATATACTATTATTATTATAAAATGTTCCCGAGTCATTATGAAATCAAGATGCGTTTTACAGCTGTGGCGCCCAGAGTCTGTCGTAAAACACGACGTAATGGCTTCGGAGGAGACTAAACCGCTGAAACCCTAAATACATGTTATACTCCATACATCCCCTGCCGGAGGCGATGACTATTCGTCTTGGTGGCATTAAATAATTCTATATTGGACATTGTCGATTTGTTACGCCACCGCAGCTCTCGCGGAAAACGGAGTGAAGAAGAAGTCTAACGAAATAAATCATATGACAAATATCAAATTTAATTCGTCAGATTCCGGCGTAACGGCTCGCCTTGCGCAATATAATTAAAACGCATTCTCGCACCCGTTCCAACCCGGTCCGTTATCGTCATTTATACTATTGTACACGGTAAAGGGGTACGATTTTCCAATGGACTGTTGATGCACGTACAATTTTTGCGCAATCGTTATCGAATTTCAAATTATTATAAAATTAATATTACGGTCGATAAAAATGTATTAACCGTGCCGTAATTCGAGAGTTATATTTCAAGAGTAAATTGAGATGTCGGTTTGAAAAGACTCTGTGCACAGTATTTTTTACAAAATGTTACTAAAAATCGGTAATATCGACACCGATGTACTCATATTGCGTACTCAGAACGCCTGGTTACTACAATATGAACCGAATATTATATGGCGGAACACAAGACTGTATACATTTTACAACGTCCAACATGTCTTGTACGGTTTTGATACATATCTCATAAAAAATATTTTTACAGGGTGAATTTTTTAGCATCACTGCCTATTTTTTATGCTTACATAATGCATTTTTTAAAATTTTGTTTTAAAAAAGAGTTTAGAATGCCTGTGGGATCTCACTCTATATACAAAGTTTTCGGAAACACAAGTTATTTC